>JANHGO010000053.1:29028744-29039641 GCA_024606505.1 Aquila spilogaster
GGGGAGCCTCGCTGCCGGCGGCGGCCACCTCCGGGCCGCTTCTCCCTCACGGCTCGCCCTCGGCCCCCGCCGCCGAGAGGCCGCGGCGTGCGGAGCGGAGGGGCGGCTGCTGCTGCTGCTGCTGCGGCCGGCTGGCTGCTGCTTCTCCCTCCTCCTGCCAGCGCCTCATGTGCCCTCCTCCCCGCTCTCAAACGGCGTCCGGGGAAGCGCTGCAAACCCTTCCCGCCGGGCGGCAGCGCACGTGGGGCGGCTGCCGGACGCTCTCCGCCGCCGCGGGCTTCCTCCCCTCGCCTTCACCCGCACCGCCGGGCCGGACCCCGCGGCCTTCTCGGGAGGCGGGGCGGACACGCAGGGGGCTGCGGCGCCGGCCACCTCGGAGGCAGCTGGCTCGGTAGTCGCAGCGCTCCCCCCCGCCCCGGCAGCCATTACCTCATGGCCCAGCCCTGCCGCGGAGGAGGGGCCGCGCGTCGCCCAGCAACCGGCCCCCTGCCGCGGCCCGGGCCGGCGGGACGGGATGCCGTGCGTTGAGCTGCGCTGCGCTGCCCTGCCCGCCGCCGGGCGAAAGTAACTCACCGCTGCTTCGGCCAGAGCTGGCCGGGCTGCCCGCGGCCAAACGCTTCCCCGCCGGCCTTCGGCGCTGTGGCTGCGGGGGGTCCTCTCCGCAGAGCAGCCGGGGCGAGGGGTGTCGGGGCTCCTGACAGGGCCGTCTCCCACAGGAGACCAGCGGGCGGCTCCCCGGCTTGGGGAAGCGTGTAGCTGGGTCGGTAGCGGCTACGCGAAGCGACCCGGACCGGTTTGGGAGGCGCGGAGGGACCGGCGGCGGTGCGGGGAGGGCCTCACCGGGCGGCAAGGGCCGGTCTTCCCAGCCCCTTCCTCCCCCCGGCCCCGGCCCCCCGCCGCTCCCCGCCGGCGGGGAGGGCTGGCGCGGCGCAGCACCCGCTCAGCTGCTGGCCGTGTAGGGGGGCTGCGGTTTTGCTTACGGCCGCCTTGGCCGTCTGGCTTTTGAATGACCTGGGCTGGTACAGCCAGTTAACTGCCGCGGCGACCTGTTCCTCACGGGTTCGTCACGGTGAATGCGAGAGCTCTGCCTGCCTGAGCCGGGCAAAAAGGCTTGAACGAAACCCTGGCCGAGCACCCAGCCAGGCTGCAGGGACGCTGGTGGACAGATGAACGGGCGCGGGAATAGGAGAGGGTCGTGGTGAAAGCTGGGACGTTCAAAATACGTGTTTCTTCAAGTTTGGGGCAGGAACGAAGGAGAGGAATCTTGGAGAGGGAAGTTGCAGTATGTAAGATATATTAGATACCACAAAATCCCCAAACGGAAAGATTTATTATTAATGTCCCACCTACAGAGAAAAGCTTCAGTCCGGGTTCTTAAAAAAAAAAAAAAAAATCCAGAGGAAATCACGACTTCTTATTTCTGCAGCTCACAGAACTATTTGTTGCAGGAAGGTTTGATTGTTCACCGGCAAGGGAAGAACAGAATTGTGTCCAAGGTTACAGCTGGTGAGACAAAGAAAAAAGTTGCAGTGCTGGTGACAGGATTCCGGAAGCGTGGGATGTGTGTTAACCTCGAGTGAGTGCAAATGGATTTGGGGTTTGACCCTGAATAACCCATAAAAAGAGATGATCCAACCCTTCACAGATGCAAACAAAGAGAATCTCAATGGGGATGTGCTGGGGTGATAGAAGAGAGAGGAGAAAGGTTACAGGACAGCAGAGGATTCACAGGCGCCTGCCGAACAGGCGTGTCTTTAAAGCAGATTCCCTGGAAGTGACAAAGGGTGCAGTTAGATGGGGCATGTGAGTCAACCTGAAAGCTTGCTGCTGCCAAAAGGAGCAGGCTGCTCTCCCCACTTCGGAGGAGCCAGGCACGCCTGGGTTTCCCAAGGGCTGGCTCTGCTGCTTAGGATTCCTCAGTGAGTGGCTCAGTTTTCTAACCCGACGCAGAACTAATTATATTTTTCTGCTTGTCAGTTTTCTGCCAGATTAGGGAACTGAGTAGATTCACCCTAAGGTCATAAAAGTATCAGGAGTGAGCACACAGGAAGAGTTGAGACCATTCATCTGGGAGGAACAGGACCGTCCCTTTGGTAAATCATCTTGGTAGTCTCATCTAACTTCTCCCTAAAATCAAAACTTCATGTTACTGCTAGGAAGTCTAACACCTAGGTATCATTAAAATGTTGGTCCCTTCCACTTCTCACACTCAGCTGAGTCCTCCCATTGCTTCCTTTGTGCCCAGTCTTGTATATGTGTGACCCCGGGGTTAGCCAGTGAGCAAGCTAAATCAGGAGGCTTTAAAAAAGGATAGTTTTCTGATTAATTCCTGAAACAGCTAACAGTGGAGTCAGATGAGTGACAGAGCTTGCACAAGAGAGGGAACAAGCCTGTGCAATTGCAAACAAGGGATAGAGCCTTTCAGCAGCAGCTGGGCACTTGTTATAATGTGTAACATAAGCCCAAGACAGCAGTGAGGAGGAAGGGTCTGTACAGTGAAGGAGAAGGAGTTTTGAGGAACAGAGTTTGCTCTGTGCTTTACAGAATGTCAATGAGAAGCAGGAAAAAAAGCAAAGATAGGCTGGTAAGGGATAAAAAAAAAAAAAAAAAGAGCTTTCAGTTCCACAAAAACAGGAAGACACAAAACAGAGGCATCTTGGAATCAGAGCCCAGGAAAAAAATCCAATGCTGAAAAAAACAGAAGGCAGAAATTGTCTGCAGGCAGAAGGAAAACCAAGAAGTAGAAACGTGAAGATCCACATCAACAATAGAGAGAAACAAGTCTACGTGATTGGAGGCTTCTTGTTGAGAAGAACCAATTGACCCGTCACGTCTGTGAGGAACAAGGATTTGAGATGTACTGCTGAGACTGAAAAGAGTCTTGTTAGAGTGAGCAGAAGTCCTTCACAGTGGGACAAATGGCAATGACATGCACTATTTATACACAAACACTGTGTGGGAGTACATCAGAGGAGAGAACTTGGGGTGACGGGATTGCCAGCCCCTCACATGCAAAGTGCGTGTCTGTACGCTGATCATGGGATACGGTAGCAGTTGTTTGGTGGTTGCTGCACCAAATCCTCCTTAAGATTTTTTGTTGCATGGTGCTATAGTGCACATAAGCATACTCTGTTGCATTCTTACCGCCATCTCAATTCATCCACCTCGCAATTCCAAAGCTGGCCATTGACACAGTAACCAGATACTAGATTTCTCTGCTCTCTTTCTGTTTTCATTATCCTCTCTATTTCCTCTCTCTTCTTGATTATCACATGATATTTATCACATTAATTCTCAATTTTCCTTCCTTGATTACATTTCTAGAAGAGACTTTTTATTTCCACCCTGCTAAAATAGAAGACTTCTCAAATACAGTTTTCAGTGAGTGTGCTGTTGTTTTTCTTGCATGTTCCTCACTTGCTGTCTCTAGAACTTCTCTTATAGTCCCTGTGAAACAACCAAAAAATACAATATTGCTTTAAAAGCATTTGAAACCAGTTTCAGAAATCTCTGGTTAGTTTGCCAGCTGAAGATCCCAACTGCAGCTCTGATCGTAAAGTAGATGATTTTAATCTCAGAGAACAAGCTCATTCCAACAGGCATGAACAAATGAACTGAGAAAAAAAAAAATCACTAAAACATATCCCACAAATGTGTTTCTGCCTAAGCTGTGCTGTGGATTTAAGAAGAAAGGAGTTGCGGTGCTTCCTCTTTTTGTTCTTCCTGCTGGTGCCTGGTGCTACTTGCCCCATTTCTCACACTTGTATATCAGCACGGACTAAGTAATGCTGTAAGTCCTTTAAAAAGATCTATGAAGTGTCTGCATAATGCTGCCTGTACACCATCTTTTCTTGTTTAAATGGTGTTTTTTTGTAAAGCTATCGTTGCTTTTACTTATATATCAAAACACATAAATTCTTGCAAGTTGTCTGCCTGAGCATGTGAAAACTAAGCATGTGAGTACTTTTGATGGATTTTTTTCTGGTTTTGTGCATTTTTTTTGTTTCATTTTTGTTTTATAACAAGGTATACAATGCTGCCTTTGCTGGAAGAATCAAATCAGCAGAAAAGCTTTTCTTCTTCAGAGCTCTACGCTTCCTTCAGCTAGCATCAGCCAGCAGCAATGCTTTCTCCTTCTTCAACGGCTTCTCTACTGGAAATTTCTCTCCCGTAAAGGGGCAGCTTCTTTCAGGAGCAATACCAGCTTATGGCATTGGTCTGAAGTGTTACTGCGACTGTGACCTAAGCAGAGAAGACGCACGTAATTTTAAAAAGAACACAAGGAAAATGAGAGGCTAAATCAAAAAAGTGAAAGTTTATGGACAAGCTAAAGCATAAACACAAGCAGAGGAGACAAATAAAATGAAGATAAAAAGGTCTTAAGGAGAAAACTCATTAAAAATGTCCTGCATAGAGGATCATATATAATAATTATGGCAAAAGAAAGCATTATTCCAGAGCTTACAGTCTGAAAACACATGAAGAAAGCAAACAGTGACTCAGAGGATGGGGTTTTGCACATATTTGACATTAATGAAATGGAAGTTGGAATAAATAGTTTGTAAAGCTCAGATTAGCATTAGAAGTGAAGACAAGTACACAAACAAAAAGGAAATTAAATGCAAGATAGTGGGCTAATGATAAATGTGCCAGGCATGCATTTTGCAAGAAAAGGAAAAAAAAGTGCAATCAAGCAAAGCCAAATGAAAGTAACACTGTGGAATGATGATAATACCTTCAAGCCATTGTGAATTCTAATCAGGATGCAAAGGATACCCTGAGTGTACAGGCTGAATCTTCAGAATATGCAACATAAAAGCCATTGCTTTCTGCTGAAACAGTGAGTCTGTATACTCAATAACAAAGCATTTGACTCTTGTGTGAGTCCAAACTGCTGAACGTGTTTGAAGAAAATGGGATCTCCTCCCAACATGTTATACGTAGAACAGATGAAAATAATTCAACCAGTACAGCATCTGCTTTACACACGTTCTATTATATTAGACTAAGGAATAGTTTGAACACTGAAATACGCAGAAAAAGAAAGCATCACTAATAATTTTACATAATCTCAAAATTACATAAGCAGCATGACAGTCACCAAAAAAGCAAGATTTTGACAAAGGCCTATTCAGCCTTCCTGAATAAGCAAGGTGGTCATCTCATCATATTTTGGAAGCTGGCAGGTAGGCTTAGGTGTTGAGAACACTGTTAGTTGTGAACCTTGCAGCAGAAGAGTATCAGCTCTGCCTAGCCAGGCTCACAAATCAGCATCAGAGCTGACGATACTCAGGAATGCGGTATGAGGAATGCCTGGCAGAAACTGTGGTATTCCATAACAATTAACCCCATCTCATTAGCAGATAAAAATCAATACAAACAAACAAACAAACAAAAGAGGAAGTTGGTTTTGACTTCAGTATCATTTACAGAACAGTTGCTGACTTCCCGAGGAAACCCAGTGATTTTGGGAAGGTAAAAGTAGCTTGTAATATGCCAACCTTGAAAGGTATTAACTCAGAGAGTATTAAAATTTGCAGAGTATCTTACCACATCTCTTTCAAACCTTAGACATATGCAAAGCATTGAGACCATAATGGAGGAAGAGGCAATACAAGCATGCTATACATGCAGTACTGGTGACCTTACAAGTTGATCCAGTGAGGTGAGATTTGGAGCCCTGTTCCTGTAAAAGAAACCACTAGTAGTTTTTGCCTCACCGGTGAAACAAACACATTGGCAAGGACTATTTTGCAATAGTGTTTCCGCAGTGAAAAGGTTAACTCTATGATTGAGAAAACAAATTTCCAAACAGAAGAATCCCAGAAGCTACGAAAGAATTTGAAAAATCATTGCTACTCCCAAATATCATCAGCATAGGATACTGAAACTGTAATACTTGAATTTATTTAACGACTTTGAGAAGGACGAGTGAATACAGCCTTGTACCAGAAAAACAAGGTGACTAAATCACGAGAACCTGAGTGTTACCACAGAAATGCAAAAATAAAGAAAAACACACAAAGTTTCACTCAAACAGTGAAAGTATGTGCTAGTTTCAAGAGGATGTTGGAAAAGAATCTGAGAATAAAAAGCACAAGATAAAGATGTGCTTATGTTCATCGTTCTTCCAAAATGGTCAAAGACCACAAAAGTGGCCCTGTGTACTTCCCAGGAATGACAGATATGTCAAGGCAAATGGAACATAAAAATATTACATATGAGCAACTGAATCATCATACCGAGGAGGCCGAGAATAGAAAGTCTCTTGAGAATGGGGTCAGTCTGGAATAGAAAGAAATACCATGTACTAGCAAGATGGGATGGAGCATGAGTAATCATGATAGCTGGGAGAAAACCTAGTACATGTGGCACAATAAAACAGAAGTGTATAGCATCTTCAACAGGCATTAGAGCAAACTAAAGAACAGATCTTACCAAAGGAAAACAAAACATGGAAACATACCTTAAAATTATAGGCTATTAGTCAGACCTTTGGGAACCAGGCAAAATGTCAGAGGCTTCCGTAGTACCCATTGAGGGTAGAGCAGCGAAGTGTTTAAGCATTCCTGAGCTATGTGGTTTCAATCACAAGATCTCAGTTTACCTCAAATTAGACCATATATTTATTTGAGAACAAGAACTTGATTACATCTGACCGTCCCATATAACAGCCAGGAAAAGAGCAAGGCTGAGTTTGCTGTAGAGATTGCTAAAAGAATTGAAATGGTGCAAACAGCAGAGAGAATATTTTGCATTCCGTTCTTGAATGTTGAAAATATTCCCACAGAAAAGTTTACTGCAGTTTAGTACAATGCTTGAACTCATGTTTGGTAACAGACTAAAGGAGTAACAGACTAAAACAGTAAGAAAAAGGCCAAAGATAAGAGTCTTATAATTACAGACCTGATCTGTATTTGTATTTAGATTATTTCCTCAAGATAACTCTGGTACTGGAAGCAAGTGACATGTTTGAAGAGAGAATTCCTGATTCTTATACTGAATCAAAGGGAAAATTCCCCATCTGGACTATATTGAAATTGTGCATCCAGATGGTAAGAAAGATACAGACATGTAATGAAGTGTGTATCGACAATAAAAAAGTGCTATGGTTCCTAACTAAGAGGTATTGGAAAAACGAGGGGTATAAGTCAACATGTCCCCCTGTGTCTGCCTTTAATTAGACTGAAAATTCTTCACTGTGGAGACATTTAATTTGAAAAGCTATGAATCTCTGGTTTGTTTGTTACTACAGCATTTTTCTGTATTTCTCTCTCTGTACTTTGTAATGCTATTGCCACTATTATATGAAGATTTAAACAGACTTTGTTAATATTAAAGTTCATACCATCTCACTCCCCCAGAATGGGATATTTACTCCCCTTTGCATAAAAACAATCCCTAACTTGGACTAATTTAACAGAAAGCTGTACATAGGACAAAACACCAGAAATTTGGAAGCAAAGGCAGTAACTTGATAGTTATTATGGCTTAGTTGTGTCCTCTTGGAGAGGGACAATGAAATTAAGTGACTTTTCTAAGATCTGTGGTCGAACTGCTGTCAGGACTGGTCTGCAATTGAGCTAATATTCTATTCCTTCTTCTTTATATTGGTCACCCTCATCAAAGCCAAAGACAAAATACATGGTTTTCTAAAATCTAAATAAATCCCTCTTCAAGACATACTTTTCTTATGCTTACTAAAAGAAACTAGGTGATGTCTACTTACGTATTTGGTTTATTTATATCTAGGCAACTACTCATTTACATTAAAAGAAATGGAAAAATTATTTTGCTTGTGCAGCTTCAAAGCTGTAGCTTCATTGGTAATGACAGATCAACTCTGCAATTGCTGAAAACTTATGCTGCAAAATGGGACGGGATCTGAACTTGTTCAGAAGTGAGCAATTTTGCCATGCATATGCACCCGATGTTTTTCAGCACTTAGGAGTCCAGTCAATTCTATGTGGATATCCAATAAACCAGCAAAAATTATACCTATGTGCAGCACTGACATCTTACCAGTTTTGTAGACTCTCTACCAAACCCCACAACAGCTGAACTGTGACAAAATGTTTGGCAAGCTGTGTAACTAATGAAGCTTTTTTTCCTCCAGAACTGTGCTTTGTGTCTACAGCCTCTGCTGCCTGAGAAGGTATGAAACAAAAATGAAAGCTGACACCTTTCTAACATCCCTCTCCCAAATAGGGACTTCCCCCCCCCCTTTTTCAGTATTAGGAGGGTTTAAATTCAGACTGAAATCTCTCCTACAGTGGGGGTAAAAAACCTGACCCTGTTATCATACAGCCTAAAGAAACATTGAATCCTTCCTGTTAAGTATACTACTTCTTTTATCAGATCCAGTTGAAACGGATCAACGGGTTCAAAACTGTTAGGGAGTCAAGATGAAAGTGGGACAACTGACAAAACATAATTCTTTACAACTTTCTCTAGAAAGACAGACCAAATCTTGTTAAATGTTTTGTCACACAAGAGAAAAGGATACTTATTTGACATTTTCAAGGGCCTTACAAAAACAAAACCAGCCGAACAAAAAAACCAAAACCAGACCACCCTAGAATGAAAAATAAAGTGAAAACTCCAGTGCTAAAAATGGAAAACACTTGTTTCAAGAGCTAAATTTTGTCATAACAAAGTGCCCCTCAATTAGGCATTTACAAATCACCGTTAACGGGACTGACGACAGCTACCTGCTGTTTTGACCTACGGAGGCTTAATTAAAAAGCCCCAACAACCCAGGCTCGAAGCGGCGGGCGCTGCTGGAGCCCGCTCTCGGGGCGCTGGCCTACCCTCAGCAAGGCCCGGGCCCCAGGGGCCATTATGGCCGCCGCGCCTCAGCCTCCCCCACCGTTAGCCCGACACTGACGGTTGCCTGGGAACCGGGGGGCTGCGCCCCTGACGCCCCGCCCTCTCCGGCACGTGCTGCACTCTCCCGCCCCCTTCCCCAGCGAGGCACCGCCCCCCTCCCGGCGCGACTGCCCCGCCCCTCCCGCAGCATCCGGGAACTGCACTCCGGCCGAGGTACCCGCTCTGACGTAAGCGCCTCCTGGACCAATGGCGGCTCTGCTCTCTTTCCGGCGTCTGGCTCCGTCTCCTGGATACGGGCGCGCGGTGGCGACCATCCGAGCAGTGCGTGGGGGGGAGAGGGGACGGACCCGGGTGGCACCGGGCCGTGTGTTATTGCTAGAGGAAGGGGGGGAAAAAACCCCAGTTCCCGGAGTTACTCTGACTGTTGTGCCGCTCCCGCTCCAGCTGGCTGTATTTTGTGGCCTGCAGGGACGACTTTCCCGTCGGGACACTTCCAACCCCCCCCCGCCCTCCCGTAGGGGTATGGGAGACTCCGGCCGGGGGCGGGGCTCCGCCGATTTCGGTTGATGGCGGCGGCGGGGCGATAGGAGCGCTGCGTCTTTGTCCACCCATCCACCCACTCACTCATCCCCTCCCTCCAGCCTTACAGGTACGGCTGTCGCTTCCCATCCGTTCCTCCCTCTCCCCGCGGACGGCTAACGGCCGTTAGCGGGGCATGCACGTGCCTAACGGCTCCCGGCGGCGCGCGAGGCGGGCCCCCCGGCCCCCTGTGTGGGGGGCGCGCGCAGGCGCAGGCCGTCGCCCCCTCACCGTCCTCCGGCTCCCGCCCTGGTCACTCACCCGCGGCCATAGTCCGTCCCTAGGTCTGCGGAGAGCCTCGAACGAAGGTCTCCTGGGGGACGGGAGACCTGGCCGGGGGATGGGCTTCCTCATGGCACCCTCACCTCTGCTGCAGGTGGGCTGGGAGGCGGCTGTGTCCCAGGGGTTGCGGTGCCGAGCCCTCGGGCCTGCCGAGCTGCCTGCTCTTGACAGAGCTTTGACGGCAGGAGGTCTCAGGTCGTGCAGGTGCTGCTCGTTTCAGAGTGTTTTTGGCCATTCTTTCACCAAGAGAGGGAACCATGTCTCCTCGGTGTCCTGGTCCTGCATCCTGCCCAGAGCAGATGCCATTCCTTCGGTAACTGGAGTGTGCTCCTTTGGGTGCTTCTGTGGGGTTTCAGACCTGCATCATTGCAGGTGGTGGTGTGGCAGGCTTACATCTTGCCTTGAGATACTTCTTTTCACTTCTTGTGTTGCTTTATTTGACCTCTTTGTACTTTATGTCAAAACTAACGAATGTATTCCAGCTGTTGAAAGTCTGTCTCGTGTCATGCTCCATTGGTTTGTGTACCGAAATCATGGCATAGCCCTTAGTCTTGAGGTTCAGGGATGCAAGACTAGATGCTTCTCTTTTGCCTGTAGCCTCTTGCAGAGCAGCTAATGGAGACCTTATTTGCAAGTACTGCCAGTCATGAGGTAGCAATGAAGGCTTCCCTTTCCCCTGACTATGACTACTCTGTCCCAGTGTGCATTTGTGTGTCATTGGTTTTGCTTTTGCCAGATAACCAGATATTTCTGTACTTGTCATTGAGCCTGGCCTACATTTGTATGGTTTGTTGCATAAGTGGATGATAATGCCTTTCATATGACCAACATAAAGGTATCTTCCATCTCACTAATGTGTATGTGCTTCAGTCTTGTGATGAGGTGCGCATGTCAGGTTTGAAGTATTCTTGGGAAAGAAGTACAGAAAAGGGGCTGTGGTTGTGTAAATTTTGGGGGTGGGCTGTAGATTGGCAATTTCTTTTGCTGGATACATTTCTATAGCATTGCTGTTCTGGAATCTTTGTGTAGTAGGGGAGGACATTATGGGTTTTTTGTTTTTTGTTTTTTTTTTTTTTAAGCTGTTGTCCTGGTTTCAGCTGGGATAGAGTTAATTGTCTTCCTAGTAGCTGGGTATAGTGCTATGTTTTTGAGTTTGGTATGAGAAGAATGTTGATAACACACTGATGTTTTCAGTTGTTGCTAAGTA
>JANHGO010000053.1:29039741-29064789 GCA_024606505.1 Aquila spilogaster
CGCAGACCGCCGCAAACCCCTCCCGCCGGCGGCATGCAGCCGGGCCGCGCGGCGTCCTCGGTGGGCGGGCACCGAGGGGCGGCCGCAGCGCAACCCCCGGCCATTACCTCATGGCCCAGCCCTGCCGCGGGGAGGGGCGGTCCGCTCGCTCCGGGGGTGCCGGGGGACTGGTCGAGCGAGGCGGGAGTAGGGGACGTGGTGGAGGTTAGGCGTTCCGGATGGGTATTTCTTCGAGTTTGGGAGGGGAATGCTGCCAGTGTCCTGGCGGCAAGTTGCAGTATGAGGGCAAGATGCGTTAATACCAGTTAATCCCCAAGGGGAACAGCTTCTGTCTGCTGTCCCACCGGCAGGGTCTGGGTCACGAAACAAAGCAAACCAGAGGGAATCAGCTCGCCATTTCTCTCTGTTGGTGGAGAATCTGTTTTCTAGCGAGGAAGACAGAGCTGTGTCTGAGATTACGGCTGTTAAGGCGGGAACGTTGCAGCGGTGCTAATGACAGGAATCAGGAAGCACATGACGTGTGTTAACCACAAATAAGTACACATGGGTTCAGAGTTTGACTCTGGATAACCCATAAGAAGAAATGGTCCAATGGTTCCCGGGTGCAAACATAGACACAGAGGGGTGAGCTTGGGTGATAGAAAAGGGGGAACTGTTAAAGGAAGTATCCTGCTCTCCCCTGCTTTGTGGAGGAGCCATGTAGTCACTGCTGAGTTTTCCTGGGGCTGCACCTAATGCTCCTGGTTCTTGAGTCATGATTCAGTTCAACAATATGACAGAACCAATGTTTTGTTTGTATGTTTTCTGTCAAATAAATGAAACAAGTAGATTCGCCTTCACGTCATACAACTATCAGGAGGGAACATAAAGGAAGAGGTGAAACTGCATGCACTGCAGAAATAAGACTATTCCTTTTGTAGCACTGCACTCTTACATCATGTCAATATTCTGAGACCAACTCATCCCAAAAATAGGAACTTCATGCTACTGCTAGGAAATTTAACACCCTAACCCCTACCCTTCCACTTCTCACCCCCACTTGCATGCTGCATTGCTTCCTTTGTGCCCACTCTTCTATACATGTGACCCTTGGGTTGGACCATGAGGTAAATCAGAGGGATTTAAAGGATACTTCTCAATAAATTCCCGAAACAGAGGTTGCACGAGAGAAGGAACAAGTCTGTGCAGTGGTAAACAAGAGGCAGAACCATCCTTTGAGCAGCAGCAGGGCACTAATTATAATAATAATGTGTAACATCAGCCCAAGAGAGCAGTGAGGAGGAAGGGTCTGTAGGGTGAAAGGGAAGTGGTTTTGAGGAACAGAACTTGCTCCAAGCTTTGAAGAATGTCAGTGAGAAGCAGAAGAAAGTGAAGATAGACTGGTATGGGATAAAGAAAAAAGAGCTTTCAGTTCTACAAAGCCAGAGGAAGGCACAGAGCAAAAGTATCATGTCATTAGAACCCAGGAACAAAAATCCAGTGCTGAAAAACACAGAAGACAGAAAGACAGAGAGAAAACCAAGTAGAAAAGTGAATGAAGATCCACACCAACAGCAGATAACAGCAATAAGTCTGCGTGACTGCAGACTTCTGGTAGAGAAGAACCAACTGATCTGTCCTATCTGTAAGGGGCAAGGATTTGAGATGAACTGCTGGGACTGAAAAGGGTCTTGTTCGAGTGCACACAAGTCCTTAACAGTGAGACAAATGGCAATGATGTGCACTGTATATACACAAGAAGAAACTTTAATTTAAAGAGAGTTAAAATTTCATTTAAATGCCCATTATAATTCTTCCGTATAGCTCTTTGAAGCAGTAGCTTTTAAACTAAAACATCTTGGGTGATGTTTACACAACTGTGATTTTTGTGTGTTAAAAAAACAACTTTTTAAACAAAAGCAAAACAGACAATCCTACTTTTTTTGTTTATGAATATATTATTTTTAAATGTGCAGATTTAATGTACAACCAATTTGCAAGAAACTGAAATTAGTTCATGAATCACAGGCTAAATAGTTCCAAATGTGAAGACTGGATTTACTTGAATACTACAGATTTGAAAAAAAAAATTAGTCTGCATACACAGAATATTAACAATGGCTATTTAGCAAGCTTTACTCTCAGAAATGACTGAAGTAAATCTGAACTGCATAAAAGTATGTAGCAAATCTATGCCTTTTTCTCATTATGAAACTATTCTGTGTATTATGACCAGATGACCTCATGTTAAAAGCAATAGATTTTGTCTATACCATATCATGCCATGGTTGGACTGTCTCTGTATTTGCCTATACACAATGTCCCAACAGTATGTAAGTTAATTTTGATGTGATGAGATCTGCCTAACATAAATGAGGTTGCCAGCATAGAAGGGAGAGCAGTTGCCACATAGAGAAGATTGAGGAGGAATCCCAGCAGCTACCCAGGAGACAGCATGTTGGGGTTGAGAACTTGGGGCTAAGGGATTACCAGCCTCTTGCATGTGTGGTGCATGCCTGTGCTGGCCACAGAATATGACAGCAGTTGTCAATGGGTTGCTGCACCAAATCCTTCTTATGATTTTTTGTTGTATTGTGCCCTAGTACATATGAACATACTGTGTTGCATTCTTACTGCTGTCTCACTTCATCCACCTAGTCATTCTGAAGCTTGTTACTTAAAGTATCTGGTTACCATTGAAGAAAAAGTTTCCCATATTTCTCTGCGCTCTTGTTTCATTATTCTTTCAGTTTCCTTTACCTTCTTGATTGCTATATAATATTTATCACATTCATTCTCAATTTTGCTTCTGAAGGCTTCAGTGTACACTCAACATGGAGTGTGCATGCTGATGTTTTCCTTGCATATTCCTCACTTGCTGTCTCTGCAACTTATTTTATGGTACATGTAAAACAAAGAATACAATATTGCTTTAAAAGCATTTGAAAATAGTTTTAGAAATCTCTGGTTTATTTGCCAGATGAAGATCCTAACTGTAGCTATGATTGTCCAGTGGATGATTTTAATATTGTAGAACAAGCCAATTCCAACAGGTATAAGTGATCTGAAAAAAAAATTCAATAAATCATATCCTGCAAATGTATCTCAATAAGCTGTAGTGGATCTAAGAAGAAAGGAATTGCTGTGCTTCCTCTTTTTGTTCTGCTGACACCTGGTGTTACTGGCCTCACTTCTCACACTTCTTTTATATCAGCATGAACTAAGTAATATTCTAAGTCTTCTGATGGATGTAAAAGGAAATGTCTGTGTAATTCTACCCATACAACAACTTTCCTTGTTTAAATTGTGTTTTCTGCAAAGCTATCACTATTGCTTCTACTTGAATATCTGTCAAAACACACAGAATTCTGCAAGTTGTCTGATTGACACGTAAAAGTTAGAAATATCGGTGCATTGACACCATGCTATTTGGTGCAATCAACACACCAGAGGGAGCGGATGCCATCCAGAGGGACCTAGACAGGCTTGAGCAGTAGGCCCAGGAGAATCTCATGAGGTTCAACACATCCAAGTACAAGGTCATGCACTTGGGTCATGGCAACCCCTGCTAACAGTACAAGCTGGGGGATGTAAGGATGGAGCACAGCCCTGCTGGAAAGGACCTTACCTGGCGGTACTGCTGGACCGCATAGGCTGGACATGAGGCAGCAGTGTGCCCTCTCAGCCCAGGAAGCCAACTGTGTCCTGGGCTGCATTCAAAGAAGAGTGGCCAGCAGGGTGAGGGAGGTGATCCTGCCCCTCTGCTCTGCGCTGGTGAGGCCTCACCTGGAGTACTGCATCCAGATGTGGAGTCCTCAGTACAGGAGAGACACGGACCTGTTGGAGCGCATCCAAAGGAGTGCCACAAAAATGATCCAAGGGACGGAACACCTCTCCTATGAGGAGGACAGGCTGAGAGAGCTGGGGCTGTTCAGCCTGGAGAAGAGAAGGCTCTGGGGAGACCTGAGAGTGGCCTTTCAGTGTCTAAAGGAGAGGGGACTGTAAGAGAGAAGGGGACAGAGTCTTTAGCAGGATCTCTTGTGATAGGACAAGGGGAACTGGTTTCAGTCTAAAAGAGGAGAGAATTAGACTGGACATCAGGAAGAAGTTTTTACAGTAAGGATGGTGAGGCACAGCAACAGGTTGCCCACAGAGGTGGTAGAAACCCCACCCTTTGAGACATTCAGGGTCAGGCTGGATGGGGCTCTGAGCACCATGATCTAGCTGCAGGTGTCCCTGGTCATTGCAGGAGTGTTAGACTAGATGGCCTTTAAAGGTCCCTTCCAACTCAAATGATTCTACAATTCTATGACTTGATTACATATATATATTAACAACTAGAGATGAATGTAGATATTGCTGGAAGAATCAAATCAGCAGAAAAGATTTTGCGGTTCAGAGCTGTAAGCTTCTTTCAGCTGGCATGTCAGCACTAATTCTTACCCTTTCTTCAGCAGCTTCCCTATCTGAATTTTCTTTCCTGCTCCTGCATTTTTCAGGAGCAATGCCAGCTTATGGCATTAGTTTGAAGTGTTAGTGAAGCTGTGACCTAATGAGAGCAGACACATACAATTTAAGAACACAAGCAAAGTGAGAGACTAACTTAAAGATGAAATCATACACACAAACTATGGCCTACACAAGCTGAAGAGACAAATAAAATGAAGGCAGAAAAATCTTAACAAGAAAAATCACTAAAAATATTCTGCATAGAGGATCATACATAATAATCATAGTAAAAGAAAGCAATGTTCCAGAGCTTACAATCTGAAGAAAAACACTGAAAAAGCAAAGAATGACTCAGAGGATGGGGGTTTGCACATATTTAACAATAATGAAATGCAAGTTGGAATAAATAGTTGGTAAAGCTCTGATTAGCATTAGAAGTGAAGACAAGTAGAAAAATAAAGAGGAAATTAAATGCAAGATAGTGGGATAATAGTAAATGTACCAAGCTTGCACCTTGAAATAAAAGGAAAAAAAATGTTCAATCAGGCCAAGTCAAATGAAAATTACTTTGTGGAGTGATGATAATACCCTTCAAAACATTGTGAATTCTAATGAGGATGCAAAGGCTATCCTGAGTATACAAACGGAATCTTCAGAATATAAACATAAAAGACATTGCTTTCTGCTGAAACAGTCGATCTGTTTACTCAGTAACAAAGTATTTGACTCCTGCACAAGACCAAGCTGCTGTATGTGTCTGAGGAAAATGAGACATCCTTCCAACATGCTATCCATACAACAGATGAAAGTAATTCAACCAGTACAGCATCTGCTTTACACAGCCTCTAGCATTAAAGAATAATCTGAACACTGAAACAGACAGAAAAATAAAGCATCATTAATAATTCTACATAATCTACAAATTACATAAGCAGCATGCTAGCCATAGAAAAAGCAAGATCTTGACCAGGCCTATTTAGCCTTTCTAGATGAGCAAGGGTAGCCATTTTAGCATACACTGGTACCATCATGTAGGTTTAGGTGTTGAGAACACTGTTACTAGTGAATTTTGCAGCGGAATATCAGCTCTGCCAGCCAGCCTCACAAGTCATCATCACTTCTGATGATATTCAGGAATGTGATGTAAGGAATGCCTGTTAGAAACTGTGGTAATCCATCACAATCAACACTCTTTTTATTAGTAGATAAAATTAAATGCAAACAAAAATAAGATGAGGTTGTTTTCTACTTCAGTATCATATACAGGGAAAGAAACCAAGGAAACACAATGATTATGAGTAGACTGTACTATGCCTGTCCTTAAAGGTATTAACTCAGGTAGTGCTGGATTTTCTTATCATATCTTATCATCTCTCTCTCAAACCTTAGACATAAACAAAGCATTGAGACCATAATGGAGAAAGAGAGAACACAAGCATGCGTTACGTGCGCAACTGGTGACCTTTCAGGTTGATCCAGTGAGGCAAGACTGGCAGCACTGTTATTATAAAAGAGACCACTGGTAATTTTTGCCTCACCAAGAAAACAAACAGGTTGGCAAGGGCTGTTTTGCAATAATGTTTCCACAGTGAAAAGTTTAAATTCTCTGATGGGGAAAACAAATTTCCAAAAAGAAAAATCCCAGAAGCAAATAATTTAAAAAATCATTGCAACTCCCAAATATCAGCAGCATACAATACTGAAACATTAACATTTGAATTTATTTAACAACTTCAAGAAGGACCACTGAATAGAGCTGACTCCTTATTGAGAGCAGTCTATTACCAGAAAAACAAGGTGACTAAATCAGAACACAAGAAACACAGTATTACCACAGAACTGCAGAAACAAGAAAAGCACACAGTTTTCCTCAGTGACAGTCTATGCTAGTTTCAAGAGTGTTGGAAAAGAATCTGAGAATAAAAAGTGCAAGATAAAGATGAGCTTATGTTCACATCCATCACCCTGCCAAAATGGTCCGAGAGCAGAAGAGTGGCCCTGTGTACTTCCCAGGAATGACAGAACTGTCAAGACAAATGGAACATGAGATTACATACAGGCAACTGAGTCATAATTACCCAAAACACTGAGAATAGAAACTCTCACAGGAATGGGGGATCAGTTTGGAAAAGTGTAGTGGAATCTAGCTAAAGAGAGTAGGAAACACCATGTACTAAGGAGATGGGATAGAACATGAGTAATCATCATAGCTGGGAGAAATTCTAGTACATGAAGCAAAATAGAATAGAAGCATATAGGGTATTCAACAGGCATTAAAGCAAACTAAATAATAGTTTCTTACCAAAGGAAAACAAAAGATGGAAACACATTTTAATATTGCAGGCGACTAGTCAGACTTTTGGGAACCAGGCAGAATGTCAGAAGCTTCCGCAGCACCCACTGAGGACATAGCAGTGAAGTGTTTAAGCATTCCTGAACTACATAGTTCCAATCACGAGATCTCCGTTTACTTTAAATTAGATCATATATTTATTTGAGAACAAGAATTTTATTTCATCTGACTATCCCTTATGATAGCTGAGTAAGTAGCAAAGCTGAGTTTGCTGTAGAGTTTGCAAAGAGTTTTAGAACGCTGTAAACGGCAAAGAGAATATTTAGCATTCCATTCCTGAGTACTGAAAATATTCCCACAGAAAAGTTTACTGCAGCTGAGTACAATGCTTGAAGTCATGTTCAGTAACCTGCAGTGGAAGGAGTAACAGATGAAAACAGTAGGAAAAGGGCCAATTATAAGAGCTGCAGAATTACAGCTCTGATTTATATCTGTATATAAATTACTCAAGGTAATTCTTATACAGGAAGCAAGTGACATTTTTGAAGGGATACCTCCCAGTTCTTATACCAAAGGGATTCTTCTAACAAAGAGAAGAAATCCCAACCTAGAGTATTTTGAAATTATGCATCTGGATGGTGAGAAAGATACAAATGCGTGATGAAGTGTTTATCAATAACACAAACAAACAAACAAAAAAACCCGTAGATCCTAAGAGGAACTGCAAAAATGGGAGATATGAGTCAACAAGTCCCCTCAGTCTGCTTGTAATTGCACTGAACATTCTTCATTATAGACTTTCAAATGAAATGGTCTTTATGAATCTTTGCCTTGTTATTAAAGCATTTTGTTTGTGTTTCTCTGTGCTCAGTATTGCTATGGCCACTATTACACGGAGATTTCAGAAGACTGTTAAAGTTCATACCGCCTCATTCTCAAAAAATGAGATAATCATCTTCCTTGCATAAGAACCCAGTCCCAGCCTGGGTTAATTTAGCAGAAAGCTGTGCACAGGACAAAACATTAGAAATTTTAAAGGAAAGGCAGAAACTTGATTGTTATTATGTCCTCTTAGGCAAGGACAATTCAATTAAGAAACTCTTCTAAGATCTGTATCACGCTGATGTTGGAACTGGTTATGCACTTGAACTGATGTTCTGTTCCTTCTGATTTATATCGGTCACCCTCATCAAAGCTAAAGGCAGTATATACAGCTTTCAAAAATCTAAATAAATCCCTCTTCAAAGCTTTCTTTCATTGTGTAAACTAAAAGAAACTAGGTGACTTCTATTTATATATTCACTTTATTTATATCTAGTCAACTACTCATTTATATTAAGAACAGAACTGGACAGTTTCAAAGCTGTGGCTTTGTAGGTAATCAACTCTACTTGCCGAAATCATGCTGCAAAATGGGACAGGATCTGAGATTATTGAGAAATGAGCAATTTTGTTGCTCACATGATATTTTTCAGCACTTGCTAGCTCATTAAATTCAATAGAATGGCAAAAATCTTGTCTGTGTTTGGCACTGACCTCACATCAATTTGTGGACTCCCTACCAAACCCATGAAAAGCTGAACAGTGACAAAAGGTTTGGTGAGCTGGGCCAGGCTCTTTTCAGCAATGCCCAGTGACAGAATAAGGGGCAGTGGGCACAAACTGGAACACAGGAAGAGCTTCTTTACTGTGAGGCTGCCCAGAGAGGTTGTGGAGTCTCCTTCCCTGGAGACATCCAGAACCCACCTGGATGCTTTCCCATGCAACTTACTGTAGGGAACCTGCTTTAGCAGGGGGGTGGACTTGAAGATCTCCAGAGGTCCCTTCCAACCTCTGTGATTCAGTGAATGAAGCTTGTTTTCCTTCAGGTTTTCCTTTGTGCCTACAGCTCTGCTGCGGGAGGGACGAAACCCAGCTGGCACATAGCTCTCAGCTCTGCTGCCCTCCTAAAAGATCTCTCCCTCGTAGGGTGTTTTTTTACTTTTATTTTAGCAGTATGAGGTTACATGCATACTGAAGCCTTTCCCACAGTGAAGGTCAAAGTCCACCATCATCCAGCCTACAAACCCTTCCTGACAACGACCCTACATTTTTTCTTTTAAACCATGTGGAAACGGACTGATGGGCTTAAAACTGTTAGCGGGTATTTTAAGGGCTAAATTTTGTCGTAAGAGCGAGTCCCCCCGCTGGACGATCACAAATCGCCGCAACGGCAGCGCCGACGCTGGACCGGAGCGCTTTCAGCTCCGTAATGGCGGAACGCGCTCCCGGGGGGGGGGCGCACCAAATAACGGCGCCCGCGCTGCCGCAGCCCCCGACCGTTAGGCCGCGCCTGGCGGTTGCCTAGCAACCAGGCGGCACCTCCTCCACGCCCCGCCCTGCCTCGCGTGGACCTGCTACGGCCCAATAGCGGCTGCGGCGTCCGGCCCTGTCTCCTGGAGACGGGGTCACGGCGGCCACCACCGGAGCGGTGCGCGGGGGAGAGCGGGCAGGCCTTCGTGGCGCTCTGCGGCATTTCCTTGCTAGAATAAGAAAAATAAAAGCCATCTCCCGGAGCCACTCCTTGTGCTGCGCTGATTCTTCTCTTCCTGACTCTTTCTTTTGGTGCGTGGCCCGTCGGGACAAATCCACGTCCCCCCGCAGAGGGGCGTGAGGCGCTCCGCCGGCTTCAGTGGATGGCGGCGCGGTAGCGGGTGGCTTCCTCCTTGCAGGTACGGCCGCTGTCGCCTCGCGGTTGTCCGGTGGCTGCCGGCCTTCCCGCTGCTGCCGCGCCCGCAGCCCCCACGTGTGAGCGCGGGCGGCCCACTGTGCCTTATCCCCGTCAGGCACCCCGGCTGAAGGCCTGCCGAGGGGCGGGGAGCTGTCGGGGGCGGCTGCTCTCTTCTGTAGCCTCTCGCAGAGCTGCCACTTGAGACCTTACCTGCAGGTATTGCCTGTCGTGAGGTAGCGGTGAAGGCTTCCCTGCCCCATGACCGCGATGACTGGGTCCCAGCACGCGTTTGTCACTGACCTTGCTTCTGTCAAACAGTCAGAAATATTTGTCACTCAGCGTGCTATACATTCATATCATTTGTTGCATTAGTGGATGGTGATGTCTTTCTTATGACCAGCACAAAAGCATCTCCCATCTGTGTAACGTATACATTTCTTTAATAAGACGAGATGCACATGTCAGGTTTGAAGGATTCTTGGGAAAGAAGAAATAAAAAGAAGGGGCAGTGTTCACGTGGGTGAACTGTGGGATGACCATCTGCTGTTTTGGCATCTTTGTGAAGCAGAGGAAGATGTTACGTTTTCTGGTCTTTTTTCAAGCTCTCCGAAAGAACATAAGGGATAGTTCAGTGATAGGAAAGTAGAGACCTACATCTGTTCCTGTCTTTGTGCCTTATTTGGCAAACTGGTCATTGCAGAATTGCCCATCTGTTTTCACAGAAAATTGGAGGGAAAAAAATGTTCCTTCTAAGGTTATGTTGACTGTACCTAGCTCTTTGCTTATTGTTACATAAAATCAAGTTAATTTACATTTGCTGTTTCTTGTTGTGTGTACTGGGGTGTGTGTGTGTATGTGCTGTGGGGGTGTTTCACAAAATGTTCTGTCCGAAGGCTTGGGAATTCTCTGGTCTCATTTTGGTATTTAGTTTGTCAATCTGGGAGCTTTGTGTCCCAGGACAGTTGGTGAAGTTGAGTTTGTGGCTTGTAATTAGGCATCTGGCAATAGTACTGCTTAAGCAGCCTTCTTCTCCATCCTTGTTGCTGTGCTATCCTTTGCAGTATGCTGTTTTTTTCTGTGCTTGTAGGGTAACTACACTGAGAACTGGTCTTGCTGAGGAGAAAACAGTCTTTCAGAAACAAAATGAAAAAAAGTTGTGTTAAGATGAGAACAAGCAACTCCAAATGGCTGTGAAATATTTCAATTGTTAGTTGGAAGAATTGGACACTGAATGTGGAGTTGGTCTGGAGCTAGAAGAACTTACTGCAAGGTGCTCATTGAGTACTAGGTAGCAATGTATCCTGTTTTTGGAATAAAATGACAGAGGTTCAATTTGTTTCACTATGTAAATTAAACCATATAAAATTATTGAGACAAAAATGGTACTTATAAGCTAAACTAAAATTTTCCTGTGGAATTCTTTGATTCCCACAATTGGTCAGTGCATTTACATGCCTTTAAAATGGATTGTTTCCATCCATGAAAAAAATTTCTAACACTAACTCTGATAACTGGCAAAGCTATATGCATCTTAGTATTGTTAGGAATATTAATTCCTATGGTTTTTTTTTGTTTTGTTTGTTTGTTTCAGTTATGCTGATTAAGTCAGTTATTTATCAGGGTTAAATTATGTGGTAAAAAGTTGCAGGGGAAATCTGCCTGGTATGTCCTTGAGCAGAAATGGCAATTTTATTTTGTAAGGCTTTCAGTTTAGAATAATTTCATGTATCCAGCATTTTAATGGAAAACTTAAAATTTTAAGTTTGGTAGCATGATTTTTATTTACAGGTAAATATTTAGAATCTGTATTTTCTGGCTCACTTATAACTTGTGGAATGTGTGAAGAGCTTTGCAAGTGGAAAATAGTTACCTATTCAAAATTTTGTTCAGATTACTCAAGGTGGTCTTTGAAGTACTTTTATGCTTCCAGCCAGATCAAACATAATTTCTATTTTTTAAGAATTGGGAGGGTAAATGTGATGCATCAATGATTTTTAAATTTGAATGCTTCCCCTTTCTCCCTCCTTCCTTTAAAGGTTCATCTGTCTAAGAAAATACCATGTTTCCAATCCCTTGCCAGTGAAGCATCCTTGAGTATGGAGAACTTCATTCTTTATGAAGAGATAGGAAGAGGAAACAAGACTATTGTTTATAAAGGAAGAAGAAAAGGGACAATTAATTTTGTTGCCATTCTTTGCACTGATAAATGCAAAAGAGCTGAAATAACAAACTGGGTAAGTAATACTTTTCCTAAGTTTGGGAAAAGATCAAACCTGAAGAAAAAAAAAATCCTTGTGGCAGAAAGAAAAGTGCCAAATACTTAAGTGTTTCTCTCATCTGGTGGTGTTCTTGTTTAAATCGCATGCATAAACTCATTTTTACAGGCTTACTGTTTCTATGATACGTCACAGAACCTTTTATAAAAATAATTGTTTGTGTAGTGGTTTACTTTATTTTTCTATCAGTTGCACAAATCCAGTCATAGTAGTGCATTCCCATAAAAAATAATTTCCTTCTTACTAAGAAGAAATTACTTTTTATGAAAGAATAGTATTTAAAGTAAATCAGTTTTGGTTTGTAAAAGCTTGGCAAAGTTTTAAACATTTGCTTTCTGGATAAGAAATGGCAATTGATACAGTTAAGCATTTCAAATATTTTATTTTTCCAGTACATAAATTCTGTTTAATATTCTGTCTTATTGTTTCGGTGATCATTTATTTGGCGATTCATAAATCTTCTCCACGCAAGCCTTTTTTTCCTTCAAAACAAATTCTTCTTAGAAAGTCATTAGGGGTACCTCTCATACTGCTCTGTCAGGATACAGAGACTTCTGTAGACATCAGGCTATGTAGGTGTGGTAGAAATACAGACTTTCAGGGACCCTTAGTGATTGCTTTTGCCTGATAAGATTAAGAATGAGGGGGGAAAAATCTTTATTTTCCCTTATTATATTTACCATATTTTCTCACAATTGTGTTCTCACTGAAAAAAAAAGTAGGAACCCAAGTCTGACTCCAAATTCTAATTTACGGTCTGTTAGTAGTGATGCAGAAAGGTTAAAAAGTGCTTATAAATCAACAATATCTCTGTTTGAGTGGTTGGGGAACTTTCCCATATTTTTGAAAAGGATTCAGTAGGCCAAGGTCTGTGAGGGAAGTTACCTGTCCTCAACTTACATGTAAAGTAGTGCACTGGAATAGGCACAGGAATGAGTAGGTGATCTAGCATAAAGCTGTGTTGTCTCCTGCCTTCCTCCAGTCCATGTTATAGATATTTTTCCTGATTAATAACGTTAAGAACTTTGTTCTAGGTTCGTCTGACTCATGAAATCAGGCACAAGAATATAGTGACATTTCATGAATGGTATGAAACGAGCAACCATCTCTGGCTTGTAGTGGAGTTATGCACAGGTAAGAAGCTCAAATGTATAAAAATATATATATATAGTATAGATATTTGTAAGATTTTTTTATAACAAATGTTTCTCACAAAAATATTTGTTCAGATCTTTGAAAAAAGTTATATTAATCATCAGGTATTGTATATAATATATGTTTGTATGCTTAAAAATGTTGGGTTTTGAAACATTTTTAGAAATCCACTGAACTTGTGTTTTTCTTCTACTTCATAGTGTATGTGAAATATTAATTTAGGTGACATAATGTTAGCTTCTAATAGCTAGGGGAACTTAAAAACAAATTGAGTAATTGGAGGGTAGTTAACAAAAATCTTTCCTGAAATAAATTTTAGATAAGGCATTAATATGGGAGCACTGAGAACCCAAAACTGTATTAAGGGATGCACGGAGTTTTGATAGGTTAACATCAATCTTTTAAAGAACTCTTTTAAACCTTTCTCCAGTTGTGACTGTATATTTTAAGCAGTAGATAGTAAGTATGCTTTCCTCCATGTAGAAAGAATAGAAGGACAATTGTGCAAGTAATGTATGTTAATGTTTTGATATGTTGTTTCACAGCAAGAGCCAGTATTACACACAGTTTCTGTTTTGTTTTGTTTTCTACCTAGAATTATTGGAGAAGCCACAAGACCTCAGAAATAATCAGGTCATTCTTTCAGTTGCTAGAATTGAAGTTAGTTGGCTGATTTGGAGGCCTTATCCTATTTGCCTAGTCTCTTTGGCATGTATGTAATTTATTAGGCAGGCAGCCTATTGTTAAGAACAGTTAGAGCAATTACTGTGTATTGTATCTTGCAGTATTGCAGTGTGGGGATAAAGTTATTCAAGACCTGAGAGAGGTCTGGCTAAGAAGTTTATTCTAACTAAAAGAACATTAATTTCAAATAAAAGCTAGCAGTCTGGGATTGTGTACAATCCCCAATTCTGACCTAAAATAACACTAAATGTCCTATTGCTACAGGCCATCCAAGAGCCATCTCTCCATAGTGTGGACTGCGGCAGTTAGCAAGCAAGTTAAGGAGCCCATCTCTCCCAGGCATGGATTCTTGGCCTTGTTAGCCTGTAAATAGTTGGCTGGAGTTCATCTCTCCCAAGGGTGGACGCCTGGCTTTGTGAACACTCATGTGGCTTTTTCCTCACTTCTCTTTTCTTTGAAACAGTGTATGAGTTGGGTCTCTGCAATCACTTGGCAGAGAGCAGGGAAGAAGAGGAGTAAAAGCTGCCTGAATGTTCTCTCATTGTGGTCATAGTTAATAAAGCCTGACCTGCTTCAAATTGTACTTGTGTCATTGTGCACTTGGAATCCCTACGTTCTTCCACTGCAGTTAGTTTCAAGACACTCTTAGCAGCAAATGTAAATAGAATGAGAGTTGAATTTCAAGTTTAGCCTTGAAAACTGCTTTTGAAACTTACCTCGCAATGGCAATGTAGCATACTTTTGTGCTGCTGATTTCGTTACTAATTTTTCCTGGTATATTTGATCATATCTATATAGCCCTCTAAAATACATTATAAAAGTGTTAAGAATGATGAAAAATTCTTTACTGAGTCATATATCTGAGGCTGGTTGTAAAGGTATGACTGGTTTAATAAACAACTTAATAGACTTACAGTGACTTTAAGATTCAGCATCATTGAGTAATTTGAGGAATACTGTGGTGAAAAACCTTAGCATCTCAGTATTCTCTGAAATAGTAAGGAAAGGAGAAAAAAAGGCTCAGAAGAATATTATGTGGTTTGGAATAAAAGATCTATTATCCTTCTCCATGGACCCCAGAATTTTACTATTTTTGTTGTCTGTGAATTCAGTGAGAAATTCCATGTCACTAGTCCCACTGCTTGTTCACAGAAGTTGATAGCCTGATCTCGGTACTGTTTATTCTTGTGCAGAAAGCATCTGAATAAACCCACTGGATATTATTGCATTGTGACAGTATGAGTTTTATGTTTTCCTTTACAAAGTTAAAAAACACTTTCATATTGATTTAAGTCATACACTCAGTTTAATTGTAGTTAAAGTTTATATCACAACCCTGGGAACAGATTTTTCTTTTCTATACATTTTGACATTTTTAATGTGTATTGGTAATTATTTTTACTTGACAGTTTTTGAAGACTTACATCGTGTCACTGTGCATGTAAAGCAAATACCATGCAATTAATTCCTCTGCTGACCATGTGTATACGTATTTCAGGTGGTTCTCTAGAATCAGTTATTGCTCAAGATGAACATCTACCTGAAGATGTAGTGAGAGAATTTGGTGTAGATTTGGTTACTGGTTTACACCACATTCATAACCTTGGGATTATCTTTTGTGAGCTGACACCTGGAAAGGTAACAAGGAGTATTATTTATAGTGGATATCACATATTACTTTGTATGCAATCGACATTTTATTCATATTGTACTGTTTTTGAGAGAATTACCTAATATTGGAAGCCAGTTGCATAACAGTAATTCTGTTGTTGGTCTTGATTTGTAAGAGGTCAAGTTGCACTTCTGTTTGAGTTTTCTGTAGAACTTGCACAGTCATGCTTGGTTTCTGTCATTTGTGGGTCCAAGAGCAGTAAATAGAAGTGAATATGTAAAGAAACCATAATGGAAATTACTCTGTATTTTTCTGAAGAAGAATGAGTTAAAAAAAAAAGAAAAAGTAAAAACTTTAAAGTACTCTCTTGAACACAGAATACAGAGTGCAAAAGTAAGATTCCACACCCCCCCCCATATCTAACTAAATGGGTGATTTTTTCCAAGCAATTTTAAATTTATAATCCCAAGATTATAAAGATTTTAATTAGGAAAATAATCAGTGACTACATAGAAAAAGTTCTCATTATCATTATCAAAATCTTTTTTATCCAGCATAAAATTAAAAAAAATCACATTTTTTCCCTCAAATGAACCAATGTTCCTTTTACTATCCTTCTACTTTACAACACATTTTTACTTTAACTCTATTTTTACTTTCTTTTCTATAGAAACATCATCTGTTATCATTCATTTCAGCTTAATAATGAGCGAACAAAAATGTGAATGGAACCTTTAATGGTTGTGTTGTCACCTTATGTAATTTTTTCGTTATAAGAAAAGAAGTGATTGGTTTTGACTTAAACTTCTCAGTGCTTTTAGATATGATAATGATAATCTCTGTTTACTTAAATGATTAAATTATTGTGATTTAATATAGTTTGTATTGCAAATTTGAGCAGTCACCAGTATTACTATCTGGTATTTGTATGTTGGATTATGTTTATTCCTCTAGATTCTGCTGGAAGGGCCCGGTACTTTGAAGTTCAGTAACTTTTGCTTGGCTAAAGCAGACGGAGAAAACTTGGAAGAATTTTTCGCTTTAGTTGGATCTGAAGAAACAGGAGGAGATGTTGTTGAAAGCACTCCACAAAGATACCTGAAAAACAGACTTCGAGGTATGATATTTTTACTAGCTAACTGAACTAAGCAGACAGAATAAAAATGGGGAAAAGCCATTGTTATGAGAAATTTCTGAGAAGAGACTGAAAGAAGGTAGTTGATCAAAATTCTGTTGTGGCTTACTAAATTCCTAGAGAAACTGAATAATTCTGTTATGTGAACATTTGTAAATATTAATGTGTTGGCCTGTGAATGTGATATGCAAGTTTTCTTTAAGCAGATTTTACATATTCTGCATATAGGGAACTTCTTTTTTTTTTTTTTTTTTTTTTACCAAGTAGGCTCAGAACAAAAATTTTGCTGTTAAGGAAGGTTGTTAAGAGGGATTATAACACACAGAGGGAATACCACCTGCAAGTGAGAAAGAAGAGAAACTGTTTAGAAGTGTATAGTCATAATTCTAAAGACAGTTTAAGCACTGGAAAAATGTACTTCTGTCATACAATATTTGATAGATTAACAACTGCTTACCTTTCTGTCTTATTCAAAATAGACTTCATGTTATTTTTGGATTGAAGCTTACATGTAGGTGACTGTAAAATAATACAGTATGTAAGATTTCCACATAATTGGATTACTTTAAATTGCTTTTTGCAATTGACATCCCATACCATCCAATATACAAACTGCCTTTCTATTCTGAGCAAGTATCATATATGAATGCAATCTGAAATTGCTCAAAGTAGTTAGTGAACTGAAAATTCTAATTCTTCATTTGGGTTTGCTACAAGGGCTTAATTAAATTCACTATTTAGTGAAAACTAATGTGGATTAAAAAAATTCTGTGAAATACCTTTGGTCTTTAATGCATTTCATGTATCACCAATTTAGTATAAGTAGTAGAATTATAAAAATAAGAAAATCTCTGAAGCTTCAGAAATGCTGAGTCTTAACTGGCTCTCCTAATTGATTAAATTATAATTTTAGTAGTTAGCATATATGAAAAAAGTATGTGCTGCAGATGGTCTCTCTAGGGTCTAGGACTAATTTCCACTAAATTTATGTTAAATTTATGCACAATTCAGTAAGTACTATGCAGAATTGCTACTTCTTTAATTGGAGATTTTGTATCCATTTAACAGTAGTTTAGAGAATGGCTTTCATGTTTTTTTTTTTGAAGTGAGATTTTCACCATACTTTTTGCTGCAAATGATTCATGTGATTTCCAGTATCATGATTGTTTCAGTACTGTTTACATAAGAAAGGTTGTTTGTTTTTGAAGTATGAGAAAGGTGTTACTGTACTTTAATTTCCACAGAAAAATCCATGTAAATCCAATAGGCTACAACTGCTGTGCTACGTTTTCAAAAAATAAGAAAGCTTTAGAATTTGGGTTTTACTCTTCAGAATCTTTCAATAATTTTTGTCTTGGAGCATCTCAGAGACCTCTATTTCCCAGAACAATGGTAATCTCGGCAACGTTTTATGGGAACAAAGAGAGCTTTCTTAATACTGTCTCCTGCAGATAACACCTACTGAAATTATGAAGGCCAAGAACAGGTTTCTGTTTTCTTTTCCAGAAAGAAATGCAAAATTAATCTCTTTCCTGTTACCTTTCAAAACAGCTTTCTTTATATGTATGTTTAATAACTTGTTGTCACTTAAAATAAATAAAAGGATAGCAAAATCCAAAATAAGCTTCTTAAAGGATTATGGAATTTACATTTTTGCTGAGATTTTGTAATTTTTATGGAGATTTTGAAGAAACTAATTAGTATTTAGAATAGGTATAACTAGATCAGTGATCCAATTTATGGGCCTTGTTTATTCTAACAGTTTTCTTATCTCATGTGAGTTAATGTCTTAGGATATCTCTTTTCTATATATGTAAAACCTGATGTAACCTAATAATTTTTGTTAATCACATGAGATTTACATTGGTTTAATATACTCAATTGGCTTGTCTGTAGAAGCTGTCAATATAAATAAAAAAACCTTCTTACATAAATCATGTTAGAAAAGTATAAGCACAAACCAAGTTGGTTAATGAAAGTGAAGTAAACAAGAAAATAGCTTCTGCAATCCTACATAAGTCAATAAAAGTTTAAGAGGAAAAAAATTCTTTTCAAATTGCATTTGGTATTTCATGTTTCTTACCTCTAAGTGAAGATTCTTTCCACACTTCAGTGAGTTAGAGATTAAGTTTTAGGTGTTCTACAGGATAAATGTTCAATCGAGTGTACATGTACTGTGTTTTGTAGGCTCTCCATTGTACACAGCTCCAGAAGTAGTAAAGGGAGAAGACTTCTCCAAGTCCAGCGATCTGTGGTCCTTAGGATGTTTACTTTATGAAATGTTCTCAGGTTGTAAGTTTGTGTATTTCTTTAATATCTGTGATAATGAAAACCTACTCTGTGATTCCAATTTAAATTCTTGTTTACTTTTGAGGAAAGTTGAGACAGAGGTTTTAAAAATTTCTTGAAGAACACATTAATTACGCTTAAGAAAAGCAACTTATCAAGCAATCAACTGAAGTAACAGTGTTAAATTCTATAAATATTATAACAGTATTTATATATACTGTTAGACTTATGACTGAGTTCCAAATATAATGATATTAACCAACCTGTATTCCGCAAATACTATGATTTGAAACAGTAGCAGTACTTTGGGTTTTCAGTATTAAACTCTGGATGCATTAATATGATTTCTGAGGAAGAAAAAATTAACTAGTCTAAAACTAGTCATTGCCTTTCCTGCAGATAAAGTTAGCATTGCCTACAGCTGGAAGGAAATTTTCAATGCAAAAAGAATTACAGTGCAGTATTCTTAAGTCTTAGACGATACACAGCTCTGTTGGATCAGTATACTCTCCTTTAACCTTCACTGGCTGCTGTCTCATTATTAGAGTCTTACAGAGTGCTCGTGGTGGCCTACTTCAAGCTGTCTTTAGAACATGTTCTGTCCTTGGTCTCTTTGGCTGTTCATGTTAGAAGAATTTAATCCAAGGATTTATTTTTAAGTGAACCTTTAAATTCAGATCAAAGATGTTTATTGCTTTGAATATTTCCTTAGGAAAATGAGCTCATTATATATAATTGCACCTGACAGCTATTTTGAAATTTGCATAACCTTGGAAATAAACTTCCATTTATTTTTAGGAAGACCACCATTCTTCTCAGACAACTTTTCAGAATTAATTGAAAAGATTTTATATGAAGATCCACTGCCACCTAGGCCAAAGGGTAACATTCTTTTCTTGTTAAATGTGTCAAATCGAATTAATAGTAACAAAGTTAGTTTTGCAGCATTTATTCTGATGCTGATTGCAGGAATTTTTTAGCTGTCCAAAGTGAATGTTACCATTGCCCTTCCTTTGCTATGAACATCTTCCATTAATGATAAATGCTTATATTTCTCTTGATAAAACAGGTGTATCATTTAGTGTTAAGGATTAAAAATAAATTCTGGGATGGAATTTTTGAACTTTGTCATTCAAGGTATCACTGGTATTCATGAAGACACTTCATTAGTCTCTAATTTCAGTTCAAAGTAATACAGCAGAAAGATGACCTGTTGAATTAAAACTATTACTTGTTTCAATTGTAAGGGAAATCTTATTTTTGAAGCAAATAGATCGATCATATTTCATGATTTTGAGCTTTCAGAAATATTCTTTCTCAGTTAACTGAGAATTCTGGAAACCTCTTGTGTAACAGGATGCAATAATAGTCCTCTTAAAACTGCCACAGCTAGGGTAAATTTCAACGAGTGCAATTTTCAACTCTACTTTATTTTCTTCCAAAAGTTAAATGATAATGGGAAGGTTCATATTTTTATATGAAATATAAAAAAATATTATTTATGACTATATAAGGATATAATTATAAAATTATATATATTTTTTAGTTAGCTTGACCAAGTATTGTTTTTTTTGGTCGTCTTTTTGAAGATCATTTTAATACAAAGACTTTATATTCAGTACTTTTGATGCATTCATTTTTTTCAGATGAAATTAGTGTTAAATAAAACTGCTTTAATGTCATCTTCAGATAATGATCTGATTTACTTTGTCATAGTTGACAGTTGATTTTGTTGTCCAGTTCTTTTCAAGTGCTTCTATTTTCAGGTTCTGCTTTTCAGAAACCTTCTGCAGAGTTCATTAGCTTACTGGATGGCTTGCTTCAAAAGGATCCTCAGAAGAGGTAAACTGGTTGTTTGCATTGCCCTTTCCATATCTGGAAAAAAATAATAACTATGATACTATCTGGTGACAATGAAAAAGTAATTTTTCCCTTCATAAAAGAATAAATTGTTCTTTTTCTCATGCAAAACTTTATTTAATCATAACATGAATTCAGTATAGATTTGTATTTTTGTAGGTGGTGTTAAATAAGTAACTGTTTAACAGGTATGATAGCTTTCAAAATGGGATGGCTTTGCTTTTCCAGAGCGATGGGCATATCTGTTTTATAAGACTTTAATTTATAGATGTTACATTTATATTTTTGGATAACAAAGATTATTGTTTATAGAGTAATTTAAATGTTGGGACTGGCTAAACAGTTTCCCTAATCTTTAATCTCATCTCTCTGTGTTGTGTGAATAATCCATTTCAATTTTAGGCAAAACATTTCCTCTATGAGATAACTTATTTCCTGACCCCATACCAACTAAGAACAGAAACAGTTGCTTCATAGTATCACTGGATTCAGAACTTAGCCTGATATGCCTTTGTAGCTGTATTTTGCCACTGCTTTTTTCAGTTTGTCTGTTGCTTTTCAAAAGGCTCAATTGGATCGACCTATTGCAACATCCATTCTGGAAAGGCTCCCTTAGCCATTATGACGGTGATTCTTCAGACAGCCAGCGCTCAAGGTACTGAATGTTCTAGCAGATATATTTTATATTACATATGAACAAATATATTTTTATGTATTACAATTTTAAAATATTTTCCTGTGAATTTTTCAGTCTTCAAATTTGCTTGGGATTTTAATATTGTTAACTAATTGATGAGTTAAATTTTACACTATTCAGTGAACAGTTTGGGATCCTTAGGAATTACAGTATCCTATCAGTGTAAGAGTATCCATTTGCTTTCAATAGACTAATTTCTCCTAGCTATAGAATGCTGTTTTTTAATTTATTTATACAACAATGATAAACAGTAATTTGACTTACAATACTTCAGAAGCTTTATGAGAGTCTTATAAATGAGTCAATTTTATCTCTACTTAAGTTTCTGTTTGTTTTTATACATTAACCTTAAGTCATCAAAAAACCTATCAGCACAGCATCTTTTGTGAATACAGTTGACCCATATCCTGTGCTTATAGCATAAAGCATTAATGTAATTTTTTAATATATAAATTTGTAATATGCTGCATTCCTATATAAGCAGAAACACCCAGCCCTTCTGTGAAAATACACTATATACATTAAATAGTTAGGCTACTTGAAAATGTCTGTTCATTTTGCTATTTTTAATTTCTCAATTTTCATGTAGAGTATTTTTAATTTTTTATTTTAAACAATCTGTTGTTCTAAATATTTGAATGACACTTCAGGTTCCATCCAGGGAACAATTATGAAAATAGCTTTATTTTAGAATGCCACATGCTTCTGTGTTTTATCTATTTTTACATTCTGTCTTATGTTGTTGAAATACCTATTTCTGGTACCAGTGCTACAGTATTTTTTGTTACTAATGTTTGTTCTAGTTTAAGATGCTGTTCTTTGTCTTTTAATTTTATTACTACTTTTACCACCAGGGCAAATAATCAAGATTTTGAGTTTATAATCTCAAAATCAGAATTTATTCAAAATATCGGTGGAACTTTGATCCAACTTTACCACATTGTTTGTCTGAGCAGTTCTCAGAGAATCAGAAGAAAGATAACCCACAAAATATTGGACTTTTTGACTTTACTTATGAGGCTCTTCTTATAATTCTGAAATATTCACTAAGGCAGTAATTGACACATATGAAGAACCAAGGACATGGTATTGACGTGCAAAAGGAGATCTGTACCTCTTCCTTTCAAAATGTGAGGGCCACTGGGAAGGTTTTCATGAACCATCTCCATGTGAACAATACAGGGAAATGTAGAAGCAAAAGTAAAAAAACTTGCAATTAAGTATAACATGTTGATCCTTAAGCAAAAAAAAAAAAAAGTTTTTATTGATCTTAATGCATGTTACAGGCTTCAATACTAAATGTATGTTAGTTGTGAATTTTTTTAAGTCTGAACAATCTCTAAAACTTAGAAAATTACTCTGGTATTCTGGCATATAAATTTATTTGTGATTTCTTCAATGCCAGTTGTACTAAGGGAGCTAGAGAGCTCTTTAATATTCTCCAAGTTGCTTGCTCAAAAACAATTTTTCATCATTGCCATTACCAATATAAAAAGTACTTGTAGCTCATATTACAAGAGGAAGCTGATCTATGAGAACTACAGCTAAATTGCATGTTAATAGTTGCAATAAGTAATGGATATAATCCATCTGATTTTTTTAAAAATCTTTTAAATTAATATCTCTTATTAAACAGCAATGAAGACATGGAGTCATGGAATACCAAGGAGCCAAAAGATGCTTGCAAAAACTTATCATCTTCAAAAGCAGATAATAAGCTACTAAGCAATTCTTTCAAAATAGGTAATATTCATTATGTTATTTTCAATCATTTTGTTGGTCTTACCAACATGCTTGTTCCCTGTGTTTTGTTTTATTTTAACATTTAAATGCAAGTTCATGTTCTCTTTTCAGTAGAAAATCTGACTGAACTGCGCCCAAAAAATGCAGTTGGTGAATCAAATGAATCCATATTTCTTCTCAGGTATGAAAGTCAAAAGAACAGCCAGAAAACCCTTGAAAGTCTTTTTTTTTTCCAATCTCTTAAGACACTTCTTATTATTCTATTTGTAATATTTTATTAGTGTTTACTTTTGAATTTTCTATCAACAGTTAAGACACACTTGAATAGCAGTTAAAACAATGCTTTTTTGGCTTTATGAAACTGATTTTGGTAGGAGTCTTTTGATTTCTTAACTGTTTGCCTAAACAAGAGACTCTGCTTAGAACTTCTTTTGATATATGAGAATATGCTTTGAATATGGTCTTTTTAGCTATAAAAGAAGTGTACAGCTTAAAATGCACTAATAAATTCTGCCTGCCGCTTTTCATCACAAGCTATTGGTATCTACTAAGTACTGCACTAGATATTAAATAAAAACATGTTTGGTTTCACAGTGATATGTTTCAGTTGGGACTAGCTTCTGATAAGGATAAGAATAAGAACTGTTGATCATTTGATCACTGACTTTAATGAGTATCTTTAATTCCGTCTAATATTTGTATTTTTTAGTTGCTTTTTCTGATGTATAAACCAGTTTGCAACTAAATGTCTACATTACTTTTTGGAAGTCAAGAAAACACATTATTTGAAGTTGACGACTGAATCGGTGTTTCTTGGCCTGCTAATTTTAATGGTTCTAAAGTTAGTTTTAAACACTTTGATATGAATTAGAGTACACTATCAAAGAGATTAGTTTACTAGCGGCTTTATTAAAATTGCAGATTTATAGTGTTCTGGTCTTACTTTTCTTTGGTTTCTCATTGTGAAATGTTTTTTTTTAAAAAAACTGAAAAGTAATCCCACTTCATATTCATCATGAAAATGAGGCAGTTTTTTATTCCCATTATCTTACAAAGGTTTGGTAGTCAGAAGAGAGCAATAAAATTAATTACTATTTTTTTGTCAAGTTAATTCTGTTGGCATTTTGTTTCATACTAGGAACTGAACTTGTCAGGTTTTGGCATCCATTCTGGAGGCCTGACTGGGCAAGAAAACAATCAAACTACATTTATTTAATAAACAAACAAACGCAGAAAGTTTCTTATTTCTAACTGAAGGACAAATTCTAACTTTGTCAGAATGTGCTCAAAGACAGGAAGATCACCTTATGTTGCTGAGGACAACATAACATTTTTGTTTATCAGCCTTCAAAGTTTACTGTGAGGTTTGAAATAAGATAAATGAGATAAACAAATAAAAACCCTAAACAAACTAACAAAACCCCACAACAGTAGCCTGCAGTGAGACTTAATCCGTACTGTTTCTTTTGAAGTTCTCGTCCTACTCCTAGAACCAGCATTGCAGTAGAAGTAACTGATGTTACTATTGCCCCAATCCAAAATTCTTCACAAAAGGATTCAAGCTTGACAAGGGTGAGTAAAAAAATTAAGAGGCAGTGATATAATCATAGTCAAAATCTTAGCCTGGAGTCTACAACAAAGACAGCTTTCTTTCTCATCCTATAATTATAGCAGAAAAGTAGTTCCTCCAGTAGTAGTTCCTTTAGTGTGTAAAATTATTTAAAAAAATAAATGTTTGCAAAGATTTCGATGTAGAAGTCAAATAAGATGTTTAGTCTCCCTTTAATTCAATGCATAAAAGAGAGTGAAGCTATCTTAATTCTTAACCATCTGCATTTTAAACTTAAGTTGCAAGTTTATTTTAGAGTTGTCTTTCTTCCTACATGTATGTTTTTCATAATTTTTAGTTGGAAAGTCTGGGCCTTATCTATAACTACACAAATAAAAAGCAGTTTTGCATATATTATTTACATGACCAAACTCTGTGGTATAATATTTAAGTGAAATATTGTGGGAGTAAGCATAAACTTTCTTCTTTTGTGCAGAACAGTGTTTCAGAAAACTTTGCTCTTGTTCTAGGCTAAAAATGTGTGCTCAAGTCAGCAGGATATGGAGTCAACATTGAAAGAGCTCATTTACACTGAATCTGATCTTATCATAACACCA
>JANHGO010000053.1:29064889-29118973 GCA_024606505.1 Aquila spilogaster
TTCCTCACTGACCTCGGTGTCTGCAGAGGGGTTCCTCTCACATTGTGATCCCCTCCCTCGCTGCAGGTTCCCCTTCTTAAATCTGTTCTCCCAGTGGCACTACCGCCGTCACTGATGGGCTCGGCCTTGGCCAGCGGTGGGTCCGACATGGAGCCGGGGAAGCTTCCAGCAGCTTCTCACAGGAGCCGGCCCTGCGGCCCCTCCCCCACTAGCAAGAACACGGCACCACACAAACACATAACAAGCTGCTAGGACCACATGACAGATTAATTTTTTGGGGTGGCCTTCCAACACAGGATAATTAGTAACTTGAGGAAGTATATGCGTTCTTCCCGTGTATGTAGTAATAGCCATACAGTGAATGAACCAAATGCTAAGACTGAAAACTCAGCCTGTTTACCGATTTATGACATTATAGTAATAGAACAGAGGTGCTTCCTGTATATTTTAACACTCTTCTATCTTAGTCGCTGAACCTTGGGCTGGATACATTCCAAGGCAGAGTCAGAGGACACTCGGAGTCTGAAACCTCTGAACAAGGTCTCTTTTCCTAGCTGCCATTTCAGTGAATACCAGCAAGCATCTTCCAACCCACCCAGCTGGCTGCCAAAACAACTCCTATGCTATACTTTACAAAATAGTCATACTCCTTCTTAAAGGACACAACAGGGTCTCATAACAACTCAAAGTCATTTCTGTGAGGAGCTCCCACACTCTCCCCTGGAACTGCCCGGGGCATCCTTTGTCTGCCCCATAATGCTTCAGGAAGCATAGGTGTGGGGGGATCCAATCCTTTTTTTCTTTTGCCATTGATTACTATTTATACTAGCATTAGGAAAGAAAGTGAGAAAAGCATCGGCATCTAGCTGTCGTCATCCTGGGAAATTCTAACCCACAACAGTGACTCTAATCCAGAGTGCAACATTAGTCCGCGTTAATTCATCACAAGCCAGCAGTTTCAAGCTCTGTTTCCTTTCTGAAAGCTGGATGCAAGAAGCAATCAGCCCACCAGGTTCATCAGACAAGGACAGCCACGCCAAATTGACAAAGTCATCAAGCCTTGCAGCATCTGATGGGAACCACATGATCACTGCCAGACCATAGAGGCCTTAGGACTGCAGCTGCCTTCCCTAGAATAAGACTTTACACTTAAGGTGGCTGTTACCTCTCCTACCTCTTGGATAAATCTGTGAATTGATACAGGGATTAGAAAAAGGCAAGCAATTTCTCCTCCAGTCGCACACAGCACTGTCTGTGCTTGAATAATGGTGCTGGAGCTCTTGTGTGGCAGGCAGTTGGCAGTGAATCACACCAAGCAAATAAGTGTAGACCTAATGACTTTGCTGAGTTACATTGATTTAAGTTAACTGTAGCTGTAATACACCGAATTACACAACAAATTGAGAAAACACATTTTTCTAGTATTTTTGTTATTGCAGTCAAAGCTCCTCCTGTTTTGTGAGATCTACTAATTTTATTTTTTTTTCAATTTTTGCACATAAAGATACATGTAAACTATCCTATAACAAGATTAAACTATGTGTTAAATGCTCTCCAAGGAACACTGCACAGATCACTGGACAATCTGCCTCAGTGCTTTATAGCAGGCCAAATCCTTCTCCCACTGCTTTTATTTATTTTCCCATTTTCTGTAATTGGATTACTCCTTAAGGAATGGGGAGGAGGTCTTCGTTCCAGCTCTCAAGTCTAAAAAGTACAGTGTCTTTACCACTAACATCTTCAAAGCTGCATGGATTTAGCAACAGTAGGAAAGAAAAGGTTCTTCCAGATCTCGTTCTTTGTTCCAGTGAGACTTACTGTTATATGGCAACAATTCCAACACTTGCAACATCATTGACTTTTTTTTTTTTTAAACTGATATGCTGTATAATTGACCGTAAGGGAGAGGCATAGTAAATAATTTAAATGAAATTCAAGAAAATACAACTGTTTCTCACGGACAAAAAAAAGCCAAGCAGTAAAATCCACCCCCAAAATCAGCTCCAGAAAGCTGTTAAAAACAGAAGTCAGAAATAGCTCAGATGAGTCAAAAAAGTATTTTCTTCCTTTCCTTCTCCCTCAGCCCCAGCAATATTCAGGTAAACATGAAGCCACATAATGGAAACAACAACTTGCAAATGAGAAAAACAAAGGATAATGCAGAGATCAAGGCAAAGATCAACAGGTGACTTTGCTTCTAGAAAACCTTTTTCCTTCCAAACTCCAGAAACTGCATGCAATGAACTACAGCCACTTGCCATTTAGGGATGAAAAAATAAGTCAAAAGAAAAATGGCAGCAATGACAGTACGTGAAGATAAATAATGAGTCCTACCACAGCACCGCCTGGGCTAGGAAGAGGGGAAGGACACTCGCATCAGATACCTACACTGCATTAGAAAAAGACACTTCAGACACATTTCTACAGCTGTTTTCTCATAATTTCTCACTTAGTATCTGTAACTATAGGAACATAGAAGAAAAACCAAAGATTTAGGGAAGCAGGGATTGAGAAGCAAGATATCAATAGTTTCTTACAGACATGAAAGAAAGGACAGGCAAGCAAGATCAAATCTAACCAAGAAAGAAATCACATATGGCAGCTCAGTAATGTTCAAATACACGTCTCTGGTATAGTGTTTAACCCATACAACACAGAGTCCTAGGCTTAAAATAGGTAGAAACATTGCCACATTTTCTTCATCTGCAAGTAACAGTGAAGAATTAAATTTAAATAGCCAGCCCATAGCCTTTTTCCCTAGCCACACAAATGCACAATCTTCACTCAGTGACACTGGCTTTTATCTCTCATTTTCCACTGGTTACCTCATTAAGCACTGGCTTCTGAAACTTCTCACATCCACTGTATTCTGTAGCAGAGCGGTTATTACTTACTATTTGTCAAACTTGTGAGAGATCCTTGAAAGTATTAACTTTGCTATTTGGCGAGGATATTTTTTTAAACTCTCTTCTTCATGCAGAATGAAAGACGACAAGTGAGATAGATAAACTCAACTATTCAGAACCCCTTTCTAAACTGATTCAGAGGAAAAGGTTTTGGTATCAGATAATACAGAAGAAAAGTCTGAGACACAAGCTTAATTTATATATTTAGTTTCATCGAGCAAATACTTTTGACTAGTTGATAATATGTGACCAAAATTCAAGAAGTGGCTTTTACCTTCAATTTCAAGGAAACAAAAAAAAAATAGAAGAATGAAATTTTCTTTTGCTTTAAATCCACACCTACTTCAAACACAGCTTTCTATAAGAAAGGCTGAGCTCACTTTTAGATTATAAAATTAAGCCCTTAATACTTCCTCCCCCACACAACGTATAATTCTGAACACTTTTCATTGGTGAAGCACATACATTTTTAAAAATTAAGAGACTTCGGTGGGTTTAAGCAAAGAGGCTGAGAAACTCCACGCTTAAAAGAATGATTCCTGAGAAAGTGGAAAGCAAGCTGGAAATAAAGCTCAACTTCATCTTTCAGCCTTTAAATTACGGTGGTGGTCTGTGACTCCACAGGAAGTCAATTGTCCAATGGGTAACATGCTTAGCTAGGGATCAGAGTATTGCAGGGTTGATTATCCCCGTCCTGTGAGCATTTGTAGCTTCCCTTTGGAATTTATTTATGCAGACCAAAACTCTTGAAGCAAAATCAAAAGAATGGGGTTTATATTGCCACAAGCTTGTCATGCATTTAGCATATCTGGCTATATTTTCTCACTGTTTTTACGTACGCCTCCAACAACCTATGACTTTTCCGAGCGTAAAACAGGAGGTTACAGAAAAACAGAGTACAAACCCTTCGTTTTGAGTCATTAAAAAAACCAAAACCACATCAATTCTCTACATTTTTTATCATATATTTAAGCTCATTACAGGTCTCCATTGTCATCTCAAGTTACTAAATGGTATGGCTTGTCTGTTGGAGACATAAAGTTAGACCTGTAATGAAAGTGTTAACCAAATGGATAACAGACTGGCAATAAGAGGATGCCAGGTCTGTTCTCGTAAGGCTACAACACTACACATTGCCAGCAACCATTTTTATTCCTGCAACAGCAAGTAGTTCCAAAGCTCTGCTTGACTGCTTTATTTTCAGTCTATTCCACTCTGAAATGAAGATTTTCTCAGTGTGCGTGGCTTTGAGCACTTGTTTTCTATGATTGCAGACCCTAACAAAGATCTTGCCACAGTCATCTCTGTTTGATAAGTGATATTTCAAGCTTGAAGTGTTAAAGAACTCAGATAAGGTCATTTCTGTCCCCTCACCCTCCCCACCTGTCTAGCCCCTGATCTGCAGCTTACCTGAGGAATTAAAAGGCAGCCTTTAACCACAGCAAAAGGATGGCCAAGAGCCCCTGTTGTGTTTGATTCATGACCCACTTAACGAGTGCTCTGGTGAAACTTCGATTCATTTCTTTAGGCCTACTTCTTATTTTCTTACAGCACAATCTGTCTTATGGCTCAGTCAGCACCATGAGGCAAACCCTGGCAGTCCCACCTCCCAGCCCATGCAATAGGATGCGAGTACGAGGAGGAGGAGACATGCTGCAGACACCGGCAGTGAGCCCAGGGAACCTACAAAACATCCCACTGCTCAGCCCAGGCACCAGAAACATCCTGTACTCTCATGCTATGATTCAGATTCGTCAGGTGCTTGCAGTTAGACAGCAGCTCAGGAGCACTGCTCCGTCAGTGCCAGCAAAGCAACTAGCTCAAGAGAGAGCAAGTGAAATCTGCTGCATGAGGAAGGATGGAGCAGCAGTGCTACCTTCGTTGGCTATCAGTAGTCAAAGGGTAGCGGACATGTCATTGCCCAAGTGTCCCTGACTCAGCACTGATGGAGCACCATCTTGGGTGTCTCACAAATCAATCAGGACCACAACCTGCTTTACAAGTGCCACTGAACATGTTGCAGTGCTCTGAACACACGCAGGCCGGTTTCTACGGGAAAACATTTTAACTGCACAAGCAGTGAGCATTTTGTAAAACTGCCAAGGGATGTAGCCAGCATCACTAATGTGATCACACAAAACACTGACGGTAAGAATTTTATTTTTAAAATTGTAGTCCAAATTGATTAGCAAATTAAAAATGTATACCCCAGAATTCCAAAGGGATGCCCAATTTTATATACAAAAAGTACCCATATAACCAAAAAATAAATGAGACTGAAATTTCAAGAGGTTCTTATAAAACCAACAGAAATAGCTGCAGTAAACACTGGCTCATTTGTGGTGTTTGGGGGATTTACTTATATCCCTTTGCAGACCGCTTCTGACTTTGATTGGATTTTCCAGGTTATTAGCAGATATATACTTCTCAAGGAAAACCATTGGTTTATTGAATGGGCCTGAAATCGAAACTCAAATCCAGGGCTGTGGAGGCCTGTGCAGAAGGCGAACAAGCAGAGTGGTGGGAAGGGTCTATCTCCACCCCCGAGCAGCAGCCAGGGCTTGCAGCCCAGCCCTTTCGACAGAAACCGAAATCGGTGGCAGCCTGTGCTCACACGCAGGGATGGCTGGGCAGGCTCTGACCTTGTCCGGACACCCCCGTACGTGGGACCTTGAGGAGGGGGAGGAACAGAGGGTGGTCGACGGCTCGCGAGGGAGAGCAGGGGCAGCAGCCCCAGCCACCAGCCTTTCTGAGCTTGCTGCCTCCCAGCCCTCAGTCCCCCAAGGTAAAAAACCAAAAAGGATGCAGCAGCTCCGGTTCTGCACACAGCCGCCTGGGCAGTGCCAGCGGATGGCCCACACGGGTACTGACAGCCATCTCTCTGCAGGCTGGGCTGAAGCTGAAATCCTAAAAGGCCAGGACATGCGAAAGCTGTATTTTAAACCACTTGGATAACATGATTATACTGTACATATACCTGTATGCTTTTTTCAGGGTAAACATTTTAGCTGTTTCATGATTTGGCTGATAGAAAATGAGGACCAGATACTGATAGGCATTGCCTACACAGCCGGTTTCTGATTGCCTTCGCTCAGCACCTTGCACTTATTTGATAAACTGACCTATTCAAATGAAGTAGGGCTGTTGTTCAAGGAGCAAGACTTTATGCACAGTATGCAAAAGGATGGAAGAATTTAGAAAGAAATTAACTGCTACAAACAGGATAAGATGTTTTGAACTCCTCATTGCCTAAATGAAAGGCTAAATAGCGCACAGTTTGGGAGCACACAGCAAAACTCTGATTCTTAATTGCTACACTTTCTTCAAGGTTCATATGCAACAATTGGATATACATCAAACTATCACTTCAAATATATTACAGAAAAGCAATCCTTTTTGGTTTTGTTTTTGGTTTTTTTTTTTTTAAATTTTTCCATGTGGATTCACAGCCTTCAAAAGTCTTAAGCTGATAGAAAGAACGGACAAAGAGAACATGCAATTGTTAAAAGGATTTGGGTTTCAAATCACTTTAGAAGCTTCGATGTGAGACTAGTGCCATTCCCACCTTGGACTCCCACAGCCTAATTTCATTATCTGCCCAAATAGGCAGAGACTATATAATTTTAAGGTTTGTGGACTAGTATCAACAAAGATCAAATAACTTTTTCAAAGCTGTGAATGCTCTCTGTTGGACTTCTTTTCTGGGGCCTGCTCTGAGGGGAGATGAGTCACAATGAAGCAAATGAGGGATCCAGTCCCATCCCCAGCAAACATTTTAAGGGCAGCAGGTTTGAGCCGCAGAGTGAAGAATTAAGAATACTTTCATTAGTTAAACGCTAATTGCCCTGGCAGTACACATAACGTGGAACAAGGCTAGGAGGAGTTGGGCTTATCACTGAGTAGCAACACCAGCACAGTCTGGCTTGTGTGAGGGAAACAAACTGTGCCTGCAACCTCCAGGTGTTGCTCTGGTTCCTGCAAGACACCTCTTCTGATCTGCCCTCAGAAGAGCAGTTCCAACTCACTCGTGCTTTGGGATATTTGCACCGCTGAGCCCTCTATTAACATAAAGGGCTGGTAACAAAAGTAAATAAAATTAGCTACTTCCCACAGAGGACTGAGTCACAAATAAAAATAAAAAAGCTATAAAATCAGGAGAGTTTTTTTTTTTTAGTTTTGTGTCATTTTTAAGGAGAAATTAGGAAATAAAGCAGGATGAGGGAAGCAAAGACATTTCCCATCATGAATGCTTGAATGCTGTACACATGATCTCATTGGTAATGGGTCAATGCATCCTGCTGTGCCCTGGGCAAGACGGTTGTGATATATAAAATAGTTTTAGTGGCTGTTGACATTGCAGAAAGCTTTTATTTCTCTCTTCCTCTCTTTTTTTTTAACTGCATCTATATCTCCACCTTAGCCTGTAAAAATTAAGAACTTCATAACAATCATTTGGTTGATCTAGTAATTGCGTATTACACCATTTACCACACATAGACAATCAACATTTGTCACACTGTTAATAAAAGGAGCTGAAAATTTAAGCACAAATAAGGACATTCGTGACACATTGTTGTCAGTAGTGCTGACGTCAGGGACTGGTTCCAGTGAATCCTCAGGGGCCTGGAGCCATCAGCTCACATCTGAAGCACCTGAAATCAACAGAAAAGCTCCCTTCCAGACCAGGGAGAAAATAGTAAGTGGTGTAACAGCTAAGAGGTTGTATTTGTTTTCATTAGCTCATTCATCAAACATTTTTGGGGAAAAACAAACAAACAAACAAAAAAAAACCCCAAAAATCTTTTCCTATCACTTTCCCTTTAGGAAAATTCCTATTTCGTGTAATCAATGTCCTCAGAGAAGTACAAAACCCCAAGAGGGCTCAGCAGAGTATCCTAATGCCTCTAAAGAAAAGGTGATGGGCAGCGATTAGATAGGATTTTTTGCTCTACATAGAGAGCAGGCAGAGGTTGGTGTAGAAATAACACAGCAGAATAAACCAGTAAAATTGCAAAATACAGCTTCATTACAGCAAATATATATGATCATGATTATTAATGGCAAAAAGCAAGTGAATTTCCTAGAGTAATAGTGACATTTCAGCTTTCTGTAGGACATTGCAACAGAGAAATTTCACGTATAGTAGATGAAGGGTGATTCTTCTGTTTCCTCTGCTTTCCCTAGTTAAAAACTAACCCAAATAGGATTAGACTATTAATATGAATAGAATATAGCACAAAAAAGAAGAAATAATGTCTGAGTATTTTGTAACCCATCCTTCTCTGGACTCACTATAGTGCCCATGAGTAAGCAAGGAGATATTAGAGGACCAAAAGCCATCATTGCTTATTTTTATTGTGTTTATTACTTACTGTTATTTACTTGAAGTTCTTAAAACTAACACAGGATGCCATTTAAAATTATCTAGATGATGTGCTTCACTGCACTATCCTCTCCCCTTCCCAAGGGAAAAATTGGGTTATAATACACAGACAGTGAAGAATTTTGCAGGCTAGATATTGCCCAGGATATTGAGCTCCCAAGGAAGACCATCGGTGCCAGAAATTTCAGCAAGGATGTATCCTAGAAAACACAGGCAGAGTGTCCAATACTAATTACTTTTCCTCATTTGTAGTACATTAGTACTTTTTACTGCATTATTCCTTCTTTGTATGTATGTGCGTGTGAGCTTATTCCATACCTTGGAAGACACATCAAGGTATAATTCCCATCTTGCCAAAGGGGCACAGTAAAACTCAGCTGCTGTCAGAAAGCATGATACTACTTTTCATGAAAAGTACCACTACAAACAGTAACTAAGAAGGGTAGTCAGACTAATCAAATTTCCCGCCCCACAATGTTTTTAGTAAAATCTCCATTTTTATAGTCCTTTTTGTAATAACCACCTTCTAATCAAAGAAGGAAGATGTTTTCCACACAGAAAAATTACTAGCAAGAAAGGCGGAAAAGCACAAGACCCCATTAGGTTTAACAGGATCCACTTATGCAGATCCAAGCTATCTGGAGAGCACTTAGTACTCCAGGGAAAGACCTTGAGGAACTATCCTCACCCCATTTCCCCCAGGAAAGAGACAGAAACATCTGTAAAATGAGTGAGGGCCAGCCTTTCTGGTCCATACCCACCTCACTCAAGCATTTGGCCCCAGTACAAAAGAAACTGAATGCAGTTCTTTGGCCTGCACTTTGAAGCTTAAACTAGGTGAACCAGTGACAACTTTAAGCCTTAAAAAAAAAAAAAAAAAAAAAGCCTCTATATATTATTTTTTGTACCCTGAGTTCCCTCTTTATTCTGTTTCTCTCCCTCAGGTAACTTGCTGGATCTATCCCTAATTTCACAGAAAGAATAACCAGAAGCTCTGTAAATGTACAGTATGTACATACATGCGTGTACCTACACTTCTGCCCCAAGCAGGGCCAGAAAAAGGGATGTGCTAAGGGCATACATTAAGTGTCCTGACAAAAACAAGCATGGGATGAAACTCATTATCTTTTGGATACGCAATGAATACAGGGATGGTAGGGGTAAAAATAGAACCTGTGCTACTACAGAAAATGCAAAACCATGTGTTTTATGTTTCACAGTTATCTGTTGTTCTGTCTGCTATTCCTTTCCCCTCCTTCCATATGCAAGGCTGCTCATTTCAAAACATCAGGGAGTCAAAAATCGAAAGACTTCTAAGCCACTGACAAAAAACTCCCAGTACTCACTAGGTGGCATATGCCTTCAGAGAAGCATTACTAGCATGCAATCCTTGACCACTCTATCAGTAAAGCACAATAAATGATGACAACTTCCTAAAAAGTATGCCCTGCTCATAAGCCAAGTGAATAGGTAAGGCAACAACTGAATGATTAAAAAAAAAAAAAAAAAAAAAAAAAAATCCAAAACTTTGGCTCATCTCTGTCCTGCACACCCCATAAAATTGCAGCTTAAAAATAAGGAGAGCACCTTGATAATTTATAACAGAAAATACCTCCCTCAGGCATCGTGATTTTGTCTGGCTCATTCCTGAATTCTATTTTTCAAGCTCTTGACACCATGTCTTAATCACAGACGGTAACAACACAGCAACATCTGTAAGAAATGCCAGCAAAATATTTCCTAGTCAAGCACAAGGAAAAATGGTGAAATAAGGGTAAAGGAGCAGCTGAAAATGCTAAACTTTTAGATCCAAGACAAAAAAAACCAAGGCCAAGAGCCTGGGCTCCACACACTCTAAAATGCAAAACTGAAAAGAGCAACTATAATATTAATAATTAAAATTGAATTAAAAGTAGTGTAAGTTAAGGCCAGGGGAGTATTTTTAGTTTATAAATTTTTTATTGTTTTTGATCAGTTAGAGCCACGCAAGGCTGTGAATACCGAAATATGCATGTAAATGAAATAGTATGTACTAAGATGTCCTAACCGAGGACATTTTTTTTTATAAACCATAAAAATTGTATAATTAATGTAATAATAGATTAAAGACACGAATAAGTAATGAGAATTATGTTTAAATAACTGCTGTGTAGACAAGGGTCCAAGAGGATTAAAAATACAACCTTGAAGCCGGATTCTCATTTTGTCAACGCCATCGCAATCACTGCAGAGTTATGCTGCTATGACAATCACAGCCATGCATCCTTAGCCTAGCTCTGAGTTATTACAGTATAGCAAGACTCGGTTTGACTTGAATTACCCAGTATTTCTGAGAGCCTTAAAGGGAACCTTTATTCCAGAAGAGTAAGGGCAGCAATCATGCTTAGATTTGGAAAATTCATTGGTTACGCATAGGTCTCCAAAGGTTAATGGTAAGTCACAAGCGTAGGCCTGAGGGAGGATCAGCAAAGGGCTGTACCTCACATATCTCCCTCCTCCACTCCATCTGGGATGCTCGGGCACCCTCCCAACTCCTGTGGCAAGGTTCATCACAGCAAGCTGCTGGCAGGCAGGGGGAGAGGCAGAGCTGGGGGGGCTCAGGAGGGACAGTGCTGGTGCTCTGAGGGTTTGGTTGCCTACTTGAGCTCAGCTGCCGCAAAGGCTGTGCTTTTGCATCCGGGATGGGAAGGGGTGACTTGGCTTTCCAGGAAGAAGGTCTGATGATTAGAGCAAAGAGCGCTCCCAAATCCTCCATGGAGATTTGGAGAAGAGACTTTAACTACTGTGCCTACTCTCCCCTCCGCAGCCCTGGCGTTAGGTGGGTGCAGGAATCCCCGCAGGGCATCACTCCGCTTCCAGAAGTCTCACCACCACTGCCCGGCACATTGCCTCCCTAGTCGTGTCTGCTATGGCCCAACCATAGCCAGTATTTAAGAAGCACTTTGAAGATGAAAGGCAGCATCTGACCATTACAATGGAATTCAATGTACAGACTGCATAATAATAGATGGCGCATGAGGGCTTTTCAAATGTACTTTATTAGTATTTTGGAACATTAGGCAAACGAGATCTTGTAAAGATGTTATGACCTCTGATACAACAATTACCCCACCGCATCCTCAGTCTGACAACCGGATCTGAAAAGGCCCAGGTACAGAGAGTCCTTCACAAATACTCTGGGCTTTGTGCAAGGAGAATAAAGAGTCTGTCTAGAGCTGCCACCACAGCAATCACAGATTAAAGTTGAGGTCAGAAGTCCAGCTGCTAAAATACTTAAGTATTGCTGGCAATATTTTTATGGCAATGAGAGTTTGATGCTCCATAAACTAATAATACAAATATTTTAAGTATTACTATGAGAAAAATATTAAGTCAATGTGATGACCTCTGCAAAAGATTAACTAGTGAGAACTGCAGCACTGTTCCAGACCAGATTTAAGGACCACCTGCTGTGTGTAGATGCCTGGCCATGACTGACTGCACTTGTTTTCAGCCATATATGCTAGCAGAAAACTTGGACCTCAAGGTCAGCTTTAAAAATAATAACTTTCTCTCCCCCCACCCCTCTCCAAGATCACCAGAAAGTGACTCTGGGATCCATTCTTTTTCTTGCCATCTTCCATCCCTGCCCCTCAAGGCCTGCATCTTTTTTTTCTTGCAGGAAAGTCAAAGTGCCACCAAGACCATGAGAGAAGAAAGCAAGCAATAATACTGAAAAGAATTATTCTTTTAAAGTGAACCCTGCCCATGTGAAGTGTGATTTCACAGGCACCATAATGTCTCATGAGCTTAGGTGCTCCTCTAAGCAATTGTGGCACATACAGTCACCCTGAGAAAACTATTCCTTGCTGACAAAAGCAATGCCAGTCAGTGGGAAAACAACCCAAACTTCTTGGCTTGTCAGCCATACTCTTCTTGAGAAATAAACTTTCTCTTCAAGGGCTCTCACACATACCTAAGAGGATTCTCCCTGGAAAGTTGTCATTATGTGGGTGAGTTTGTGCTCTCTTGTAAACTGATGCTCTAGTTTACCATCGTTCATAAATACACATGCATCTCACTTCCACTGCCTCAAAAAAAAAAAAAAAAAAAAAAAAATCACATTAACACATGGACTTAACTTCAAGATTATTACCCTTTATGGCTACCAATAACATTTTTAAAATAAAAATATTGATTAGGTTGATGGCTTCATCTCACAGAGTTGAGGAGTCATGCTACACCCATTTTTGGTTTTGTTCTCTTGTGGTACCCCAAGGATTGTCATTATGGTAGTGATATGCTGCAAATACAGTGTTTGCTGTGGACCTCAGATAACTGAATGCCCTTGGCCTTGTTCTCTTGAGAAGGAGGAGACAGGTGACAGAGTTCAGGAGGCATGTTCATGTTACCCGAAAGCATGTCCTTATTTTACATGTATGAACTGTCTAAAAAAAACCCACAGCAGAGCAGCATTAGCACTAAGGCTTTTTTTCCTGGAATAGAAGGGTTGCACAGGGGCTTAGGGGTAACTTCAGCCTTCCAAACAAAAACAAAAGGGAAAGAAAAATGAAACTGCACGTGCAGATTTATTCTGAACAGTAATGGTAAGGAACACAATTTTGACATGTACAAAAGCTGGGTTTATTATCCCCTGGAGAGAAGATGAGTGGAGAAGCTGACATTGGTTACATAGTGACATTTCAGGATGGAAGGCAGGCATGTAGCCAATTAAGTCTAGCATTTGTACCCTGTGGTGTTTTTCCCCTCAAGTGCTTATCTAACAATCTTTAGAATATGTTCACAGCTGCAGCTTCTATTTCTGCCATTAGTAAACTTTTCTACTCTTGCTTTAAAGGAATATGCCCTAAACTTCCTTCCTGGTTCATTCTTTCTGTGATTTGGCAGGATCTGGGACCTCAAATGAAACACAAACATTTTATCCTACTTACTATTTTCAGCCCTCTTCTAACTAATTTAAAGTTTCCCCTTCCTATTTTAAAATGAACTCACTGTCAGCCCAATCAGTGCTTATTTATTCACTGCCCTTTGATTTCAATCTTGCATTGACTAGCCATATTGTTTCTAATGTTACCCTAGATGAAAATGAAAAGACCAAATAGAAAATTAGTCTCTCATATTACATTTTCTGCCTCTCTTTCACTGTATATATAATCATTTACCAGTTCCCTAGTCTTGAAAACAAGGTGTTTTCATAGGACTTCATTCTTAACTGATGCAGGTATACTTTATTCCCTTGATCATTGTACCACCAAAACATCCTCAAATACGCTCAGCAGAGTAGCATATTGTGAAGGTGCGTATTAGCTGGACTTCACAGCTTTAGAACCTGAAACAACCCAAGGGTCCACCCCATTTTCCCCTTGACAACAATGAAGTTACAAACCACCATCTGACTTGCAGAAATTCGCAGCCCCTACCCTGCAAGTTCACTTTAAATCCTATGCAGCAGTTCCAGCGCTGAACAATCAACAGGAAGGCAACTTGGCCCAAAGGACTACGCTTCCTCTTCTCGTCAAGGAGTTTGTAGTAAGCCAGAAACTAAACAGCTTCCCAATTATTTTTCTATAACATCAGGAGGAACTCTACTTCTCCCTCCATAAATGTGATAGTAGCTTTGGCTGGAAAACAAAAAGGGTTTTTTTTCCCCACAAAGCCAAAAAGCTCTGGATATTGACTCACACCACATCAAAATAAAACAAAAGCACTGAAAGGATTTTCAGGCCCAAAGAAGGTTTTCTAAGTTGGAGGTTTTGTTGTTCTTTTAAAAATTTGGCTCCAAAGTTTTTGCTTCAGTAAGTCAATATCTTCCAACAAAAAGTGTTGTTCAAGCTGACGTGGACTACTGATTAACAAGATAGACAGCAATGTAAACAACTGACTCCATTTTAAAAAATAGTTATCCACCCAGTGGGATATGCGAGAGGAAAAAGAGCATGTTTTTCCTCACATAACTCCATACTCACGTTATTTAACCAAAAACTGAATCCAGATTTTTTCGTTCTAACAAGAGCAGTGGAATCAGCCCACACTGGCCTCTTTTAGGGACTTATCTGTGGAAAACACAGGCTGATAATTAGGAATGTTGATGTAACACAAAGATGTACATAGCTATGGCTACTCAACAACAAAGGTAGGGGTTTTTTTGTCGTTTGGGTTTTTTTAAGCCAGCTATAAGAGATAATGAGATAAACCCCTTGGTATTCATCTGCTAACAGAACTGTTTGTGTAAGGGAGTAAGAAGATTTGAGTAGATAAATGCTTTTATAAGAGCACTGCGAAAGTGTGCAATAGACCTTACAATGTATGCTGATATTCTAAGATACTTCACGGAACATTTTGAGGATGTTCTTGCAAATTGCAATGGCTCTTGTATATGAAACTGTGTCATCTGCAAGAGCCTATTTCAGGAGATTATCTGCAAATATGTTCCTGCTTGTCTTTAATGGTAAATTCCTGCTGTTAAAGAGATTCCTACATAAAAATCAGCCGCTGATTTTGTCCTGGTATAGGCTGTGATCTCTCATTTGGGAAATGTACAGACTGTATTGGGGCTAATACAGCAGATCCATATGCTTTTAGACTCTTCGGTGTAGAATACACTCTATCCACAGCCTCAGGACACAAACACTACTATCACTATCATTTTTAGGAAGCGCCCCCTAAATTTGTTCCAGAGCTAAATCACTTGTAAGACAAAGCACAAAATGCAGTGGATGAGCAGTTTCCTCCCTTCTGCATGGGGCATGTTGGTGTTCTCAGGGGTCCGACTTGCCCGTCATTTCCTTGAGCATGTTCATTGTTTTCCTCAGTCCTGCTTTCTTGTTCCAGCTGGAGAGCAAGTGACCTGGAACAGATCTTGTCCTTCCTGAATTTCCTCTCCCCTCTCCCACAACTCTTTTTGTCATATGGAAAAAATTCCCAAGAGCAAAATTCCCAAGGAAACCAATCAGTTTGCCACCTAGCTGATATCCAAGGTGGAAAACAAAAGTGTTTCCTGAACTTTAGCAACAACTCTGAGGACACAACTGGTATCACAAAGACAAAGTCACTCTATGTTAATGACCCTTAATTGCTCATCACTGTTTGCTCCCTTGTGTCAACACCTTTTAGAATTTCAGTTCAAGTTGAAGACTAAAAATAACAGAGAATACAGAATTAAATTGACAAAACAGAACACATGTTGATACTCTAAAGTGTCCCAGCAGACCCTATTTCTTGTGAAAATAAGCTCATATTGGAATAAAATATTAGCATTTGCACTACAGGGAGCTCCTGTCTTTCTTGCCAGAGAGGTTAAGGACAGATCATTTCTTTCACCAATATGACGGATTAGACACCCATCGGGGTACAGAACAAGGAGGTTTATGGGACATGCCTCTAGTTTGGGCCATAATTACAAGAACATCTCTTTGACTTCAACTGTACCATGCTATAGTAAATGTACCTAAGCCTCACTAGTACAGTTTTGGAGTTTATAATGGCTTCATGGCCATCTATCCACCACTAGCTCAGTGATTTGTTCACCATCCTAATATTCCCCCTATAAATTACTTTTAAAAAACCGAAACACATACTTAACCTAACAACAGTACTGTTACACCCCATCTCCTTTTGTTTATTTCTTTCTCAGAGAGCCATTTCCATTAAAGTGTATAACTCAAGAGCCTTGTGAGTTCACTCAGTGGAACCAGACCATGGCTTTTCAAACTCAAACCTCTATTCTAAAAGCCAGACACTGTTTACGTATAAGTCAACAACAAAAATTTAGCCTACTCTAAAAAGGAAGGAAATGTAGCAAAATACAGGTATTTCCTTTTGTATTAAAGCAGCGAGAGTACAGAGGAAAGGGTTTTTGCTGAATCTGCAGAAAAATACATAAGCTGTTGGATGTCAATTTTTCATTTTTCCTGAGGAACAAGGATAGATGGGGAAAGAAGATGAGGGAGCAATTATGTCACTGGCATGGAGATGACCTTGTCTCAATTTTACTTTCCCTGAATTACTGCTGACCAATGTTTTAGCTGCAGTTTGTCTGTTCTCATAAGCAAGCCACAGCACAGCAAAACAATTCTTGTAAGGCCTACAAAAAGGGGTGTGGAGAGAAAAGGGATCCACTGACTTTGATGATACAACAAACTGTTCAGTTTCCTGCTTCTCTTCTTCAGTGCACATCTAGGAAGTTAGAATAGAAGAGGATTGCGGATGTGAAGAGGTATGCCAGGTGGCAGAGAGAAATGGGATGTCCAAAACTGGAATAATGAATAGTGAGGTAGGCCAAAGCAATAAGAAAGTTACCTCTTTCTAAAAAGCATACCCAAAAATGTTATCATTTTTCATTTTAGCTGACAGTCAGCTCCTTCCTTTACGGCATTGCTCTACTACTGAGTGAAAAACAAAGATTTCCCTTAGTCACAGAACCACAGGCTGAAGTCAGAAAAGACCTCTGGAGGTCATCTGGTCCAATCTCCCTGCTCAGACAGAGCGTCCTAAAGCAGGTTGCCACGGACCATATCCAGATACTATATGTGCATGTATCTATATGTACACATAAGATATACAAAGATAGGTAATTTACTTATAATCCATATATATAACTAATCTACACAGAGATTATATAGAGCTATCAATTAGATATTAAAGTACCTATACAGAATATAGACATAAATATATATTAAGAATAATATTATATATAAATATAGAGAGATATTATATAGAGAGATATACAGTGAAGTGCAGACAAGAGCAGGACTCAAGAATCCTAGAGGGCTGCGCGGATTCACCTTGTAGTCACTAAAGGAAGGGCTCTGGCCTCTTTGCTAAAAGCCTTTGAGTTGCACCTGCAGCCCCAACAGGGAGCCACCGGCTCTGTTTAACCCAACTATTCTACATCTAGAGGTCATCGTATAGCGCCTACAAATGCCAAACACTCAGAGTCTTAATGAAGGCACTATTTTTTCACTCTCATACAACCAAAGCCACAATAAGCTGTGCACATATAGGTAATATCGTAACCCTGATCTTTTTGCAAGAACAAAGATATCCCCAAAGCCAGAAGTGGGACATTACTCCAGCATTTTCTTAATATAACAGGTTGTGCTTCGTGGCTAATTCACTTTAGTATTAACCCATAGGAAGATATCCCCAACCTGTAAGTACATGTGAGAGCTAATATCAGTTTCAAAGATAACAATACCTATATAACTGCTTACACAAGTTTGTGCATGTAGTGATTTTTGTTTTGACAGGAAGTTTATTGAATATTCTTGTCTCACAGTCATGGGTCATTTGGGGATTTGCCTCAAATTGCCCTCTTCAAAATTGACTCTTCAGCTCAGTTCAAGGCTGTCACCCTCTGTGTGCCTTCCCTGCCCATCTGAAGGGAATTACTTATCTATTTATTGATATAATCTCGCCAGCTTCTCCACAAGAACATCCCTTTCTTAAGGACCTGCAGACTGCTAAACTGCACTCTTTTGTAGCTCCATATTGATGACTCTCCATTGCTTCTCAAAGCTTATTATTCCTCTGTTGCCCAGACTTCCTCATCTCTCCCTCCCTCCTGCTCTGATTTTCTTGAGGTAAGATGCAGTTTCCCATAGCATTTTTACAAGCAGTTCATTTGAAGAACAAAAATTACAGGAGATCTTTTCTTAAGAACGAAAAGGAAGGAATAAATATGGCAGAGGTGAAATATTAATGTCTCTTCTTTCTGGCTTTCTTTGCTTTTGGCTTTTCATCTGATTTAAAGTCTAGTCCTTCTTACAATGGATGCCTGACTCTTCTGTTAATCCCTGCTGCTTTGGCCATCTGCCCACACTGGACTTCAGGATATCCCCTTGATCCATTCTTACATCTAACCTACTGGCCATGCAACCACCAGCACAACAGGTCCAGGACCTTGGGGGATAGAGCTACTGTGAAAATGCAAAGATTTTAAGATGTTTTCAGGAGGCAGCGGTAAGGTGGCAAGCTCAGCAAAGAGGCATCTTTTGAGTTCCTTCTATACAGAAAAGAAATATTCTTCCTCTCTCTTGGGCACTGTCATTGGTCCCTTCCAAATACTAGTGGAAAAATGAGGGAGGAACTCTGTAAACAGATCCCTGAGGATTTATTCCTCAAACTGCTCAACAGGATGGGATCATATAGACCTCTGGAAACCTGATCTATGACTATGCCAGTTGAAAAACAGATTTCTTTGCCCTGGACAAACTGGGGTCTACTAAAACTTGATATTTCTCTGCCTCTCTTCCCTAAATATCAGCAAGGGCCTTTTGACAATCAAACTAGATATTAATAGCATTCTATAAATTGATATAAACCATACTACAAATGCAACTGAATTTTTCACTAGTATCTAGATGTAGCAACACTAATACTGGCATCAGTTGTGATTTTCTTGTTGTCAGTTGTTCGTATAAGGCCAATAAATATAGACACTGATTGTATTGCTTTTAATATGGAGTTGCTTTGCAAACCACAGCAAAGAGCAAGCATTAAGGTGCTAAGATTAGTTTGCACTGCAGTAGTAACAAATTAAAAATGGCACACTGTTACACCAAACAGTGTACAGTTCTGCCGATTGATTTATGAGGTCAGGAGTAAAAGAATTTATCACCTGGCATTATCTCTGCCCAGATTTAATGCCTGCTCTGTCATCAATGCACAAAAAAATATAGGAGTAGAGAAAGGTCTTTTCCAAAGACAAGGGCTGTTTACAAAGGAGTGTTTCTCTCCAAGACACCTTAATAAAGTAATAGCGTCAGTGGCCTATATCTCGCAGCATAGTGAGAAATCTGTATGGTGGTGGCTTTTGGCTCCAGACAAATATTTTTAAATTTGTTGTCAAATGACGAGAGGACTGTCACATCACCTCCAGCTGTGAGGAACATATTAAGCTCCGGACTGTCTGGCATCTTTGCTCCCCCTTTCTGTCTCCTGGTAGCACAAATTTAATGGCAGACTGAGATCCTTTGCTGAAGTTCAGAATGACATGTTCACCATTAACTCAAAGTCTCCTTTCAAAAATAAGCACTGACAAAGGACAGAGAACTACTTTGGTTCCAGTATAAGAAGTCACAGAAAGAGAGAGAAAGGGAAAAGGTAGTTCTTGATTTATGGTGAGGCTTCATCTTGTTAAAAAAAAAAAAAAGTGATCAGACTATCAGCAGTACTTTAATGTAAGAACTGCTGCCAAGTTTCAACTCGGAGGTGACTGCACTTCAGTGACAGATGAATATGTCCCTCTCTACTGTATGCTGAATACATTCAAATACTTCCTGGATTAGAAGAGAGGTTGTAAACAAAAGGGTTTATTATAATGGCATTCATCTGAAGAGAAACAAGAATAAGTATGTACTCAGGAGACCATAAGAAGTTTATCAGCACTACCAGCTTCTACTCTCATTGTAATCCTTGATAGAAGAATGATTTGGGTGTCTTCCACTTGCACTACGCATAGACACTCAAAATCACAGAAGTTCTAATTCACAGTCTTACAATAGACAATTCGTTCCCTATTTACTGCTCAGAGTCCATAAAATTCATTGCTGGAAAAATATCAGGTGATTCACATTTTAAAAGGGAGGACAAGGATTTCCAGAGGCTTTATTAAATCCTACTGAAAAGGTTGAACATTATTAAATCCTAGGAAAAAAGTTTCAACATCACCTCATTTATAATTATGCTAAATACAAATGAGTACAACCAAAGTTGTAAATCTAATGTCAAAAGTCAGCAAAAATATTTAAATTTTTAAACTCTAAGTATATCTTTAGGACCCACTAAATTAAAAACCTGCTTAAGGTCATGTAAATTGCTGTGGTCAGGCTGGGGAAACTTCAGACTATTTCATGTGTTTTGCTGAGTTGTATGCTGCTACACTTTGTAGAAGACCTGAACTTTGCTACTGGCCACTCTATTCTTAATTAAAACACAGTCTTCCTCTCTGAACCCACTCAGACTTCAGAAAAGATCAGCTTTGGCATTAGCTCATTTCTAATTACAAGTCATACAGTCTTAATGGAGTACAGCCAAGTGCAGAACCCCCCAGCTGTCTGTCACTGTACAATCATTCATCTGAAATTAATAATGTGAATATATTATTAATTAAACCTATTCAAAAATGTTAAGGTACCTGCATATGGCAATTTTTTTATTATTATTTCCCAATTTTAAGCAGCAACAAAGCAAATACAAGCATCACCTGAAACTGCATTTTAGAGACTCAAGCGTAAATGATGACGTGGTAGAAAAGAATAATTTGTTAGGTGGGGAGGAAGACACATTTCAATCTACCTACTAGGGCCTTAGCTCAGGCTTAATTTTACTACTAAATCCAAACATTCCATAATAATGTAAAAACCTGTAGTTTCTCTCACATAGTCACTGTACTCGAGGAACATGTTACAGTTGGTATTTTGTATATACAATTATTTTTCTCCCAAGTGTACTATAAAATGGGACTAAAACTTTCATAGGCCCTATGGCAGCTAAGGAAAATGAAAATATCTGTACATGTGCCCATTAGTTTCCATGTAATAAGTTGGGGGTTTTTTAATTTCAAAAGTGGTTGCTGTTCAGCAATCCAGACTTTGTGTCAGATTTTGCAACCAAGCCCAAGCAAATTTTAGACCCATAGAAACCCAGTAATTTTAGCAGAGGTTTGTCTTATGTGCAGTAGAGACATGGACCTTCTTCCACGTACTACCAAACTTATTGCTTCTATTGCTGAAAAAGATTAGATTATTACGTACATTTGTCAATAACAATACCAGCCTTTTCTCTTCCAATATGCAATAAGAGAGTCACAATATGTCTTTAGTTCTCAGAGTCAAAGTCAAGCCAGCTTCCTTAGCTCCTGGCCCAGGACAGCATATTGAGTCATACCCAACATCTGCAGAGTCTCACCATCTTCAGCTGGGGTGCTCTGCCTGTTATACAACTTTGTATTAAGAAATCCTCTTTTAAAAGCTCTTCACCTGGAGCCTTTAAACATGAGGGTGTTCAACTACATGCAGCAACACGGTGTAATACAGGGCCTGGGAAAACACTCCAAACATGTAGATCAGCTACAGGGGGTTGGGGACAGGACAAATGTGGCTATACTTAATCACAGGCTTATGCTGCGAGCAGGGTTGGAAGTTTGGGAAAGCAAAACAGAGCACTCCCATCATCACTTCTTTTTCCCATTAAGCACACATCCACCTTTCTGCTTGTAATTAGCTGTTACACTGAGTGGATAGGATGAGGATGTACTCTGTGGCTGTATTGACTTGTTCAAGGGCAACCCACAGATCGTGCCCTGAGAGAGAGTGAAATCACCCAACCTGAAATTGCCCACAACACTGGGCTTTGGAGCCTTCCTACTGCAAATAATGTAAAATATCAAGAGCAGCATTTCTTGTAGCACCAGAACAGTCCCAGTGCATTTCCCGTATCCAAGCTCTTGACTTTACATCCATAACCCAGACTAAACACCACCCCGTAGGCCCCTGTTGGAATATTAGTTGAATACTGACACAGGAACAGGTAAAATGGCCAGCTAATAAATGAATCACTGATAAGTACTGGAATAAACATATGCTGTTTGTATACAAACACGAGTAAAATGCGTAGGCATATTAATGGCTGTCCATGCATCTCTCAGACACACGTATACATGTAAGTAATTGAGACATCATTACTACATACACAAGGGGCATGAGTAAACCGAACTCCCACACACCATTTGATATAGGAAGTCAGTGTTTTGTAGTAATTAGTGGCTAATTTGTATTGACACTGGTGCTCTTAGAAAGTTACTGTGGTTCCCTCATGTGCTCTAACTCACTCAGTTTCAGTAAGAGTAAGGGCCACTGAACCTGTGCTACTGGTTATTTCTGTAAGAAGAAAGAGGTTTCAAAGAGCAAGTTAATCTCCAAGCCTAGTTTTTCATCTCACTAGTGAACATTTTGTCTGGCCTTCGATACTTTGTATCCCACACCTTTTGTTATTTCTAGGCTTCTCTAAGAAGCCCCAGCAGGAAAAGAGGTCACAGTGCCATAAAAATACTATTGCTTTACAATAATTTATTTCTATTTTCTGCATTTCAGAACACTTCTCTGTGCTGTGGATCCCACTTTCCCCTTCTCCATTCAGAAATTATATTTTATTACTCCACTGTATTCTAAGAAAAATCTTTCAGCAGCCAGCTTCCAATGATGCTAAAGCCCCAGCAGAATGCAAAGGTATACAAACAGGGCAACCACATGGATCTCAGGGAGGAGAGGGAGGATGGACAATACCGCTAGACACAGAGATTAACCAAACAATAAGGTATACAGAATAAAAGCTAAATATCTGAGGAAGCTGGCAATGCAACCAAATCTTTATTCTGAGTTACTTGTTCATTTCTAGTCTCCAGTGCTCATAGCTTAAAAGTGTTATCATTAACATATTGATGATCAAACAAGGAGATGATTTCAGGCAATTCCTTGCACTGAACATTGTTTCGGAACCTCTTTGCCCAGGACTGACTGAGAACTGACCTTCCATCTCCACTGTTCGAGTTGCTTCTTTCAGATAAAATGAGAGGTTACACAGGTGGTGACCAGTTCTGACTTCTCCTGCACTCCTCCTATTTCATACCTAAACAAGGAAATTATTACCCAGGCTGCTTCTCTGACACCTTTTCCAAAGTGATTTTGGATCCCATCAAAATGTGAAATCTTTTAGTAGCTATAAGAAAAATGCAATTGTAGCCAAGGGCTACTGTTACAATGGAGTAGCCATTCTTATGTCTCAGTTTGCAAAGGCAGGCACACATCGTGAATAATCTCTCTGAAGACAGTGGAGAAATCGCACCAAAGAATTTTGTGATGGTACAGAGGAGAAACTCAGTAATAAGCACCCTTGTCTTCAACCCTCTTGCACTCATATCGGAAACAATGGTTATTCTCCAAGACCTTACTGCCCAGGAAGCATCTGGGAAAACAAATCTTACAAAATGAAAGGTAACCAAAAGCCATAGTAGGAAGATATAAGGAAAGAAAAAGTCAAAAAGGCATCCCAGTGGAAAAATAAGCACGATAGGTTTGAAAGGCCAATGTACATGAGAAAATAAAATTTACATTTTTAATCCTTGCTTATATGTTTTGAGAAAGGAATACAAATTATGAATATCTGTGTAACTACACCAAATGTCTCCAGGAGAGCATTTTCAGGAAAAGGTTCAATTGATATTTTATTACTGAGATTACAGAGACATGGCAGATATCATTTTTCAATGTACTGTGCTACTTAGGCTCAGGGCCAGTGGGTAGCCATAGCATGAGCCGTTGAGAACTCCACTGAGCCCCATGGAGGCAGAGTTCTTATGTATCTATCTATATAGATAGATATTAAAGTTTGTCTTGTCTTTGTTTCTCAACTAAATTCAGCTATGGGTTGACCAGAGGCATGTAACTTGTGACTGCAGGATGGCCTTGTAGTAGGATGTCTGAGCATTACTGAAGCTTTCTTCTGTTGCCAAGTGTTTCTTCTGCTTCCATGCACTTTATCATCCAGCAGCATCCTCCCTTATTCAGCATAGCACAAGTAATAAAACGAACAATGTCCTTCAGGGCTGAGGCTTATGTGCTCTCACTAATTAGCTTACAAGGCTTCCCACCCTAAGGGATGCAGGAGGTAGACCTGGGAGTTAGTGGCTTGGAGATTAAATTTATATTACGCATGTGGATATAAGGTATTTAATATGTGTTTCCCAATACATTCACAGGAATTTCCAAAGAGATTCACACCACTACTAATGATTGCTTTATCTGGGCTAAGGCACCAAAAGGAACAAAAGGAGTATTTCAAATAGGAATTCTCCTCCTAGGAAATTGGATAATCAACAATAGATAACAGCTCAAAAGTTGAGCATGCCTCTAAGTTCAGCAAAGCAGCTCTTTGCTGATGATGGGCAGAGGGGAAGGGGGAGGAAGAAGAAGAGATCAAAACCCCAAATTGCATGCATCAAAGCAGCAGCACTGAGCATGTGTCATGAGACAGGAGTGCTCAAAAGGTTTAGCTATGGGTTTCATTACTTAGGAAGATAAGCCACTAAGCAACAGAGTAGATATCAAACCCTTACTTTTGGTACCTAATTCCCATACAAAATGTTCCAGAAGTTGGGATATTCCTAAATGCTGACATTCTTTCCCCATTCATCACTTGGCACTTCCACCCTTCTCAGCATCCCATGGAAGAGCCAAGACCAAGATTGTGCCAGTCTGCAGATCTGTATCGATGGAGACCTTTGCACAAACTCTTTCTTAAAAGTGAGCTGCCTTCACAAAAATCTCACCATTAGATCTATCCTCCATCATTCCCACCATGCACATATGCACTGTTTATTCCCCCACATGAAAGGGTTTGTATGTATTTCCACAGGAGACTTTATATGGTATTACTTGACGACCATCCTTTATAGATTGCTTTGCTCCTGACACCAAAAGCCAAGAACAGCTCAGGAAAATTCTGTGTCATAACTCCCTTGGTACAGCAGTATCTGTTCCAGGATACCAAAGATCTTATTCGTCCTGCTCATGCCTGTCCTACTGGTAACAGTAGAATCAGAGACCCTTTTTACAAGGCAGGTCCTACGCTTGTGTCCTGGTTTCAGCTGGGATAGAGTTAACTGTCTTCCTAGTAGCTGGTACAGTGCTATGCTTTTGAGTTAGGTATGAGAAGAATGTTGATAACACACTGATGTTTTCAGTTGTTGCTAAGTCGTGTTTAGACTAAGTCAAGGATTTTTCAGCTTCTCATGCCCAGCCAGCAAGAAGGCTGGAGGGGCACAAGAAATTGGGAGGGGACACAGCCAGGGCAGCTGACCCAAAGTGGCCAGCGGGGTATTCCATACCATGTGACCTCACGTCTAGTATATAAACTGGGGGGAGTGGGGAGATTGCTGCTCGGGGACTAACTAGGTGTCGGTCGGTGGGTGGTGAGCAATTGCATTGTGCATCACTTGCGTATTCCAATCCTTTTATTATTACTATTGTCATTGTATTAGTGTTACCATCATCGTTATTAGTTTCTCCTTTTCTGTTCTATTAAACTGTTCTTATCTCAACTGATGAGTTTTACTTTTTTTCCCGGATTGTCTCCCCCATCCCACTGGGTGGGGGGGGGAAGTGCTTGAGTGGCTGTGTGGTGCTTAGTTGCTGGCTGGGGTTAAACCATGACAACTGTCCAGAAAAAGAACATAAGGAATGGTGTGATCTGCATGAATCAGAAAAGAGAGCTAGGGAAGTGGAGATCCCCATCTATTTTGATGCTATATCTTTGTGCCTTATTTTGGGGTGTTTGGCACACTGATAATTCTGTAATTACCTTGTTCTCATAGATAACTGTAGGAAAAAAGTCTTCCTATGTTATATTGGCCATACCTAGCTGTTTGCTTAGTGCTAGATAAAATCAAACTAACTTACAGTATTAATCTGAAGGCTTTTGAATTGTGATGGTGAGATTCTTTCTTCTTTTAGGAAGAAAACGTCTGTCTTGGGTAACTATCTTTGGTAAAGGAAATTCTGGAATCATGAAGTTCCTAGACATGTTGTGATTTCTGGATCATCTGGGCACCCAGCTGGTGTTCTGGCAAGAACCAGTATTTTAGTGACAGGCATTTTGTTGTCTGGTGCTGCCCAATGCTTTGTTGTATTTTCATTTGAAGTCTGGTCTGAAAATGTGGGGATTCCCTGGTCTTCATTTTGGTCTTTGATTTGTCACTCAGGGAGCTTTGTGTCTCATTAAAGAGTTAAAGTGAAATTGAGTTTGTGGTTTGTGATCAGGCATTTGGCAGCTATGCTACTTAAGGAGCCCTTCCTCTCCATCCTTGCTTATCATTCCTGTTGCTGCACTACCCTCTCCAGTATGCTGCTTTTCTGTGGTTTTAGGATAACTACATTGGGAACTGGTCTTGTTGAAGAAAAAACAACAGTTTTATAAACAAAATTGAATAAGTCATGTAGAGTTGAGAAAGAGCAACTCCAAATGTCTTAGAACTAATTAAATTGGAAGAACTGGGCATTGAATGTGAAGCTGTCCTGAAGCTGGAAGAACTTATTACAAGGTGGTCACTGAGGACTAGTTAGCAGTATACCCTGTTTCCGGAATATGCCGGTATTGGGATTCTGTGTGTCTCTCCTTAACCCAGTGGAATAGCTGAGGAGCTGGATGGAAAGCTGATGCAGAACTCGTATTATAGTTGCTTCAATGTTTTGCTATCAGTTCTCCCATTGCTCCAAGATTCTCAGAGAAAATAATTATGGAACAAAAGAATCAAACAGACTTTTATGAAAAGCATTTAACTATTTAAATATACAAATGCCACTCGCTGGCTTTGCAACAAATGGCAAATATTTCATTTGTTTCAGTACGTAAATTAAAGCATATAGAATTCTTGAGAAGAAAGTGATAGTTACAAATATAAATTGAATTCTTGTGGAACTGCCTGGCGCCCACAATGCAACGTTTGCCAATGAATTTACACAGCTTTTATCTGCAAGGAATTTCTTCTATCCATGAAGAACTAACACTGAGTCCTATAGCTGGTAGAGCTACATTCAGCTTAGTGTTGGTAGGAATGCTAATATTCACAAAGTCCTGTGTTTTTCAGTTACGTTGATTAAATCAGTTATTTGGCAGGTTTAAATTACATTGTGAAATGTTGCAGGGACACATTTGCCTGAAGTGCCCTTGGGCAGAAATGGCAATCTTATTTGGCAAGGCTTTCAGTATAGAATATTTTCATTTGAACAGCAGTTTTATGTAGGACATGCAATTTTAAGTTTGGTAGTATGATTATTCACAGATAAAATATTCAGAATTTGTAGCTACTGCCCCACCTGTAACTTTTTGAATGTGTTAAGAGCTTTGGAAGTGGAAAATTCTATCACCTGTTCAAAATTTTAATCACATTTCATGAGAGGAGGCCTTCTGTAAAGTAATCATGTTTGATCTTGCTGGAAGTAGATAATCCCTATTTTTGAGAATTGGGAGGATAAATACTATATGTCAATGACTATTAAATTTGAATGCTTCCCCCTCCTCCTTGTTTCTTTAAATGTTTATTTGTTTACAAGACTAATACCATGTTTCTGATCTGTTGCCTGTAAAGCATCCTTAAGTATGGAGAACTTCATTCTGTATGAGGAGATCGGAAGAGGAAGTAAGACAGTTGTTTATAAAGGACGAAGAAAGGGGACGATTAATTTTGTTGCCGTTCTTTGCACTGATAAATGCAAAAGAGCTGAAATAACAAACTGGGTAAGTAATGTTTTTTTCCTGCTAAATCTGGGAAAAGATACAGCTTACAAAATCCTTGTAGCACAGGTAGTATAAAAGAAAAATACCATGTGCTTCTTTAGATGGAGTTTGTCACCATTTAGATCAGCTTCTTAAGATTTTAAATTCTTATACTTTAAATAGAGTCTTATTTTAATGTATTTATTTCTTCATCTGATTTTATTGTTGTTTAAATCACATGCATAAACCCATGTTTACAAGCCTACTGCTTCTATGATGTTTCAGAGAACTTGTAAAAACAGTTACTTCCATGTAATGGTTTGCTTTATTTTTTTATTAGTTGTGCAAATTCAGTGGTAGTCATATCTTCCAGTAAATAATCAGTTAATTACTTACAAAGGAAAAAATATTTTTTATGAAAGAATAGCATTTAAGGTAAATCAATTCTGGTTTGTAAAACCTTGGCAAAGTTTTAAACATATAATACCTTCCAGAACAGAAACTGCAACTGATACAGTTAGACACTTCAAATATTTTATTTTTCTAGTACATAAATTTTGTTTATATAGTGGGATGACCCTGGCTGGACACTAGGTGCCCACCAAGCTGCTCTATCACTCCCCCTCTTCAACTGGACAGAGGAGAGAAAACATAACGAAAGGCTCGTGGGTCGAGATAAGGATAGGGAGATATCACTCGCCAATTACCGACTCAGGGAAATTAATTTAATTTGTTGCCAATCAAATCAGAGTAGGGTAATGAGAAGTAAACCCATATCTTAAAACACCTTCCCCCCACCCCTCCCTTCTTCCTGGCTTAACTTTACTCCTGACTTTCTCCACCTCCTCCCCCCAGCAGCGCAGGGGGATGGGGATTGGGGTCGGTTCATCACACATTGTCTCTGCCGCTCTTTCCTCCTCAGGGGGAGGACTCCTCACTCTTCCCCTGCTCCAGTGTGGAGTCCCTCCCATGGGAGACAGTCCTTCACAAACTTCTCTGTGAGTTCTTCCCACAGGCTGCAGTTCTTCACGAACTGCTCCAGCGTGGGTTCCTTCCGTGGGGTGCGGTCCTTCAGGCACAGAGTGCTCCAGTGTGGGTCCCCCACGGGGCTACAGGTCCTGCCAGGAGCCTGCTCCAGCGCAGGCTTCCCCTGGGGTCACAGCCTCCTTCGGGCATCCCCCTGCTCCGGTGTGGGGTCATCCACAGGCTGCAGGTAGATATCTGCTCCACCGTCGACCTCTATGGGCTGCAGGGGGACAGCCTGCCTCACCATGGTCTTCACCATGGGCTGCAGGGGAATCTCTGCTCCGGTGCCTGGAGCACCTCCTCCCCCTCCTTCTTCACTGAACCTGGGTGTCTGCAGGGTTGTTTCTCTCACATATTCTCTCTCTTCAGCTGCTGTTGTGCAGCAGCTTTTCCCCCCTTCTTAAATCTGTTATCCTAGTGGCGCTACCACTGTCACTGATGGGCTCGGTCTTGGCCAGCGGCGGGTCCAACTTGGAGCCAGCGGGCATTGGCTGTATCAGACATAGGGGAAGCTTCTAGCAGCTTCTCGCAGAAGCCACCCCTGTATGCCCCCTGCTACTAAAACCTTGCCACGTAAACCCAATACAGTTTCATATTCCTCATTGTTTCAGTGATCATTTATTGGGTGATAAATGAATCTACCTAATTTAAATGTTTTGTTCTTAGAACCATATTCTTCTTAGAAAGCCCTTAGGGATACCTTATGTACCACTTTGACAAGATACAGAGGCTTCTGTAGAGATTAGGCAATGTAGGTATAGTAGAAATACAGATTTCCAGGGACCCTTGAGTGATTGCTCTTGCCTGATAAGTTTAAGAATGATGGAAAAATTTCTTCTTACTTCCTTTTACTCTGTTTGCCATATTGTCTCACAGTTGTGTTCTCATTGAAAAAGAAAGTAGAATGCAAGTTTGACTCCAAATTCTGATTTCCAGTTTGTTATTGTTTTAGTGATCCAGGAAAGTTAAATAGTGCTTAGAATTTGGGGTTGGGAGACTTCCTATATTTTTTTTTTTCTGTATTTTTAAAAACAGGTGAGTTGGGTAGGGTCTGTGAGGAAAGTTATCTTTTCTCAACATACATGTAAAACTAAAATATTTGAATTGGAGAATAATTTTAGTGCACTGGAAAAGATAAGAGAACAAGTAGTTGATCTAGAGTAAAGTTGCATTGTATCTTCCCCCCCCACACCACCCCCCTGCCTTAAGTCTATATATATTCCTTTTAAAAACAAAACAAAAAACAACCAAACAAAACTTTGTTCTAGGTTCGTCTGACTCATGAAATCAGACACAAGAATATAGTGACGTTTCACGAGTGGTATGAAACAAGCAACCATCTCTGGCTTGTAGTGGAATTATGCACAGGTAAGATAAGCTCAAAAGGTAAAAACTTAATAGAGTATAAGAACAGTTTCTCCACAACAAATACTTAGATCTTTGAAAAAGCTTAGTAATTATCTGATTATAAACTTGAGAATCCTGTTTATATATAAAAATATTTTTGCTTTTGGAAACATTTTTAGAAATCAATTGAGATCCTATTTCTCCTCTGCTTCACTGTATATGTAAAACGTTAATTGATGTGACATAATGTTGATTTTTAATAGCTGAAGAGATAAGGCTAATCAGGGGAACTTAAAAACAGACAGTGAATAGTTGGAGGGTAGTTAAGTAAAAATTACTTGAGAAAAGTTTTCTAAGGACTGGAAGCTTTGGCGTTCTCTTTTCATTTTATAGCACAAAATAATAAAGAGAGCAAGGAGTAAATGATGTTATAATGTACAAATGACTTAATATTATTCAAATGATTTTTTTTAATCAAAGGGCAATTCTGTAGCTAATAGTAAATTATTTAAGTTTCCTTCCTGTTCAGTAGAAGTATTTTGACTTTTATGTTAAGACGTTAATTTGGGAGCTCTGAGAACCTAAAACTGCATTAAATGATTCACTGAGTTTTGATAGATTCTTGTCAATCCGTTAAAGAAATCTTTTAAAGCTTTCTCTAATTGTGATGACTGCATGTTTTAAACTGCAGATAGCATGCTTTACTCCACGTGGAAAGAAAAGAAGGCCAGTTGTGCAAGTCATGCATGTTAAAGATTTTGGTATCTGGAGTTTGTTTCATAGTAAAAGTCCATATTACACACAGCCTTTTCTTCTATCCAGAATTCTTTTTCAAAAATTACTGAAGAAGAGAAGCTACAAGTTCTGGAAAAAAAAAATCAGGTCTTTCTTTCAATGATTAAAAGTGAAGTTAATGGCTCATATGGAGGCTTTGGTCTATTTGCATAGTCTAACTTATGGGCATGCATTTAAGTTACTAGACAGGCAGCCTTTTATTAAGTACAGTTTGAACAATTATAATGTATTTTTACCTTGCAGTATTCAGTTTGCTGCAAGGAGAATGTGTTGAAGCTAACTTACTTATAAATAGAATAAGACATGGATTTCTTACTAATTTAGTAGAGCCTTGAAAACTGCTTTTGAAATATGGAAGATCTCTCTCACTTGTCTCAAGGTGACATAGTTTCTGTTATCAGATGCAGCATACTTCTGTGATGCTGGTTTCACTATTGTTTTTCTTTGTGTATTTGGTGATATTATGGAATTATTCTATATATAGTCCTCTAAATTACATTATAAAAACCAGTAATCAAACATGACGGAAAATTCTTCTATAGCTATGTAATATGGGCTTGGTTTTAAAGGAAAGACTGATCTCCTAAACAGCATAAAAAAGGCTCAGAAAGAAAATTTAATTCAGCAGTGTTGAATAATTTGAAGAATACTGTGTTGACAGATCTTTTAGTCTTGCTATTCTCTAAAAGAAATTACTGAGCAAAGGGGAAAAAAGCTTAGGAAAATCTATTGTGATTTGGAATAAAAGATCTAGTATCCTTTTTCTATGAAAAGTTCTCCTAATCCCTGTTTTAATTCAGGGGCTTAAATTTGTGTCTTTTTTTTTTTTTTTTTTTAATCCACATGATTTGGCAAAGATATAAATAATAGATAACCCAGGAAACCCGTAGATAATTCATGAAATACAAACTGTAGTCTCAGGGGAACAGGTTTGGTGCAGGAGTAGTAAAGGACCAAATGAGGTTGAGGAAAGGGATTTTGGGGGAGATGGGAAGGTGGAGTTTAGGATAGGAGACTGGGACAGGAAGGAGAAGAAAGACTGTTTGAGCAAAGAGGTTGTGGGAAACAAGATTAGGAGAAGTCTAAGTCCTACGAACGCTTAGGACAGGAGTGGCTCAAATGGGATGAGTCTGATGACATACCTGAGAATCAGTGGGATGTGAGGAAGTAGATGATGGGGGAAGAAGAGATTTTTGTGAGGACAGAGAAGCAGTAACAATCAGTGGAGAAAAGCATAGAGAGTGAATGTGAAGCCCAGAGAGGGACACAGGTGATAGAGGATATATGTGAGGGTTATTCGGAAGGCTTTGTAGGTGTAATCTGATCAGAAACAGAGGAAGGGTTGGTTGGAACTTAGTGGAGAGAGAGAGAGAGTGGTGATTTCAGAAGGACAGAGAAAGATCTCATGTTAGGATGAGAAGTCCAGAGAGATACGAGTAGGACTTGCTGGGCCAGGAAGCTGGGGTTTGTGTGAGAAACCTGGAAAGTGAAAGTTTAGTCCTGGGTGTTTGTTTGTTTGTTTGGTTGGTTTTGAATTTTTTTCTTTACCCCCCCAAAAAAAGAAAAAAGAGAGAGAGGAAAGGATGAAGATGAAAGAACTGGGGCACATGAGTTAAGAAAAGGACTGTACAGTAACACTATGTGCGAAGAACAAACCAAAGAATTTATCTGTTGGATGTTGTTGACCTCAGGACCTTAGAATGTAACCCAGTTTTACTATTTCTGTTGTCTGTCAATTCAGCAGAAAATTGCCTGTTATTAGCTTTAGCACTTGTTCACAGAAGTTGATAGCCTGCTCTTGGTTTTGTTTATTCTTTTAACTCATGCAGCAGGGATCTGGTTAAGGAATTTGAATAAACCCATTGGGTACTATTACATTGTGATGTGACACAGTTTCTGGGTTTCTTTTCTCCCTTCTGTTTCCTTTGTAAAATAAATGAATGTTAAAGTAATTTTGGAGTCATGCACTCAAGTTAATGGTAGTCAAAATTAAGATTTTTGTCACAGTATTGGAAAGAGATGATTTTTTTTCTGCACATCTTAGGTTTTGTTAACTATTAGATAATCTCAAGAAATATTTTTAATATCTACTGATAATGATTTTTGCTTGACATCTTTTGAAGAAGCTTATATAATGTCCTTGGGAATTATTTGTATGGCATCTTTATATGCACTTGCTGACTATATGTAAACATATTTCAGGTGGTTCTCTAGAGTCTGTTATTGCTCAAGATGAACATCTACCTGAAGATGTAGTGAGAGAATTAGGTGTTGATTTGATTACTGGTTTATACCATATTCATAAGCTTGGAATTATCTTTTGTGAACTGACACCTGGAAAGGTAAGAAGGAGTATTATTTATAGGGGACTCTGCATGTTACTTTGTATGCCATCAGCATTTAATTCATTATTTCCATTTTACTTTTTCGAAGAGGCTTACCTCAGGTTGGAGGCCAGTTGAGCTTTATAATATGTGTGAAGACAATGAGACAAGTCTATAGCTTGAACATTTTATGATCTAATTGATTTATTTCCCTGTTGTATATTTGATACTATGTGATAGATTCTTTTCGATTTGGTGTACTCGTTTGAATCAATGAAGTATTTTAGTTCTCTGTACTCAGACGTATAACTTCGTTATTATACCTATTCTATCATGCTGAAGAATATTATGAAGTTATAGAAAATGCTAATGAGGGAGTAAGTTAACTAAACTAAACTTTCTTTGTCAATAACCTTCTCTATTTAAATGGCATTTGGAAACAATAATACTCTTACTCTTTCATAAAAATACAAATCTTTATATAGTTTCTGATTTTGTGTATGTGTGGAATTTATATATAGTTTTGTCAAAGTCTATGTTTGGTTTTCATTTTATGTAGTCACCAGAATATAACTATAACCAAAAATTCTTGCTTAACAGTAGTTGGTTTTGACCTTGATCTATAAGTGATCAGGTAGCCCTTCTCTGAATTTACTGTAAAATCTTGCACAATTATACTCAGTTTCTGTTATTTGTGGGTCCAAAAGCACTAAAAAAATACATGAATAAAGCATAATGGAGATGACTCTGTATTCTTCCAAAGAAGAATGTTGTTGTAAAGTACTCCTTTGAACACAAAATAGAGTGTTAAAGTAAGACTGCTTTTTTCCTTTTTTCCTTTTTTCTTCTTTTCTCTTTTTACTTTTTTTCTATTTGACTGAATGAAATATTTCTCCAAACAACATTTTTGGGATTATGAAGCTTTTAGTTATGAGAATAAGCACTGACCACATAGAGAAAACTCTCATCATCATTGGACAAAATCTTTGGCATTTTCTGCTAAATAAAATTAGAAAGCTGCACTTTTTTTCTCCTCAAATGAAGTGATTTTTCTTTTTACCACACCTTTATTTTCCTACAAAGTTTTACTCTACTTTTACTTTCTTTTCTACAGTAACATTGTTGTTCATTTAGATTTAATAATAAGTAAACAAAAGTACACATTAAACCTCTTAAGGGTTCTATTGTATTTTTTTGGTTATAAGAAAAAAAGACAATATTGGCATTGACTTAAAAACTTTTCAGTGTTTTCACTTATAGTGATCATTTCTACCCACTTAAATGGTTTGAGATTGTAATTTTTTTTTTTTTTTTAATAAATTATTTTATACTTTGTGTTGGAAATTTCAGCAGTCATCAGTTTTAGTATATGATACTTATGCTGGATTTTGTTTTTTCTTCTAGATTCTGCTGGAAGGGCCTGGCACTTTGAAATTCAGTAATTTTTGCTTGGCTAAAGTGGATGGTGAAAATTTGGAAGAATTTTTTGCATTAGTTGGATCTGAAGAAGGCGAAGGAGATGTCAGTGAAAGCACTCCACAAAGATACCTGAAAAATAGATTTCGAGGTATGATATTTTTATTACCCAAAATTAACTTATACCAAAGGGACAGGATGAAAGTTGGAAAAAGCCTTTGTTTGAAGTAATTTGGAGAGAAGAGCTTGAAACAAAATAGTTGTTTATTGTTCTGTTGGGGCTGACTAAATTTCTAGAGGAACTGAATAATTAATTTTGTTGTGTTATCGTTTGTAAAGATTAATGTGTTTGCCTCTGTCTTCACAATGGAAAGCATGATCTGTACATTTTCTGTAAGTAGGTTTAATGTATCCTGCATATGGGGAATTTAAGTAAGCTCAAACCCAAAATTTAGTTCTTAAGGAAGATTGTTCAGAGACATCATAACTTACAGAGGGAACACCACCTACAAGTGAGTAGAAAGAAAAGAAACTGTATTTATAGAATCATAGAATCATTTAGATTGGACAAGACCTTCAAGATCATCGAGTCCGACCATCATCCATGCCCACTAAACCATTTTCTGGAGTACCTTGTCTACGCGCTTTTTGAATACCTCCAGAGATGGTGACTCAACCACTTCCCTGGGCAGCCCATTCCAATGTCTGACAACCCTCTCAGTAAAGAAATTTTTCCTAATATCTAACCTAAATCTCCCTTGCCACAACTTGAGGCCATTTCCTCTCGTCCTATCTCCAGCCACCTGACAGAAGAGACCAGCACCCACCTCACTATAACCCCCCTTCAGGTAGTTGTAGAGAGTGATAAGGTCTCCCCTCAGCCTCCTCTTCTCCAGGCTAAACAGCCCCAGTTCCCTCAGCCGCTCCTCAATAAGACTTGTGCTCCAGGCCCCTCACCAACTTGGTTGCCCTTCTCTGGACACGCTCCAGCAACTCAATGTCTTTGTTGTAGTGAGGGGCCCAAAACTCACCTCCCTGCTCCTGCTGGCCCCACTATTTCTGATTTACAGGTATATAGTAATAATTCTAAGTTTCACAAAGCCAGCTTAACTAAGAGCTGGAAAAAATATGCTTCTGTCTGTCATAAAATGTATTACGTATTAACAATTCCTCACCTTTCCTGCTTTTTGTAAATAGACTTCAGGTTATTTTTTGGATTGAAGCTTATGTGTAGGTGATTACAGACTGTAGTCTACTTGTGTAACAAACTTCCAACATAACAGAAGTGGAGGTGGCTTATTTTAAGTTTCTTTTTGCAGCTTGACATCAAATCCCTACAGTATAGTATAATGTACAAACTGTCTGTCTATCCTGAGCATGTTTTCATTATTTTATAAACTGTTCTTGACTTTAATTTGTAGAAAAAAAAGAAGCAAATTTTCAAGAATTAACCCCCCCCCAAAATTCCAAACAAAAAAAAATAAAAACCCCAAACCAAATTGAGTATATGAATGAGATCTGAAATGTTTCAAGGTAGCTAATTAAAAATACTAATTCTTGGTTTGGATTTGCTGAGGAGGCTTAATCATTAATTGCTATTTGATGAAAACTATAGAAGATCACTAAAACTTTGGAAGTTCAGAGTTAAAACTAGAACTGGCTTTCCTAACTGATGAAATTGTATTTCTGGTATTTAATTGATTATAGGACAGTGTATTTAAAAAAAACAAAAACAAAACCAAAAAAGTTTAAAGAAAGGAGCAAAAAGAATCAGTTACTTAGAACCTTTTGTCCTCCAGTTATAAAGTAGTAATTGGAGTATGAAGAAATAACTGATATTGGAAGTATGATAAAGTGATTTAAAATTATTCCTGCTTTGTCTCAGAAAAAATTGAGCTATGGAATTATTTATCCACTTTTTAAAAGTCTGTGCTGCAGATGCTGTCTGTAAGGTCTAGGACTAAATTCCGTTAACTTCATGTTAAATGTATGCATACAATTCAGTACATGCTACAGCTGAACTACAAGAACTGCTGCTTCCTTCATTGGAGACTTTGCACTGCTGTACTTTCTTGGTCATTTTTGATGCAAAGGGTCCAAGAGATTTCAAGTTCAAGGCTTTGCTGTTTCAGTACCTTTTACTTAAGAATGATCATTTCTTTCTGAAGTATGAGAATGTTCTTGTGCTTTAGTTTCAACAGGCAGATCCATGCAAATGCAGTAGGCTGCAAATACTATGTTATTTTTTCATCAATTCAATAAAAAAAATTAAGAGATTTGGTTTTAATCTTCCGAATCTTTTATTAGTCATCATCTCAGAGCATCTCACAGACCTCTATTTCCAAGGTAATGATATGTCATAGCAGTTACTGTTACCAGGAACAATGGAATTCTTGGCAATACTTTGTGGGAACAGAGAGAGCTTTCTTAATACTTTGCTGTCTCCTGCTGAAAGTCCACACTGGAATTACTAAGACCAAGAACAGATCTTTATTCAGGAAGAAATACAAATCTAATCTCTTTCCTGTTGCCTTTCAGAACAGCTGTTTTGGTGTATATGGTTAATGACCTTATGTCACTTAAAAAAATAAAACCCAAGAACAAAAGAATCCAAAATAAACTTTTTAAAGGACTATGAAATTGACACTTTTGCTCAGTTTGTGTAATTTTTTTTTAGTTTTTTGAGAACTGAGTTAGTGTTTAGATGGGAACTACTGTAGAAATAGGAACTGTGTATTTCTTTTTCTATATCAAGACAAAAGGGGTTTGTGAATAAGCTGCTATAATTTGATATGTGATGTTTTCATAGTGTTTTAGTGTGAAAATAGCTATAATCAGTTTAGATCAGTGATCCAGTTGGCTAGCTACCTTGTTGTAAGTTTTCTAATTTCATGAAGGTTTATGTCTTGGGATAACTTTACCCCGCCCCCGCCAAAAAAAACCGCAAAACAAAACCAAAAAAACCCAAACAAACCAAAAACCCAGATGAAACCTGATGTAACATAATTATTTCTGTTACTCACATGACAATTATGTTGGTTTACCATTCTGCTTTATTTGCTTGGCTCTGGAAGCTGTCAAGGCATATCAAAACATTCTTTGCATTAATCACTGTGTTAGAAAAGTGTAGTACGAGCCACCTTAGTTAATAGAAGTGAAATAAACAACAAAATAGCATATATAATCCTATATAATTCAGTAAAAGTGTAGGAGAGAAGTTCCTTTGAAACTACTTACACTTGGTATCTCAGTTTTCTTATACTAAATGAAGATAATCCCTAACTCACTGAAGCATGGAGACAAAGTTTGAAGTGTTGAACAGGATAAATGCTGAATGAATAATCAAAGTGCATTATTTATACTGTATTTTGTAGGCTCTACGTTATACACAGCTCCAGAAGCAATAAAGGGAAAAGACTTCTCCAAAGGCAGTGATCTGTGGTCCTTGGGATGTTTACTTTATGAAATGTTCTCAGGTTGTAAGTTTGTATATCTATTTAATATCTGTGATAATGGAAACAGGTTGTGGTCCCAGAATAAATTCTTGTTAACTTTCTAGGGAAGTTAAGACAGAAAAACTTAAGACAGGTTTTAAAGATTTCTTGAAGAATATACTAACTGTACTTTTTTTAAAAAAAAAGGTCTTTATCAAATAATCAAGTGAAGTAATACTGCTAAATTGTCCTTTTGAGTGTGATCTAAATATTGTGATACTAGCCAACTGTTATTGTTTAAATACTGTGATTTAAAATTATAGCAGTCCTCGAATTCTGACAATGTAATGTTTTTAATCTCCTCAGTATTAAACTCTGGGTGCATTGTGTTGACCTTTGAAAGAGAAAACTGTTTTACTAGTATAAAACCAGAGTCATTGGGTTTCCTGCAGATAAAATACCTGTTAGCATTGGCTGTAGCTGGAAGGAAGATTTCATCACAAATGAGAATTACAGTGCAACCTTCTGAACTCTTAAACAGTATGCTGATCTGTTGGATCAAAATAGTTACATAGATATTGAGATTTCTGTCTAGACCACGTCCTGTTGTTGTCTCATTGCTGATTCATACAGGGCTATCATGGTGACCTCCATGAAGCCATCTTTGGTGCCTCTTCTGTCCATGGTCTCTTTTGCTGTTCATGGTAGAAGAATTTAATCCAAAGTTTTGTATTTAAATTGACAAGAGAACTTGATAAATAGAATTCAGGCTGAGGGTGTTTATTTCTTTGGATGTTTCCTTAGGAAAATGAGCTCATCATATATCATTGCACCTGACAGCCATTTTGAAGTTTGCCTAATCTGTGAAATACACTTCTGTTTGCTTGTAGGAAGACCACCGTTCTTCTCAGACAGCTTTTCTGAATTAATTGAAAAGATTTTATATGAAGATCCATTGCCACCTAGACCACAGGGTAACATTCTCTTATTGTTTAATGAATCAAATCAGAGTAATACTTAAGAAGTTAAAGTTTTGTTTTGCACTATTTCTTCTGAGTCTTATTGCAGGAATTGGTTAGTTGTCCGAAGTGAACGTATCGTTGGCTTCCTTTGATGAGAACTTTTCCCCCGTTAATGATGAATGCTTATTTCCCTTTTGACAGACAGGCATATCATTTAGTATTAAGGATTAGATCTACCTTCTAGGGTGGAATTTTTGATGTCAGTCATTCTGGGCATCAGTGGTATTCATAGAGACTCTTAAATATTAGTGGCTTTTTTCAGTTCGTAGTAATGTAATGAAAATGGTGACCTGTAGAATTAAAACTGTTGTTACTTGCTCAATTCTGAGAGGTTTTGTTTTTAAAGTGGATAAAGTCCATTTCATAGTTCTGAGCTCTCAGAAGTAGAGTCTCAGTTAAATAAGAATTTTGGAAACCTCTTTTGTATAATGGGGTGCAACAATGTTCCCTTTAAAATTATCATGGTTGTGGGAAATTTCAACTCCATTTCATTCTTGCTAATAGCTGTATGATAATTGGAGGGTACTTTTTTAACATATAAACAATTTTAATTAGTTTGGTGACTAAGCATTGGTGGTTTGTTTGGGTTTTTTTTGAGTATCCTTTGAAATGTAAGGAGTATATATTTAAGATTCTTCGTACGTTCAGATTTTTTCAGATGGAATTACTACTAAAGAAAACTTTTTAGCGTGTTCTGTAGATAATCGTTTGATCTACATTGTGTGATGGTTGTTTTTGCTGCCCAGTACTTCTCAAGTGCTTCTATTTACAGGTTCTGCTTTTCAGAAACCTTCTGCTGAGTTCATTAGTTTGCTTGATGGGTTGCTTCAAAAAGATCCTCAGAAAAGGTAAACTGTCTAATGAGTGATTGTTGTTTGCATTGCCTCTTTTCACTTCTGGAGAAATAATTGCTGTGGTACTGTATGTATATTATTTTGTAGATGACAAAGAATGCAAAAAATCATTTAATCCCTAGTATAAAAGAGAAATTGTGCTTTTTCTTCTATGAAGATATACAGAATTAAAGTTTTGATTAAGTATATCATTGTATTTTTGTAGCTGGTACTAAATAGATAACTTTGTAACAGAAATGATGGGCAGTTTTAAAATTGGATGGCTTTGCTTTTCCAGAGCAATGGGGACATGTATTTTATGAGGTTTTGATTTATGTTGATATAGTTATATTGTTAAATAACATAAGGTTATAATTTATAGGGTAGCTCAGATAATTTACATGTTGGGATTGGCTATGCAGTTTCCTTCGTTCTTAGTCTCATACCTCTGTGTTGTGTGAATTATCCATTCTGATTTGAGGCAAAAAGTTTGTCCTGTAAGAAAACTTATTTGTTGACCAAATAAAAGTGAACAACAGGATTAATTGCTCTGTAGTGTCACTGGGTTCAAAACCTAGTCTGGTATCTCTCTGTGGAGCTGTACTTTGCCACTGCTTTTTCAGTTTGTTTGTTGCTTTTCAAAAGGCTGAATTGGACAGACCTGTTGCAGCACCCATTCTGGAAAGGATCCCTTAGCCATTGTGGTGGTGATTCTGCAGACAGCCACGGCACAAGGTCAAGGTACTGCATGTTTAAGGAAGACTTCTTTCATCGTGAATATAACGCAAAAAGGGAAAAAAAAAAAAAAAAAAAAAAGGTTTTCTGTGAATTTTCTCATTTTTTAATTTTGCTTAGGATTTTCATGTTGTTAACTAGTTGATGAATGGGGTTTTATACCATTCAGTGAACAGTTTTGGATGCTTAGGAATTGCATTAGCCTATTAGTGTATTACACTGTCTGTTCACTTTCAATAGACTCCTTCCTCCTGGCTATAGAATGTGTTAAAATTTACTTCTGAACTAACTGCTCTCTTTTTTTATTTATTTGTTTATATAACAATGATGCACAGTAATTTGCTTAGCTTTTTTTTTTTTAAAGCTTTTGTAGAATCTTCTAAATATGGGTCAGTTTTATCTTTAGTGAGTTTTTTTGTTTGTTTTTATGCATGAGGTTTAGAGCATCACAAAGCCTGTCAGTACAGCATCTTAGATTTGTGGTTCAGCCTTATATCCTTGCAAATGCAGCTGACCCATATTCTTTGCTCATGACATAAAGCATTAATCTAATGGATTTTTTTTTTTCTAAATTTGTAATACTCTACACTGCTATATATGCAGAAAAACCCAAGCATTTTGTGCAAATGGGTTCTATGTATTAAAAAGTTAGGCTTCTTCAAAACTCCTGTTACCTTGCTGTTTTTTTGGTTTTAATTTTGAATTAGGATATTTAGTGTTGATTTTTATGTTCTGTTGTTCTAAATACCTGAAAGATACGTTAGGTTCCAATCTAGGGAACTAATGTGAAATTAGTTTTCTTTTAGAATGCTGAATGTTTTTGTGTTCTATCTATTTTAATGTTCTCTCTTGTGTTGTTTAATACCTATTTCTGATACCAGTGCTGCAGTATTTTTGTTATTAACATTTATTCTAGTTTGAGATACAACTCTTTGTCTTTTGGTTACTGCTTTCACCACCAAGGCAGATAAGAAATCAAGATTTAAAGTTTATACCACAAAGTAAGAATTTATTCAAGGTTTTAGCAAGACTTATGTCAGCCTCTACCACAGTGCTCATCTTTGAGGAATTGTCAGAGAATCAGAAGAATTTTAATCTCCTACACAATATTGGGCTATTTGACCTTACTTTTGAGGGTTTTTCTAATGCCTCTGAAATATCCACTGAGGTATGAGCTAACTGACAAATATGACAAACATAGGACATTGGCTTGACATGCAAAAGAGGCTCAATACTTTTCCAACTGTGAGGCCCATGTATCTATTTTCTTCACAATGTGGGTTTGATTAATATTTGATATCCTAGAGAGCCTTCAGGAAGGTTATATGACCCAGTTCCATGCGAATAATAGAGGGGTATATTAAAAAAACCCAAACAACCATAATCAATAAACATGCAATTAAGTGTGACATGTAAATCATTAGGAAAAAAAAAAGGTAGTTTTTATTGATCTTAATCTAGGCTACAGACTTTGTTATTAGAAGTAGGTTTGTGACTTTTTCCTGTGAAGATTGAATGGTCTCTAAAGCTTTTAATTTTTTTTTTTTTTAATAGCTCTGGTATTATGGGGTAATAATTTAACTTTTAAAATTTCTTTCATCCAAGTTTTACTGAGGGAGCTAGAGAATTTTTAATATTCTCCAAGTTATTTGCTGTAAACTTATTTTTCATCATTGCCATTACTAATATAAAAAGTATGTGTAACATATTACAATAGTATGCTGTTCTAGAGAATGACAGCTAAATTGTATGCTAATAATGCAACAAATAATGGATATGATCCCTCTTTTTTTTTATCTGTGTAATTAATATCTTTTATTAAACAGTAATGAAGACACAGAGTCATCAGTATCTTGGAGTGCCAAAGAGCCAGTGGTTACTCGTAAAAATCTAGATAACCTGTCATCCTCAAGGGAAGACTATAAGCTACCAAGCAATTCTTTCAAAATAGGTAACGTTGTTCATTATGTTATTTTGAATTATTTTGTGTCCTGTGAATTTCGTCAGTTTTACCAACATGTTTATTCCCTATGTTTTATTTGTTTTTAACTTCAATGCAAGTTCATGTTCTCTTTTCAGTAGAAACTCAGGCTGAATTGCGCCCCAAAAGTGCAGTTGATGGTGAATCAAATGAATCCATATTTCTTCTCAGGTATGAAAACCTACAGAACAATTAGAAAACCCTGTATGTTTTTGGTTTGGCTCTCTCCCACCCCTACCTGGGTCTCTTCAGACATTTTATTATTCTGTTTGTAGCATTTTTGTCAGTGTGTCTCCTTTTGAATTTTCTATCACCGGTTTAATTAATATTAAGACACCTTTGAAGAGCTGCAAAAGCAGTGTGCATAGTTAAAGCAATGCTTTTATGGCTTTATTACACTGTTTTTTGGAAGTAGACTTTTGATTTCTTAGCTGTCTGTCTAAACAGAAGAGTTTATTTAGAACTTTATTTCCTTCTTACTTCATATATATGAGAATATACTTTGACTATGCTTACTTTAAATACACAAGAATAAGCATTCAGCTTAAGATCCACTAATAAATTCTGCCTGCAGCTTTTCATCACAAACTATTAGTAACAATTTACTATTAAATAAAAAACAGTGATTGGTTTAACAGTGATTTGTTTTAGCTGAGGCCTGCTGCTGAAAGTTTTTACTAGCTTTCAAGCCAAGAAGATTATCTAGTAAAATAGATATTGTTCTTATTGTCATCAAGCAGAAATATTCCAGTTTGAGATTAAATACTCTTTCAAGCTTCTTGCATAACCTGAAATAGGGCTTTTGTACATGATATTGTGTCTACTTTTCCAGTTATTTCAGTTGGTTTTAATAAAGTATTACTTCTCATCTCGCTTATAACTTCTATCGTCACATCTAAACCTATACTATTAGTAATTTAAAATAGCATTTGTTATTTGCTCTAGGAATTTGCTGAAAAGAAAGGATCAAATGTCATTACAAACCCTTAGTATAACAACATGTAATCAAAATTATGTCAGGAATGAGAGTAGAAAAAAATAATGTATTTTTAACAGAAACATACTTTATTTCTGATAAGTAAATTTATTTTAATACAAAATTTGAAATGTAATACAAACAATTAAAAAAAATATTTTCTGAAATTCTCTTTGCTTCAATGGTTTAGCTTCTCAAAGGAGCATGTGTTACCTACTAAAGTCTTAAAACATTGAAGTGAAGGGAAGCTGCTGACCTGGCTCTTAGCACCAGAGTTTACTTAGCTGCTGGAGTGGTTAATCAGCTTTTAACAGCAGTAGCTTCTTCTACATGTGCAAAGGGAATAGATTTTATTCATTTCAACTGGTTCAATTCAGCAATGACTTGTCTTGTTTTAAACTGAGAAACCAGCTGAGAACTGGAAAAGTAGGAAAGATTTTCTGTATCTAAAGCATATATGAAAGCAAATTATGTTTGGGGGAAAAAAAATATTTAACAAATCTACATGTTTTGAAGCATGTGGGAACCTAGAATAATTTGTTCAGCCTCCTAGCTAGAAATCATACTTTTTTTGGTTTAGGAAATAAGAGTGCTGAAACTTCCAGGCAGATCCTGATACGTTTTTTACCATAAGAATTGGGATATCTTATGTAGTTTTATCTAGCTAGTAGATAATATTTTGGCACTCCTTCATTGTGCCCTTTAAATTTGAGTTTCTGTTGAAAATAGATAAAAGATGCCTTATTAACAAAATAAGGATAAGAATGAGAAAAACTATGTTAGTCATTTGATCATTGATTTGCATGTGTATCTTTAACTTTGTTTGGTGTTTGTATTTTTAATTTACTTCCTTTTTCTAATAAATAAAACTGATTTGCAACTAAATGTGTATATTACTTTCTACTAATCAAGAAAACACATTCATTTTAAGTTGTTGATTAAATTAGTTTCCTGGCCTGCCAATTTTAATAATTCTAAAGTTGATTATAAATACTTTAAATGATTTTTGTAGTATACATTAATTTAAAGTTCACTAGCAGCTTTATGAAAATTGCAAATTTGCACTGTTCTGGTCCTTCCTTTCTTCATTTTCTAATTAGCAGACAGGATTTTTAAAAAGAAAAACTGAAAAGTAAACCCAGTTCACATTCATACATGAGAATTAGGCAGTTTTTAATTCTCATTACCTGAGTTGGCAGTCAGAAGAGAATAACATAAAATAAACTGCAATTTTTTTGTCAAGTTAATTGTCTTGGTATGTTGTTTGTTATTAGGAATTAAGATAATCATGGTTTAGCATCCAATTTGGAGAGTGATTGTGGGTGAGAAAATAATCAAATTACATTGATTAAACAACAACAACAAAAAAAGAAACAAGCCAGTCCTTCCCATTTCTAACCAAGAAACAAGTCCTAACCTTGTCAGGACATATTTAAAGACAGGAAGTTCATTTTTAGTTGGTGGATAAGGCATAGCATCATTTGTGTTTGTCAGCTTTGAAAGTTTACCATATGGCATGAAAGTTTCAAAAGAGCAACAAAAAAGTAGTTTATAGTGAAACTTAATCTGTAGTCTTTGTTGTTTTTTTTTTTTTCTTTTGTTTAAGTTCTCGTCCCACACCTAGAACTAGTACTGCAGTAGAAGTAAGTGATTCTGCTACTGGCCCAATCCAAAATTCTCCACAAAAAGATTCATGCTTTGAAAAGGTGAGTAGAAAAATAATATTAAGGGATGGTGGTATATTTAGAGTTAGAATTTCAGTCTGAAGTCTGTGACAAAATCAACTTTCTTCTCCATCCTTCCATAATGATAACAGGAAAGCAGTTCTTACAGTGTGCAAGTTATTTGAAAAAAAAATACTTGCAGAACTGCAGATGAAAGAGTTAAAAAAGATGCCTAGTCTCCTTTTTTTTCCAGTGTATAAAAGGGATAACACAATCTTCTTTCTTCTCACTCTACTTTTTGGACCTGATGCTTTTTCTTCCAACATGTTTCTTTATCATAATTTTTAGTCAGCCCTATCTGCTACTACATAAATAAAAAGTAATGTAGAATATGTTGTTTACATGGCCAAACTGTGTGATATAATGTTTAAATGAAATATTTGGGGAGTAACCATAAACTGGTTTGTTTTTTTTTTTTTTTTTTTGTGCAAAACAGTTTTTTTTTATAAACTTTGTTCTTGTTCTAGGCTAAAAATATGTGCTCAAGTCAGCAGGATATGGAGTCAACATTGAAAGAGCTCATTTACACTGAATCTGATCTTATCATAACACCAATCATTGATAATCCAAAGGTATAGCAAAATAAAATACAAAATTCAGGACCTTGTGGGTGAGGCTATTTTTGCAGATAAATCTTTAATCAGGCTGAAACTCTTTCCTGTATTTTATAATTCTCATTTTAAAACAGTTCCACCCAGTCATCTGGCAAGCTGTCCATGCAATTTTTTGGCAGTCTTTTATAATCCTTTTGTGTTGCTAATTTCAAGAATTTATTTTGGGAGTGAATACTAATATTAAATTATGTCTTACAAGAAATAGAAGCTACTAAATGCTGTGTTCAGTGCTTTTGTAGATTTGTTTTCTGAGAAATCGGTTTGATATCTGTTACTTAAATGAACACAAAACTGTGTTGTGGTATACTCAAAACATGGCCATCTATGAAGCCTTCTAGATTAGGAGTTAGACCTTTACAGAATAACTTTTGTTGCTCTTTAAACTTTAGACATGATAATGTTTCTAATAAATATGAACTTATTTTCTCCAGAAAAGACAACCAGAAGTTACAAGAAATGTCCATCCAGTTTCCGTCATATGGATTCTAATGTGGTAGTAGTTTGTGATGAGTCTCTTGAACAGAGACTGACACTTGCTTGACAGCAAAGGGAAGACCAAAATAGAATCAGAGCTCTGCACTGCAATGACAGTGTAATGTGCATGTGTGGGCACGTGTAGTATTGGTAGAAGGAACGATAGGCAAGAGCCCCTTTAGTCTTCCTTTTATTTCTCTGGGGAAAAAAAAAAAAAGTTGTCATTTTAGCAGCTTTACTCAGTAAGTGGTGGATGCAGGGAATGCAACATTTTTCATTGGAAATGAGCATCTAGCTCATTAAAAGCGTCTTACAGCTTTTAGTTGCTGTAATGCTTTTGTATAACTTTTTTTTTTTTTTGGTTGTTTTAATGGAATTCTTAACTCTCTCAAAATTTAAAAATCTTACACAGCTAGATAAAGTAACTACCCACTAATACTGTTTTAATGTGTTTGGGCTGGGGGACGTTGTTGCCAGTGGAGAATTTCAAAGGTAATTATGCATTTGAATGCCACCTCTGTAAATTCTTAGTTCTGTCTCAGGACTCTGACACAAAGCCTTAGCCCTTTACTGCTTCTCTTCTTACTACAAGTATAAGAGATGAGATTAGGGGTAAGTGTACATACTAATGTGCACATGGAGACTAATCTCTTTACCATGCAATGCCAGACTCAGAATTAATGCAAAATAGCCCACTAAATTCCAGGGACATGTAATCAGAGTCACTGCATACTTGGTGATCTTCAGACTAAAGGATGATACTGACTCCTGGTAAAGCTGAAGCACTTGCAATTTAATCTCCTGGAAGGGGATTTACTATATGCTGGCAGAATTTTAAAAGCTCAAATGTCAGCTTATATTGAAAAATTTCCCAGTGTTCTGCAGATCTCTGGAATTGAAGACCTTTTTTAGAAAATAGCTCTCTAGTTACACCTAGGCTTCATCTGTCAAAGGCTAAATTCCAGTATGCAGTTACCTTCTTTGTATGCCTTAGTTACTGAAAATCACGGAGCAGTCATCCAGTTTCACAATGTACCAGAAAGTGATGTGTTGTGGGGAAAAAAACCCATACCTTATGAGTGATTAGTTGGTGATAATATGACTTTTTACATTCTAGAATCATCTAGTATATATATATGTATTTACTGTATGGCAATGAATTACTAAAACATTTCATGAGCTTTCAGCTGCATAGTTCCTTTCTGTAGCTTTTGAAGCTCAAATGCAAGTATTTTTCCACATACAAGCAAGATAAAAATGTAAACTGAAAAAATCCTATCATTTTGTATTCCCATGAAAAAAAATATGGAAATACTAACAGTTTAATTATATTAAAAACATAGAGTTATCACAAATATCTGCTTGGAAGAAATACATACCAGAAAACTGTGGAAGATGCTTCAGTAATGAGCAGTGGTTTGTACACCCATCCTGTACAATTTTTGCATCTTTGTGTTTTCCTGTTCAACTACTTAGAGATTTCCAGAAATGTATTAAAACTAGTTGTAATGTATTTGTTTATTTTTCCAGATAATGAAGCAAGTACCAGTTAGATTTGACTTGAAAACGTTACATATACCAACATATTCAGGTATGGATCTGCTGAAGTTGCTAAAACTTAAATTGTGCATATGATGGTGTAAGTTGCTATCACAAGACCTGGAGCCTCTCTTTGTAGATGATGACCTGTCACAGTTGCAGAACTCTTAACTTTTATGACACTGAAGTTGCATATGTAATGTTTTTAGCTAGACCAATTTTGAGTAGACTTTTCAAGTGCTAAGTTATATGCCCTTCCTTTCTCTTCTCCATTCTTCACTTAAAAGCCCATGCTCAAAAGCTTTTAAAGTGAGACAGTCAACACTGTTTTAGTGTGTGAAAACTAGCATATTTTTACTTGTGTTATTTTTTGTAAACAACTGAGATATTTTAACTGAAATATTCAGCCAAATACATTAAAATCTGACAAAAGTAGAGAAGCAAATGAAAACAGCATCTTAAAATGTGCAGTGTTGATCAGCTGTAAAACTAGGCAGCCTTGCTAGTCCCACCTTTAATCATGAAATGTTATGGGAATCATGTCCCAAAAGATAGTGTGGAGTTGTTTGGGGTTTGGTTTTTTGTTGTTAGTTTTTATTGTCTAGAAATGCTGCTGTTATTTCTGGAAACAAAAGGCTGCTCATTGTCATGAGTGTAATGTTTCTTCCCCTGGAAAATTTCCTCTACTCTATTTAAGGAAGTATTATTACACTTTACTGTGCTTGAAGAGAGATGTCAGCCAGATATGTAGGCCTTCTAGAATTCATGTAACACTTCTTCCTAGACATAAAAGTTCCTTTTTTCTTTCTATAAAGTTTGTATTTTGGAGAGGTAATTTGTTGAAGAAATTTTATAGTTGGAAAGAAACACAATGTCCCCCGGTCTCCCAATGAAGATTGTGGTGACAGAAAATATTTTTTATTTGGCTAACGTCATAGGCAAAAATGATCAGATTCAAGTGCCTAAGGGGGTGGTATTTTATTTCATATTGCATTTAAATAGCTAAATTATCACATTGATGTTCTGACATGTTTAACTATTGTTGTCAGTATTTATTTAATATGGGACAGCGTTTTTTGTGGTTGTAACACTTTCAGGGTTGTAGCTTTTTTCTAGACAACTTTGTGATTGTTTTTGAAGATACTGAATTTGATGCTGCTCATCAATAATGATTAAAGACAGTATGGAAAAATTAAGATAAATACCTGAAATCAAACCTCTTTTCACCTTTACTAATGTGAATTATAATTGCCTTCATTAGTAGGCATTGTTACTTAAGTGTAAAATTGGAGTAAAAGACAGAAGACATGCTCTTAAGTATTCTGTACTGGAGCGTATCAGGATGGCAGATAAGTTATTAATAACTAACAGAAACGGAGGGAATGTGTGGCTGTTAGAGTGAAGTTATCCATTGAGACAGATAAGAAAGTCTTTGAAAAATCTCTATTCATGTACAGTGGTCAGTGAATTGAACCACGGGATTTATGTTAATCGTCCTAGTGACTTATTTGTGTTGCTTCTGAAGTCATCTATGTTTTGAGACTACTAAGGCTCCACTAGATGGATACCTACCTATATGAATAACTATACACATTTTCAGTTTATTAATTCTGAGGAGATTTCACTGAATTTCATTAGGTTTTGCCTCAAATTTACTCTAATGAAACTGTACTTTTTAAATTAAGTATTAATAAAGATTAAGGACAACAACTACTACCTTTCCTAAATATACTGCCAGTAAATGTTTACTTAAATGAAGTCCAAGGACTTAGCAGGGTTGCACTTACAAAAATGTTTTGAGGCTTTTCTTGCTACATTTTTATGCTTTGTTTCTCTTCTTACTTCTTTTTTGATTTCTATAATTTTCAGACATGAATTATAACATGCTTGTTTCATATTTTAAATACTAAAATTAGTTTCAAACTTTGGAACTTATTTATTCATGTTGATGTTACTTTCTAGTGTGTTAAAACAACATCAAAGATCCATTATCTTTAATTACTTGTTTGCTTCTTATGGTTAGCTGAGAAGCTATCATCTATGAAAGAGATGGACTGGAATGACTTCTTGCAACGAGTATGTTCACTGCTTGACTCCACCGAGAAGAATACAGGAGCAGCACGTTCTAAACTGAACTTACTGGACTATCTGTGTACTGTGGCTGTCCACAAGGAAAATGCAAGCAGGCTAATTAGCTCTCAGCTGGTAAATAATAAAGCTTTGAAGGAATCAACATGGTTTACATACTTGCCATTGTAGCAAAAATTAGCTGCTTTTAGTTATATTTCAAGAAATCATTGGTGTACAGACAAAAATAATATGGCAAATTAAGTACAAAATAATGAAAAAATTACTAAATTCTATGTCAGGTTTTTTAAAAGAGCTGAGGGAAACTAATTATTTCTTAGATTTCATATACATTTACATATAGATTTGTTGTATTAGTAAAAAGGTTGGGGTAAAAACTAACCTTGATGGAGAACGTGAAATAACATATAATGAAATGTTAGTCTTCATAACTCATTAAGTGATAGAGAAGACTCAAAAAAGTTCATGTTTGAATTGTTAGATCAATTTTATTTGGCCATATGTCTGTAAAGAATAGGAAGAAAAACTTTCTAAAGAACATGCAGTAAAACTTTGATTAAGCATTGCTTGCAAGAGTGAGAGTGCTCTCTGAAGAGTCTGTTCTAGTGTATACCTGAATGGTGGTTTCACCTTTCAACAATAATTTTCTACCAGACAAACAATTTTACTAGTATCCTCTGCAGTGGTTTAACATATTTCTCAGAGTATTGCATGTGCAGAAGAGAAAGAGACTTATTTTTCCCATTATGTAAAAGTATCACAGAGGCTATCCTGAGATGTGCACTTTTCAGTTTATTAAATAAAAAGTAAACTACCTTGTTCTCCTACAATTATACTAATGCACCTAAGTCATATTGTGACACATGTCATCGTTGGGTATAGAGATATTAAAGACAAAATTGCACTGCCAGAAAAACTCCATCATGAACATTCAGGTTGGAAGCAATGATATGTCTTATGCTGTAGAATTCCTGTGAAAACAGGAAACAGAATTGCTGGAAGGTGTATTCCATTATCATTGGAGAACCTGGGGGACAATAATCCAGTAACTGAATGGCCAATTAACAGAACATTTTAGAAATGAGGTAGTAATTATGTAGTTTGGTTCGTAAGTGGCTGATTATGTGTGTTAACAGTCCATTCGTTATTCTAGTATTTGCCAACTATTTTTGTCCATTCTCAAAAAATAAATTTATTAAATACTTGTTGGTTAATCCTATATGATGATCTCTGTGTTTTTAGATGAAAGTATCAGAGTTTTTTTCCTCTGCATAGTGTTATTCATAACAAAATAAGTGTTTTGTTTTTTTAACACACTGATATATGTTTAGCAGTTTAGTTTAAGGCACGAATATAGAAAGAAATTGTATTTTTACTCTCAGCCTTTTTTTTTTATCAGTGTTTGGACAATATCTACAGTAGTTGTCTATAATACTTTTTGCAAATGTTATCCAAATACATATTTATGAAATTACTGATATTTTGATGATTTTGTTTATCATTGGGACATATCAGATCACTGAAATTCACTAATGTTTATTTATCTTCTTTAAACTATAGTTTCCTATATTGATACAGCAGCTGCGTGCAGCCGCCAACTGGGATATGTAAGTAACAATTGTTTAAAATTAGTTTGTTCAAGTACGGAATTATCACTGAATTTTATTAAAGATATTATTTAACAGGGTATTTGAGGAGTGTTTTAGCATGTCATACTGCTGTGGTACCTGACTGACAGTATGATGGTGTATATAACATTGAATTTTTTAAGCATTTAGTTAATATATTGCTATTCTACAGGGCCAAAGATTATGGAAAATCTCTAAAATTTTATCTAGAATTTACACAATTTAGTGTATCAAATCATGTTGCTTAAAATCACTGTAAACCAACCCATACCATAATAGTATAAATAGTAGTAAAATAGCTATAATGGTAGCTTTTTAAAATGCCTGTCAGATATTTCCATGAGATAGTGCCCTCTGCTGTCCGTTTTATAAATGTTGATTTTATTATTCTATTTTTTTCTTTATTGAAACATTTAAAACTGATTTGCTGATACAGATTTAATTTGTGTTTTGTCAGCTATACTGAAAAGTTTAAAGTGATCTATAGGGCTTTTCTGTGTTATAAGAAAACTGAACGTGAGCATGACATTAGTGAGACTATAACAAACTAAAGACTCTTCATTCTCCAGTGCTAACGGAAAGAAATGTCTTTATGCATGAATTTATTGCTAAATTGAGCTGAAATACTGAAATAATTTGATGATACAAAGAAAATAGAAATAAGAAGAAAATCTGAGCTGTAAATAGCACTTCAAATATTTCATCGCCTTAGCGATCTGTGTAGAATATGAACAAGACACAATTGTTTTTGTGATATATTTGAAATAGTTTTTCTGCACCTACAAAAAATTTATTTGATATGCAGACGTGCCAAAGTTGCTCGAGTGATTGGTTTACTGGCATTACACACATCTGAACTTGGAGAAAATGTACCTGTTTCTGAGGTAACTTTCCTTTTTTTGGGGGGGGGGGGTTAGTTAATGCATTTACTATTTATGTCAGAAACTTTCACAGCTTTTTTTTTTTTTTTTGAACCCTGCTTTATTTTTTGTCATGTGTAAATGGGAATATAATTAATTCAATTGATTAAATGTATAAAATTCTGAGTTTATTCTATGTAGTTGTGGTTCTGATCTTTACTAACCTGTGGCAGAACTACCCACCAATGATAAAACTCTAGCCTTTTTCTCTCCTTTTCAGAAAATTAAGTAGTCACTGTCATACTTCTTGTGCGTGTGTGTGTAACAAGAAGAAAGTGTTGACATATTTGGTTATCCTGAAATGTAATTATTATAATTAGTATAAAAATAGTATAATTGATTCTTAGAAATCCTTTTTTCCAAAATGTAATTGAGATGGAACTAATTTGAGATTCCTCACAGTTCTTGAAGAATGTATGTAATGAAGGGCAAGTAATTTTTGGGGGGCAAGAAAAGTATTTTTAACAGTTTTTTCATTTTGCATGCTCAGTAGTTGACTTAAACAGAAGATTGATTAGACAAAGTGATCTTACTGTCCTTTTTTTGCATGACATGCACACAAATTGCATAAACTTGACAGAATCTGCTGTTTAATATCTGTTTAAAGTGTGAATGTGACATTATTTGTACTTCATGAGGTGAAGTCAGGATTTGAATGTAATGGGTGTTTGAATGTGAGAAACGACGGCTAAACACACGTAGCAAATATGCCTCCATGCTGTGCAGATCTGGCATGTAGGAACATGTAGTTATTGGTTAATAGCTGACTTTTTTGGCAACACAGCTAAGGAATTTTTTGTTCTAGGTCCCTCTGGTTTCTTCTTAATGAATATTAAGAATGATTATGATTATCTTGCTATGTTGCTTAACATTTCCATTTTGTAGTAAAAGCTGAAATCAAAACCTTATTGTTATTACCTAGGGTTTTTGTTTGTTTTATGAAGTCACAAAGTGGGGAAAGGGTCCTTACAGTTACAGTCATTGAAGTTTGGTCAAAGTCTTTCAGTATTGACAGTTGCATGTCAGTTGAATTCCAGGTTGCGATTTAAGTGCGCTCTTGTATCTGGCAGATTTTTCTGATATTTAACTTTTAAAAGTTCCAGTGAAGATACTCAGAAGTAATTTTGAGATGTCCATATAACTCTTGGCTTTAGGTGTTTGTTTAGGAGTTTAGCACTAATATATTCAGCGATAGTTTCCCTAGCTTAGAATCATAGAATCATTTAGGTTGGACAAGACCTTCAAGATCATCAAGTCCGACCATCATCCATGCCCACTAAACCATGTTCTGGAGTACCCCATCTACGCGCCTTTTGAATACCTCCAGGGATGGTAACTCAACCACTTCCCTGGGCAGCCTATTCCAATGTCTGACAACCCTCTCGGTAAAGAAATTTTTCCTAATATCTAACCTAAATCTCCCTTGCCACAACTTGAGGCCATTTCCTCTCGTCCTATCTCCAGCCACCTGACAGAAGAGACCAGCACCCACCTCACTATAACCCCCCTTCAGGTAGTTGTAGAGAGTGATAAGGTCTCCCCTCAGCCTCCTCTTCTCCAGGCTAAACAGCCCCAGTTCCCTCAGCCGCTCCTCATAAGACTTGTGCTCCAGGCCCCTCACCAACTTGGTTGCCCTCCTCTGAACAC
>JANHGO010000053.1:29119073-29167828 GCA_024606505.1 Aquila spilogaster
AACTTTCTTCTTTTCTGCAAAACAGTCTTTAAGAAAACTTTGTTCTTGTTCTAGGTTGAAAATGTGTGCTCAAGTCAGCAGGATATGGAGTCAGCATTGAAAGAGCTCATTTATACTGAATCTGATCTTATCGTAACACCAATCATTGACAATCCAAAGGTATAGCAAAATAAAACATAAGATTCAGGAACTTGTGGGTGAGGCTAGTTTTGCAGATAAATCTTTAATCAGGGTGAAACTCATTTCCTGTATTTTATAATTCAAATTTTAAAGCAGTTCCACCCAGTCATCTGGCAAGCTCTCGTGCAAGTTTTTGGCTGTCTATTATAGTCCCATTGTATTGCTAATTTGGAGAATAGAGTTATTTTGGGGTTGTAAAGTAATGTTAAATAATGTCTTACAATAAATAGAAGCTATTAAATTCTGTGTTCAGTTGTTCTGTAGATTTGTTTTCTGATAATTTACTTTAATATCTATTACTTAAATAAAAACAGGGCTGAGTGTGTTTTGGTATAAAGAAAATGAAGCTGTCCATGAAGCCATATAATTCAGGTTTTAAACTTTTCCAGAACAACTTTTGTCATTCTCTAAGTTTTAGACATAATATTTCTAAAAAGTATGAACTTGTTTTCTCTGGAAAGGAAGAACCATAGAATGGCTTGGGCTGGACAGGACCTCACAGATCATCTAGTTCAAACCCCCCTCCCATGGGCAGAGCTGCCCATCACTAGATCATACTGCCCAGGAGCCCATCAAGCCTGGCCTTGAACATCTCCAGGGATGGAGCATCCACAGCTTCTCTGGGCAGCCCATGCCAGTGCCTCACCACACTTTGAGTGAAGAATTTCTTACTAACATCTAACCTAAACGTCCCCTCTTTCGGTTTAAATCCATTCTCCCATGTCTTATCACCATTTATGTGTGTAAAAAAATGGGACTCCTCCTGCCTGTAAGCTCCTTCCAAGAACTGAAAAATGAGTCTTTTTGTGTCTTTGTTTTCATGTTTGACTGCTGAAAAACATTCAGAAATGCATTAAAACTAGTTGTGATGTGTTTATTTCTCCAGATAATGAAGCAAGTGCCAGTCAGATTTGACTCAAAAGCTTTACATATACCAGCATATTCAGGTATGACTCTGCTGGCATTGAAACATTTGTTCTGTGTATAGTGGTGTAACTGTCACAATATTGATAGCCGCCCTTTGTAAATCAGCTGAGGGAAGAACTCAATTGTTTTTCCTGAAGCTGAAGTTGCAATGTTTTGTTCATAACTAGACCAAAAGTGCCAAAAGTGAGTAGAATTTTCAGGTGCTGACACCTACATATATATACTCCTTCTTCTGCCCTCTCACAAGCCATGCTTGAAAGCTCTTAAAAATAAGACAGCCAATGCTTTTTTAGCATGGAAAAACAGCAGATTTTTTTTTCTTTCTTTCTTTCTTTTTTTTTTTTTTAAATAAAATACTGATATATTCTACCAGATTAAACTTTGACAAAGTTAAGGAAGCAAAAGAAAACAGGATGTTGAAATTTGTAGTGTCGATGAGCTATAATACTTGATAGCCTTGGCAGTCCTGCATTATAATTGTGAAATGTTCCCAATGGACAGTGTAGATTTGTGGATGCTTTTTTGTTTTGTGTTGTTTTTAACCTCTTGGAAGTCTATTATTTCTGAAAACTATTTCCTCTGGTCCATTTAAGGTAGTGTTGTTAGGCTTTACAGTGCTTGAAGAAGAATGTTAGGCAAGAAGTTACTCCTGGAATTCAAATGGCACCTCTACCTGGACAAAATTCCTTGTTTTTTTCTTTCTCTACCAAATTGGCTCTCCATACTTTAAAGAAATTTGATACTTGGAAAAGAGTAGAACGTCCCCTAATCAGGATTGTAGTAACAGAAAACATTCTGAATTTGACTAACATCCTAGGCAAAAATGACTGTGTTCCAATACCTAAGCAAGTGGTATTTCATTTAATTTTGCATTTAAGCATCTAAACTATCAGTCTGATGTTCTGATGTGTTTAGCTGTTATTGTCTATATTTATTTAATAAAGGGACAGGTTGTTTTTTTTTTGTGGTTGTAACTCTTCTACGGTTGTAGCTTTCTTTTCTGATTTGTTTTTGATGATAATGAATTTGGTGCTGCTTATCAATACTTTTTCCTTACCATTAAAACAACATGGAGTAAAAGATAAATATCTGAAATTCATACTGCTTTTTGCCTTTGCTAATGTGAAATGTTAATTAGACAGTGTTACATATAAAATAGATGTAAAAGATAGAAAGGATGTCGTTAGATATTCTGTACTGGAGCATGCCAGGATGGCAGATAAGTTATTAGTAACTAACTAACCAAAACTGAGGAAATGTGTACTTGCTAAAGTGAACTGAATTTAGTCCTTGAGACTGATAAGGAAGTATTTGGAACGTTCTGTTCTCATACAGTGATGAGTGAGATGATGATTATGCTTACCATCCTAGTGAGCTGTTGACTTGTATTCCTCTTGAAGTCATCTGTGTTCAGTTACTCCTAAGGCTCAAACAGATGGATTCTTGTCTATGTTAATATTAGTATGTATTTTAGGTTTATTGCAATTGCTTCTGAGAGAATTTTGCTGATGTTCGTTAGTTTTTACCTCAGCTTTGCTGTATTGAAACAGCAAATGAAATATTGGAATTCTGATTAGATTAACATTTTGAAACTTATTTATTCATGATGTTACTTTCTAGTGTATTAAAACAACGTAAAAGATCTCTAACAACTTGTTTGCTTCTTGTGTTAGCCGAGAAGTTGTTGACTCTGAAAGATGTGGACTGGAATGACTACTTGCAACAAGCATGTTCGTTGCTTGATTCCACTAAGAAGAATCCAGGAACAGCACGTTCTAAACTGAACTTACTGTATTACCTCTGTACTGTGGCTGTCCACAAGGAAGTTGCAAGCAGACTAATTAACTCTCAGCTGGTAAATAATAAAGCTCTGAAGGAATCAGTATGGTTTATGCAGCATTGGCACTGTAGCAAAAATCATCTGCATTTAGTTATATTTTTAAAAAACTACTGGAGTAAAGAAAAAAGGCAAGTTAAGTATAAAACAAAAAAAAAAAAAAACACCCAAATTTATTGAATTCCACATCTATTTTCCTCATGGTGAACTTCTGGAAATACGTATTCTATTATCATTGGAGAATTGTTATTAATTATTTTTACAATCATCCAATATCTGAATTGCCAATTAATGGAACACTTCAGAAATAAGCTAGTAATTTTGCTGTTAATTCCTAAGTAGCTGATTGTGCATTGACTCTCAACTGATTATTTTAGCATTTGCCAACTATTTCATTTCTTAAATAATTGTTTGATAATACTGTATGATAAACTATGTTTGTAAATGAAGGTATCAGTTTTTCCAGTGCACAGTGGTACTCATAAAGAAAAAAATGCTTATTTTCACAAACTGGTATATGTTTATCCTTTTGGTTCAAGGCAAGAATTTTGGAAAAAATGTTATTTTTACACTCAGGAATTCTGTTCTTAATTGATATGTTGGATAATGTCCACAGTGTTCGTCTATAATATTTTTTTGCAAATGCTATCCAAAAACATTTTACAAAATTACTAGTATATATATATTTTTCTAATTTATCATTGAAATGCATTAGATCACTGTATCATTAATATTTGCTTATCTTCTTCAAATGATAGTTTCCAGTGTTAACACAGCAGCTGCGTGCCGCTGCCAACTGGGACATGTAAGTAACAATTATTTTAAATCAATATGGAATTATTACTGAATTTCATTAAAGATGTATTTCGTCAGGGTTTTTGAGTTTTTCTGGCCTTTCAAAATGCTGTGGTACTTGATTGGCAGTATGATGTTGTGTATAACATTGATTTTTATTTTTTTGGCATTGAATTAATATGCTGCACTTTTGCAAGACCTAAGTTTATATTAGATGTCTAAAATTTTACCTAAGAGCTATATTGACTTACTATATCAAATATTATTATTTAAAATTGCTGAACAAACCAAGCCATTCCATAATAGTAGTAAAATATCTCTAATGGTAGATTTTTTTAAAACGTTAGAAATATTTGAAGGTGATAGTGCCCTCTGCTGCTTATTTAATGTGTTGATATTACTCCATTTTCTTTTTCTTTAATGAAGCATTTAAAACTGATTTGCTGCTATACATTTCATTTTTGTTTTGTCAGCTATACTGAAGGATCTATGGGGGGGGGTTTCAGTATTTTAAGAAAACTGAATGGGATCATAACTGTATGTTACTGTTAACATACAGTAACATACTGTTACTGTAACAAACTAAAGAATCTCCATTCTTTGTTGCTGAAGGGTAAAAATGTCTTTTTGCATGGATTTATTGCTAAATTGACCTTAACTGAAGAAATAATACAGTACATAAAAAAAACAAAAGGACAGATTTCACCTGTAAATAGCACTTCAAATATGTCCTGCCCTTAGTAACCTATATGAAATACGCATAGGCAGGATATAATTGTTTTTGTGGTATTTTTGAGATAATTTACTTTACCAGCAAAAAATGTATTTCATATGCAGACGTGCTAAAGCGGCTCGAGTGATTGGTTTGCTGGCACTGCACACATCTGAGCTTGGAGAAAATGTACCTGTGTCTGAGGTAACTTTCCATTTCATTTTTTTAATATTGTTAATGCTTTTACTTGCATGTCATATGCTTTATTTCTTGCATATGTGAAAATGGAAATAATCAATTCAATTATATACATAAACCTGTGTGCTTATTCTGTGTAGCTGTGGTTGTGATATTTAGAAAACTCTGGTAATGCTAGAGTATGATAAATCACAGCCTTTTGTCCTTTTCTTTGCAGAACATCAAGTAGTCACTGTCATACTTCTGTTTTGTGTATGTGCAAAGAAAGTGTTGAAATATTTTGCCATTATAAAATGTAATTACTATTAGCATAAAAATAGTACAACTGCTTCTTACAGATATTTTTTCCTGTCTACAAGAAGTAATGGAGTTGGGACTCATTTGAGATTTCTCTCCATTCTTGAAGAATGTGTGTAATGAAAAGTCGAGTGATTTTCTGTGGAGATGAAAACTATTTTGAATCTTGTGTTCGTTTTGTATTCTCAGCAGTTGACTCAAACTGAAGAATAATTAAAGTGATCTTGTTGGTTTTTTTTTAGCATGTGATACATACACACTACAGAACATAACAGTATCTGCTTTTCAATATCTGTTTAAACTGTGAATCTGACATTGTTTTTGCTTCAGTGAGATACAGTCAAATGTGAGAAACATAACTGCTTGTCCTACTTTGCAAATACAGAATGCAATAGTTTAGTTAAAGCTCCTTCAAAGATCATTGAGTCCGTCTGTCTGACCATGTCAGAGCTAACCAAAAGCTAACACATGTTACTGAGGGCATTGTCCTTACATCTTTTGAACACTCACAGGCACAGGGCATCAGCCACCTCTCTGGGAAGTCTAGTCCAGTGTTTTAGCATCATCATCATACAGAAAATTTTCTTAAGTGCCCAATCTGACCCTCCTCTGGTGCAGCTCTGTTCTGTTTCCATGTCCTGTCCTCAAAGACCAGGGTGAAAAGCCCAGCACCTCTCTCTGATTGCCCTCCTCAGGGTGCTGTAGAGAGCAATAAGATCATATGCCTTCACATTGTGCAGATCTGGTATGTAGTAAATGCAGTCACTGGTTAATAACTAACTTTTTTGGCTATAGATTTAATGATTTTTTTTTGTCAAGGTCCCAGTGTGTTGGTTTCTGTTGTTCTGTTTTTTCCCCTCTTACTGAATATTGCACTTTGTATTTCATTATCTAGAATAATTATGGTTATTTTGCTTTTATATGAACATAAAAGTCATTTACAAATACGATTTAGCCTTTTTTAGAAATATGCCTCTGCTTAAAAAAGGAAGTTAAATGTGGTACCAGTGACACTGAGGGACTAGAAACAAAAATGAGTTCTCACTACCACTTTGACCCCACTCTTACATGAATTAGAATTAATTTTATATGCACTAACTAAGAAAATAATGAATTGCAGTTAAAATGCTGTTCAAAAGGCAACTGCTGTGCTTGCTGTAGTGGTAGTTATTGCAAGTTTTCCTCTTAAAATAATTTATCAATGTAAAAAACATTTTAGAATGCCTACAAGACTACAGTTAGGAAAAAAAAAATCAAATTCTAATACTTTAATGTCTTCAGTGTAGTAACTTCTGGTCTACAGTCTTGATTCCTGCCCTCCTCAAACTGCTAGAACTGGATGAATTGCTAGTTTATCATTCCTTGGGACTGTCAGCTATTGCATATTGTGTGATGCCTTTTTAAAAGTTAGAATTATTTTCTTATTTCTTCTAAAAAGAGAAAAAACAAAAACAACTAATTTTGAACATTATATGCTGTAATAAAATATAGTATATTAGGATTTCCTGAATCAGGTATTTGAATTCATATAGGAATCCTCTAAACTCTTTAAAAGTTTTATCATCTGTAACATCCATAGGGAAGAGACTGCACAGTTAAACAATATGCTGTGTGAGGCAGCATACATGTGGTGTGAACTTGCTCTTGATAGGGTCATTCTGAAGCCCATTGGTTCTTACTTACACTACACAGGAAGCACAAACTTTCACGTTGATCTTATCTGTGCCAGTTATGAGTTATGGTGGGATGCTTAAGGCTTTTTGGTTTTTTTGCTCATCTCTATTCCAGATAGAAGTGTTCTAATATTGTTAGTTCCTCATGCTGAAGCTCTTAAAATTTTGTTGATTCTTCCTGCCATTTGACATTCTTTTTCTAGATCCCAGTTTCACCTTTTAAAGACTGTGGACCAAGACTGCTTCCTCTAATAAGATGCAGACACATAAGTGACCTATCTACTGGTGGTTGATTTTCTATTTACTTCCCATTCTGTTCCTAGTAGCTACTAACAATTTTTTTTTGATCACTGTTGGGCAGACTTGATCTCTATGGAGCTCTTTCCTACAGCCCCAGTATTTCGTTTCTGAGTATGAAAAGTCAGTTCAGAGTTGCATGAAAATGCAGAATTACTGTTGCCCCTGTGCATGCTGTGCTATGTCTACTAAGTTTTCTTGTCTGTTACTTCATTATTCGCTCATCCAGTTGTTTGTGATTTCTTTTGTACTTTTAGAAATAGCATGGGACCTCAGAGAGACTGGTGCAGGATCGCACTGCTGACTGTATCATGTTAAAATGTTTCTTCATTTCTACCCTTAATTTCCTGGTTTTTTTTTTTACCCAGTTATGCATTTATTTGAGGACATTTCCTCTATTTTTTAAGTTTAAATTCCACCATTAATCTTCTGTTTTTGTTGTTCCGATGGTTTGTTAAATAGCAGCAATGTTGAGCTGCAGAAGTAGAAAAACTTAAGGAAAAGAAAAGAAACCTCAACCTCACTTCCCTTAGCAATTTTTCATGTGCTTTATGCCAAAAGGCTTTGATTTGCTGCCCTCTGAAGAATTAACAGTCCTCCTTCTCCTTTTATTTTTCTTTCCTTAAGGGAAAAAAAGTTTTTCAGGTGATCTCTGAAAAACATTTTTACATATGTAACCACTAGAGGTCACTAAAACACAAAAATAAAATGCAAGGCAACTACTATTTCACATAACATCATCTGCTGGAAAAGTCTAGACAGATAAATATGACAGTGGAACTACATACTATTTTAATTCTGCTCATTATATTCTAAAACTGCTGATATATTCTAATGTAAATTCACTTGCAATTGGTCTATTTCCAGTTAAGTGTTTTTTAGAACAGTACTTTGTTGAATAGAAAAGAGAGACTGATCTTAGAATATGAAAGGGAGATTGATCTCTTGTATACTTATTCTTCAAATCAGAAGGAAGACATTTTGTGCAATTTCTTTTACCTGGCAGTTGCAATAAAAATTGTTGAGGCAGTTGCTGAAGCTGGATAGGTCGATTATTTTCTGACCTACTAATGGTTGTGGTGAATGAGTTTTTTGGTATTTTTTTCCACGGAGTTGCCTTTTACAAATCAGAAACATAATTTCTTCTTATTTATTCCTAGTTATCTTAGTAAAAGATGTATGGCTTCCTACTTAGGGTTTGAAACTGGTTCTTGCAGAACTAACTGTTTGTGCTTAGAAAAATCTGCTTACTCTTAATTTTGGAGAAAATTTCTTCCCAAGTTAGGGAAGCTTGCTTCCATGTATGTCTAATTTATCTTATTGATGACAAGAAACTGTAGTTCTTTCCTCTCTGTGAATACCTTGTGCTTCCCTCTGGATAAGCACACTTACTCTGATATAAAGTTTCTGCCTTGGACTTTTATTTTAGTGATCCTCAAGAAGATCATAAAGCAATCTCACCAAATGCTGTCATGTCAGGGAGTGATGTCCTTTTCTGTCAGGTACTGGACCAGTCTTCCCCACTGAAGGAATTGTTTTCTGTCCCCCTACTTTTTTAGAGGTAAAATCTTTCCTGTTGTTTCTCTCTTAAGTTTGCTGACTGGAAATGTCAGTCTCACACTATGACCTAGGCAGCTGTGCCTATTTTCCTATGGATGTGTGTCCACTGCTCTGCTGAGAGAGGGTTCAGAGACCCTGCTATACAATTTTCTCACTTGCAAGTTACTTTGCAAAGCCTTTGGCTTATGGAACTCCATGGGCTTTAATGAACTTTATATCCCATGTAGAATGACAGAATGTCTCTAATACTGAGCTTAGAACGTCATTCTTTTGTCAAAGCAATGGAGTATCCTAATGTGTTTTCATCCAAGTTGAAACTACATCTAACTTGAGCTTTTTTATTTCTCATTCTTATAGTACAATTTGCTAGTTGTTTTGTACAACTTACATAGCACAGCTGCATCATTGTAAGTTCAGCTTTACGGTTCCTTTTTCTAGCTAGTCTGATTCCATGTACTTTTGGAATAAGTATACAGTTTGTTCTCATTAAAATTCTCACACAATGCTGACTTTAAGTCCTGTTCCTGTTTCTAGGCCTATACACCTCTGCCCATACTGTAAGGAGATTCAAATTAAAATAGGTTTCATTTGAACTTTTATCCAACCTGTTTAGTTTTGCTATTTTTATTGTAAAAGGATTATTTGAATCTGCTCACAAGTGATCATAATTTGAGTTTACCCTTGTCTGTTTCCTCCAATGGCACTTAGCTTAACATAAATATTATACTGGTTCTTCTTATGTAAAAATAATACAAATTAAAAAAAACACCCAAACGTTAGGAAGTAGGTATAAGCTAATCATAAGCTGTATCAGAGTGTATGCATAGGAGTACTTGCATATTTGCACACACAAATATCTGCTGTTTTGCAAAATGACTGTGATGAAAATTTATCTTTCTAGCATAACAAGGATAGTCACCTAATACTTTTGATCAAATGAGATGACAGGTTTTTTTTTAGTGACTTCTAATGAGCTTTCAACCTCTATAACAAATTTCTTCAATTTATTTTCAACAATTTAGTCCACTGTTTATAACTCATTAGCTTGACTAGGACACGTGGAAGGAAGATGAGCAAATAAAAGGTCAATATTTCTCAGGTAAATTAGGTTCGGCTGGCAGAAACTCACAGAGTATTTGAGAAGTTCTAAGTTTAATAAGCCAGAAATATAAATATAACTAGTGTTCATGACAACAAATCTGTCTTACATGGGAATTCTGGATTGCTGGACCAACTGCTAAGATGTTTTATCATACTTGTGGGAAGATTCTTTTTTAATCTTCAAAAAATTAATTTTATCTATCAAACTTAATAGGCTTGGTTTATTTTTGTAGTCAGAACCAGGTTAGTTTTAGCAAATAAGAACATTTCAGTTTGGTAACTGAAAAGATACAGTGCTGATTGTACAATTAAATCACTTTTTGTGATTTTACTCAGATTAATTGCCTGAAGAATGCAAAAGGTGTACCTTTGTAAAAGAGATTTAATTGACACTCTCTTCATAGAGACAGTTAAGTTTACTTTTTTCTGAAGATAGAACAGTATGTGTTTTTTTAATGACATCAGTAAGACTGCCAGTAAACCTCTTTGCAGTACTCCTCAAGTTGGTGTGTTCTTATACTGAGAATGTTTTGTTTTCTTACACAGATCTATATCTAGAGGTGCTGCTAGGATCTTTTTTTTCAGTCAATAAATGTATACATTCCTAGAACAATCTGCCCCTGATGTTACGGGCCAACATAATGAAACACGAGGCATTACTTTCAGAGCAGCCCTCATAAACTCTACAATGTACTAAGTAACAAAACACTTTATTTTTCTTAAAACATTAAAGCAATGAACAAAAACAAAACTAGTGGGATCAGTGACACTAACACATCACCCTGATCCGATGGTTGTGATAGTTATTCTCAGTGAGCTCTCAAGGTGTCCAGAGATTTTTGATGAAATTGTACTCTTCCTGTACTTCTTCCTTGACAATAGTTGTTCAAAACATGTGCACTGTCAAAGAGATGACATGAATAAGGTGTGGTTGTGAAGCGAAGGGTATTTTTCTCTGGCCAGAGAGGAATTGTGAACGCCTGGTAAAGAGACGTAAGATTTTTCAGTTGAGTATCTGATCACAACTCTATATATTCTATTTGAAAATTTGCAGATAATGTCAACTGAAAATGGTGTCACAAACATAAATAGTTCTGTTGGTTTTTTTTTGGCAATCTTGAAACCTATCCTCAAACTCCTTTATCAAAAAGGAAAGCATGGCTGCACATTCTTCACTGTTTAGGGTGCTGTGTTTAGCCATTGTATCAAAATGCATACAAGTATTTGCCACCACTTGAGTCAGCACTGCCTTCCCCATGCCCTGGTGTCAGCTGACAGAGCATTAATAGTGCACTGATGGTTTGGTTGTTGCTGAGTGATGGGTGTGCACCTTGGGCCTCTCCACAGTATTTTCATAGTCATTTGTTTTCATATTACATAGTCACTTGGTCTCTTAGTTAACTATTTACATGTTACTGCAGTTAATAAAGCAGTTCTTACAAAAATGCTGTTAAATAATGACTTCTTTAGAAGTACATATAGAGTATTTGAAGCTGAAGATCTCAGTATTTATCTGTTAGAGTGAAATAACAACTGTATGTGGTACAAAATGCAGCTGCTCAAGCTGTTTATGACATTCTGTTAATTCCTTTTTTTTCTTTCATCCTGTCCATTGTAATGTAAATGTACAGTGAGGAGTTCTAAGTCCTGCTTAATTAAAATACTTTGTTTATATTTAAAAGTAATATTTTAGTTATTATTTCTCTATAAAATAATCACTTTCTAAATAATAACGTAGAAGTTATACTTCTGTCTTTAATTCTCTGGTTATTCATATGTCCTAAATAAATCCCAGCTAACTTTTACTGGAGAACAACTCCAATTGAAGGGAGATTACCTGCATGGCAGCTGTCTAATCAGTAATTTCTTTTAATGTTAACAGTAATTAATGTATACTGAGGACTAAATTTGCTCCAAAATTTTGAGGTAGATACGTCATCATTTTTTGTCATTCCAGAGCAGGAAATATGCAAAGAAATTTCTACTATTGAAAACCTACCGAGAAACCTACTACAGCGTGACCCAGTAGTTATTGTTAAAGTAAGATGAGCACAAATGTTAGGCTGATAACTCAGTGTTGACTCTATAATCATTGTTTTCCCTTCAATTTGGCTGCATAGAAAACTTCAGAACAATTACGTATGTTTTAATTTTCCTATTCCTAAGTCTACTGATTTAATTTTAGACTAAGGGCAAGATTGTTTTTAAGAAGTGTAAGAGAAGAAATTACTTAATGATTTAGTTTGTGCAAATCATTCTTTCTGAAGCCCGCAAAGAATAAAACCTGAAAGCTACTTAGATTTGGAAGGCAGCTGGAGGATTATTGAATAGGATTTATATTTTTTAACTTTATCATAGGATGAAAAACAGTTTCAAATTAACTTCTAGAAGAAAATTATGATTACTTGAAGAGTAGCATGTAGCTGCCTTTATTGTGCATGTAGTATGCAGCAGGAAGCTCGGTTTTCCTGACTGTTGTACTATGTAGGCTTTTGCTGAACTCATTTCAGTTTTTACCTCCTTCAGCATCACTTTCATGAGGTTTTAGAATATATACTTGTGTCTTATTCTGTGTATGCATGAAATAATTTGCCCTTATTGGTTGTACTTGGGAATCTAAATGGAAAATATTCCATGATTTCTCAGAGCTTTTCATATGTTTATATATACACAGTGCCAAAAATTAGAATATACATTTTAATTTTTTTTAACACTAACAAAAAAAAAGTAAATTCAAATTCTGTATAGCCAATTTAAGGTGACCTGTGATTATTTTCAGGAAAACATAGGGATAGTTATCCTGCAGCACTGAAAATGCAGAGTCAGCCTGTCAGCTATTCTAAATGAATGTGATATTAACAAATAAACTGTAAGCAACTTTTCTGGTAAGCTGCTTTTGGGAATTGACCTCTAGCTTTCTTTGTAAAGCCTGTTTTCTTGAGGGCACTGAGTGCTGTTCCACAGAGGATTAAAAATTCTAGAGCACTGAGAACACTTATTACCTGCAGTCCCTTCTGTATTTAAACATCTAGATCTGTATGTAGAAAATGCAGTAGGGATACTTGAACAGCTGCCAAGCAGCTAAATGAGCTGGCTTTCTTGTGAATGTCTGACTTGCAGTTGGCTCACTTTTAAACTTAATTACATAAAGGCTACTGTCTTCTTTACCATCTTCACCTCTTGCATTGTTAGCTCTCAGGACATTTAAACAGAAAGTCCTTGGTTTAGGAGGATGTTTTCTGATACTTAATGGAGTAATCTCTGACCTCCTTCTATGCTTAGTGTATTCAAAATGTTTTCATATATGTATTTTCTGTTGCTTAAGAAAAGAAATATTGTTACCACAGTCTTTCTTTCACTTCTATATTGCTTTATGTTTGAACAGGTTTCACAAAAACAAGGCAGCTAAGTATTTTGTATTCTTAGTAGGTTTGGTAGAAGTTGAATGAGAGGTTTCAAACAATTTCAGAGAAGGATGAAATGCCTAAGCCTTTCTCCATTAGGCAGATGCGATAGAAGAACTGTTTGAATTCTTCTTTCTTTTTATGCTACATCTGGGATTTAAAAGCACATATTCTATCCCAAGTTCTCATGAAAACAGTACAGCAAAACAGCAAGTATGGAGTTTTGTATGGTAGCGCATTGTGGGGGCAGAAAGAGAGCTGAATTGATCATGTTGTAGATTTAAATTAGATGTATTCTTTCACTAGTATTTTTGGCACTGAGCATAGAAATTGGCCTTTGCTTTTTGTTACTTTTGCTGGCATACTGTGGGTAAATATTACAGAACAGAAAATGAAAAATAAAGTAAATTTAAAAATGAATAGATTGAAAATAGTATGTTTCTCTGATGTTTCTATCAATTTTAAATTGAAACTAAGTGGAGCCTTCTGTCAAGAGCTTAACTAAGTATCTAAAATATTTCTAAAATATTAAACAGATACAATACAAAGCAAAGAACTTCATGTATTGAAAAAGACATTCCTAGCAGATTTTTTTTTATGTTTATGTCTAAGACATTGGCAATTTGTGATTTCCTTGCACCCCCACCCCCTACTTTTTCATTCTGGCTAAGTGTGGAACGGACATCTGTTACTTTATAAGTAAATGGATATGTCATAAACACAGAGATGTGTATGGGGCATGAAAGGCCAGGTGAGCTAGATAGAATAGTGTTCCTAAAGTAACCTAACAAGAACAACTTCTTTTTTGTCTGAGGAAGGATTTAAATATTTTTCATTCTTACATTGTCATGGGTATCAGCAGAACCGTGAAACACATACAGAAAATGAATCATGAAGTTTGAATTCCTACTGTGAACAGGAGAGACCACACTGAAAAAAATTTTATGCATAGCTTTCTTGACAGGAGACATGACTTCTTCCATTAATTCTGGAAAGCACATCTGTGTGATTCTTCTCTATTTCCTAGCATAATTTTGCTAGTATTTTCATAATGTTTACAAAGACATTGTAAGCTATTGCAGTTCTATACTCTGTGGCTATTAGTTTTTTTTTTTTGTTTTTTTTTTTAATTAAAGCTTATCATGGCTGTGGGTTGGGTTTTAATTTTCTTTTATACTTTTAACTTCTTTTTGAGTTTGCTAACTCAATTTGATTATTGAAATGTCTCTCTCTTTCAACTAAGTATATGTATCCTGAAGAATTACATAGACTTTTTTTCCATCGTTTTGTCTTTTGTTTGCAAATTAATCAAATTGCAGATAGTAACAGGAGAAGAAAATCCAGCCTCTTCCTCTAATGCACGTACTTGCTTGATTGGCACAACTGGGCTACCACAAATTTCTCTGATAGGCTTTTCAGCTACCACCAGTCTGCAGTTACTATTTTTTTCAGTTTCCTGCTGTCTTCTGATGACAGCACTAAAAGATGTTCAAAGCAGCCTCAGTGTTGCGCAAGATCAGCTGTATATTTGTTGTAGTCCCAGGTTTTTCTCTGGGTATCTGAATATTAGTCTGAAGCACGTATGTTTTTTAAGAAAGAAATTTCTAGCCAGATGGTGTTGGGTCTGTTTGTCACCTTGACTGAATAGAATGAAGGCACTTGGAATTATCACAGTATGGTTTGGTTGGAAGGGACCTTAAAGATCATCTGTTTTAAGCTCCCTCAATAAAAGGTACTAATTTCAATGAAAAATCATAGAAAACACTCAGTGTCTATATAATTTTTTTAAATATGAGAAATTATTTGTAGAACAAATAAATAAATGTAAGCATCTCTACCTGGGTGTTTTACTGATGAACTTCAATAATGTCCTCACCATGGTTTCTAGTTCAAGTTGACAACAAACACATTGCCCAGAAGCAAAAGATAATCTGGAGTATATCACATACGGTTAATAAAAATAATAGAAATCTGGATGTATTATTTGTAAAAGGCACAAACGAACAGTAGAAACATGCAAATAATGATGATATAGGAATATGCAGAAGCAAAAAGGAAGAGAAGAAAAAGATAGAAAAATACCTGTTTGGATGCTCCTGATAAATCTTGTTCTGTGAAGACTGATTTATATAACTCCAGTTAGCATTTTAAGATGTAAATCTGCTTCAGCTGATTGTCACTGACTGCAGTTTTGAAGGCAGGAATCTCTTAACTCAGGAACCCTTCACTTCTTGGACACCTGAGTAATCCTTTTCATTACTGCCCCTGGCAAAAATGAAAACAGAACATCCCTTCTGTTTGAGGCAAATGTATTTACCTGATACTGCCCATCATTAAAAAGCTTCAAACTTAAAAGGTGAGGGAAACAGAACTGTTTATGAACATCTTAAACTGTGGTACATCTCTCACAATGAGAAGAAATAACTATTTTTTTTCTAAACAAAACAAATCCTAAAGCTAGTACACAGGTGTTTTTGTTTGTTTGTTGTTGGTTTTTGATTTGATACATTTTTGATTCGTTAGGAAATGTAACAGTAGGTTGCTCCAAAAGTAATGCCTTTTATTTATTTCCGTGCAAGCAACAGCTAGTAACAGCACAAGAACATTACTTGAGAGAGCGAATTCTCAGCTACAAAACACACTATTTTTCAACAGAGCTATCACTGTTAGCTATGCATTTTCAACAGCAATGAACAAGAGCATGTATGCCACACTCATAAAAATGGAATTAACCCACTCCTTCACAGCTGCTATGATGATGTTGCTGATAGGAAAATGTTGCCCACACAGTCCAGTTTTCACTGCACTAACATCCTCTGTTTGGTCGTGTAGCGGAAATGCATGATATTTCACCTGAAGAAATGTTACAACTGCACCTTAGATGTGTTATACTCCTGTATAAATTGTGCAGTATGTTGTACACTTATTTTTTTTTCTATGTTCTGGAAACTATTTATGTTATTTTCATTGTCTCAGTCAGATTTCCCTTTGATTATCCATGTTCTGTGACCCAGTTTATTGTACAGAATGTAAAATTTGCAAAGCTAGAGTATCTTGCTTGTTCTCTTGTATCTGTGCCCCACTGAAGAATTTGATGGAACTATCTGTTTCTGTCCTGTCACTGCCCTCTTCAGTCAAGCCACTCATTCATTGAATGTTTAATCAGCTTTCACTGAACTGTAGTGAATCACAGGAATATTTGGATCTAACACCTGCTTAAGTTATTCCTTTTAATGTTTTACCTGTGCATCTTAGTGGGAGGGAAGTAGGCATTGTGTTTAAGATGTTCAGAGAATGCTGGTCTTTTCTTGGTTTCTCATATCTAATTTTAAAAATAAGTACTTGGAGTAAATATTATTGTAGTTTCTTTTCTGGGTAATGGTAATGCAGCTATAGTGTATAGTGTACTTTCTCAGCCTGCTGAGACTTATTTTCTCCAAGGAAAGTGAGGTTTCCATGGCATTATTTTCATATGTTACGCTGTATGTGTCTACTCAAAAGAAAAAAAGCTGAGGAGTAATCTCCATGAAGCTTGAGGCATAGGCAGTTTTTAATCTGTGTAAGGGTTTGCAGAATTACAAATGTAACTTTTTACTTTCTGCTAATGTTTGCCAGCGTTCATACTAAGAGATTAAAGATGTAGTAATATTGTAAATCTGAACATTTCTACTTAAATTGTAATGGATAAAATACCACCTCTTTTTGAATATGCTGTAATTTTCACTTCTGGACTGATAAAACTGCAGGGAAACTTCTAGATGTAACGTGAAATGGGTTGAGAATCTGCTACATTTAATATACCAACTCCACATACTGTTGTTGTAAATGAAGGTAATGACTGTCTATCCAGATATGAACCAAGCATCTTTCTTCTCTTATGAAAGCTATGCTACATCCATCTAGCTTGACAGCTAGTGTAAGAGATCTAAGTACTATACTAAATTTAAGATGCTTTTAGCAGATGTAGGACTTGAAGATCATTACTACTTACAACATTGAGAAACAAACTGTAGGCAGGTTGAAAGGGAAGAATATGCCATAGCTGAGAAAAGGATTTTATTTGTCAGACTGTGCAATTAACATAAGTTTGCTTTTTTTGTATATTTTTTTCCAGCTAATAAACTTCTGTCTAAAATTCATACTGTGTTTTAACCTGGTATTAAAATCTCTAGGTGAATTTATTTTTAATGCAGTCATTTACACTATATTTATTTCCTTGTGAAAAAATGAACAAGTATTTTAAATCTGTTAAAGATCACTATTATCAGGAAGAGAATAATCTGTGTATATGACATAGCAGGAAACAGCTTGTGTTCCTCCCTTTAGGACACTTAATATGCATTGTTAAAATATATATTCATGAATTCTTTATGTAATATATAATTTTAAAGTTATGTGATTATATTATGCGTATAGTATAGATGTTGAAATTTGACTTCCTTTTGCATAGCGTCTGTTGCAGAGGACATGTGAAGAGCAGCTGCTTAAGTAGGGGTAACAGCACGTACTGATCAGAGTGCTTGTGCTATGCTCTGTGAGATCCTGCTTCCTGCACTTGGATAATGTTTGATTACCCAAATGCTTTCAGTGAACAGAGTAGTCAGTTGCAAGTATTAGACTGTATGCAGTTTAAAGAGAAAGAGGCATTATGTGGCTACAGTAAATATAGGCTTGTATTTAAAATACCAAAAGCATCTACTTTAAGAATAGCAAGTATCCTCTGTAGCATGGTAATTATTTGTTCATTGTCTTCTGCATTAGCTCTCCCACACACAGTTCTGTAAATCTTTGGATTCTGGTAACTGTGTGTTTCTTGTTATGTACCTGCTTGCGGTTACTCAAATTATCCTTCACTGAGTAAACTTATAAAAAAATGAATGGAGGTAATCAGTATAAAAAAAAATATGCAATTCATTTTTTTTAAACAGAGATTCAACAGCTTTATCAGAAGTCAGTCACTGACTTTATTCAGACAGATCTTCTCTCCTGTTCAACAAACTATTTTTTAAAATTTATTCAAATGAATACTTGAGTTTACTGCACTGCTGACTGCCTTTTTTGCACATTTTTTTTCCTAGCACAGGGAAGAAAATAACTTAGTTTAAATTCTGTTAAATTGTCAGCATTCTCATTTAATTATGAAATGAAAAATCAGTAGAAATTGGAATATTATGAGAATGACTTCCTCTTTTTATCACTTCTGAATAAAAACAATAGTTTAGAAGTACTATGATCTTGGAGGAGAGCAAAACCAGAAATATTAACTACTGTTTACCAGCATCAAATACTGTTTTTTGATTTCCTCTTAATTCTAAATCTTAAATTCTTATATTTTTTTTGGTTCCTCATTAAAAAATATAGTCCTAGTATGGTTAATATAAATGACTTTTCTTCAACTGAATAGGAAGGCGGACAAGTAAAACATAACAGAAGTGTGTAAAGGAATGATTTAGAAAGTTTAATTCCTATGTTTTTTAACTTAAGACATAGGAATCTGAACACTTTAGGACTGCATACACATGTTTAGATTGTGTCATCAAAATATACCAATTTATTAACTAGCCTTTGGAAAAATAATCTTGTTGAGCACCTGTAAACTTTAATGTTGATATTAAGTCAGAGTCTTCTGCTGACTGTTGTGCATCACAAAAACTGATAATTCTGAACAGCCTGCCAGATTTGATTTGCATTTTCTTCAAGTTCTGCTTGTGAACAAACAAGCAATCTTAACTTAGGTATCATAATGATTTAATGTCCTTAGCCAGTTTGGTGGGACCATTGTCTGCAACTCATGTTATCTCACAGCTCATCAATTCTGTGCAGTCAAAATACTATTTTGGAGATGTTAACTGAATATGGGTAACGTGCGCTAATGCCACAGTGCTGAAGTATATCTGTGGTATCGGTTTCACAGTGAAAATACTTAACAAAACTTACATATTTTATCACAGAAGCAAGAGTAATTCTATACAGCTATAGGAAGCAAATCTAATAAAGGATAAAATGCTATCATTATGTGTTCACCATTTAGTTCAGAATTGAATCAAGTTGACTGCTACTTTCTCAGGCTTATACACTAGAAACTTTAAAGGCCAATGACAGGTTTATTTACATAAAAATGTTAAGTTCTCTCTGAAGTGGCAGGCTACCCAAAGTTCCTCAGTAATGTCTGAAGTGTTTTGAATGTTTATAAAAATGAAACTCCAAAAGCAGGGTACATATTCTATTTCATTCTTATGCTTATAAACTCCAAAAGTAATGCCTCCTACTTATTTCCATGGAAGCTACAACAGATACAAAAAGCACAAGCACACTATTTGATAAAGCAAATTCTCAGCTACAAAACAGTTTTTCAACATAGCCACCACTATCTGCTGATTTGTGTGGATGAGCTTACCAAAATGCACTTTGTTTTGTGGTGTGACAGCTGTGCATGGCTGTCCAGAACATGGCTTGTCTTTCATATTACTGTCATCACTGCTGAAATGCACCACCCACTGCCTCACTCTGGTCACATCCATCGTTTGGTCTCCATAAATGTTCAGCAGGTGTCAATGAATGTCAATGGGCACAACTGATTCCACATGGAGGAATTCAGTTCCACGCCTTTGCTTCACATACGCTTCCATGTCAGATGCCCATTGGTCAGATTGCACCTCTGCTGCCTTCTGTAGCTATATGCTTGCTATGTAAGGGAGCATATTTGGAGACTTGACTGTAACCCAGTCAGTAGGCTACATGCTTTTCAGTTTAATGTGTGGTAGCTAAATGGTCTCTTGCTTTTGAGACTGAGCCTAGCATTCCTCAAGTAGGCCAAATTTTAACCTAATGTTTGTGGGAAAGTGTTTTCCAGGAGGAAAACTCACAAGTAATTATATATTATATTCTGATTTAATATCTAAACAAAATACAGCATTTTGTTGTTTTTGTATCCTGATAATGACAATTTATCACCTAGGCTATTTACTTATTGTGTCCATGTTGAATTTGTTTTATAATTATTGTTTTCCTTCCATTCTTACTAAATCCTTTGCAAATGGCTGTTCAGCAGAATTGAAGAGCATATAATTAAGATGGCGTTTCAGATAAAGCTGCTGTAACCTTTAATGATACGTTTTACTTGAGAAAGGTTTATACATGCTATCATATGATTTCTTTGTATTTTAGGCATTTACACTTCTAACTGACCTCATCAGAGAGAACTTCAGAAATAGCAAATTGAAACAGTGCCTTTTACCAGCACTTGGGGAGCTTCTTTATCTCATAGCCAGTGAGGTAAGACTGTCAAATGATCCTTACAAATTTCTTTAATCGATTATAAAAGAATTTACCATGAGAAATAGGCAAAAAATCAAGAGATTTTTGTCATCTCTATTCTCAAGAGCTTCTTGTCCTTGTACATTCTGTAATACTTTTTCTGCTTTTTAAGGAACATGCTAAGCCAATCTTGCACTTCATCTGGTGTAAAATTAATTGCATTCTTTGAATATAGAATTTTAACTTCATGAAGCAATTCTATCAGTCACTGTAATGATTGCTGGCCTCCAGCTTGCAGATCGAGGAGTTAGCCTGTCTTAGCTAGAGATTTTGATTAAACAGGGTGTATAAGGACAACCTGTGATACCTATAAATTAATATATCTAGTTCAATTTAGATCTTATCCTAGCATGTTTGGATTCACAGTGCTGTGGAAAAGAGACTGGACTGATCTGGCTAACTTCAGATGGAATACTGTACATACCTGACTAGAACTGATTTAAACCTTCAGTTTAAAAATAGTAGTGTACTTTAAAAATGAGTTAATTGTAAACAAGATATGCTGCTAATAGTAGAATTGAAGGTGACAGCTCTTGCAAACCCTTATCTTTCTTTTCCCTTATTTCAAGAATAAAATACTTAATTTTTTTTAAATTAGAGGTGAATGCGACTTCACACAGAAGAAACTTAGCCCAAGCTTCTCTCAAGTGTTTGTATTAACTGCATCATCTAATTGGTCTGAATGCTGTCACCTTAGTTATCAGTTTGTGTGTGAGGTCACTTGTTGAAAGAATGAAAGCACCAAGAAGATTTGTATTTGGGGTTCCTGTAACTATGGCTTCCATTTTTAATTGTCCTCATGTTCTAGCTTCTTTGCATGTCCCACAGAATGAAGTGGTTGCTTTGTTTTCTGTAGTATAGCAAGCATCATCTTTTGCTGGTTAGACAATTGCTAAAATCTCTGTCAAACACGTGAAGTCACAGAACACGTTCTCACACTGAGAAATTCTTATGAAAGATACTTTTACAGTGATAATTTATTTTTAGATGTTTTCACTTTTTTCTCAGTTTTCCTTAGGGAGAAAAAAAAAAAAAAAGTACTTACCAGACAGATTGCAAGCTAGTTAATTTTTAACCACTAATAAAAACTCAGACTTGAAGATTATATATGGCAGGAGTATTTTGCACTGCTTGATTTTATTTTGAAATTAATCCTTAGTGATTAAAACAAATCTGTCTATGTTGGCTCTATAACTGAAGAGATTAGCATGTGCTAACCCGAACATGTCCTTTTCTTACAAAAACATGAGTTGAGAAACTGTAAAGTCTGTGTGTATTTATAAGTATTTCACAATGTTTGAAGCATATTAACTTGTGTTTAAATGAAGGCTCTCCGTCATGTTTCAAGAAGAACTACTGCAATGTGTTGAATTGCTTTGAGTTACAAGTAAGACGTTATTAGAGAATAGGAAGAAAGATTTCTCTGCACATACAATCTTAAGGCACTGTCTTGTTAAAACTTCAAATATATCAGTGATTTCTACACTTGGAGAAACTAACGCTTTAGTCACATCACTTTATTAATAAAGAGCTTTTAAAAAAAAACAATCTTTTTTTACACTGTACATATGCAACCTCAGAATACTATAGTGTGGTAGGCATTTAGTTGCTGTTTAAACTGCAGAAAGAACATGGTATAAAGTGACCTTGTCAAGATCATACACCAAGTCAGTAGTGCACAGTAAGAGCTAACAGAAATGTTTGCTCCCAATTTACATTTTCAAACAGCAGAGCTTTATGCCTTAACTAATTTAAGAAAATACAACTGTCTGATTCAATAAAAATTATACATCAACTGTATTTTATAAACACTGAGCCATAAACTTGTGGGGACATGCCTTGCTTCTATTTATTTTTTTTCTCTTGAGGTTTCTTAAGTGCTTCTATGTCCTAGCTCAATATTAGATAATGATAATTTAATTTTCAATTAGCATGAGTGTTTGGTAAATCATAAATTATCAGATGTTTAATCTATCAACTATCTAGGTGCAGCAAGATTCATTAGGTTGTATTACAGGGTCCCTGGTTGCAGTTCTGCACTGTAGAAAATACTGGAAAAAGTCTACATAATCACAGTGTTCCTTTGCAATCCTAAAGGCTTATATTGGGTATTTACTTGTGTATGAGATCTCATATGCAAGATCTTGCACTCTGTATCTGTATTTCTCTTCCAAAAAGAAGCCAAGAGCAAATTGGAAGTAGCATGAGTTGACTACAGAGAGGATGTTCTGGTCCTTTTGAGCTAATTGCATTAAGAGAAAACTTTCAAATTCTGTGTAATATTTCTCTTCCTTTTGTACTGTTTGTTTTATTTGGGTGGAGAACCTGAAGTTTCATCAAATCAACAGGAGCTTTGAACATAAAGTAGGAAGCTCTTCCAAAGTTTGATGTGTGTAAACTTATTAAATGTAAAATGGTGTAGGTATGTTTAGATAATTTAGAACAGTGATAAATTTCATTTTTTTTTTATTTCTGACTTGAGAGTAAGCCTTGTAGAAAGCCATTCATCAGCTTGAAAAATGGAAGAATTAATATTTAAGACTGTGCTATTTCTTAAAGCTTTTATTTTTTTTTTTTAGCACATTTAATACATGTAGTGGGAGAAAACTGGTCAAAGCTTATTTATTTAGGTGACTGAAATGAGAAACAGGTTCATGCTGGTGCCAGCATAGGCTGTCATTTTAACTGTCTTAGCTCCTTGTCTCGTCCTCTTTCCTGATAGAGACTATTTTTTCACAGTTGTTAATATCTCTGTGCTGTTAGCCTAGATATGGAGCTTGCTTTGGTCAAATCTTAATGATATCCAAATATCCACTTTTAAATTTGAAAATTTACAGTAGACTGCTTGAGGGAGGGGAGAAAAAGGAAGTTAATTAACTTCTAATTGCAGAATCAAAATGCTGATTCAAGTAGCAGTGAATCAGTGTCTCTAACAGGGTGATTTCAAGGAAATATACATAAGGATCTTGGAACAGTATTTATTTGTAGTGAAGGATATTCCATGCAGCAAGTTTAATTAAGCACTTCATGTCTCTCTGAATGACTTTGAATATCTTTTTCCAAAGCAAATTTACTTCAGTTTAGTTGACAAACAAAATTACTTTGGTATAATTAAATCACGTTTAAAGAGAAGCGTTACTGCATTTCATAGTCAGTCGTCCCTTTCTGAAGTAATCAAAATGATTGAGAGAAGTGCAAGATCACTCTTTGTGTGTGAGTTGAAAGGAAATAATGAAACTAAGAAATATTAGGACAAATTCTGTTTTGGGTTTTGGAGACTATTTAAAATAATGCCTATTTTTTTGCTGCACGTGAAATAACATGTTAATACTACCTTGAAATTTAATATATTTTCTAGCATATGGTAATTTGAAGTGTGTATAATATGAACATTATTAAGAATATCTTACCAATTTATGTGGTTGAGATTGTGACTTTTTTATTTAATCATTTCTGCTGTTGGCTTCATTTCAGGAGGTAAAAAAAGAGCACCCCAGAGAATGCTTGGTTGTTCCCTCAGCGGCTTACACTGTGCTAATGAGGTGTCTTCGGGAAGGGGTAAGGCTCTTTCATTGTCCTCAATAGAATTTCTCCACTGTAATAACCCTTTAGGCATTGTGTGAGGATTGTAGCCTGCAGCGCTGCAGTACCTTGTCAACCAAGGTACTCTTGAATTTAAATAATCACGATAAGACCATGACCCAAGCAGAGATGAATGCAAAAATTCTGTGTTCTCTGTTCATCCAACATTTATGTACTGTTGCTTGGTTTTGGGAAATGGTAAATAAAAATTACTGTTAGTAAATTTAGTAATGCTGTGACTTTCTTATGAGAGATGCTCTGACAATTTATAGGATTTTCTTGCAGTTTACTTTCTGTATGGTGCCTTTTTGAATGAGATTTACTTTCGATTTTAAAGTGTCTTATATAGTTTTGGAAAACTGCATTGTTATCCTACTGGGTTATTAGTGTTCTTTTGAGACCCCAAAGTAGTAATTAGTTTAATTATACTACTTATACTATGCTGTATTCTTAATTTTTCTTGGTGCTGACTTAGATGTATTACAAAAAGGAAATAAAAATATGCATGTAATTCCATTTTGTAAATTAAAAAAGAATTGAGTAGAGGATTGGCATTTTCTGTTTACATGAGACCATTTGACTTTATTTTTGCCCAAGGCAAAGCTCAAGGCAGAAAACATGACTGAGGTTGCTGGAGGGGGAAAAGCAACAGAAGTACCTTTTTTTTTCATCTTTTTCTTTTTGAGATCTTTATTGCCTACAGATTGTGATTAATAGAGAAAAGGTCTGGATGCATTTTAACATCTTAAAATCTTCAGATGATCAAGAACACGCGCAACCGTGTTTATATTATGGACTATTTGGAGCTCGTAACTAAGAGTAAAATGTTATTCTAAGGTACATTAGTCAGAAACTATTGATAAATTTGTTCATGAAAGACTGTCTATTTCTGTATTTTCAAGGTTTACCCCTTTAGATTCTGTCAACAGTTTTGACAGTGGTTTTTGGTTCTGATCTGATGAGAAATTTTAATAATAAAAGCGAACTTTAAAATGTAACTGCATATATCTAATATAGGGCAATAATATATGTAAAACAATCATAGAAATGATTTCTAATGTATATTCTTTAGATGGAGTAGTTCCTTTACAGGGAGTTTGGAGAAGGAAGAATTTGGACTGGAGAAAAACACTTGTATTTTCTCAGAAAGTATGGGATTAACTGTTGTATAAAAGTCATAGTCTGAATCATATACTTCATCACTTTAATTTCTTCTTTAGGTATCAGTTCTCTAGATTACTAATGCATTTGCCTATAAGAAAAAAGTAATAGTCGGAATTATATGCTTAATCACTTCTTCTCTAGCTCACTGACAGAATGTTTTTTTTTTCATTTTTCCACAAAATGTATTTAACATTTGTATTTCTACATGTTCCTTCTTCTATTTGGCATTAGATTACAAATTTTTACCAAACTAACATTTAATTCTTGCAATAATGAACGCTTAGCATGATACAGCTTTACTTCATTAAATTATATTTGTAGTTTCTTTTAATTCTATTTGTCTTCTTAGGTTAAAGGAGGAACTATACGGAAGTTGATCTAGAAAAATGATGGGATTTTCAGTCAGTTTTTCCAATTTTTTTATCAGTATTACACTTCTAAATATATTTTTCTATACATCATTTAATATGAAAAAAAGATTTTTATATGTACTTACCACTCTTATATTTGCTTTCTTACTTAAGGCTCCTTTTTGCTAAATGTCCATAACTAACTGACTGAAACAGACACTTCTGCAAGTGTTTGACGTGACTGTAATTTAGAAGCTCTGTCTTTCAGTGCAATTTATAAAACTAAATGTAAAACCAGAACAGTGAAAGTGTATGATGTGCTTCTTTTTGTTACAGTTCTAATCATATATTTTGATTGAGTGCAGTTACACAGAACCTCTTTATTTGTATATTGAAGATTTATTTTTTTTAATTCACTAACATAACTTAAATTCACTTACATAACTTGACAGGATGGGTCCTTCAGTTTTGAGGTCAAATATTAGGTTAGGTCAGACTTCTCTTCTGGAGAGCTAATTAAGCAGAAAATGGTGCAAGTCTTAGTTGCTTAGGCAGTGCTCAGAAATAGATCTCCGGGGAGTGAAGATAGGTAATCTCAGATGGCAGTAAATGGAATAATTATGAAAGCCTCATTGAGTTTTTAGTGCGTTATGACCATACCTGACCCTTTTCTAGCCAAAGGAGCAGGACTTTATACTGCATATATTAATTGTTGCCACTTGTTGAAAGTAGCAATGGAGACCCCATTAGTATTCTTAGTAATCACTTAGTATGTAAGAGACATTTAACTTGACTATTAATATTTAAGTATGGATTTGATTTTTAAATTCATACAGTTAATCTGTTAAATCTGTTTTTTTACCTTAACTGTAGAAAAAAATCAGAAGTTTCATACAGAAATAGATTTTAAGTGTAAGTTACATTAAAAAAAAGTTTTGAGAAGCTGAATTTTGGTGAACGTGTGTATATATCTAGATAGTTAATAGATAGAATTGATGCAGTATGGGACAGTAATGAAAACTGTAAAAACAGAAGCCTAAATCTCCTTTGCTTTCATGGCTGTAAATCAGAAGGAAGAGCGGAGGAGACAGAGTTTTACAGCAGAGCATAATTGGTTTAAGTGAGAATTGGCTTTTGTATTTCTTTTAAATACTTTGAGTAGAGCTGTAGTTTTTTGGAAGTGCACGAAGGACTAAAACTAAAATGATGAAAAATTTTGTAAACAATATTATACAGGACTTCGAAATACTTGTGCATCAGTGTCTGTATTTTAGAATGTATATTTGTCAGAGGAGGAATGAGTATTTAATGTATTTTTAATGAAGCGTATGTTCTCCATTTTTGGATGGCTTTTGTATCACTTTATGAAAGGTTTCATTGTCATTGCTCACAGTTGTTGATGAGCCTGTTTGTGAAGGTAAATGTCAGAAATCCAAAGAATAGTAGGATAATGTGGAGATTAGTATTAGAGAGAAATCCATTAGATATTATGATGAATTATTTGTGAAGCCAGAATATGTGGTAGACTTAAATTGGTTGTCCTTCTTGTATTGAAATTAACTCCTGTTGAACTCAAGAGTGCAATTTAAGACATTACTGAAAGACTTCCCTTATTCATAGTTAAAGACAGAAGTAAGGTGGGACAATGCACAGCCAAACAAATTTTAAGAATGAGTCTTCCAGTTCCAGTGAAGATAAAGGCTCTCCTTTTAAGTGAAAGCAGAGTTAGGAAAAAAACTAATTTAAAAAACAAAACAAAACAAAAAAAAACATAGCAAAACCAGAGATTTTAGAAGAAACATTTAAGGAAAAATAAGATGAAAGGGAGAGAAATAAAGACTGCTTTTAAGTGATATAAATGAATTTGTGACATCTGTGGTATGCTGATGTCAGAGTAATGACAATTTCATAATCATGCTATTCAGGGACTATTTTAGTAATGAATTTTGGTACACACGTTCATTCAAAAAACACTGGTCAGGGAACATCTCTTATGTAACAAAGCCTTTTCATTTTTTTTTTTCAGTGGCCACATTTAATTTTGTAATCTTTTGGAGCAGAAATCTTTTGTATTAAATTATACTTGTATTAATTGCTTTATTTATAGCAAGAGAGAAAGGGGGGATGTAGAATTTGTAAACACAATGTTTTCACAAGTTAAGGTTTCCTACGAAAGAGTTTACTAAATATCAAACAGAATTAAGAAACCACACTGATAGAATGCACACTGAATAAAACAGATGTAGTAATTAGTCTAAAAACAATTCAGAAACATTACAAATATTTGAATATAAGTTTTCCTTTCCCATTGTTCCTGTAGGAAGACCGGATAGTGAACCATTTGGCAGCTAAGATCATTGAAAATGTTTGCACTACTCTCTCCTGCTATGCACAAGGTTTTATTACAGGAGAAATTGGACCTGTCTTGTGGTATCTTTTCACACATTCTACCATAGATTCTTTGAAAATAACTGCTGTTTCGGTAAGAAACTTCCTTTCATGATATAGAAATCCTTAAAATTTTATCTTGAAACATAATTTGCATTGGAATGAAAATGCTTTTGAGCCTGCTTTCTGTGTGTATGTATATCTTATGTTATACTGAAATGTATTGCAAATAACTGATAAGAGCACATATTGCACACCAGTTTGAATACGGTTCTCTATTACTCAGCTTAAGAACAGACCAATATAGCTTGCATAAAAGGGCTAAAAGATGGATCAAAGAGATGTTTGTTAGTTGGCTTACAGCATGTTGATTCATATTCTTATTTCTCTTTATGGCAGTATCTTATAAAGTGAGAACTGCCCTTGTTCATGTTGTTCTACATTCCTTGACATGACCTGTAATTGAAACCTAATCTAGCTACCTGTGTTGAAAACAAGTGTATGGAAAGTCCCTGCAATTCATCATTTTCTTGAACAGTGTGTTTCTTCAATTAAGAGTCATGATCTCTACCATAAAATTATTTTTTCAAGGAATCAAGAAATTCTTCCAAAATTTTGTGATACATTTTACTTCAGAAGTATTTATTCGGTTTATAACATACTTGCTTAAAAGACATATTTGAAATCATCATGTTACTTTCTGTACAATTGTTGAGACTAGTCTTTGCCTGAAGATTTATAAGTTAGTATAAGACTGACAGTATGACAAGCAAAGTGCTATGACATGCAAACAGAAGGTTTGGAACAAAAAGATTTGTGAGACACACAATATTTACCAGAGCTGTGAGTTTAACCATATTTCCTGTTTACAAAACAAGAGCTGTAGCCACCAGCACAGGTAACGTTTCAGGACTAAACAGTAATCTGACTTAGTTTAAACTAAGTGTGATAACCGGATGCTGATTTCCTGAGTAATGTTCAGGCTCACTGGATTTCTGTTGGCTTCCCAAATAGAAAGTGGTAAAGTTGCTGCTGCGGTAGTGTGCACTTAGGCACATCTAGCAGTGAGGTAATGAATGACAGAAAATTAAAAACATCTAAGCATGGCTGAAGAAATAAAGAGTAGACAAAAAATATTGTTAGAAAAAATATATGTATTTATTAAATATTGACCTCAACATGCCTTTTTGGCAAGCACCTGCATGGGAAATAAACTGCTCAAACACAGGGAAAATGTGTTAACCTTTAAGTACATTTTATTTAACAAAATATGCATTATAGAAGCCCGAAAGTTACCATATTTATGTAGTACTTCAAAACTGAATCATCTAACAGTCCTTGGTTGGCACTCGTTAGCATTACAGTGATACTGTCACTTTTGCCAAGCTTTCAACCCTTGATTTTTTTTATTTTTATTTTTCTATTTTTCACTGTTCATGTAAAATCAAAAAGAGAGCTGTCAAAGCCTGTTTGTCCTCAGGAACTACTCTACCATGCCCTCTTATAGGTGGCATGTTAGTACCAAGCTATGTTTTTAAGGTCATGACAGCAGCAATTACTAGGATTCCCTAAAGGAACTTAGATGATTTGTTAATTTGAATGCTTTACTCTTTCTATTAGTTTTTATCAGGGAAGACATGGTTCTTTAGAAGTCCAAGCTTCGGCGTCAGGCTATCCATTTAAAGGGATGACCAAGCTGTGTGTGCACGGAGTTCTGCTGAGGCAAAAATCTCCTCAGCATCTTGTGCTTGAATATATACAAATCTGCAGTATAAATGGACACGAAGTATAAAAAAAAAAAAGTTGGAAACAGTGCTTATTTTTTTCCTGTGAAGACACAGGCTTCCTGGAGATCATACCTCTCCCTTGGGTAATTACTGAGGTTACAGTCATGCTAGAGGCAGGGCTTGCTCCAGATCAGCATATTGGTGAGCTTTGAATGAAAGCAGCGAAGAGGACTACAGGAGTATGAGATGTTTAGTCTTCTACATCACTGGTCCAGCTACCCTGTTTCTTGTTTTTGTTTTTTTTTTTTTTAATGGATATTATTGCTATCTATGTAGCAAATTCCATCTTCTCCTTCTACGCGTGCCATTTCACACAAGTGTACCTCTTGTTTGAAGTTGTTACTGGATTTTCCCCTCTACTTTTTTGGGAATTGTACACCCTTTACTGAATGTTTGAGGTGTAGTTATTGTATGTTGCATATGAAGTGAACTGAGCTGCAGCTTTCTGAAGTAAAATATACTAAAATGTTCCTCTAATCCTTTTGCTGCTTTGTAGTTAAAAACCAAAGGAACAAGAGGTTGAACTTTTTACTATGGTTATTAGTCAAGACCTGATATAAATCATGGTTATGTATTAATACTGCTGAAGTGTTTGAGCATATAATCTTAACTTTGGAAAACACTCAGATACCCAATTGATGTTGAAATCTAACATAGGTAGATCATTCCCCAGTTGAAGTTTTTAGAGTTTTAAGTAACGTGTTTGTTTTTTTTTTGAAGTAGCATACTAGTACATTCTGAGATTGTATCCTACTATATATTTTCTACATTCATTAAATATCATTGCAGCATATTGTTGCCACAGATATGTAGGCATTATTTATTCTGCATATTGAGATAAAGTGTCCTATTATGTTTTATCATGCTGTCATTCCTGCCTTGTTTAAATCTATCCTGAAGAATGTATTCTTGACTGACATGTATATTCACTATAAAAAAAACATTATGTTAAGAAACATGTGCACGATATCTTTACCTGCAGCTAGTACGTTGTCTGCGAAGTATATCAGCAGTAAGGCATTACGGGAATTTACTTATATTTTTGTTGCCGATTGAAATAATTATATCAGGAAGACATTCAGTCCTCAGCCACTAGCGTCAAGAAATGACACTTTGCATTGTCCTATCTGTCAGAGGTGGCAAATGGGGATTGTGTTTCAGTATTTTTGCTCACTTTGGGTAGTCCAGCCTGCTGTAGGTAAATATAATAGAAAAACTGTATCTTTTGTTCTTTTGTTAGGCTCAGAATAGAAATAATTCAGTAAGATGCCAAAATGACATTCTGACAAGCTCAGCAGCAAGAATTTTTTTCTAGTATATTGAAAGTTATATCCTCTTTTTTTTTAATAATTATTTATCTTAAGAAATAGCTTCTCCAGCAGAAGTAACTACTTGAAACATAAGTCACTTACATGGAAAAAAAAAAAATGGGAGAGCTCAACAAATTTATTTTCATTCTTTTCTTTGTCTTGCATAATTGATGCTGAATAGTTTCTTTCTGAGACTTAGTTACCACAGAGGCATTAAAGCATTCATTCTCAAGTTTGAGATGCATAGAGTGCATCCTGAAAGGATGAATGTTACCCAGATACTATTTAGTATATAAGACTGGGAAGCAATGGATAAGGCACAAATATTGTTAGGATTGGGGCTGCTGGGAGAAAAAGTGCAGCACTGAGACTGGATGAAGACCAAAGATAGAAAAGTTCATTCTAGGAGAGACTCTACCAATGCCTTTCTCTCACTGTGTTCGCTTCTTGTTCAAATGCTGTTTCTGACAGAGGATGATGTAAGGTCTCCTTTACTCTTACTTGTTCTTATCATTTCCAGACCCTTGTCCAGCTACCTTTTTTTCACCTATCTCATCTGTTTTTTCAAAATGCATATCTACTTAAGTGGTGTATGAGAATTTGTCTTCTATTTTCCATAAATCTCAATCTGCTTTTCTGGTGAAGCATTCATTTCAATTATTCAACAGAGCACTCAATGACAACAGGTGTTAAAAGTTTCTCCCCTTTGCTGTTAGTGGGTGAAGCTTTCCTGCTGTCTCTGAAGCTGTAATACAGTCCTAGGAGACAGTCATGTTTCTGCAAGGCTTGACTGGAGGTTTCTGGTGGCCTTGTGCCCCTTTTTTGATTAGGTCTGTAGCAGTGAGCTAAGGCACTGGCAATTCTGCGTGCACCATGTTAGTATAACAATTTTGTCCCTTTTGCTTTTACACGGTTTGTCTCTAGGTCTCAACGATTCATGGTAATATGAACCTTGAGTATACGTTTAGTGAATGGGTACACCTTGGGCCTGCTGATTGCGAACTCAGACTAGAGAATGAATTGTAGACTAGAGGTTGAATTGTATCCTTCTGGAAATAGACATTACTGTGTTTAGAAACTGAGACTGAATGTCTATGTTTTAAGAAAAGAAAAGGGAAAAAAAAAGGAAAAAGCTGCAATTAATCAATGTTATTGCAGGACCAAAAAGAGCAAGGAGTAGTGGGTATTGAGTAGGCAAATGGCCTCAAAGTGCCTGTTTAAAAACATGGTTGAGGTTTGTCTTTTTTTTTCCTTCCTCTTTTCTTTTTCCTCCTCTTGAATGAGAACTCACTACTGAGTAGGCATTGAGTAAGCACTCATTTCTAAATATAGCTGGCTAGGGAAGAGAAAAAAAAAATGATATTGACTACCCCTCACAGAAGTAAGTTGCCTAAAACTTATTCAAATTTTCACATGAATCAAATAATTGATCTTTTTTCCTAACACTACACTCCTAAAACACAACTATTTTAAGTGTCTGAGTAGTCATATTTTCCTCATCTGGATACAACAAAAGCAGTTACAGCATAATGAGGGTTGCACTTCCTGAAGCACTAAAAGCTAAAAGATGCCTTGAGTTGAAGGCTAATCCACCCTGGAAGTCATTTGAAAATTTTTGTTATGAGCTAAGTTAGTGTATGCTGAACACTCCCAAATCTACTATTTGGTAAAAGAGTTTGTATGTTTGCTGTACTAAATAGTGCTCCGTAACAAATATTTAGATCTAAAGTAGGTAAGCTGAGGCAAAGTACAACCTGCTTTTGGATAACATTCAGATAATACACTCTGTATCAGATTATGGATAGAGAGTGTTCAGGAGCAGACAGGTAGAGGAAAGATCTCTATGGGTGACCAGAATTTCTGTGGTGTGTGACATCTCTTTATTTTCTGTTACCTGTACTCCTTTCTAGTGCAGTATTATCTAACATTGCCTACGTTCTATATTGATAGATGTCTCAAGCATGGACTATACTGCTGCATCATTATCATCCTCTAGAGGGACAGAGTAATGTGACTGTAGCTGATGTTGTTGTATCACAGATTTCAGTTTCAGCTGCATGGGATGCAGAGGTTTAGAAGAATTCCAGGTCTCTTAAAGAAGCAAACAATAAACAGTAGTCATTTCCCCTTATATTCATCTTATGACTGAAATGGTGTGAATTCCTTATTAAAAACTCTATTAAATAGCAATGCTTCTGTCTTGTTTTTGTAGGCTTTATGCAGAATTACTCGTTATTCACCAAGTGCTTTCCAGAGTGTCATTGAAAAGGTGGGATTAACAGCTGTACTAAATTCCTTGGTAACTGGAATATGCAAAATTCAGCAGTACATGCTCACCATGTTTTCTGCAATGTTGTCATGTGGAATTCATCTCCAGAGGCTGATGCAAGAAAAGGTTTGATTTCAGATTAATAGTATTCAATGGCATGGAAAATCACTAATGGAAAGTTAAAAGTTCTTTCTGGTAGCACTTTTGTTTTCAAAATGTTTAGTAACAGCAAAGTACCTGAATAGCAGAAAATTAGGAACAGATCTCTCAATTTTCTCAAAACTAAGAACTGTGAATTTAACATTTTATTAGAAAAAAAAAGAAGGGCCTCAATGTCCTTCAAAAATTACTACATACAGAAAATTGCTACCTGTTCATGTAATATAGGTTGTGTTATTTGTATTTTCAACAAACAAAAATATAGAAATAATGAGGTGTATAATGTTATTTTTCAGCTCTTAAGGATCTGAGAATACTAATGGGTATATATATTCCTACTGCATCTAGGATTCAATCTAAAATCTAAAACATGCTAGAAAACTCTAGCATGGCCATAACATAGGGTTTTTAATGGCCCAAGAGAAAAATATCAAGAAATAAAGATAACTACTTGGACCTTGCACTCTTCGACATTTAAAAGAGCTAATGAGTGAATTGAAAGAAGAAGAGAAAAAGCAAATGGCCAGTGTCAGTCTCCCAAGTATTTTGTCTTTTGTAGAATTCTTGTGTGCTATACCTTAAGAAGTAGAAAGACCTCAGTCTTTACAGAAGGTAATTTTTAATAGAACTGCAAACCAACATATTAAATGACATTTAAATCTACAAATTCAAGATGGAAGCCATTTAATTTTGTGTATTTTATCTGGAAACCCCCTTAGCTTGCAAGCCTTAAGCCTGCCTTTGTTTTTAATGCCCCTTGAGATCAGGAATGAAATCATTTATGAAATAAAGACTAGGAAAATAGAAAAAAGAAATGCTGTTCTGTAGTCATCTGTGCCAGTATAAATCTTTGGAGAACTACAGTGGCTTAAAACGGTGTTTTTTTTAATCCCTCTCTGATGCAGAGATCTTCTATTATAGTTTAAAGTTTTGAAAACAAAACCACAAAAAACAACAGTATGAAATGATGTTTTAAAAATAAAATGTGGGAAAAGAACTCAGAATCAAGCATCTTTGAAAACTATAGCAGTAGATAAAAAAGAAAATTACTTTAACCTAGCTGTCAAATATCACCTTTGAATGAGCAAAAAGCAACTGACGTTTTGATAAGTCTGCACAAATCTTACTGACTTGCTCCTGCTAGAAAGTCACCAGCCTGCAAGTTGGATCCACCTACACGGCCAGCACGTTTTGGGTGCTATTTCAACCAAAAGACAAGTCAACTACCATTTCTGTTTTTGTGGTTGTTCTTGAGTGTGTGTGCTAGTGGTACCAGTCACCTCTTGTGTAAATCATACCCTCACGATTCAGCAACATATGAGTCCTTAAGATCAGAGGGTCTCTTCTTCCTGATTCTTTTGTACAGTGCTTCAGGACATGAAAAGACAAAAGCTAAGAGACGCAGGCCTTGCAAAATGATTTGTAACTCTGAATTATTTTTTATTGCTGTATTTTTTTTCCATGTGACTCCGAACTTAGAATGTTATGGAGATATTGTAGTTCATAAGAAGCAAATTTGAAAATACTCCAGAAAACAACAAATACTTGCTATAGCATCTTCAGAGTTTCTTGTACAGCAAAATAATGGTCTGGTTTCCCCTTGTGTAACCAGTTAAAAAGCTTAATTGCTTTTCATGATTTATTTTAAATTTGCTTTGCAGTATCACTAAGAATATCCAATATAAAATCATGATCCTTCTGGTAGAGTGGTTCACTTGTAATGAAAGCAGTGTCCTTACCCTGTAGAGTCTCCATGGATTCATCAAAAAGTTGTGAGCAAGGGAGGAACAATGTAACAGTGAAACAATTAATAATTAATATATACGTATTTCAGCAATTTTTGCTTTTTCTGTTTTGAGTTCTGCAGGTCAGCAAAGTTGTGCTGCAGATTTTCTTTGGATAAACTGTTGCTGTTTGGCAGAGCAGTCCTCAGACCATACAAAAAAAGCAAATTACAAAATGTCACATTCATTTCTTATGCCAGATTATTCTCAAATAAGTTGGATAATTTTGATATAACTGATTTTAATTGACAGTGTCAATTAAAATTGCAATCCCTGCAAGTGGAATGTTCTTGCTTTCCAAACCATAAGAAGTAAAACTACAGCTGTGTTTTGGCTTGTAGATGCATGTATCCATGTCATGTTGTCCCAGTGCTTGGTCTGTCAAATCCATTTGTGTTAGCAGGCAGTGTTGCATTATATGTACTCTTATTCCAAGCCTGAGACTTAATTATTGTAGCAGCTCCTTTTCTGTGGTTGTTCTGGGTTATTTCTTACAAAAACAAACAAACAAGACCCTACCACTTTACCAGAATTTCAACCTTTGCTTCTAATTTGTTTATAATTTTAAGAAATTTATTGCTGCAGGTTCACACTGGAGGAGCTGCAAGTCCTGCTCCATGAACAACTAAACTGTTTGAAGTATATCTTCATGCAGTTTAGTCTCATCAACTACAAGATTGAAGAATGGTGTATCTATTTGTAAACTGAATTACAGGAAGACAAGAAAGAATTAGTGGAATAATTAACAGCTTATTCTTCTGGGGCATCTTTACTTATTGTCTGTGTTGATGATAATCTACATTTTGAAGACAAAGTTTAAATGGTATCACAGTATAACGTAGACAAAGTTTAAATGGTATTGCAGTATAATGTGATGGCTTGTTGGCTGGATTTTACTCTTATGTTCTTTCTTCCAGCTAAGTGTTGCAAAGCTCGCCTGTAACAAATTACGTTTAGTCTTGATTTTCAGTTTTATGAGGATGAAGTTGCCTTTCAGTTATTCTGTCAGTGAAAGAGGGAGTTTGAGTAACACTTAGCATGTTAAATGTACAGCATAGCAGGATATAAAACTTCATGTACAACGTGCAGTTATATACTTGGTGACTGCTTTATTCCATGGTATCACTCTTGAGAATCCAGCTTAAAAGTATACGTTATTGGAAGGTAGTTTCTGGTGATGAGGTTGTTGGTGCTTTCTCATCTTCTCGGACTGAGTTTTTAAATTCTGACACAGTTTGTGATTGTGAATCAGAAGTCAGGTTAGAGGTGGGGTTTGTGTTTTCAGAATAAGGAGGCATCCTGCAGTTACCATGTAGCCCAAATGGTCTTCCTGCCAAGAAGGGGAGTATAGATCAGTAGAGGCTATTTTTGTTCCTCGGAGACGAATAACACAGGAATATCTTCAGGATCAATTCCTTGGAGAGCCTCCAAATGATATTCTTTCCCCACCTCCATTTCCTCAGGGGCTGTAACATACTGTTGGACAAAGCGTAAATGATCCTCATCTTGTACTTTTTACAGTTCATAATACCTACTGCTGTTACTGATAGTATGAGAACTCTTCTTTATTCCTGCCACTGATTGTCAGCCTTATTTCCCTGAAAATTGAGGCAGTACACATGTATCGCACATCTCTCCAGATGTCAGTTTGCATTCCAGAAACTAGAAAGAAAATCATTTCAATATACAGGGCAAAATAGAGAGAGTAAAGGAAAAAAGCTATGATTTCAGAATCCAGTCAGCTAAATACTGCTTACCTTTTGAAGGGAAGTATTTTGTGTGTTGTCATTCTTTTTTTTCCCTCATTTCTTTGTTAAACATTTAAAATGTTTCCTTCATTTGGAGAGAAGGATTTAGCAAGAATCTTAGGATTTTATAAATTGACTTGATCATAAGAATGGGGAATGGTCAATGGATTGGGAAAGTATTGGCTCCTTACTGTATGTGATTTATCCTTTTTCTTGATTTGCAAGTCTATTTTGAGTTGCTCCTTTGAAAAGGTGTTTTTCAGTTCATGAACCTAAAATAAAACTAGTTTAGATAAGTACAGATCGTAAAGGTACAAACCATCTACCAAGTATTACCATCTATTTCGAGTATCTGTCATATCATTTATTATCTGATGTAGCCATGATTATATCTAACAAAGGCGGTGTTTTATCTTCCTGCATGTATGGGAGTTAATAGGTAACAAAGGCGGTGTTTTATCTTCCTGCATGTATGGGAGTTAATAAACTCTTCGTCTTATTGGTGCTGAGGTATATCTATATTCTGAAAATCCATCAGTCTTAGAGATAAGTATGTTAAAATATATTCATCCTTAAGGCAAGATATTTTTTAATGCTTTCTAGTCTATTTTGGACACAGTAGAACAGATAGTATTTTCTTGCTGTGGCTTGTGAGAAGTTGAACAGAGCAGCTTTTCACTTGGCCTGTCTATTTTGGACGAGATTTATTTAGTTATGTTGTATGGATTTTATTTGCTATGAGAATGGAGTGAAAAGGGCTATGCTAATACAGAATGCAAATGAATATTTGGAATTTTAAGAGTATACAACGATAAAATGTAATGCAAGTAACTGTTTTACGTAAGATAATATTAATTTTTTTTTTGTTTATTCCCACCAAGGAATTTGTGACTACAATTATTCGTTTACTTGAAAGTCCTTCAACTTTCATACGAGCAAAAGCGTTTCTGGTCCTGTTGCAAGTTTTAATAAATAGCAGGGAAATGTTACTACTCAGTTGTCAAGCAAGGTAAGGTAATAATGGAATGATTATGATTAGAGATGCAATGCTTATTTTCAAAGTTGTGTCTAAGTCATTTCAATATGTTGTATTTTGGAGTCAGTGTTTTAGGATGAACTGTCTTCTGTGCAGTGCAGATCTTTTTGTTTCTAAGAATATCAAGAGAAGAGTTCTCTGTTTTGTCTTTTGTTCTCAGGTGATGACTACTCACAAGGGGAAGCCACTTTGACTTACAAGGAAAGTCTTTTAAAAGAGGTGGTCCCTGTTAGGATAAGCAAGGAACAGATTTTGTTTTGGGTGGGGCAAATAAGTACTGCACGGGTGAGTTGTTGCTGTGATGGGAATGCAAAATAAAAAGGTCTGTCATGTACCTTCTTCATCTTAGGATGTGATATAACCTATAGTCTCTTCAGTATAGGTACATTAAAAGTAGAATACTGTTTCTTGACTGTTTGTGTTGTTGAAGTGATATGTAGAACAATCACTGAATTCCTCTGACTTTTGCATAAAATATTCCTATGTTTTAAAATACTTTGCAAGAAATGATAGCTCTTCAATTAAATTTGATTCACAGTGGAATAGGTATTGGAATTTTTGACACAACAGTATTCTCATATAAGATGAGATAAGACTGTTAGAATATAAATTGTCACCATGTTTTTGAGGTGACTGGAGAAGTAAGATGGCAGAAATTTTCTTGAGTATTTGTAATAGCAAAATACAGTGTAAGCCCAGTGTTTATGGGGTTGGAATAAGGTGGATTTGAAGCTGAAAGTAAAGAAGGATGAGACTTGTGGGTACCTATAAACCATTTACAGCAAATATAGTTTCCCTATATCTTATACTGCTTTTCGAGAAGAATCAAAATGTTCATTTGGAGTCAAAGGGCTGGATTTATAAGGAGCAGGTGAGTTATACCATCACACCATTGTGAGCAGACATTGTTTGGAGTGCTATCATTTTATACCCCGCCACTCACATATGCATCTGTAGACATGTCAATTTTTGTAGACTGTAGAGAGTAAGTGCTGATTACAAGATTCACAGTTGTGCATCTTCTTTTACTTCTAAAGATGCTTTATCAAGTGGTGTGTTATGGATAGTGTAGAACGTATGATGATTTGGAAACAACTTTTTGAATGTTACACATTTTTATGTGCACATACAACTGAGCTATGTATTTGGAGGAATGTCTGACCGTTGTTCTGTATTGACAGTTAATATTTGTTTATCTATACCTAACATATTACATGAAGGAGAAGAATTTTAATACATTTCATTGACAATTTATTCTCTCTTTTTCTTTTCTTTTTGTTTATTTGTTTTACTAATGATGCTTTCCACTGAGCAGCCTTTCTGAAGAAAATTTGTTGTGAGTTTGGGCTGTTATTTTGTGTTGTGAATTTTGTGCTGCTGTTTTGTGATGCTCCAGGCAGAGCAGATTAGGGACCAAAACATTTATGTAACACATTAGGTAAAAAAATAGGTAAGCATTATAGCAGCTTTACTGAACACATAAACTGCTATTCTTAACTTGTTGTGATTTCTCCACAACTTCTCTTCATCAAACAGTGTATCTTGACAGGGCAAATGATCTAAATTAAAACAATTATTTTATATCCAGAGTACAAGATAATTACAGTAGGATGAGAGAGGAGAAATGAGCTATTTTGTGTGGGGATAGCTACTTTTCTAATATCCTGAGCTCTGGAAGAGTTTTTCTTAAGCCCAGCTGAGATTTCTTTCATTTTTATTAATAATAATGTAACACTGTATTTTAGATAAGTATCTCTAGTTCTGTAAGGGAAATTAATACTAATAAATTTTAAATTTCTCGTACAGTGGGAAGAACTCAGTTAACTATTGAAAACACTTTATATGGGAGGAACTTTTTATAAGAGTAGGTAGCAACAGGACAAGGGGAAATGGCTTTGAACTGGAAGAGGGTAGATTTAGACTAGATATTATGAAGAAGTTCTTTCCTGTGAGGGTGGTGAGACACTGGAGCAGGTTGCCCAGCAAGGCTGTGGATGCCCCCTCCCTGGAAGCATTCAAGGCCAGGCTGGGTGGGACTTTGAGCAACATGGTCTAGTGGGAGGTGTCCCTGCCTATGGCGGGGGGTTGGAACTAGATGATCTTAGAACTGCCTTCCAACCCAAACCATTCCATGCATTCTATGATTCTATATACTCAAATCATTTTATAAAGATATTTGAGAATTATGAAGAGTATGTAGTAAAATGCACATAATTTATACTTACTGGCTTGTCTTTAGCATTTGCAGCTAATAAGCATAACATGATTTTTATTTCTTCAGATTATAAGATCTAATTATGAAGAAGATAATATAAGGCAGTTTTTTAGTATGTGTTTTTCAGTATGCATGCATCATGTGTACACTGTGGGGCAGGTTTGAACATGATAAAACTATCAGTCTTAATGATGCGTAACTTTCATATGTTGTTGAGTGCGTGACAAACATGTGGACTGAATACATTGAAAAAAAAAAATAGTACTTTCATAGACCTGATTTTGCCCATTAGACAGAACGCTAAGACTACTTAGGCAGTAAAAGTAACTGATTTCTGCAAATGACTGAGGGATTTGTTGAAGAAAAATAAGTACACTAATGCTTCCCTGACTATATATGAATTTGTACAATTTACTCAGACAGCATTTATTTGAACAGTACTATCAGGGAAAAATAGTTGTGCAAATTTTTAGAAAATCCTTATGAAAGACAATTTTGTTATGGGGAGGGCAACAGGAAGAAACCACATGAATTTACACAGATTTTGTATAAAATACTTGTTTGGAAAGGCTAGGGTCCTTTCTACTGTTCTAATTTAAAACGTCCTTTATGTATATATATATATGTATAACGTTAAGCATTTGGAAGGAAAATTTTATTGAAAGCATTGTCAGATTTTCAGGTAGTTCTCATCTGCCACACAAATGAGAAACCGTTGTAATCTTGCAGTCTCTGGAAGTTGTATTAAAATGTCAAAGATGTCCCCATAGTCTATGGGGAAGTGCAGCTGAAAGTGTTATTGAATGGGTCTTGTGATTTCTCTCTGTCTTCATCTTTGTAGCACAGTTCAGGGAGGATAAGGTGAGTTGTAGTATTCCTTAGCAATTGTGCATTCTTTAGAAGCCTGATACTGCAAAATTTGTTCTTGAATAACTTTTACTTAATTGAGTAAATAATCTCTATGATGGAAATATACACTTGATAACATAAAAATTTGTTTCTGATCCTTCTGTTTTGTTGCATGCACCTGAGTCAGATTAATTAAGATGAACACTGATTATAATAAGGGTGTGTAAGAAAAATGATAATACTAAAGTACATTCTTAAAAGCCAGAGCATGGCTTTCAGTCACCAGTGACTGATGGTTCTGTGTGCCAACCCCTCTGGGAATTTGAGTATGAAACAGAGATGTCAATATTAGGCCCCTAAAGGAAAATCTGGCCCTTCTGTCTATTCAAATGAGTATTTTAAAATATTGCCTGAAGCATTCTGTTATAGGTGTATTATTAAAGCAACATCTTGTAAGTTAGCCAATGGCTAATAAATTGGTTACCATAGTTTACTGTAAAAAATGTCATTCTGCAGAACAGCATAATTTTACAGCATTTGTCAGTTAGAATGTAAGCATTGGGTTTTGTCTTTAGAAATCTGGAACATCATATTTCCAGAGAAAGGTATAATGCTAGTTAGACTCTATCTCTTTTTATATCTCTTTCTTTATAGCCTTTCTCAGTAATGCTAACATTTGAATATGCTATTTTATGTTTAATTTTGTATGATTCTTCTTGACTGAAAGATTGATCACTTGTTACATTGACTTAAATTATTCTTGCTCTTTGAATTCTTAAATGTTGGAAAAGATTCTTTAGTCTCAGCTTATAGTGCCTATGTTGGTCATATGTTTCAAAATAAAATGAATTTCTATTGCTAATTAATTCACTCCTTATATTAGTATCATATCTTCATTTAAATTAGTAAAGCTGCATTTACAGTAGCTTTTTTCCTGTTATTCCTTGACACAATCATTTTATCTTAAAATTTTATTTATTTGAAGAGAAAAACCCCAAAATTTCAACAAAATTCACAAATGTATTCTCTTCATTGTAACCAAAAGTACTAGAAATGCATGCTATGGTAGTATTTTACAGATATAGTATGATTTTGGTATTATGAGAGGTAATATTTTACACATGCATTAAATGTAGGCTCGTGATGTATATTGAAAGAGACAGCAGAAAGACCACAGCAGGAAGAGAGCAGCAAAGCAGCAATGAATACCTGTCAAAATGCCTGGATCTTCTCATCCATCACATTGTACGGGAGCTGCCAGGAATTCTAGGTAAGTTGAGTTGGTTAACTGAATAAATCTTATCTTTACTTACTCCCTTGAAAAATCCTTACATATACTGATGAGAAGATTGTGTTTTCTGATTATGTGAAGTTTGCATGTTGACAGCTTGATGAAGTTTCTTAGTTTTGTCATGATCAGATATTTTGTACTGGAGTCTTGAATGTAATATTCAACTCAGGAAAGGGGCCCAGTTGTACAAGAAATTTTATCAGTATTGTAAAGATATTCCAATGACTGGAAAACCTAAAAGCAAACTTGCTTTGTAAAGTAAGGAGCAAGGACAGATGGAACAGCATATCTGTGCGTATATGTTGAAAACTTAAATGTAATATCTTGAGTATCTGCTTCAGGGAATTTTTGTGGAAAATTTCTGTGGAAAGGATGAAGAGAAGAAAAGAGGGGAAAGGAAGGAAGAAGAGAAAAGGAAGGAAAGAAGGACAAAATATGAGATTGGTGTGGGTAGTCTGAATCACAGGCATTGAAATGCTTATTAAAACTTCTGGTGGGTTAGATCTCCCACAGAACAGAGTAAGAAAGGTAAATAGCAGGACAAGGAAGGAATACTGAGAGTCTTCAAGAAGAGAAATGGAGCTAAACCAATCCTGAATATGTATGACTTGTCATTAATAGTTGGGGAAAGTAGGAAAATAAATTTATGCTTATGAGATGATGGGTGATTTATTTTTCATCATCTACATTTTTGCTAGTATATTGAGAATGAAATGGTAAAAGTGCAAGGGTCATGTTGCTATTTTAAAAGAAACTACTTCCTGTGACAATACAATTTTTTGCTCTGTTGCAAACAGCTGATTTGAACAAAATATCAGGTTCACATGTTGAGTATATTGTAGGATTTGGAAGTCTCAGAACCTGAAAAGTGATATAAATCAGATATATAGTTGCTGCTATTATTAAAAAATATTGCATTTGTTTCTTTAACAGGGGTTCTGCTGCTTTTTTGGGTTTTTTTTCTAGTACTGATACAGAAAATTAATGCATTGTTTGGTTGTTTGGAAAATTGATATCTCAAGCTTAATTTTACATTAAAATTGCCTTTTCAATCTAGGTTTGTGTTTTGGTTGTTTTTGTTAAGTTATCTGTCCATATCTGTCAAAGGCTTTTGCTTTCCATTTTTGAGAGTATAATGAAAGATCCTGTTCTGCTTGAGAAGGTAAGAATTATGATCTTCTAAGAAAAAATGAAAAGATCTGTAAAGTGGAACAGTTAAAAGCAGTTTAACTGTTGATTTAGAATTAATCCTAGCTAGTTTTTAATATGCATTTATTTAAGCTTCTTACCAATACCACCTTATTCCACCAGATGTAGCTATAAACCGAACAGATTGGCAAGTTATAGAAATTGCCATTAAAAATACATTGAAATGTATGAAATAAAATGATAATCTTACAGACAATTTTTTAGTTTTCAGTTGTTGTAGGTAAGAGAGTAATTTTATTTTGGTATTTATAACATTTAACCTGTTGTTAGAAGATAAATGTAAATTGCTTACATCAAACTAAGATTTAAAATAGATATAGCTATTTATCAAAATTGGTGAATCTGGTGAATATGTAGACCTTAAAACAGAGTGGAGTGTTCAGTGGTTATTTGTTGGTAACCACAGAGATCTGTTACTTACAGTTTTGTAATTCATTAAAAAATGCATTGGTGAAACAGTGTTTTGTTTTATGTATTTGTAGTGTTTTAGGCAACACTTTTATGAGTGGTATGTTATAGAATGATTCAAGTCTTCAGGGCTAAGTATTGTTACAACCAAATTTAGTTACTTATGTTGAAAATTAGACTGCAGGGAACCAGAAGAAAAGCATTGTTATTTTTCAATGTGTGTAAACTCTGTGACTTACTTTCAAAGGAACGGCCTGTTCTGACATGAACATTGTATAAAACACTGAATCATGTCCTTTATTTGTTTAATATGTGTGTGATTTCCCTTTTACAGTTTTGTGTAGTTCTCTTGTTAGGGAAGACATACAGGAAGTGTATTTTCAGGACAGGATTTGACTTATAATATTTTCAGGCTAAAAGGATTGGATTTTCTTTCTTTATATATAGGCCATGACTTTTCTCTTATTTTTTTTCCTATTCTTTATTCCATGCAAAAATAGTCTTGGATTTCTAAAACAATTACGTAACACAAACCGAGCATGATTTTACATGTCTCCTGTGAAGTCTGAACTATAGTTTTCACTATTGAAATTAGAATTTTGTTCCCTTACTGTAGTGTCTGTGTTTTGTTATGGACCAAGTCACTGACCTGTTGCTAACTCATCCTATGAGAACATGAAAAGTTCTGTTGCTTTAGGTAGCGTACATCATTCTTAAACCTGTGTGTACGCATTCACAGCTAAATTGAAGGCTTTTTAGGAAGAGGAGGAGGTTGTGTGTTTCTTTCTTCTGGTAGTACTATTAGTGACATAATGCATCTTTTTTCTGCACCCACTTAGGTGAAGCTCTTGATCAGCTGGATGTTGTGAGAATTTTGCCTTTGATTTCACTAGAATTGAATTGCACTGATATCACTTTAACAGTGGAATTCCATGCTTTTGTAATCACCAAAAGCCAGTATAAGTCCACGCTGCTGAGAGGAGTAATTTCACCTTTGTTTCTACTCATGCCTCATATTTCTAGCCTCAGCAGTTTGCCAGAGGTAGTGTTTATGTGCCTATTCCTGTAGCTGGAGCAGGAGATTGACCTGGCTGAAAACTGAATAGGAAATAAAAGTGTTGGTTCAGCCTGATTTTTATCATCATGCACATGAACACCTCTTTCATCAGGAGGGAGAAGGATAGGATTGCAGAGAGGATACTGGAACAGAAATACTTTGTGTTACTTGCTGTTGAGTAAATCAATTATGTTATATCAGTCTGAAATGTTGTTTTCTATAGGTGACATTCTCAATACCTTAACTAATGTCTCTGGACGCAAACACCCATCAACAGTTCAGGCCAAACAGCTGAAGATGTGCCTTCCCATGATGCCTGTAGTGCTTCATCTAGTGACATCCCAGGTAGATTTTTTTTTCTCCAAACTCTTTCAATTTACAGAAATCTAACTGCTGCTGATTAGGATCAATGTGGATCAAATAGATCTTAGTGTGTGATTATATTGACAAGTATTTCAGCGAAGTAGCAGTATTAAAAATGTAACCTTATTTTTGCATATTGTAGGATAACTCTAATGATAAAAGCAAATGCATATTTTGCCGCCTTTTTCAACATGACTGTGAGATGCCTTTTACTTTTTGTGGTCATAAGATGTGTGGTTACTCTAACATTTTAAACTTTTGCTAAATTCAAACAGGTATTTCGTCCTCGTATAGTCACAGAGGAGTTTCTTTTCAACTATGGGACCTTACTTGTGAGTATAACCATCTAAATTAAATGGTGTTTGCAAAAATTACATATGCATAAAATTTCGGGAATTATTTTAATGCAAAGAAATTACATTACGTTTATACATTGGAGAGCCATCTTCATTCTGAATAGATTTGTTTAGTTTTGATTTTGAGCAATCTTCAATGCTGTTACATTCGATGAGGTTAAAAACTGGGTTCTCCATCTGGGACAGAGCAATGGCAGACATGGGTATAGACTGAGAAATAAGGTGCTTAGCAGAAAGGGACCTGGGGTGCTGGCAACAGCAGGTTCAGCATGAGCTAGCAGGGTGCCCTGGCAGCCAAGAGGGCAAACCGCATTTTGGGATGCATTAAACAAAACACAGTCAGCTGGCAAAAACAGGTAATACTCGCACTGTATTTAGCATTGATGCAGTCTCACCTTGCATCTTGTGTTCTGAGCTCCACAATATAAGAAAGATGTTAAAGTACTTGAATAAATCCAGAGGAGAGTGACAAAGCTGGTGACAGAGCTGGATAATGTATCCTCTAAGGAGGGGCTGATTGCACTTGGGTTGCACAGTCCGGAGAAGGCTTAGAGGCGACCTCAGTGCTCTCTGCAGCTCCATGAGGAGGGTAAGCAGAGGGATATGCTGGCTCTGCTTCTGTGAACCAATAAGAGGATGTGCAGGAATGACAGAGCTGCACCAGGGGAGGTTCAGACTGGATGTTATAAACATTTCTGTCCTGTGAGAGTGGTCAGACACTGGAACAGGCTTCCTGCAGAGGTGGCTGGTGGACCATGCAGTACAGCGCTCATGAGACAGCTGGACAGTGCCCTCAGTAACATGCCTTTAGATTTTGGTTAGCCCTAAAGTGACCAGGCAGTTGGACTCAACAACCCTTGTACGTCCCTTCCAACTGAACTCTTCTGTTTTTCTCTCTTCTGTTCTATTGAAAGCTACATATATTATCAGAAAATGTTTTCTTTAGTAATCTATGGAGTTGAAGGAAAAATATGCTATCTGGTGTTCAAGTATCCTTATGATACTCTCCACATCTGATATATTGAAAGTTTCCTTTGTGCTTTATTTTACAGTAGATTTACCTCTGAATTGCACACAATATTATTTCTAAAGTTTTGCCGAAACCATGACTAGAAATGAGACATAAGTTAAGGTTGCCGGTATTTTTATACTGTATTTAGTTGTTGAAAAGCTGAGTATTACAAGCTACTACTAGCTAATATTAGTCTCATAACATCTGTAAACTGTTTATGACATTAGTGATGGGAAATGAGCTTTTAACTGTTGCATAAGACAGACAGTACAGTTGAATTGAATTAGTACAATTGTCAAGTAGTTTCTGTATATAAAGCAGTTATTTCTGCTGAATGAGGAAAAAAGCTGATTTCTAAAGTTACCTATTAGAGTTTAAAAAAAATACTTTTAAGTACACGTTCTTAAATGACAACTGTGTACTGACTTCCACAATTGTGTGCAAAAGAAATACTTCACCACAAACAGCTAAGTAAAATTTTACTGTTCATATTCACTTCTCTTTCTCTTTTGACTTTGATTCCAAGAAAACATGGGTTTAAGTTAGGACTCATGGTCAGTGAGAAAGTTTTTGTAGAAAAATTTGCATTAGAATAAAGCAAAAAAAAGTAGAAACTGAATTAGAAAATCTTTTATCTCTATGAAGCACTTGTAAATAGCAAGTAGATTTGTTAATGATTTTGGATCAGCCTTTTAGAAGGTGAAATTCTTTTGTCAACGGTATAAGTACAGTAGACCAAGTGCGACATAAGTTTTCTTTTGACATTTCTTCAAATTGCTTGAACAACTGACTAAGGAAATTAGGCTAATTATGTTACTACAGCTTTCCACTCAGATTAAGGAGAAGAAAATTATTTGGCTGTTTCCTGTGTCTTGCCTCTATCGAACTGGGCAATTCAGGAACTTAAATATACTATTTCAATTTATGCATAAAAAATTGTGGGGAAGTGATGCAACTGAAAAATGTATATGAAATCAGAGTCTATTTTATATAACTATGTAATTAATTCTGGAAGAGTAACTATCCATTCTACCGGGGAGCAGTCTTCTCTGGAATTTTGTTTACCAGCATTCCCACAGACATCCATAAAAGGACATTCAATCTTCAGCTTGTACTTTTTTTAAGTACTGTGCTTTATTTGAGGCCTCTAAGTCTTGAGCAAGCTAGTCCTTCAAGTTTTTTTTTTTTTAATTTATTCCAAAATCTTACTCATTACAATGAGAAACGATTAGGAGTGGAAAGATGTGTACTTGGTATTTGGAAGGAAAAGAAGTATTGATTTTCCTGTAACTGTTGTTCATTGAAAAATATCTTTTTTCTTGCTGCTTTGAAGTTATTTCTATCATCACTGTAATTCTCAGTGCTCCCATGAAAAGAAATTGAGAAGGAGTTGGGACAGTCCTTTCATGTTTTCAGCTGTAAATAGAAAGACATGGAAAAGACTTGCTCTGCCCGAAAGGCACAGCCGGTAGTAGTAGGCTCCCAGTGGAATGCATGGGGGAAACTTGCTTGTCATAGAATACACACAGTTCCCCTCCATTGTTCAAAAAAAACAACGGATGGTATGTAAATGCACCTTCTTCTTGGTCTTAATTTTGTAATAGGAAATTAAGGAAATAAGCAAAAGTAGCCAAAACAACTTATGCACTGAATGTGTTGGTTTTTTTAGACTGGTCTTGACACTATGGTTGTAAGTGAAGTGGTCTTAAATGAGCAAACAATATAATTTGCTCTCTTGCAAAATAAATTAGTTAGATTATAAGTGATAATTTTCTTCGAATGGTTAGGAAGACAAAACACCTGCTATTTTATAGGATCAATTGTTTTTATTACTTCTTCTGAGATACTTTTATATTATAAAATATACAGTTAACTTCTATCAGAATTTCTAATCAGAGAAGAATCTGTTAGATGTCTCTTATATACAGGGAAAAAGTAACCCATGTAGGCATTTCTGCTGTTCTAATATGTAACAACAAAGTTTTAATTGACAGTGCAGTATGAAACGAGTGTTTCAGAATGATCATTTTCTTAATGTTTTACATCACAGAATCACAGAATTGTAGGGGTTGGAAGGGACCTCTAGAGATCATCCAGTCCAACCCCCCTGCCAAAGCAGG
>JANHGO010000053.1:29167928-29212640 GCA_024606505.1 Aquila spilogaster
ACAAGAAGTTGGCACAGGACAGAGCCAGGGCAGCTGACCCAAACTGGCCAACAGGGTATTCCATACCATGTGACGTCATGTCCAGTATAGGAACTGGGGGGAGTGGGGGCAGGGAATCGCCGCTCGGGGACTAGCTGGGTGTCGATTGGTGGGTGGTGAGCAGTTGCACTGGGCATCATTTGTACATTCCAATCCTTTTATTATTGCTGTTTTCATTTTATTAGTGTTATCATTATTAGTTCTTTTCTGTTCTATTAAAACCGTTCTTATCTCAACCCATGAAGTTTTACTTCTTTTCCTGATTTTCTCCCCCATCCCACTGGGTGGGGGGGGAATGAGTGAGTGGCTGCATGCTGCTTAGTTGCTGGCTGGGGTTAAACCACGACAGATAGTTTTTATTTCATTGAATAAATTGGCTTTTTGATGGAAATACACACGTCCTAGGATAAAATTTTGTGTTGGTGAGTCCTGCAGTTTTGTTATGTACACCTAAGGCAGTTTAAATAAGTTATTTTCATACTTCTATAAAACAGCATTGATTATAAGGAGGCTATTTAAAAAAAAAAAAAAGTAGTACTGAAGTACATTTTTAAAATCCAGAGCATGGATTTCAGTCACCAGTGGCTGATGATTCTTTGCACAGGACCCCCAGGGATTTTGAATGTGAAACAAAGATGTCAATATTATGCCCCTAAAGGGAAGTCTGGCCCTTCTGTCTATTCAAATGAGCATTTAAAAATACTGCCTGAAGCATTTTGCTACAGGTGTATTATTAAAGCAATCTCTTGTAAGTTAGCCAATGGCTAATAAATCAGTTACCATAGTTTACTATGAGAAATGTCATTCTGCAGAACAGCATAGCTATGCAGCACTTACTGGTTAGAATGTAAGCATTGAGTTTGTCTTCAGAAATTTTGAGCACCAGATTTCTAGAGAAAGTATGTAAGGCTAGTTTGGACTTCTGTCTCTTTCAATATGGCTATTCTAACTAGTGCTAACATTTTGATAGGCTGTAGTATGATTTTTCTTGACTGAAAGATTGATCTCTTGTTACATTGAGTTAAATTATTCTTGCTTTTGCAATCTTGAAAATGAATGTCTTTAGTCTTTTGCTCATATTGTGTATAATGGTCATATATTTCAAAGTAAAGTGGATTTTAAAATTAGTCTAAGTCTGCAGAGGGATTCACTCCTTATGTTAGCATCATATATTAATTTAAACTAGTAGAGTTGCGCTTACTTACAGTAGCTTAAGGGGTTTTTTCCTCTTGTTCCTTGACTCGGTCTTTTGTGTTATTTTTAAAATTTACTTATTTGAAAGGGAAAGTCTAAAATTTCAAGAAAATTACAGAGCCAAAACTAATGTATTGTCTTGATTGTAACCACAGATACTAGAAATGTCTGGTTTGGTAGTATTTTTGAGATACAGTGTAATTTTTTTGTTATGAGAGGTAACATTTTGCACTTGCTTAAATGTAGACTCGTGATGTATATTGAAAGAGACAGCAGAAAGACTATGCCAGGAAAAGAGCAGCAAGGCGGTAGTGAATACCTGTCAAAATGCCTGGATCTTCTCATCTATCACATTGTGCAGGAGCTGCCAGGAATTCTAGGTAAATTCAGTTGGTTAACTGAACAAATCTTACCTTTGCTGACTCCCTTGAGAAACAAGTATCTTACATATACAGGTGGAAAGACTGTTTTGTCTGATTACATAAAGTTTGCATGATACCAGCTTCATGAAGTTTTTTAGTTATGTCATGATCAGATATTTTGTGTTGGAATGCATGATTTCCTATATTCATGTTTTGTATTTGTTTAATGGTAAGCCCCATCAACTCAGTCAGGAAGAGGCCCAAATGTACAAGAAGTTTTATTAATGTTCTAAAGGTATTCCAAACATTGAAAAACCTGAGAGCAAATTTGCCTCATAAAGCACAGAGCTAGGAGAGATGCAACAGGGCATATCTGTGAGTATGTGTTAATCACTTACTCAACATATACGTTTCAGTGTATTTGCTGCAAGCATTTTTTTCAGGCAAATTTCAGCCTAGATACTTAGGTTATTCTAGATGCCTGAAATTGATTTGCTCATGCATAAGAAAAGATGGAAAGATTCTCTCTGAGAGAATATCTGTGCTACCTCAGCCCATCCCTTATACTTCAGAATAAGGACTTGAAGTTTCAGCAAAGTAGTTTTTGTGCCAAGGGTATGCATTTGGACAATTTTGTGAATATCTGCTCAAATTTCACTAGTACTTGAGCCTTTGGAATGACAAAAAGCTACTTTGAACTTTGTGCTGTTCACACATGTTCTAACAGAAATTTGCCTGCATATAGCAGCTAAAGTCCTGTCATCATTGAATATGCTGAAACTTGTCATAGTGGAATGAGGTACTGGGGAAGAGAGGACTTGCAGAAGGAACTGTGAAAAGCATGCATGCAGATAGGACAAAACTTGCAAATTGCAGGGCATAATTTGGACTCATTGGGCAACCAAAGAAGAAACTGGAGTAGAAAGAAATTAGTTTGAGAGTCTGGGGAGTCAGTCAAGAGAGGGTGATGAAACAGGATGAGAATTTTGGCCATTTGTACAAAAGTAATAGATAAGATCTTTAAAATTAAGGAGGATCTGTTGGTGAGATTTGAACATAAGGTTGATATTGAATATAAGAAATGTCACAGAAATTACCCTAGATGAGTAAGAACGGTGGAGTTGTCTTTCCTGGAGAAAGCTGTGCTATATGTTATATGAGGCAAGATGAAGTTTTTACTTGAAAAAGTTAATTTGGAGTGAGTGAAGGAAGAAAGGAAAGAAGGGAAAGAAGGGAGTTAGGGAGAAAAGGGAAGAAGGAGGAGGGCAGAGAAAGGAAGGGAAGAGGGGGTAGGAAGGAAAGAGGAGGGAGGAGGAGAAGGGAAGGAATGGAGTGGGGGGAAGAGCAGAGGGGGGAAAAGGGATGGAGAAAGAAAGGGGGAGGGAAGGATGGAGGGAAGGAAAGAGGGAGAAGGGAGGAAGAAGATGACAAGAATGAAGGAAGGAGAAAGTATGAGATTGGTATGGCCAGTCTGAATCATCATTAAAATTCTTATTAAAGTTTCTGGTGGGTGAGATCTCCCACAGAATAGAGTAAGAAAGCTGAATAGGAAGACAAGGAAGGAGATGCTGTGAGTATTCAAGAAAAGAAAGGGAGCAAAACCAACCCTGATTGCGTATGCTTTGTTATTAAATGATAAAACATTTTTTCATAAAATTATTTTCTGATGAGATGATACCTGATTTATTTTTCATCTGCTCTACATTATCACTAGAATATTGAAAATGAAATGGTAGCACTGCAAAGGTCAGTAGACGTAAATGTCATGCTGCTATTTTAAAAGAAACTTTGCTTCCTATGACAATGCAAATTTTTGCCTTGCTGCAAATACCTGATCCCTTTTTTCTAACTAAATATCAGGTTTGCATATTGGCTATATTTCAGGATTTGGAAGTCTCAGATGATAAAGGTTTGAGGCAGAAATTCACCTCCTATTGTCTGCATGTACTATATGCAGCTAATACAGTAGGCCCTGATATTTCCTCAGAACCTGCAAGTACTATACATCAAACATATACTTGCTGTCATTATAATATATCAATTGCTTTAACATGTATTCTGCTGGGATTTTTTACTACTGATGTACAATTTCAATGCATTGTAGACAACTGATATATCGAGCATAATTTTTACACTTTGTTTTCCTTTCCAAGCTAGATTTGTGTGTTGATTGTTTTTATTAAGATTAAGCTGTCCGTCCATATTTGTCCACATTTGTCAGAAGGCTTTTTATTGCTGTGAGTATGACAAAGGAACATGTTCTGCTTGAGGAGGTAAAAGCTATGGGCTCCTAAGAAAAATAACAAGATTTGCAAACTGGAACAGTTAAAAGCAGTTTAGCTGTTGATTTAGAATTAATCCTAGCTGGCTTTTTAAATGTGCGTTTATGTAAGCTCCTTACCAATCCCATCTTCTTCCACCAGATGTAGCTATAAACCAAATAGCTTAACAAGTTTTAGAAATTGGCCTTAAAGATACACTTAAACAAATGAAATAAATTGTTAATCTTGTGGATAATTTTAAAAGTTTTCAGCTGTTGTAGGTAAGAAAGTAATTTTATTTCTGCATTTATAATATTTAACCTATTTCTAGGAAGTAGATATAAATTGCTTATATCATGCTAAAAATTAAAGTAACCATATTTATCTATTTATCAACTGCAAAATTGGCAAATGTGATGATTATATAGGCCTTAAAACATAGAAAGAGAGTAGATTGCTCAGTAACTTGTTTGTTGCTAACCACAGAGAGGTCTTGTTGAATTGCAGTATTGCGAGTAATTCAAAACAAAAATGTGTTGATGAAAAAACAATATTTTGGTATATGTATTTGGAGAGTTTTAGGCAATGCTTTCTTTTTCTTGGGTAGTATATTATGGAATGAGTCAAATCTTTAAGGCTAGGTATTTTTACAGCTTACTTTAGTGCCAGGCTCTGTCATTTCTGCTTATGTTGAAAATTGAACTCCATGGGAGCAGAAGAAAAGCATTGGTATTATTCAACATGAATAAACTCTGTGACTTGCTCTGAAAGGAAGGGCCTTTGCTGGCATGAAAATCATATAAAATACTGAATCCCATCCTTTATTTGTTCAATGCGTATGTGATTTCCCTTTTACAGTTTTGTACAGATCTCTCGTTAGGGAAAAAAAATATACTAAGTGTTCTTTCAAGACAGGATTTGGCTTTTAATATTTTCCAGCTATAGGGACAGAACTTTCCTTCTTTGCATACAGGCCGTGACTTTTCTCCTGCTGTTTCTGTTCTTTATCCCATGCAGAAGAGGTCTTATTTTTCTGAGGCAATAGTTAATGTAACACAAATTTAGCATAATGTTCCCTGACTTGTACATGTCTCTTGTGAATTTTGAAGTATAATTTTCACTATTGCAATTAAAGTTTTGTTCCCTCATTATTGTGCCTGAAGTTTGTTATGGAGGCAACTAAGTTCTCTCATTGACCTGCTGCTGCCTTTTTTTTTTATGAGAATAGGAGAATTCCAGTTGCTTTAGGTCACTGATGTCATTGTTAAACTTGTGTATATGCTTAGCTGGTGGGGAGATCTTTTGGAAGGGCGTGGGGAGGGTGTTCGTTTCTTTCTTCCAGTGGTACTATGCTGCAGGAAAAACATACTGCTTGAGCATTATGTCACCCACTAATCATGGTGAACTCAGCTCTTGGTCGGCTGAAAGTCATGAGAATTTGCTTTTTATTTCACTGGAAATAGAATTGCATCCATAGAATTTCAAGAGTATAATTCCATGCATATGTAGTCACCTAAAGCCAGTGTAAGTCCACCCTGCCAAGAGGGGTAATTTAATCTTTGCTTCTACACCTGCCTTACATTTCTATCCTCACCATCTTGCCACATTTGCACACCTATCCCTGTAGCCAGAGCAGGAAATAGGCCTGGCTGAACACTGAGCTAGGAAAGAAAAGTGCTAGATCAGCCTGATTTATCATGCAGTCACATGAACACTACTTTTGGCAGGAGGAAGAAGATGGGATTGAACAGAAGATACTGGAACAAAGATGTTTTATATGTCATTTGCTGTTGTTTAGTGAAGCAATTATGTTAGATCAATCTGAAATGTTGTTTTGTGTAGGTGACATTCTCACTGCCCTAACTAGTGTCTCTGGACGTAAACACCCATCAACAGTTCAGGCCAAACAGCTGAAGATGTGCCTTCCTATGATGCCTGTAGTGCTTCATCTTGTGACATCCCAGGTAGATTCCCGTGTCCCGCTTCTCCCCTCCCCAACTGTTAAACAAAGGACAAATTCTTGCAGTTTCCCAAAATCTAATTTCTGTTGATCATGATCAGAATGGATAAAATAGAACTCTTATTAATGTGTAGAGATGTTGATGAGTATTCCAGCTATGTATAACAGCATTAAATATATAAGCCTTATTTTTCCACATTGTAAGACAACTCTAATGATAGAAGCAAATACATATTTTGTTCTCTTTTTTAACATGGCTGTGAAATACATGTTTTACTTTTTCTGGTCATAAGATATGCATTTAATGTAATTTTTTCAACTTTTGCTAAATTCAAATAGGTATTTTGTCCCCAGATAGTCACAGAGGAGTTTCTTTTCAACTATGGGACCTTACTTGTGAGTATAACCATCTGAGTTAAATCTTATTTATAAAATATACATATGCATAAAATTTGGGGGATTATTTTAATGTAATAAAATTGCATTAAATTTATAAATGGGAGAGAGAACTTTATTCTGAATATAAAATTTAAGCTTTGATTATATTCAAAACTTTATATATTATCAGAAAATATTTTCTGTAGTAATCTATTGGGTCAAAGGGAAAATATGCTATCCTGTGTTCAATTATAAAGAAACTCTGCACATGCCTGATAAACTGAGTATTTCCTGCGTGCTTTAGTTTAGACTAGAAAAGTTTAGCTTTAAATTACACAGAATATTCTTTCTAGAATTTTATGCTAGTATTTTATGAGTAGAAATGAAAGATAGATTATAATTTAATGTATATTTAAAGTATTCTTTCCTTTTGTCACCTTTTTCTTCTTGCTAGTACTTTTACACTGTATTTAGTTGATGAAAAGCTGAGTATTGTAAGCTACAGAGCTAAGATATTTGTCTCGTTAACGTCTACAACCTATTTACAACATTAGCAATGGAAAATGAACTTTTTAACTGTGCCATAGGATAGTATAGCAAAAATGAAGTAGTACTGTTGTAACGTAACTTCCTCATATGAAAACAGTTGTTTCTGCTAAATGAGAAAAAAGCATGTTCTAAAGTTGCATATCAGAGTTAAGCAAGTACTTTTAAGTGCATGAGTTCATAAATGACAACTAGGTATTTACTTCCACAATAGCATGAAGAAATGCTTCGCCACAAACAGCTAGATTAAAGTTTACTGTTCAGATTCACTTCTCTTTCTCCTTTGACTCTTGATTCCAGGAAAATGTGGGTTTAATTTAGCTTTACTAAAATATTTGTATAAAAATTAACATTAGGATGAAGACAAAAAATTCTAGAACTGTAGATGTTGAATTACAAAGCCTTTATCTCTTTGAAGCATTTGTAACTAGGCAGTAGATTTATTAATGGTTTCGGATCAACCTTCTAGAAGGTGAAATTCTTCTGTCAACAATATTACAGCAGACCAGGTACAATGTAAGTTTTCTTTTGATGTTACTCCAGCTTGCTTGAACTACTGAGTGAGGAAGTCAGGCTAGTTACACTAGCACAGCTTTCCTCTCAGATCAAGGAGGAGAAGATTACTGAATATTTCCTGCATCTTGTGCTTCTGTCTCCATCAAACAAGGCAATTCGGGAACTTACACATACTATTTCAATTTACGCATGAAAAAGGGAGGGGAAGTAGTATCTGGAAGATAAATATCAAATTTGAATCCATTTTATATAGCTGTGTTATGATATGACTAATATAATTATTTCTGGAAGAGTAACTATCCATTCTACCAGGCAACAGTCTACTCTGGAATTTTGTGTTTAGCAGCATTCCCACTGACATCCATAAAGGGACATTTGATCATCAGCTTGTACTTTTTCAAAGTACTGTGGTATAATTGAGGCCTCTAAGATTTTAGCAAGTCAGTCTTTCAATTTTTTTGTGGTTTTTTTTTTTTATTTTTTTCCCTGATTTATTCAAAAATTTTACTCTTAATAAGAAATGATTAGGAGTGGAAAGATGTGTGCTTGGTATCTGGAAGGAAAAGAGTAGTTATTTTCCTGTAACTGTTGTTCATTGAGAATTTTTTTTCTTGCTGCTTTGAAGTTGTTTCCATCATCACTGTAATTTTCAGTAGCGTTGTGCAAAGAAATTGAGAGGGAGTTGGGACAGTCCTTTCATGTTTTCAGCTATGAATAGAAATACATGGAGGACATGCTCTGCCCCAAAGGCACAGGCAATAGCAGGCTCCTAATGGAGTGCATAGGGCACAGACTCATCTGTAGTGGAATACACACCCTGTTCCTCTTCATTGCTTAGAAAAAACCCAGATAGTTGGGGTTTTGTATAATTACATCTACTGCTTGTGTTTCTAATATAAAATTAAGGAAATAAGCATTAGTAGCCAAAATGATTTGTGCACCAGGTATATTGATTTTTTCCAAATTGGTCTTGAGAGTATGGTTAGGTGTGAAACTGTCTTAAATGAGCAAACAGAATAACTTACTCTCTTCCAACACAAGTTAATTAGATAATAACTAGTAATTTTCTTCAAATGATCAGGAAAATAAAAGTTTTTTTACAGAAGCAGTTGTTTTTTATGACTGCCTCTGAGATGCATTTAAATGATGAAATATATAATTAGTTTCTAACTGTATTTTTAATTAGAGAAGAATCCTTCAGATGTTTCTTACATATTGAGAAAAAGAAAACCCATGTAGACACTTCTGCCTATTTAATATATAAGAACAAAATTTTAATTGATAGTGAAATATAAAACAAGCGTCATTTTCTTAATGCTTTAAATCATATAAATAAATAGATATGTGTGCTGGTTGAAAATGAGAAAGATGTTTATCCATGGTAAATTCTCTGTGTAGTAAATACTGCATTAGTAAAAAAGAGCATACTATAAATTCTGCTGAGAATTTTCCTGCTTCAGCAAATGTTAATAACATGTGTTTTGCATCTCCTATGAAATAAACAGCTATGCATAAAAGTGAAAGCACAAGAATGAAATCAAGATTAAAAGGCAAAAGAATAATGGGTCTAATTGTACAACATTTACTTAACCCAGATTATTAATAATTTCATTGTCCCTGTTCCTCAAAATGGTGACTAATTTAGGTAATTTTTAATAGAAGGATATGCATTTTTGTATGTTCTCCTGTGTGTAGCTGTATCCATGGTGTGTGTAGTATGCATGGAGATCGAAAAGATTGTACAAATAACAGCAAAATTGCATTTTCGGGAGGGTCTTTGGTCTTTTTAGTGATTTATTTTAACATAGCCATGTCAAATGTAGTTCAAAATCTTCTAAGCAAATTACAGTTTTCTGTTAACAGTAAAGACATTTAATTACTGTCCATTTAGCTGGAAATGTTATAATTCCTGACATTAGCCAGAGTAATAGTCCTCACTCTACTCTACGTTTAAGTGTCCAGCAGCATTACAGACTTGCAAACTTGAGCAACCTGGTCTAGTGGATGGTGCCCCTGCCCATGGCAGGGGGGTTGGATCATTCTATGTTGTAACAGCTAGATCATTAATGCTTTCAGTATTTCATATCTTAATTATTATGACAGTGTTTCCTAATGTAGGTACATTAACATTTTGTATTTACACAGTCCCTTAAAGAATTCCATGGTGTAATTATTCAGTGATTATGCTTCTTAATTTTTGTTTCTAAAGTATTTTAATGTAAATGCTGCTTCTTCTGTAGAATTTTATCAGATCCGTAGATTCAGGAGAAACAAACTTGGATGGAGCAATAGGTAAGGCAACCTATGATATTGCAGTACTTTTACATGCAGGCATTGTAACTGTGGCATTTTGTAAAGAAATATGATGATTTTTACCAATAGGGCAAGCTGCATCAGAAGAATTGATTAAGACTACTTTATCAACCTTTGAAGCACTAACACAGCATCCTGTCTTGTTGACAATCCATCGCTTGACTGTAAGTATGGCAACAAATTAAATAGTTACAGAATAATTGGCCTAATTCCATTGATAAATAGAATGTTTTGAAGATCTAGAAACTGTTTAAAATATGGCTTAAAATGTATTGTGGTTCTATTTGGCAGGAAGATTCCTTATTGTTTATAGAGAGATTTAATTTTCAAAGAAGCAGCAAGACATTTGGACTCAGTTTACTATGTTTAGTTGAGAAGTTAGAGGGAGAATGAGAAGGGCTTAAAGTTTAGAAATAGCAGTTTTAAAATTATTTTCATGTAAATATAACACTTGATTCTGTAAGTCTTTCCTCAGCCTTAAAGCAACTATGTTGCTATATATTAGTGAAAATTTCACCACTTTATTTGTCATTATGCTTTTAACATAGCTTGGAAAGACCACTTCTGAGATCACATTCCGTCATTACTCTTCCTGATGAGATCATCAATAGCAGTTATGGTGGTTTTTTTCTTTTGTTTAATCATAACAGATTGCTTACTAAAAATTGCAATTCAATTACCAAACGCACATATACTGTAAGCTTCTTACACCACTAAGATTTGTTTTCTTTGAAGTTTTTGGTTAAATGATTTACTGTGAGCTAAGCTAGCTGAAGCCAGAACAATTACATTGTGAAACAATTGTCAGCAAATCAGTAGGCTGAAATGTTTGAATGTGTTTGACAAATGATTGTAGCCTGTACCAATGCATTTTTTGAGCCTAAATTCCCACCAAACATTTAACTCACCATACTTACTGTGGTGACCATTTAATTCAAACTGAAATTTATGTGTTTGTACTGGAATTAGGTTAAGGGCATACTCAATATAGCAGTTAAACCAAGAAAGGCATTAGTAAATTGTAATACATACGAATGAGTGATGTTAGGGATTGTGCTAGGTAAGAATGGGTAATCTTAGAAATTAAGGGTTTTAGAAGTTGAATCCTATTTGGTGTGCGTGTTAGTTGAGTATTTAGGTTATAAAGTCTTAATAAATGAAAACAGTAAAATAAAAAAAACATTGGAATTTAAAGAAGTTTAATGTTTACTTTATTAATGCTCACAAAAGAGTGGTATTCAAGAAAATAGTCCTTATGTGCAAAAATCTAACCAATTAATAGTCAGAGGGGAAATAGTACAGAACTGAACAGTTCGATTTACTTTAAAGTAATATGGCAAACAATGTTCTAGAAAAGAAATGTGAATGTAGTTGAGGTATGAATGCCTATTGATATCTCTCTAAATGCCTGTCAGCCTGCAAGTCACTGTATTATGACAGTATCATTCTAGAATCACCTCAGTTTTTTAAAATAACTGTTTTACTTTTGTGGGTTATCAGTGTGTCTTATATTGACAGAAATATGTACCATTTTTTTATGGACATCCATCAACATTTACTGAAATTGCAATACCTTGTGTCAGCACATTAAATAACATTTCTCTAGCTGTTTAAACTTTAATGGTCTGGGGGTTTTTCCCTGAAAAAAGCACCAAGGAGACAGGTCCGCTTTACGACTCTTCTTCCCCTGCTCCCATCCCTGCGTTCAGCAGAACGTTATATTGAAGCCAGGGAATGACTATCCCACTCTTTTAAGTAAACCCTGGCTAGCAGGAGGTGAGTTTTATTTAAGTAAATTTCTGGGGAACAGTTTACTTCATCACATATGTTAAAAGTTTTAGATGTTTATTTAAAATCCATCTGAGCACATCAGTTAACCTTATGTAGCTAGGGATAAAACTTCTGCCTGTGCAATGCTTGTAAATTTAGGATACATGCCACTTGTGTAGAATAGTTTTCCTGATTTAGAATAGGTATATATTTGAAATTTATTAACTAAAAATAATTATATCCTTGTCAATGAACAGCTTTTTTTTTTTTGAGAAAAGAAAATCTATTACTTCACTCACTCATTTTCATAAATAACAGTTCTTCCTAATTTAAAAGAGCCCTCCTGACATTCAGCAAATAGCCATTCAGACACAAAATAAAGTGGATAAATTGCCTTGTATTTGGTATGTTAAATTCAAGAAATTGTCCACTGTAATTAATAATATCTAACCACATCTGCCACTAGTGGTGCAAACAGTAATTAGTTTAATACTATTTACGAAGTCTAGTGTGCTAATTATACTTGAATGTACAGCATACATTACTTTAGAGGAAAGTGGTACTTCATCTTCTGTGATGCATACAGAATATTTTTAGAATTGCTGTTACTCAAGGGATATCTTCTAATTGCTGCTCGCGGAGCATGACTGGAATCTATGAATATAAATGCCAGCACCCAGTGGAACTTGGTGCTTTTTTAGAAAGTTGAAGCAAGTCATGTTCAAGCTTCCAGATCAATATTTACGTATAACAATGGTTAATAGGAAACTCTTTTACTGGAGTGAAATGTGTATCCTAGGCTGATTTCTGAAGCCTGGCTTGCTCGTTTAGACACAGTTGGTTACAAACGGCATTTTATGGGGCGGGGAAGGCCAAAACCTTCTTGAGAGGATGCATTCTTTCCACTACAACTGTGACATTGCTTTAAAGCCTCTAATCAGAAATTAAATGCATTTCTAATAAAGTTTAATGAATTTAATAAAAAGTGAGGTTATATTAAGCAAGAAGAACCAGTAAATTTTTCAGTTCAGTTCTGGTTTTAGTTTGGCTGCAGTGGCAATTGTGTAAGTTAATAGGATTTTAAGAGCAATGTTTCAGATTCTTTTCCACTTTGAGAAGAAAAGAACTGCTTGTTCTGGGTTTTAGTTCATGTTTGATTTGCCTTTGTATTTGTACCTTGAACAAAGAAAATTGAATAAATTGATTTTTGGTGATCAAATTTCTGATTACCATCAACCTGAAGGCAGTTATTAAGGAGATACATTTCTGTGGGGACTGGCTTTATTATATGTTACTAAGTGTGATAAAGTCAAGGGAAATTAATTGAAAGTGCTCAAATGAAAACCAGTAGTGAGCAGTAATTTCATTTTGCATGCAGATGTGTGCATTTTTACAAGATATAAAGACTAACAGTAAGTGTGACTCGGCAAATTTTGACAAAACTGTAGATTTTCAGGTACGCAAGTATGATGATGAAGGCCATCAAGAAGAGTCTCTATAGACCAGAATGGAATATAAACCCCGGTTTCTTAAACTGACACAAGTCCAACTGCCTGTTTCCTCCATGTACCTAAACTGGAAAAGTATTTATTAAATTCGGATAATAAGTGTTATAATAATATTTATTTTCAAATTTTGGTAAAGGTTTAGATATAATTAACTGGAAGAATTCCATGCTGACTGTATCATTTGCATTTTTCTTTTCTCTAAGTATATTTATTTGCCTGAAAAAAGGACATATGCTAATTCAGAGCACTTTGAGCAGTGATGAGGTTCATGATGGCAGGCAGTTCCTATGGGACTCCTTTCTATACTCTAACTAGCTCCTAAAAATGATCTGTATACTGCACAGATGATGTTTTACCTGAAGCATGAAAGTTCTCTAGTTGAGGCAAAAGTTTGTCAGCAGTGATTCTCCTCCTGAAGGTTTTAAAACTTATTTTTAAAAATCAGGCTAAAATAAAAGCACCCTGAACATGATTACTTGCTTGATGGGAACACAGGGGAAAAGCAGCAAGACATGGAAATCTACTAGTTGACAATATTTTCACCAAAGATGACAACACAAGGGTTAGAAACTTCTGCAAGTGCTTTTTTCTGCTAATCTTAGTCTTTTCTTGATTCAGCATCAGTGGTGTTCTTCATCCATAGTCTGTTCTGATCTAACCACTGACACCTTAATTTTGTCAGTGTATGAACATATTGTACAGCATTTCTTCAATCACTTTCCCTTTTCAAGTAGATTAAAATTCTACACGCCATGTGGCTTTCTGTCCATTAAGCTAATCCACATGAAATGAGACTTTCGTGAAACCAGTTCTGTACTAACATTGAGTCAGTCAGTCAGTGCTGTCTCTTCCCAGAAGTAAGGAAAAAAAAAAAAAAAAAAGCCAAAGCCAAACCCTCAATGAAGATTCTGATGTTCTGAAGACTTTTTGAAAAAAATTAAGAAATGTCATCCTTCTACCCAGTTCATTCTAAGATGCATTAGATTATTTTTTCTTTTACATTCTGAGAGATTACTGGCAATATTAAAACATTGAGGAGCATGCTGTGCCTCCAGCAAATGCTTTAAGAAATTTGAAGGCATCATGATCTTAATTCCATGGTCACTTTCAGCAATAACTTTGTATGTGGAATTTTAATGAGAATAAATGTCAAGGTGATGTTGGATGTTGTGGATCTTACATGTGACTGGAAAAAAAGGGGTTGGGAGCTGGATGGTCTTTGCTTTGGTATGTTCTGCTTTGAATAGTGGATAAGGAGAAGATACATCTGATAATTGTAAGTTAAACATATGCACACTGAAAAGAACCAGATACCTCTAGAAAAATCCCTGGAAGTGAAGTAATGGGCTTAGTAACTTGTGAGTTTGGATATGATAGCTGCATGGAATGGATAGTGTGGTTTCTTTATGTAAGTTTAATTCTGGGGTCTGATTTTCACTTGAACAGCATGGCTCACAAATGCTACTGGAACAGGCTTTAAGCCTGCTTACTTTTTCTGTCCACCCAGTGTAACACCAAATGTCAAGACTTTGGCCTTAAGCACTGCTTTGAAGAGCTCTGAAACTCAGTTTTAATCAAGGGAGAGATTTCTTTAGGTCGGTAATGTTAACCACATTAAGGTAAGTTCAGTGAATTCATCCTTGCTGTCTACCACAAGTGAATGGAAGTTTAGTTCTCCATCATCATTCTGAGGGGCTACCTCCTGCTAAATAGGGATTTAGTGTATTGGATCCTTCCACTGTGAGCCCTTGTGGTGTTGTAACTGCTTTTTAGTGGTACTTGTGGAGCTTGGATTTTGCACGGTGAGGTTAAGTAAAGCTGAGGCAATGTTTGTTTCTAACAAAGCAGGCTCATTTATTTAGGGTGCAGGCCTTGCGTCTGACATCTCCTGAAGAATGGAAACAAGCAGAGAAGGACTGAAATTAGTTTTCTCTTTCAAGCCCCTCCTAGTAGCTGGTGAATACTTAACCACTCTGAAACTGTGGCTTGTCTCTCCTTCTCTTTTGGGGGTTAAAATAACATACAGACTTTGCAGAATAATTTCTATAAAAATTGTGCCTTGTTTTCAAAAGATCTGATTTTTCTAAGTAATAAAATACTGTAGGAAAGTGAGTATAGCTTTTCCTCAGTGCTCATACCTCACTAGTAGGGTTTTTCTTGCAGAAGTCAGTGAACATTATGGGGACAGATGTTCTGGTTTTGGACAGTATACTTGGATTTCCCAAAAATTTGAGAGTCATGCACCGAAGACTTTTCAGATCTGTCAGTGGCTCTTCCCTCTTACCCTCTGACAGATCAACTTCTTCTAACTAGTTAAAATTTACTAAGTAGAGAATAGAGATCAGTTTTAAAAAAATTAGGTATATTAAGAATGGTGCCTTACAAGGATCTGTGTTGCAACATACGCTATTTGTAACTAATCCAGTAAAGGGAATGAATAGGGAGGTGGCAGAACTGACTGACACTAAATTATTCACAGTAGTGAGAATTAAAACTGACAGAAGAGTTGCAGAAGGTTTCGAGATATTGAGTGAAAGGACAATAAAATGACATGCAATTCAATACTGATAAATGTCAAGCAACACACATGGGGAAAATCATTCCAACTATGCATATGCAGTGTCAGGCTCTAAACTACTTGCAACTGTTCTGGAGATCTTTTAGCATCATTTTTGTATGAAAATGATAGCTTTATACTCAGCAGTAATCAGAAAGACAACTAGATTATTAGAAATGACTGGTAGAAGATCAGACAAAAAAGCAGAAAACATCACTATGCCATAGTAAGTCCGTGGTGCCCTCAAGTGTTGAATACTGAATGCAGTTGTGGTCATTCACTTCTAAAGGGAATGAAGCTTAACAAGAAATAGTACGTCTTGATGATGTGAGGAGGGACTGAGTAGATAAGAACTTCAGCTTGGAAACAAAAGAGAGTATAGAATTATGAATGGCATGGGGAATATGAATTGGAAATAATTATTAATGGTTTTCATAAAATAAGTGGGTATCAAGTTAGCTGCTTTAAAGTAAACAAAGTAGTGCCTTTTCATAAGGCATAATTCAAGTGTGGAATTCAGTGCCATAGGTTTTGCACATGCTAAACGTATAAATACATTTAAAATAGGTTTTGACAAATATATGGGAGAAAAGGCTAGTAAGCATTATTAAATGCAAAAATACAGATACAGCATCAGCATACGAGGTTTCTTAACTCAAGAGTTACTTTACTAGAAACTAGAGTTGTGCTTTATGCTTGGTCTATTTCTCCTACTCTTTCAACTCCTTTCCGGTTGTCAGAAACAGGACTACCAGGTTTGAGTACATTTTTGTTCAGTCCTGTACATGTGTATTATAGCTGGGAGATGTGACTATAGTGTGTATGGAAGCTTCTAGTATTTCATTCCTGTTTTGGGTACTGGTAACAGCAGAGTTGTGGCAGCATAGCCTTTGAATGCCATCATTACAGAATTATACAATGGTGGCTTTGTGCAGTTAGGGATTTATCATGAACTGGGTATCAGGCTATTTAGAAGATGGTAGAAACCCAGATATAACTATGATCATATTCAATCTAGTCTGTTTAGGTTTTAAGAATATTTCTCACTTTCTTTTGTAAGCAATCTTAGTGATAAAGACTGAGACAAGAAAAATATCTGCCTACCTTCATGCATATATGGAGATTTGATTCCATGTAGATGTCAGCAGTCATTTAAAAGAAGAAAAAAAGAATCCTTGTTTGAGTATTCTTCTATTTGTTTCAATCCCTCTTGAAAATGCTAAAATACTAATACCATGCTTCTGTCTACATAACTTACAGAAACTTCTGCAATTCACTGGTGAATTTATTAAAAATATTTTATGTACCATTACACTTCAGTTTATTTCACCTCAATAATTACTTGCTTAGTTCATATCTTGTTTACAAATTTGTGTACACATTAGTAAAAAAGAGTGACCCAAATGGCATGGAGAGATTATGAGGGTTGCAGAGTTACCAAGTATCTGATTTAAGGTTCACATACAATTTAATACTTGCTTCTCCCTTCAGCATGTGAATTCTGATATGCACTTGCATCACAAAATAATTTTCCATAGGATTAGTGCTTCATTTACTTGATCTCCCCACCGCACCAAACTGACGTGAAGCAAAAACCTGCTATGGAGAATTCCATTCTAAACAGTTTGCCAAAATTGAGGTTCATGTTGGAAAAGGTCAGAAAAAGCTACCGCAATTATTCAAGACCTAAAGAAGCTTCTTTGCAATGACAGTTTAAAACCTGTTTATCTTAGAAAAGGCGATTGGCTTAACTACATTCGCTAATGTGGAAATACTACTGTTAATACTAGATGAAAGTGAAAGAAGATTTGAAGTTTTAGAAACTGAAGTTGCATTATACTGCTGTATACTGCCATCTTAATTGGTATCAGTCTGAGTCAATGCTGCTGCTGCTGAGTGATTCATAATATTCTGAGTCCCTACATTGCTTCAGACAATCAAGAGCTGCTTTTTTGTCTCTTTTCTGTCTCACATCTTTAATTTACCACTTAAATGTGCCTCTTCATTTGAGAAGCATTGCAGTAGTTTGAACTGGTTTTTTGGACTGAAAAACCTTAAGTACATGCTTTTTTTTTTTTTTTTTTTAATCCTACCTCACAGGTGTATTATAAGTGATAAATTACCATTTGTCAAACAGTTCAGAAACCTGCACTAATGGGGTTGTTGGAGTGCAATGTAGTTCTGTTATTTATCTTATTGCATATTAAGTGAAAAGACCATGAAATATTTCAAAATTATGAAGTATTACAGAAGTCACTACATCTATGATATATAGCATTGCCTATACAGGCGTAAAGGCTATTTATACTTGCAAGAGTAGTTTGACTTCCATACTTGGACAGAGTCCTTTACCTCTTTTATGTATGTAACAAAGTATGTAATTAAGTATGTAACAAAGGCACTTTTGGTAGTTTTTTCAGAAGTGGAAAAAAAAGCTGGACTAAATTAATCCCTTAATGTCAGAGATTCATTTAACAGAGACCACCAACTAGCAGTGAAATAGTTGCTAATTGTAGTTATTGCTGACTAGATGGTAACTTCATTTAGTGACCCCTTTTCATATATACTTCCAGCTTCTATAGATGTTTCTTAATAGCTTAGTAGCTGCATAAATCTAGAGAAATTCTATCTTCCACTATTAATCACTAAAAGAAAACACATGGAGGATTGTAATGCAGGCTTGTTACACCCAATCCTGTCCATGGCATAGTGAGAAACTACACAGTAATTTTATTTGTATAAATAAATCCAAGGACAAGCTGTGTATCCATGATGCATACTTAAAAATTGTAGGGCTGTCCATCCATCCTTTCCACAAAACTAAAGCATGTCCTGTCTAAATAAGCTGTATTTTACCAATGACTTAAGACTTAGCAATTAATTCTTTTACAGAGAATACTAATAATACACTATTTTTGTAATATTAGATATATAAAACTGAGTTATAGCCTAGTTTGCCATAAGTTGATTTCGGATGGAACTAAGCTGACTAGTCCTGCGACAGATGATTAATTGTAACAATACACTCATGGACAATAAAGAGTTGACTGGATTATTTTTTCTCATGTTTCAAATCTTAAGTCTGTTAATTTAAATTTTAATGGAAGACTGTGTATTACCAGAATGGTAGAATTTAAAATTTTATCAAGACTCTCTACTAAGCTTAAGGATATTTCATTAGAGGTAGTACATCTTTCCTGATGTATTTTAGTTCTACGCAGGTTTGTTTTAGGAGGATGTTTCTTCTGAACTCTATTTGATGGTTTGTTTATGGATTAAAGCATCAGGATTAATAGATATTCTAATACTCTTTTTTCTTAATATCTGACATCTGCACTGAATTCTGTATTCTAAATTACAATTCACTCTCAATGAATTATATCAAAGTTACTGTTGTTTTATATGTAAAAGTACATTACTGTCTGTAACTTTATGGCAAGTTACTAGAGGAAAGGGAACTTAGTTGCTTTGTAAGAGTGATTATGGATGAATTTCCATGATTATACCAGCCCTCTTTGATTAAGGGCTCTAGCAGTGGAATAAACATAGATGATAGTGTATCTCTGTTCTATTTTTTTGGAATAATTTAAGCCAGGTCTTTCTACTTCTCTGTTTTAGGTTGAAGACTGTATCTTCCCACCACTAGTTTCTTTGGTCCACAGTCAGAATGGTAAGTATATTGCCACATCAACTACAGTTTCCATGAATTCCACATTTTGTTTTAATTAGACTTCAGTGTGGTCACATTCTTGGCACCTTTATTTTCAAGTGGAATGGAGACTCTTCAGCTTGCGGTTGCTCTCAGAAACCACATCACTGCTTTTAAACCACGAGGTCATGGCTGAGGAGAAAGGGGAGAGCCCCGACTCAAACAGCAAGCTTCTGTCTCTCATTAGAGATTCATTGCTGCCTCAGTAAGTATAATATTGCTCCTGTAATGGGGAATAACTTGATACTTGCTCCATTTTGACAGCGTATTTGTTTGTACTACCCTTTTTATGTTTAAATGGCAAAATGAAAAGAGGAATAGCAGTTAACTGCTGCCAGAGTTCTCTGCCCAACATCTCTCTCCTAGCTTCATTTAGTACTTTGTCATATACAACACAAACACAACTTCTCTGTGACACTCATTTCTGATACTGTGCCTCTGGCTGCTCTTGTAGTGAAACAAGTTTACCCTAGCTTTTGGGCTGTGATTTAAATACTCCTCTTTGTTCCACTAATGAAGTCAGAACATTCTAACAGCAACATCTTTTTGTCTATTTTGGATATTGTGCCCTCATGTAAGGTGTTCTGAAATCATATGGAATGGCATATAACTTTTCAAAAAGGAATAGTACAGGATGGATTAGTCCTCCATGATCCACCCAGGGGTTATTGCCTCTAAATTGCTGTCCTTTCCTGCTGCTCCAAGCAGCAGAAAAACCCTACAGCAGAGTAGATGAAACTACAGCCTGTGGGCCAGATGTGGCCTGGAACTTCATTTATATGGTTTATGGTCAAATGAGGCCTGTCATTTTAAACTGACTTGCAGGTGAGCATAAAGACAGCTCTCTGTGTTATGCATGTACATACTGTGAGCTGATAACATCTGTGAGTAGCGGGAAGGAAGGCACAAACACAAGATGAGTACAGTAATGATAAGTTATTTATCTTTCACGTTATTCTAATAATGCTGCAGTGTATTTTAATGCGTCATCCTCAAAAGTTAATAACTGTAAATACTTAGCTGCCCTAAGTGAGAAAATTGTTCCCCACCCCTACATTAAGTAAGTGGCAGAAGGGTAGAGGAATGGATGCTGGATTATGATTAGAAGCATAGTGCCTTCCCCAAAAATGAGACTCTCTCTTGCTAATTGACTAATGTTCTTACAGTATGAGGACCAAAGTTCTGTCTATGCAAGATGTATAATCTTTTCTCTGTGAGAGATAATGGGAAGGAAATCGTAGAGCTCTACAGAGAAGCTTATTTTCACACCTTTCTTCACATTTTTTTTTTTCTCTGGGAAATACAGAATTTATCAATATGAATTAAAATGCAAACTGGAAATATTATTTTTAAAATAGAGTATATGCATTTTTAAAAGCTGTCAGATAATTTTCTTCTGATAGGGGAAGAGACCTGGAGTCAAGTGGGACCAAGTTCTGTCCTTGCTCTGAAAGTTGCCCTTTGCAGACATGCCCATCTTGTAAAATGTTTCTCATTGAACTAGAGGGGGTGGGGTGGGTGTTGGTGTCATGCTAATTACAAACTAGAATGAAAACAGCAAGTATACTCCTGTCTCCAAGCTAATTAGCTCAATTGAGTGGCAGGGCTTTTTGATCTAAGACTAAGGATGATCCTACTCTGGGGACTTCACCTGTGCTATCTGCATGCATTGCATTGTACATGTATGAAAAAGGGCTCTTGCAGCAGCTCAGAATCTTGGTTCCAGGCTTTAAGTGTTTCCTGAATCTGTTCCTTTATCCCACTAGTACAGATGATGACACTTGTATTTGGAAAACCATTTGAGATTGTCTCAAGAAAATAAATATTGAAGTTTATGATATTTGGAATATATTGGAACTTGGTATAAAAATTTTTTACTCTAGCTTAGGAGCATAGTAAAACAGTATGTAAATCTTGTAGTGATTCAGAAAGAGTTAACTAGTGTCTGCATATTTAATACATTACTTGAACCTGTGGGTTTAGCCAACCCCTAGTAAAGATGTTCACCTCTGGGGAGCAGGTGATCAGTGCAAGAAGGCACAGAGGGAACAAAAAGCAGAGGAGGGTTTGAGGATTTTCTGCAGAAAAGAAAACTCAAACTCGGTTTTGACTTGAAAGCCTCACAACTCAATTTGGAGAAGACTCAAAAAAAAACTAGGAAGAGACCAAAGCACCTGCTTTGGATGTTAAAAAAGACACAAAAGGTAAGTTTTGTTCAGCAGTGTTCTAGGCATAGGTAAGAAAATATTGATGGGAGGTAGGAATGAATCCTCATACACTCTCTACAGTTCTCAAAAGAAGCTTTATCTGGATGCAAAGGGATCTGGCCTAAATCTAAAGAGAAGGGAGGTCTAAGATTCGGTGTAACCTACTTGTAAAGATAATGTAAAGCTCTATCCCAAGAAGTAAGAGTTACTTGAAAACTCTGAGATAGAAAGTAGAGACAAGTAGATTGTGTTTGCAGGCTGAAGAGGTGTTTGCTGATGTTGTTTAGTTGATGTTTTGCTGATGTTTGCTGTTGCTGGACAAAGGATGGGACAGAGTGTGACTCAGCTGGAGGACAGTGAAAAGAGGAGAGGCATGCAATAGCTGCTTGTTTGTGGGCAGTCTGTTTGGGGAAGTAGGTATTTCAACCCCTTTTGATTCTACTTTTTAAGAACTGAGAGCTGTTGAGTATGGAAGGGAGGGACATCTGGGTTTAACATGTGATGGTCTTTTTAACGAAGGTTATAATGATACTCATTTGTGTATATATTTCATTCCTATAAATACCTTCTGCAAGTTAATTTGTTTAAATGTAAAACTGACCCAGGAAATAGAATTTTGGTCACTATGCATGAAATATAAATGGTCTTCATTTTGAGATAAATGCAGGAATGCAGTATTTAATACTTTTTTTCTCATCTTCTGCATCATCAGTAAAATGGTAATTCCCTTAAACATTTGTGCATTTGTAGATCAGAAAGTTAACTTCCTCATAGGATTTTGATTGAATTGAATGAAATAGCTTAATTAAATTTCAGTTCACTGAAAGGTTAGTTGCCTGAGCGTTTCATAACCAAAATGAAACTTTCAGCTATAGAAAATGAATACAAGCTTTCTGTTACATATCCAGGGTTTTTTTATCAGAAATTGAAACATTAGCTCTTTTTCATTTAATTCTTAATATTCCTAATTATATATGATTTGAAATTTGAGCCAGAACCAGCAAAATGAGAGGAATGTGTAAATAAAGTTTTATTTCATTTGAAAGATTATGTAACTTGTTCTTGGTAGACTGCCAAGCCAGTTCTGCAAGTACAAAGTCCAGGATACTTGTAGATAAAATGTTCAGACTTTTTTAAGAGCTTCAGAGAATCCATATCCCCAAATCTTTAGGTCCTCTTGTCATGATTGCTTATAAAAAAGATTGACAAAATAACTCCTTCCAGTGTAGTACCTCTAATTTACAGAACCCATATAAAATGTTCTCTAAAACTATTGTTACTAAATTGATTTGTGTTTTGAAGTAGCAGGGATATCATTGGATGAACTCATTCATTTAACAAAGTATCTGAAGCACAGAATATTTTCCCTTCAGAGAAGATTCATATATTTGTAGCTCCTAATGGCCTTTACTCAGGCAATGTTTTATATTAATTGCTAAGACATTGACTTTAGTAATCTGCATTTTCTCGTGGGGTATTTGGCTTGATGGATCACTGCACCTTCCCTTAGAAATATCCTTTACTAGTGTTATCTTGTGGGAGGGGGGGAATAGAGTTTACAGTAAAAGGAAGTAAAGTGAGACTCTTTTATTGAACCTCAAGGAATTAGGATGCTTAGTGTGCACAATAGTAAGTCTCTCTCAAATGTAATACGTAGAAGCCTTAAAATTCTTTAAAGTGGACCCTGTTTAGGGAAGGTATTGATGTGTTTATAATAAAAAAGTATATTGCCAAGTGTCAGATCTTTAAGCTAGCATGGCTGCTTCGTTCATTACTACTATTAAGAATTTCCATTTTGGAGACTTAAACCCATGTCTTCTGCAGTGTGCAGATGTCTTCTGGCACCTGGGTCACCTGATAGCATCTTTGTTTGCCTTAAAAGATTTAGTCATGAATTCTGCAAAAAAAATGCAAATAGTTCCATTATGTTTGGTAGGAATATGTATTGTTTGCACGTAGACACCAGGATCGGTGTCTACTAATGCATTACACTATTTTCTTCTTTTATGAAGAAAGGGACTTTTTAATCACCAGTGAGAAATACTTGTCTTTCAGGAACTCTTATCTGTTATTTGTAAAGGAGAGATTTTAGTAACTGAAGACATGAAGCCAACACTGACTTCTAGTTGATTAATTGTGCAGATTCTCCGATGTGGTTTGCAACTGTACAGCAGTGCATTCCAGCTAATACATAGTAGTCATGACACATTGCCCGTAGGCTGCGTGCTTGTGTTAGCCACTGTGAAGGAGCTCCTGCAGGCTACATCAAGACTGCACAGCTGGTGTGCTTCACCCTCCTCATCGTAGAGTTGTCCAGATCGGAGACTTGCACAGAAAGCACCACATCTCCTTCTAGATTTCCTTCCTGTGTTAAATTGGAGTGCTGAGGTGTGGTGCCCAGGGAGAGGGGATCTTAATTCCAGAGAATAGCTGGCACACAGTAGGGTACATGCCAACACCCAGGTGGTGGGAAGTGATCTGGATTCCTCTGTTCAGGCAGCACTAAGGATCTCAAGATGTGAAGTAAAATTCTTGGTGATTCGCTTGATTCCACTCCCTCCCCCCATCAGAACACAAAAAGGAAAAAAATGTAGTGGAAGCATTTTGTTGCACAAAACATGATAACCTACCACATTTTCCTGCAGATTATCCTTTCATTTGTACTTGATTAATTCTTCATGGTTTTTCTTTTACAAATGAAGAGGTTTATGCTTCCAATTCTATTACTTCCACATGTTTAAAGTAGCACTATTTGTAATCAAAGGTGGTATTTTGACATGGCTGAGTCTGTGGGTTTTTATGCTTACATCTTTCTCTCTTCCATCACTGTATCCTATTGCTGTCCAGAATAATTTTGATTTAAACAAAATAAAAATAGCTCTGTTTGTTGGGCAGGCATTACTGGAATGTTAGCAGCAACAGGAAGGTCCATTTTGGTTTTCAGTAGCCTGTTTTCCTTTACCAAGATTTCCATGAGGTGATATTTGGAAATGTTTGTGTCCTGGTTTCAGCTGGAATAAAGTTAATTTTCTTCCTCGTAGCTGGTACAGTGCTGTGTTTTGGATTTAGGGTGAGAATAATGTTGATAACACGCTGATGTTTTAGTTGTTGCTGAGCAGTGCTTACACTAAGTCAAGGACTTTTCAGCTTTTCATACTGCCCTGCCAGCAGAGGCTGGGGGTGCACAAGAAACTGGGAGGGGACACAGCCAGGACAGCTGACCCAAATGAGCCAAAGGGGTATTCCATACATACCATGTGATGTCATGCCCAGTATATAGACTGGGGGGAGTTGGCCTGGGGGGAGTTGGCCTGGGGGCACTGCGGCTTGGGGATTGGCTGGTCAGCGGGTGGTGAGCAATTGTATTGTGCATCACCTGTTCTGTATATTCTATTACTATTATTATTATTTACTTTCCTTTTCTGTCCTGTTAAACTGTCTTTATCTTAACCCATGAGTTTTACTTCTCTCTTTTTTTTTTTTTCTTTTTTTTTTTTTTCTGGTTCTCTCCCCCATCCCGCTGTGGGGGGTGGGGGTGGGGAGTGAGCGAGTGGCTGTGTGGTGCTTAGTTGCCAGCTGGGGTTAAACGATGACAGGTTCATAGATGTTTTTCTTGTAGTTTTATCTTCACTGCCATAGCTCTCAAGAAATGCTGTTTTTGAAGTGTATTCATATTGTTCTGTTCCATATTACTTGGAGAATGGAAGTATGCTCTAGTTAAAGCAATATTTTTTTGAAATTTGAAATAAAACATAAAGATCAGTGCGAGTGTTCCGTAAGTCAAATATTTTGTTTTGAGAAAAATCACTATGTAAACAAAATACAGAGCTTAATCGTATGTAAGTTGATTGATGGTCGTCCTGAGCACCCAATAAATCTTCTACCTAATATTTTGAGGTTGGTTTCGACTTGTCTCTTGAAGATTAGATTTTTTAATATATAAAATATATATAATATAGATCAATAAATAAATTATATGCATATAGACAAGATGCATGTTTTAGAAATATATTTTAATATAATTTATATTTAAAGATGTGTATGTTTTATAAATATATATATATTATTACATATTTATAATTGTGTATCTCTAAAAAATAATGTGTTCTTTTATTACTGCTGCTTTTAAAGTTAATCTGATGCTGGTTTTAAAATACTCTGTGAGTCTTGTTTATTGCTTTGTACAGTTCCAAACAGCATTGTATTTCCATTGTGGTTATTATAAGGTTTGGAAATGGGAAATGATGTATTTTTAATATGAACTTTTTAACACACATCTCTTGACCTTTTTTTTTTTCACTGTTGCTACCCCTTTTCCCCCTTCCCTTTCAGGTATGAGCACATTCTGCTGGCTCCAGACCCAGTACCAATGTATGCTCTGAAACTGTTGGTGGCCCTGACTGAACACAGCCCTGCTTCTGTAAGGTGATACAACTACACAGTCTCTGTTGTTCTGGGTTCTTTCTGTTTCAATTAATTTTTTTCCATTAGGAAGTAACAATAACTTAGATCTCGCTATCATACTACTTTGACTAGCACTTAGGATATTTAGAAAATCCTTGGAGAGTATTTGTTATAGAACACAGTCTTAGGTCTTTTGTGCTGATTTTATATGATCCTGGTTATTTTAATATGGATTTAGCCAATGAAACACTAGAGACAAAATTGTAAGAATTTTAGCATTAAAATTATTGTTGAAAACTTAAAAAAAATTAATACCAAAACTTTATAAAAACTGTTTTCCAGGTAAGCATATTTGTACTAGGACAAAGGTGATGTGTTTGTAAAAGTTTAGACCAGTCAATTCACTTTAAAGCTGTTCATTTTTTTCTGCAAATATAGCTACCCTTTTAAGTTCCTAATTATGGATTTTTAATGTTTGGTATAGGTACACTCAGTATGTTTAGAAGTATCTTAACGTCTCTTTCTTCTTGTTCCAAAGTTTAGGCTGTGATGAACAAAAAAACCAAAACAGTGGCATAGAACTTAAGCTGCATTTGTTGATAGTAATAAGGAAGCATCTCTCTCATATGTGTGCACACACGCAGCTATTCCTCTTCCCTGACCTGCCCAGAAAATCAGGTTGTTCTTGCACTCACCATTGTCTGTTTGCAGTGTCTGATAGTGTTACAGCGAAGAATTCACTGCGTACCATACTGTCTTGCTTTGATTGATTGATATGAGCACTAGATAAAAAAAAAAAATAAGGAAATTTAATTTGTTTTCCCACTGTTTTTATTACAAAAGATGAAAACATCCTCTTTTAATCTTTTATGATGCTACTGTGGACAGTGCTTTAATATACTAAGTAGACTAAAAATGAACTAGGAAATAGAGTGGCTTGAGATTTTAAATGGTTTGAATACAGTTAATGTGCTTAATTGTATTTTTATTGTCTAGAAGCTGGTAATGCTACTGCAGGATTTTATGTATTATACAAACAAATAGTATAGCTTTTTATTTTTAGAATTAACCTACAGATATTCTAATACTTTGAATTATAAAAAATATTGCTGTAATTAGAATGCTGGATATTATAGCAGCACTTTCTTCTGCCTAATGAATTCTCTTTATTTGAGGAATCATGTGTATTTGCCATTAAGCTCAATGTAGGTAGATTGTAGATGCACACTTATGCTCATGGTCGTCTTACAGCAGACAGCAATTCTATTCTTAGTATTATTAAAGAGCAGCTGTGGATATCCAATGAACTGTTAATAATTTTAAATACCAGTGTATCTGGTACTGTTTTTTAAGGACAAGCTACTAGATTCCAGATACTAACACATCTGTAGTTGTTCTGTTTCTCACATGTCTTACTGGCCCTCTTCTTTTACTTTCACTAAATAATTTGTTTGGCTAGATTTCTGAAGGAGTGGAGTTTATGCAGTTCTCTTTGTCTGTCTTCCTCCTGACTCTTTGACTTCCCAATAACTTTAGCTGGAAGTAGCTGATGCATTGAAAGCATGACAGAAGTGAATAATATATTCATATTTGCACAAACTGCTTGTGAACAAAACAAGAAACAGGTACATGCTACAGTGAACACTAGATCACAATTGATCCTGTTTTGATTTGATGGCTAATTAATCAGTACACATGTAGCTCAGAATTACTCAAGGCAGATGCTCTCTTTTGCCCCTTTCATTAGGCTCATGGAAAGTATCTGCGATTATTGTGATGGGAAGTAAATCAGTAACATCGGATGCAAATCCATTGGGATTAAATTTGTTCTTTGTGGAAAAACTCTACTATATTTTAGTACTGATAACAGTGATGTGAGTCACTTTTCATTGAGTCTCTGTGGCTTCTCCAAGCTTACATTTTGTCCGCAATGCCTGTCTTTCAAGGATGGATGCTTTCTCCTGTGACTTACTTTAAACAAATAAAAATGGTGACAGCAAAAAGATTGTAAAATGACAAAATGTTAGATTAGTATTTACCTTATTGTTTCCATGTCTTTAAAAAATAGCTATTATTATTAACCTCATTATGAAATAAAAAAGAGTGAATTGGGAGGAGGATGAGGGCTACTGTGTTTTATTTAGTTTGTTCCATATGATAGCTTGTTCTCAGACATGTTCAACTAAGGCATTCTCTCTTTCTTGCTCTCTCTTTTTTTTAATCCCACCATTTTTCTTGTATCTCAAACTTAAACTTTCTTCTTCCTATCCCCTCAGTCTCTTTTCCCAATAGAGGCATCAACATTTGAGCAGTTCTTATTTTAGCACTTGAAAGGAGACAGATGCACTCCAATTTTTTGTTTCATTTTTTTCATAGCTGATACTGTAAATCAGCTAACTTGTGGTATCAGAGGAAAAACGTTTGTTCGTCTTTTTACCATTTTTTTGACACTTCTGTTTTCTATTACAGGTAGTTTGCTCTATATGGCAGAGGAACAGATATTTGAATATTATTATATTTTTCATGTCTTATAAGCTTATGATAAAATACTGCTAATGTATGATACATATTTTGAATGCCTTTAATAATCAATATTTTGTAAGAATACAGAAAAATACCTTGTAATCTTTGCCATTGCTCCACTGTTGGGGTCGTTTTTAACATTCTGTATTATGGGAGCTCTTCCACTCTATTGCTTTTCAATTTAGCAGGGGAGAATTCTAGTGATATCCCATTAATGTGCTGCAGAATTAGATCTCTCACAAACATAAGTTCCAGCATGTGTAAGATGGTAGCTGTAAAAAAAACTTGAATGTGTTTCTATAAGCACATTAAGTATTTGGACATCTGATCATATGAGCATCCACAGGAAGAAAATCCAGTTTTAGAGAAGGATGAGTGTTTTCTTGTTTGTTTTCACTTTAATGGGTTAGAGTATAAATGAACCACGTGTTTCCTGTACATACCTGTTTTTACATCATGCAACAACTGCCATCTGATACAACCTCATTTAGAGATTGTTTACTAAGAAAAATAGCAGATGTTGGAAAAATGAGCTTTGAACAGAATTTGTCCATCAGTTGCCTATTTTATACTGGGCTCAAAGCTAATAGTCTGGCTTTAAGAGTGTTAATAGTACTCTGTTGTGGCTCTCCTAAATACCTCTTGCCTTGTTTTCTTCAAAAATTTTTAATGTTTTATGATAAGAAAAATTGGAGACATAAAAAACCAGTGAGAGAATAGCAGAGTTCATCTTTAGGTATTTTGAGACCGATGATTTTTAAAAGAAATCACTGATATTAAGGAAACATGTAGCTTCAGTTAATGATTAATCTCTGGACTACTGGAAATTTGCATTAGGGTTTTTTTTTTTCCTTTTGTTAATTACTCTTGGTGGATTGTACTTGTGTAAGGAGTTGTTGGACGAACTGGACTTCTCACAGCGGGAGCAAATGTCTGCAGCAGGGCAAGATCTGATTTAACTATGCAGTGTCTGTTCTCAAAAAGAGCAGTATCATAAGATAACTTGTCCTTTGTGTGTTTATCAACTTGATGTATAGGCTGTGTGTACTGATAGAAAGTCAGACATAATCTATTCATTAAGGGTTGGGGATTTTTTTTGGTTCCTGCTTTGAGTCTTGTACACTGGTTTTTTGTGGTCTGTAATAAGATTGTTAGGTTTTTCTAGTAATAAGGAAGAGTTGATGTGAATTTCTTAGTTTCTATTAATATGGTATATCAATTAGCTCTTCTTAAATGTTTTGACTATTGTAAGGTATTTTATACTGTGCTACTCCAGGAAACTTGTACTGGATCATGATTCTTAACTTGGCTCTTGGTCTTATAGATAAGGTTATGAAATGTAGCTATATATTGCTGTGTGCTCTTTTATGCAGCTACTTGACTTACCTTTAGTCAGAAACTTAAAGCATTTGATGACATTAATATATCTGAAAGCTAAATGCTCAAAACTATGGAGTCTGGTTTTTATGAGTTGCTAAAATAGACATTTTTGATTGTAAGGAAAGGACACAGTAAAGGAAATAGAGTGGAGGTGAGGGGAGTGTCAGATACTGCATTGGATAATAATCAAGAGTGGGATGCATTCTAGTATTCTGCTGTTAAAGTCATTTTCTGAGGGAGAAAAAAGATCATCTAAAAACTAATGGTGTGACCCTTATATTTATGGTGGATTGAAGGACAGGGGAGCAAATCAAGGAGCATTCCCCACCTCCTGTCCTTATTGTAAATTTCCCAGACAGACATTAGGCACTGCTCTAGAAAAGGGGGAAAGGTGGTAGAAAACAAAATAGGAAGGTGCTGAAGAGCAACAGAAGATCTGCTACTTCTAAGTGCCACAGATCTAGTACCTGTGAAGATGATAGATGGATTGACCTTCTACACTGCAGCAGATTGTCTTGACTAATTAAAGGAACACTTTATCACAATGTCTTTGGAATAATCCAAGAATGGTCCAATTTTCAAACTTCATTTATACTACTGTTTGTACCCATACATTATCTATTAAAGACCATTAAAGGCACGTTTTAGAGTTGGTGTTAGTAATGAATTGATCCTCTTCTCATACATCATGATGTTCTACATTAGCATTTATTTACATTTCAGTATATTCTGAAATGGTCTATCTAACGCCCATGCCCTCAGTTTCAGAAAAAAAACAGTTAAAAAAAAAAAAAAAAAGCCAACCCCAAAACCAAACTCCTTGGAGTTCAATGGGGTGCTTTTAAGTAGTTTGTGTTGGTAAAATTGTGATTTGGTTCACAAACACTTGTTAGTATTGTGCCTCTTTGAACCTGGTGTAGTTTCTTTGCCATTATTCTAGAGGGCTAGCACTTCAGTGCTGTCCTGTCCTGGTGAATTGATTAATGTGAGCTTATATTAATTGCTTTTAAAATACTTTGTTCTTCTCATTAGTCACTTTTATTTCCTAGTTTAAGGTTTAAGTGCTCGCTTTAAAAAGTAGATCTATTTGCTTCTAAATTACTTCTCTGTTTTTATGTGTGTTTTTGTTTTCTGTAATGAATATGAATAAAATAATATGGAGTAGTTCTGATAACAGGTAAGCCTATGGGTCTTAGTCCAACTGAACTGAACAGTAGAATTACATGTTAGAAGTGTACAACATTAGTGAGAAAATCATAATGCAGATGGTTTGAGAGAGATTGTCAGAGGATGATACAGTTTTATTAGAACTTTGGGGAATATTTTTGTAGATTTTGAACCTGATTCTGATTACACTAGTTTCACATCTATGAACATTTGAGTTGCAAACCCCTTGATTTTCTTGTTAGAGAAGTAACGGTAATATAAAACAGCAAAGAATTTGTATGATCTTTGTTATTCCTATTATTTGGTATAATATTTGCATATATGCTGCTTTATTGAATAACATCAGGCAGGAAGTCCTACCCAGAAACAGACTCTTGAAATGTTAAGTTGTATGTCAGCTAATAACAGTGTTGTCAAGTCGCACATCATTGTAATTCATATCAAAGGCAGTGATCAGAGTTCATTATTGCAAGCAAGTTCTCATAGTCTAGTCATGTACTGACTGTAATACTAATCACCGTTTTTAATGTAAAACACAACTCTTTAGTGTTACATTTCATAGAAGTTCCCCTTTAGTAAAGAAATTGGCTATTAACCTTAAACCTGTAATTTTGTTTCCTCTTTTGTGTCGCTGATCAATTGCTGAATGTCTAAGTTTTAAAAATGTGAGGCTACTATTTGATGTTACTGTTAAGTCAATTGTTGAATAAGTCATATTGTAATGTTCACATTTACTCTTTTAATGTAAAGCATTAAACAGGAGAAAATACCATTAATTCTTGGTTATTTTTACTTTCAAGAGTGAATTTTTACCATTGTAAATATAAATAGCAAATAAAAAATAAGCAGCTCATGAGGAAGAGTCACCTGGTTAGGCTACTACAGTTGGAGTTGTAGACTTGAGTGAATTCAGTTCTGCCACAAATCCTCTGTTCAGCATGAAGCAAATCTAAACCACCATCCAATCCATTGTCTTGTGTTCAACAGTAGGTGCCCAGAGAAGACTATAGGAAAAATGCAAGCGAGTGGCAATACTTTCTGCATGCTTTCTCAGTCCCCTGTGAGTTGTTTTTTCAGAAGCCGTTTAAGAAGATGTGGTGTTCTGTAGAGAGTAGCTATTTATAAGTAATTTTAATTTCATTTACATGTGTTCAAAAAGATATTTCCCAAATAACTTTCAGCATTAATATTTATAATCTTTAGGGGTTTTCTTTGGATTTCTTTGTTTAATCTGGCACTCGCCTTTTAATTTGATGCTATCAGGTTCTTACAGTTAAAAATAAGCACACGCTACTTCCATAAACTTCTGGCATATTTTCTCCTTTAGCTGTACCTTTTGCAATCTGAACGGTCCTGCCTATTTTTTAAGAGCCTTTAGCAGGGGTCCTTATAAAACACATTTTGAAAGCTCAGGAATACTGTATCAACCAGCTCTCATCTGTCCACATGCTGACTGCCTTCTTCAAAGATCTGTCATTGATTTGACATTTCATCCCTTTAAAATCAGTGTCTTGGTTCTTGCTCTGCCCACCAGTTCTGTTATTCAGAATAGCTTCTACTCATTTGTTCGGCTTAGAATGTCTGTAATGCCCAGATTTTCACCCCCCCCCCCCCAACTTTTCTCAAAAGTCAGTATCCAATAACATCACATTTTCTGTCTTTTAAATCTCCTATGAAAGCAGAGAGTTTTAAACAAGGTACACACTACAGTTAAGAGCTATTTTCTTCTCTGGTTCTTTTTGAACTCTTGGGTGGATGCCCTTTGGTCCTGGTGGTTTGTCTCTCTTCATTTTGTTAATTCTGTCTATAACCTTTTACTGACACCTCAGTTTGAGGCAGGTGACCATATAGAATCATAGAATCATTTAGGTTGGAAAAGACCCTTAAGATTGAGTCCAACTGTAAACCTAACACTGCCAAGTCCACCCCTAAACCATATCCCTAAGCACCACATCTACATGTCTTTTAAATACCTCCAGGGATGGTAACTCAACCATTTCCCTGGGCAGCCTGTTCCAATGCTTGGTAAACCTTTCAGTGAAGAAATTTCTCCTAATATCCAATCTAAACCTCCCCTGGCACAACTTGAGGCTGTTTCTTCTTGTCCTATCCGTTGTTACTTGGGAGAAGAAACTGACCCCCACCTTGCTACAACCTCCTGTCAGGTAGTTGTAGAGAGCGATAAGGTCTCCCCTCAGCCTCCTTTTCTCCAGGCTAAACAACCCCAGTTCCCTCAGCTGCTCATGTGCATTCCCTACAAAGAAAAATGCTGCTGTTGGAACCTCTCCAAGCTAATTTATGATAAAAATGGATGTAAATATACTTGTTTGTTTGGGTTTCTTTTCCATTGGGAACTTATAAATTGGCACCCTTACAGTAAGATCAGTTTTTACAAAAAAAGATTTAAGCGCTTAAAAAAGCATTTTTGCAGAATTTACATGTTTGTAAATACTTGCATGGGTTTTTAAAAATACCTAAAAATCACCAGGGATTCAAGATTTCACTTTGCCAGATGATGAACTAAAAAAAATAGGCAACAAAGTCATTCTCCCCTTCTGTGGCCTAATAAACCTATAATTCTTATTCTCTTCAGTAGGACAGCTTCACAAAGAGAGGTTGGAGCGTAACCCTCTATAGAGTGAACATAGCCTACTGACTAGCTAAATTTCCCTGAAGAGAGAAGGCTGGGGTTGAAGAGGAGGTTTGGAACATGAGTCTCTCTTACACTTCTAAGGAAGACATTTGGTAACCATTAAAACAAAACAAAAAACCCCCAAAACTACCCTTTTTGAAAAGAAGACAAGCGAGTAATGCACGAGACTATGAATCCTAAATGGGTATTGATTACTGAACCTGGAAGATAGGAGCATTTTAAGCCTTCATATTGGCTAGATCAGCCAGATCCCTGGTCAGTGTTCTGAATATTGCAAATCCAATTTTAGGCCCATATTCTCCACGTATATAAAGATAGATGCTTTTACCTTTTATGACTGGAAAGTCTAGGACCATGAGGACACCTAAATTCTTGTGGAGATCCAACTCAGACATGCTACTATTCCCAAATGTTCTCTTAATGTTTTCTTGCTCATGCTTTTTTTTTTAATAGATAAATCACATATTTTAGATAGTTTGGGTTTTGTTGTTGTTGTTGTTTTGGTTTTTTTTAAATGGAGAAAATATTCAGAGGACTGAAAGATAACCTTGTTATCGTAACACTAAGTGGTGTTGTTCTACCTGCTTACAGTTTTATTAAATGAATATAGATAAGGTTGTTTCATAGCTATGTAGTTAGTATTTATTAATAATAATTTTTTTAAAGCTTCATTTTTACCTAGATTTTTTTCCAGCTCAGGGTGGATTTGCCCTTGTATTCTGTTTCTTTCAGTAACAGCAAACGGGTTTGGATTTTTAGCAAGTTCCAAAATATTTACCAGTCTTTTCCCTCGAGACTCTGCATAGCAAGAACAGTTAGAGGTAATTATACATGCAAGAACTGCAGTCTCTACACAAATAAAAATCTAAAATGTTGATCTTCATTTTCAATTCAGATTTTAATCCCATTGTTGAATGGATGGCTTAAGTTCACTTTAATGGCTCTTTTCTCCTTTAGATATTCCTTAATTATTTTTAAAATATCTAAGAGATGCTTGATTACAAGTGCTTCTGTGAAGAAAAGGCCTTGCTTTGTGGAATGCTTGCCAGCCTTCTGTTGTATCTCTCTTTCAAACTTCTGCAGTTATTCAGAGGTTGTGACAGCCCTTTTGTCATGTAGTAGAATGAAATTGTGTAGGAATTGAGAACACTTGAAATCAGTGCTAGCTGACTGCCTGAAGAAGCGATCTCTGGTGTGTGAACTGGGACCTTTGCTTTTACCTCATCCACTCCCTTCCATTTGTCCTTGGTCAGCCATGTCTCTATCAATCCAAAGGGTTGGGTTTTTTATTTTAAATTCAGTAAGAATTTTTTTTTTTTTTGGGGGGGGGGGGCAGTATGTAGAAGGATTTACAATACTGTAGACTATTTTAGAACAGGCCCCAAACCCACGTAATATCCTTTGTGCTGCTTCCTTGCTTCTTGCTGTGTCATGATCTGCAGGACAAGTACAAAGAGAGGAGTCTCAAATGAGTTAGATTGAAGGTGTAAGGCCTACTTTACTTTCCTTATTTAGTGCATTGAAATCATAGGTCAGTAATTTAGCAGATAGATGTGTTTGTGTTTATGTTTACACCTAACAGATGACCCATCAAAAAACCATATGGGTTCAGAAGCTTTCACTAACATTATCTGACTAACAAAGTGTTGGAAGTCTGAGGTGTAAAGTGACTGCTTTGCCGTCTTGGAAGTGTTCCAAGATTACAGGTAAAGTGTTGATTTTGTTGGTGAATGAAGTACTTTCTCGCCCACATTCTTTCATTTAGCAGATTTTGTTTATAATTTCTTAGGGATAAGAATAATAACCAGAGATCTTGGTTGATGCAAAAGACTAATTGCAACCCTTATTTGTGCAAGTAGTTCTGTGTGTGAACTCTCTCAGGTGTGAGAGTGCTTAGCTGTAGAAGACCAGAAGCAAGAAAAAGTTGCTTGACGTACTATTGTATAGAATATCTCAAGTTGGAAGGGACCCAAAAGGATCATCAAGTCCAACTCCTTGTTCCTCACAGGACTACTTAAAACTAAATCATATGACTAAGAACATATGACTAAAAGTTTTTTTCAGAATTGTCTGAAGCTTTTTCATGTATCAAATTAGTTAAATTTATTTAGCAAATTATAATTTTATGTTTAAGCCTCAGTCAGGCTTGACTTTGAAGTTATAAATACACAATTGCCTAAAATAAAAAAAAAAATTAAAAAGCTTTGGAAAAGTATCTGGGATATGGTTGAAATAATTTGTCTAACCAGCTATTGATTTGTTTTAGACAATATTATAATTTTGTGGAACATCAAGATGTATTTTATGTTAAACAAAAACCTGAAAATTAACTTATAAAAACTTTAATGCAATTTTTATTTAAAATTATGTTAAAAAGTAGCAGAACTGGAGAAAGGACTAAAATTGTTGTGCTTCCTTTTCTTCAAACAAGTCTTTAAAACTGGAGGAAGAATGGAATTGTTTTTCTTATTTTCCAGTTGGATACAATAATAGTCTAAGATACACAATCACAACCTGGCAAAAACTTCAGAAAATATTAGTCTTCAAGCCTTAACAGCAATAGCATTAAAAAAGCTCTGCTAAAAAAAATGGTTTAGGATCCTTAAAGGAAGTAAGATTTACTAGACTTTCATCAGTTCCATTTGTGATGATTAGTGAACTTCATCTTTAAGCTGAAATCTCTTGAGGCATAATACTTATTAAAATCAGTTTTCAGAGTAAGATATTGTGGTTGTAATTAAAAGCTTTTCAATTGTATCATTTCTGATACTTCAGATGAGTAGGTTTATCAGAAATTATCATGATCACTTGAACATACTTGAAATTCATTGTGTTTTAATTAATCTGATATTGAAAGTTTATGAAGAAGTATGGTTATTTTTATAGACATTCCAAGAGCCTGATTGTTAAATGTGTATTTTTAAAGTAAGATTTGCATTTCTTTTCCACAGAACTCTTATTATTATATTATTAAGTCCTCATTGCTCTCTGTTCTCATAACATGAATTCTTAACAAAATTTCATTGAGGTATGTTATTTTGTCTAAACTAAAACATAGATATACTTCAGTGAAATACCAAAGCTCAGAATGGATGATTGACATGCTTTGGTTCAGTTGAGCCTTGTAACTGGGGTACTTACTATATCACTTTGAATCAAATTGATGAGGGACTTGGAAATTAGTCTCCTAAGTCAGTCTTTAGCAGAAAGGACAATCATCCGGTTATTTTGGCTAAGACTGGACACATTAGTACAGTCCAGTTTTCCTGAAACTGTTTTTTTTTAGGGTGAAATAGAACTAAAATTAAAATGTGTGAAGACAATTGGAATAGAGTAATTTTTAGTGTATTTGCAAATTGTGGTATAGATTCACCTTAAACTTTGAAAATTGTCTCTAAATGGAGCTTTTGTTCTCTAGTAAATTCTAATTTCTGTTAACAGTCATGTAGAGCACAGAATACAGTTTTGATTGTTGTCCACAGTGAGAGGAAAAAAATCTGTAAAATGATCATGGAAAACTAAATCAAAACTACAGTTTGTGTTGGTTTATGGCTTTGTAAATCAGTTTCTGTCATTTTCTGCAAGTTTGTATAATATGTAAATCAATGCATAGTTTTCCTGTTTTGGTTTCTTAGAGATAAGTGGAACAAAAAAATTATCAACCATATATCCGTATTGAAACATGTCACTGAACAAACTGAAATAAACTGTGGTGTGTAGGTATTATCACTGGCAATATTGGACTATTTTTGTGGCCCACAATGGATGCAACTAAATTTATTATATACAGAAAGCTAGGGTCTGTATTAAAAAAAAAAAAAAAAAAAGTAAACATTCTAATCTTGGGAGGAAGGTTGCTTTTTTTTATTCTGATGGTACTGGTCAACTAGGAATAGCCTGGCATATTACTTTACATTATAGCTCCTAGCACTTTGCAGGTAGTCCATTCAGAGAAGTAATCTGTCCTTTGTAGAGTGTAATCAACAATGTGAATGGGAACACTGTGGGCTTAAATCTCAAATCCTTGATATCAGAGTGAATGAAGATATTTTATAATCTCAGCGAGGAAGAAAATAGGAGACTATTGAAAAGGGCTTGAATACGTATTTTTAATGTTTTAGACTAAATTCTTTCAAAGCTAGGAGGAAGCATTGACTCATAGGTGTCAAGAGACCATGAAGATAACACATAATGGAAATATTAATACAAAATTTTCAAGCAAAATATCCCTCAGGACTTAGTACTCAAGGGAAAGAAACACAATTTTTTTAAGGAGCCAAACTTCATGTAATTTCTTTTTAAAAGTGAAACAAAGATTTTTATACCCTAAAAAGTAGGAAATTGATATAATTCCAGTATGGCAAAGATTTTGTTGCCACTGAATGTGCAGAGCACAGTTGCAGAGGCTGCAACTTTGTCAGAGCTTCAAACATTTTTATTTATGACTCTAACCTTTAGTGTCTCTCAAGCTTTCGGTCGCAGTATTTTCTTGTTTTATACCATGTTGTAGGTCTGTAATATTTGGGGCTGATAACACATATACTTCGCTTCTAATTTTTTTAAAAATTTAATAATAATTTTCATGCCTGCTTGCAATTACTGCTTCACTGACTGGGAATAATTTTGTATTATGATTTTATATCAAAAAAGGGGGACACTTCATTTCAGGATTGTTGGTTAGGTATTCTATACTACTTGTGAATAGGCAAGGGTAAAATTGTAGGAAATAATGGGAAATCGGTGAAGCACAATACATTGTGGCTTAGATATATCAAAAGACAAATATTCCTATAAAAATATGAATTTTGAAGCTGGAAACTGAACAGGAATTGAAAATACAAACTGTTCTCCCTCAGTAAGCTTGCTGAGACTACTGGCAAAATGACTGGGATTGTGTTGACACCCTTCCAATAAATGTGTGCAAGAGACAGTTTTTGAGCTTACACTGGGACTGAAAGTAAGCCCCTTTCATTTCACCGCATAATTACTGGAAGCTATTAACAATTCCACTGCTGTTACATGATAAAAACAAAACTGCTTTGGATCAGTACATTTAATGCAAATCTTCATATTGGACTTATTGAAAAATATTTTCCTTGAATTTCACATACATTGACAGTTGTAGCAAAAACTTGAGATATTTGAAAGAAGAAACACCCTACTTCAGATATTTTTCTTACGGTGGAATTGTGCATTTATTTGAATTCTCAAATCTTGTTCCTTTGTGTTTATGAATAGCAGTCAGCCTTTTCTTGTTAGGTTTCCCATATTCAATATTAATTATATGCTTGTGAAAGATCTTTAAAATATAATCATCAAATAATGGTGATGTATATCTCCTTCACATACAGATCTTTATTGTTGTGTTTATCTTCCTTTTCTGTCCACTACAAAAAGTGAAGCATTAAATAAAAATCTAATTATTCTATATCCAACATAATTTTCTGCCCACCAAAAGGCCAAAAGTCCTCTCTTCCTCCTTGCCCCCTGGGTCATTTGAAATGTAAACTACAGTTGCTGAGAAGGCTTAGGAACCAGAATTGAAGAATAACTCTTTTCAAGAAAATTGAATTTAAAATAATTGGGACCCCTAAAGACAAGGTTGATAGATCTTCTTCCTGATGTATTTTATGGTAGATGCCATTGTAAATTGTGCCTTGGTATAATATTTCTTAAAATCAATGGTGAGATCATTGTCTTTGCCTTTGAACAGCTGCTGAAGGGCATGGTATGAAAGTGTGGCAGTAAGGTGACTTTGAAACTATCTGGTTCAGTGGTGGGTCTTTATTATTTGCGATTCACCCAGAAAGAGTAAATTTGTGTGAGCTGTTCTCTAATTTATTCAAGGTACCAATGGCACTAAGAGGCTATTCCAACTTAGAAACTCATATCCCTGAGTTTACTTGCTGTATGAGATTGAGATCGAGGAGTTTCCAGTTGATTATTTCCACCAACTTTCTCTCCTTCTATGCTGCTAAAGTGGTGTTGGCCATTTTGTGTTCATTTGCTAGCCTTTATTGCAGCTTTTCAATTTGATAATACAAACATTTGCATGCTTGTGGGTTTGGGGTTTTTTGTGAATGATCCAGACCAAAAATATAGACATGAATAACAGCAGACTGCAGTGCGTCATGATGTAAAGAGCATGAATTCTTAAGTCATTCGTCAGGGATCAAAATCAAATTCTGTTTGTGTATTAACCCCTGTTTTTTACTGTGATTTATGTCGTTTGTTGCATTGCTGTCCTAGAAAAGGTATTTATTCTGTATAATGAGAAGTGAAAGACTAATTAGTAGTGTTTACTTCAAGTGTAGCAATCTATGGCTTTTATAAAAAAACTTATGACTGATTTTTGAAGATGAATTGACTTAAAAGCACAAATCTCAGTGTTTTGGAAAATTCACTGCCTTGTATTTTTACAGAATGTTGCCCTGTTTCCTTTATTTAGGGACCCGCTGCCACTGTAGGCGTAGCCTACCTACAGGTAAATCCTACCTATAAAGGAGGAAAACAGCAGTCTGGATGTGTCGAATTTATAGTTTTGTGTTTGAGCAGAGAAGTTCCTAAAAAAAGTTAAAAAAAATCTAAATAAGGATATTTAATAGTTAGACAATTTCAATTAGAGGAGTAAAATAGTGACATTATTAAACTGCTTTGTCAGTGACACAAGATCAGAAGTTTTATTGATTTCACTCCTTTTTTTTTTTTTTTTCTAATTTGGTGTAATGCCCAGCTTGAACACATACAACTGAAATATCTCATCCCATTTTCATCAGACAAAGAATTCTCTATAGGGAACCAGTACAGATATTCTTGATGCCCAATAAGAAAGAAGTTAGTCTTATGCTGTCTCCTCAAAACTGCCTTCATTAGTGTGTACCAGAATTATTCCTGTGAGAATTAAATGCAAGGCAGTATAAATTCACACCCTGGTATAAGGTACTTCCTTTTGTATGCAAGTGCTGGGACAGAAAGCTTAAACTCTAAACCAGGAGTCCTGCTGTGTAAGGCTCTTACTTCAGAGTACGTGCCTGGAATTTTTAAGGGATCACACCTGTGACAAAAAGCCTTTGTGTTCAGTGTCCTGCAGTAGGTTTGTGTTTTGCAAGAAGGCAATTTAGGATGTCTTAGAAAAACAGATGCATATATTTGAAAGCAAGACCAGAGGCATAATCTCAATCTGAAAATTGTTAGTGTGTTAAAAATTCAGATTATACTGATGGCAAGTCTTTTAAAATCAGATGACCAGTTATTTTGAGCCAGTGTTGTTTATTTGGATGTAGGTTTAAATGAAAAGAAAATGCAAGTACTTGATATTTAGTGTTATGATTTGCTTATACAGAATCATCATCATACATATGTTTTCCAAACAGGGTAGGACCTAATTTAATATAAATTTTATAAAAGTCTAAAAAGAACCAAACTACTTTTGATTTAGAATATGATCATTCTATGAAATAAATTTCATAGCTGAACTCCTTTTTCACCTGCTTTAAGACATTTCCTTTGTAAAAAACTATGTAAGATAGCAATGAAGAATGTGATAATATCACTGTCTGTCTTGTGCACATATATGCAAAGTTGGGATAAACCATTTAAGCTTTGTCTTAATACATTGCTTGATGTGACTTTGCTTTAGCTAAGTTATGTGTATCATTTTCTTTAAAGGCTGCAGCTGTTTCTTGTTTCAATCATAAAGGTTTGCAGGTGACCTTTAAGAATAGCCATACTGGCTCTAGTTTTGTCTTAGCTTAGATCAGCAGAAAGTATAGCTGACTTCGTAATGCTGTAACAATCAGGACTGCTTACAGTTTTGAAACTAATTGTGTCATAATTTAGTCTTTACCACATTTTTCTAGATTTTGCCTAAACTAGGATTGCTCAGCTATTCTTGGTATTTGATTGTATTTTACTGCCAATGTGTTCTCAGTTTAAATGCTTCTTACGTTGCAAAGTAAGCTGCTTTTGCTGGTGCGAGTAATTCCAATATGCCCTAAGCATAAGAAGGTTTGTGCTGGCAAAATTTCATTTTGTCAATGTGGTTGCTGTTACAGTAGTTGCTCTTTTTGAGAGTCTGTGGTGTTTAAATGACCTTTTTTATGTTCAGTATTTTATGTTCTACCCACATCAGCAAAATTCTGTTTTACAGGTATGGTCTAAGCTTTTAATTTAACTAGTAGATTTGGCCCTGGAAAATGAACCTCAAATATAATAACTCTTCCTATCTGCAATCCTGGGACTCTTTCATGACCCGGCTGTGTCCAAGGTGCCATAACTGTCTATTTAAGGGTTGTTTGATGGCACAGCGAAGAGCTTTCAGGTTCTCCTGACCTATGTAAGGAACTTGTTGGGATTTCCATTGCATATGGATATTTTTTCCATCAACTTAATAAGAACAGAAATATTGCTTAAATTCAAGCTTCTTAACTTAGAAATAATGAGTTTCTTTCCTTGTATAAACTCTTCTTTCTCTATTGGGTGTAACTTGTGCCTTTACCCATTTCCATAGGCAAGTAAAAAATGAACACATTTGGTTGAACAAGGCTGTTACTTAGTTACATTAAACATGTTATACAGGTGCATAAAATTATATTGTTTTATTATGTTTTGACCAATTTAGTGGATGTGTTTTATTTGTCTCTGGGTCCACATGCCAGTGCTGTACAATGCAATAGATCTTCTTACGCTAAGCCTCTGCTCCCACCCCAACTTCATAAGGATTCTACATGGTCATCATTATAACATTTAGGTGAATGCAAGGATCAGAGAAATAGGAAACCATTATTTATACTTAATGCACATATCTGACTTCTAAGTAATTCTCAGTTCTTCATAGATATGATTGTTCTGTTAGCATGCATTTCATTCCTTATTATATTTCCTTTACATAAAATTATTCCAGCATATATGAACAACCAGGGCTCTGATAGATGACATTAAACTAAATGAAGCATTTTATGATTTTATGACCCTTGGATCTTTGTTCTAGCCCCATTTCAATTTTTTCATGAAGTTCTTAGAAGAGAATGTGCAATTCTGTTTAGTTGCTTCGGTTCACAGTCTTAATGCTTCAGCTTACGCTATCCATAAAAATAATACCTTCTTCTCTTTTCTTACTGGACACGAATAAAAACCTCTTAAATGGAAACCTGTAATTTTAGGAACATATAGGTTCTTTTTAACAAATAGTTTACCAAATAGAATTAATCTGATTGTTGTTGTACCAGAAGCTGGTATAGGGTATTACACAGTAAAGCTTTACACATTAAACTAAATGCTTCTTTTAGTCAAATATGACTCCTCTTTATTAACAGAGAACTATTTAATATAACTTTATGTTTTTAACTGACATACTACCTCCAAGACAATTTTGTAGTACGTTATATGCAGAGTTCCCTGAGTAAGTGTCCAAAAGCACCTGCTTCGTGTTGAGCGTATGGTCATAGTGCACATCCTCCCTCAACACTTTCAGACATGCTGCCTGTGTTTGAGTTCTGCATTTATTACGTGAACTTCATAATACAATCTTATCTTACAGCTATATCACAAGGCTAAACATCCCTATTGTTTATGAAGCACTTCAGTAATGTTATGAAGACACAAGAGAAAAATCTTTGAAACAGTTTGGTGTTCTCTATGGTGTTTGGTGAATAGGCATCTAGTACAGTGTGTATGGAAAAGGGACAATCATTCTTCAAATTGGACAGTGTAATACAGGAAAGAGTATGTAATCACATAATTCGTAGGTCGTCGTAGTGTTTGTGAGACATGCTTTAAGAAATATAAAGTGTTTGGGTTCTAAGAATAGACAAGACTGCATTAATGTAAAGTATTACTGTTTTTTGAGAATATTCTTCTGTCTTATAAGTATGTATATGCTGGTTTGTATCTGAATTTGAAATTCAGGAGAATATAGCTAAATTATTTTGGGTAACCACTCCTCAGTTTTGTCAAGAGAAGTGGCTGACAAATGTCTTATATATTAATACAGTAAACCCAAGAAGTTAGTTAATGTGGCATGCTTTAAAAAAACCACAGCATATTTATAATTACACTATGTGCACTGAGTCTATTAATTCAAATTATTAATGGTGCACACCGACTGCTTCATAGTATGTATAGTATTAAATTTCTGAATTTTTATTAATTTCTGCCATTTAAAAATATTAATTTAATTACTGTTCCACTCACTTGAATCACATCAGTGAAGCAGACCTAAAAGTAATTTCCAAAGCGGTATAACATTGCTGTTTCTATTTAACAGCTGAATTGGAGCTCATTTTTGTTGAGAGTTAGTCAAAGGCTGAGGTTCTGGGTCATGGGTTTTGGCAACAGCTCTTCTACTACTCTGATCCTTTTGTGAGTTTAGTGTGTTAAATAAGAATTCTCTTTCTCTCTTTTTAAATAAATCTTAAAATGTGTTTTTACAGCCTTGTGGAAGAAATCCGTCTTTTTCCAGTTCTTTTCCAAGTCGTCTTGGTAAGAATAATTTTATATATATATATATTTTTCTATTAGATAGGTTTTATATCTCCCAAATCATGTCAAACTAGTAAGTTTCATTAGGTATGTTGATAAAATAATATGATGTTGATAAAATGAAATTGAGCAGTCTATCACTACAAAAGAATCTAGTAAGTAGCCATTTATGCGGTTCTCACCAACTAATCTACCTGTATAAAAAGTTTCTTTTATAAGATAAATGCTTTTTTGAACAAAATAAAAACCAGAAAAATAGAATTAATGAGCTTGATCCTTAATTAGAACTATATATTTGCCCAACCCAAGCAAGAAATGCTTAGGAACTTGCATTTTATTTAACAGTATCAAACCCAAGTTTGATGCTGTTGGCATGATAATGCCAATTCCCACTATTTACTTTACATTGAAAGAAATTCTAAAAGCATCAAGGATATGATTTTTGGATAGTCACATGCTGAATTTCCATCCTAAGTAGGATCTGCCATTATGAAGATCATGAAAACTGTTGATGGTTTTATGTGTCTGAAATGTTGTAAAACAAATATGTTAATGAAGAAGAAAAATCTGTAGGAAGCTGGGTCCTGTGCTATCCACTAGCCATCTGTCGTGGTTTCAGCCCAGCCGGTAACAAAGGACCCCGCAGCCGCTCGCTTACTCCTCCCGCCCCCCTCCGGTGGGATAGGGGGGAGACGGAGGAGAGAAAAGGAAAAAAACCTGGAACCTCGAGGGTTGGGATAAGGGCAGTTTACTGGGACAACGCAAAAAAAGTTACAACAACAACGA
>JANHGO010000053.1:29212740-29255114 GCA_024606505.1 Aquila spilogaster
AGCCCTCCGCTGCACTCTCTCCAGGAGATCCCTGTCTTTTTTGTACCAGGGAGCCCAGAACTGGACACAGTACTCCATAAATATAACATAAATGTACAGAGATGTTTGGACATTGAAAATTGGAAAAATATTATCCATTATATTAGCATGTATCCACATGATACATTCACTGAATATAAAATACTGCATAAGTAATTAAAACATGATCAATTTGGTATTTTTTCTTTCTCTAGCGTTATTAACATGTCTTTTGCATCTCTTGTTAAATAGACAACTGTGAATAAAAGTAGAAGAAAGAGAATGAAATCAAGATTAAAAGGCAAAAGAGTAGCAGGTGTTCTTGTACAATATTTACTTATCTAAGATAATTAATACTTCATTGTTCCTGTTCCTCAATGATGAGTTATTTAGATGATGCTTAGAATAAGGCTGTGCCTTTTTATATGTACTCCTGTGTGCAAGTGTATTTGTAGTAGGGATAGCAGGCACTGAGATCAAAAAGATGTACAAATAACAGAAAATTGTGTTTCCAGGAGAATCTTTGGTCTTTTTAGTGAGTTATTTTATCATAGCCATATCCGAGGTAGTTCAAAGGCTTTTTAGAAAGTATGGTTTTCTGTTAACAATGATGACGTTTAATTACTGCATATTTATCTGGAAATGCTGTCATTCCTGACATTAGTCAAAGTAATGATCCTTACTGTACTCTGTTTAACTGTCCAGTAGCATTAAAGACTTGCAAAATTATAAAATAATTGCCAGATTATGAACGTTTTGTCTGAATGATGAGAACTGTAGATGCATCAATATTTTGTACTTACTCAATCCCTTAAATTTCATTTTGTAATTATTCAGTGATTATTCCTCTTAACTTTTGTTTCTGACATGTTTTGAAATAAATACTTTTTTTCTGTAGAATTTTATCAGATCAATAGATTCAGGAGAAACAAATTTGGATGGAGCAATAGGTAAGTTAACCCATGATATTACTTGCACTTTTATATGTAGACATTGCATAGATGTTGCATTTTTTTAAAGAAATGTAATGGTTTTTACTAATAGGTCCAGCTGCATCAGAGGAACTGATTAAGAGTACTTTATCAACATTTGAAGCAATAACACTGCATCCTGCCTTGTTGACAATCCATCACTTGACTGTAAGTCTGGCAACAAATTAAATAGCTACAGTGTAATTGGCTGAATCCTGCTGATAAATGAAATATTTTGAAGATTTAGAAGCTGTTTGAATTATAACTTAAATTGTATTGTGGTTCTATTCGACAGAAAAATTTATAAAGAGATTTATATTCTTAAAATGAGACATTAAGACTTGGTTTACTATATTTAGAAATTGCAGAGAGAATGAAGAGGATATTTGCTTAAGATTTAGAAATAGCACTTCTTAAAATTATTTTCAAATAAATATACTTGATTCTATAAGCAAGTATGTTGTTACACATTAGTTAAGTTTTTCCCACTTAGTTTGCTGTTACACTTGCAAGATAGCTTGGAAAGACCAGCTTTGAGGGTTGACGACTCCATTTCATGAATTCTCCTCCTGCTGAAATCAACAAGGGTAACAGTTTATAGCAGTTATGTGAGTTGTTGTTGTTGTCTTGTGTGCTTTTTTTTAAATATCTTTAAGCTTAATTGTTTGCTTACTAAAAATTGTATTATAATTACCAAATCCATGTACTTCAAGCCTCACATAACACTGAAGATATGTTGTGTTCAAAAATTGATTTAATTAATTAATTTGAGCTTTGAGATAGACTGACTAAAATCAGAATTGTGTTGGGAAATAATTGTCAGCAAAATGGTAAGTTAAAAGGCTTGATTTAGTGACTGACAAATCCTTTTAACTTGTCCCATTGGTTTGTGAGTTCTCACTGAGAGTATAACTGGGGTGGACATCTAATTCAAATTGAAATTTGTGTGTCTGTATTGAAATTAGGTTAAGGGCACACTGAATATAGCACTTAAGTCAAGATGAGCTTTGTTTTAGCAAGTTGTGCTAGTTAAGAATGAGTGATCCTAGGGATTGTGCTAGAGAGGAATGATTGACCATAGAAATGAAATGTTTTTAGATGTTGCATCCTATGTGGTGTGCATGTCAATTGAATGCTTAGCTCATAAAGCCTAATTAAGTGAAAACATTAAAATAAAAAAATAAATTGAAATTTAAATAACAATGTTTATTTCCATTAGTTCTCACAAGATATGTAGGAGTATTATTTAAATAAATGATTCTTATCCACAAAAATCTAATGAATTAATAGTGACCAAATAGTACAGAACTGAACAGTTTAATTAACTTTAATATCACAGAGAATGTTCTATAAAAGAAAGTTAAACGTAGGCAAGGTATGAATACCTACTGATATTTTCCAACATCTCTGTCAGCCTGTAATTCACTGTATTATAACATCATTCTGGAATCACCTCAGTTTTTAGAAAATAATTGTTTTATTTCTGTGGGTTATCAGTGTGACTTATATTGATGGAAATGTGTGCTATTTTTTATGGAAGTCTATCAGCATTTACTGAAACTGCAGTACCTTTTGTCAGTGTATTCTATTAGCTGCTGTTTAAACTTTCTTGGTTTTATGTATTTTATTCCTAGAAAAACAGCACCAAGGAGACAGCTCCTTTTTACAACCTTACCTCCCCTACTCCTGTTATAATATTCAGCACAAAATTATACTGTAGCTACGGAATGACTGTCCCACTCTTTTAAGTAACCCTTAGCCTAGTGATAAGTGAGTTTTCTTTACATATCTAGATATTTTTGAGGAGCAGTTTACTTCATCACACGTGTTGAAAGTTTTAGATGTTTATTTAAAGTCCATCTGAACAGATCAAATAAGCTCATGTACTTACAGATAAAACAGCCTGTCTGCCCAGGTGATGTAGCACTTCAGTAGAACAAGTTTCCTGATTCAGAATAAACCTGAATTGAAATTTATTCTTTTTAAAATAGCTATGTCCTTGTCAATGAGCATTTTTTTTTTCATTTGAGAAAATAAAACCTATTACTTCGTTCATTTTTGTAAATAGCACTTCTTCCTGGCTTAAGAGCCCTCCTGACACTCAGCAAATAGCCATTCAGACACAAAATAAAGTGGAAAAAATGCTTTCAATTTGGTATGTTAAATTCAAAATTGTCCACTGTAATTAATAATCTCTAACCACATCTGCCACTAGTGGTGCAAACTGTAATTAGTTTAATACTATTTACGAAGTCTAGTGTGCTAATTATACTTGAATGTACAGCTTACATTACTTTAGAGGAAAGGAGTACTTCATCTTCTATGATGCATACAGAATATTTTTAGAAATGCTGTTACTCAGGGGATGTCTTCTAATTGCTGCTCGCTGAGCATGACTGGAATCTATGAATATAAATGCCAACACCCAGCGGAACTTAGTGCCTTTTAAAAAGTTGAAGCAAGACATGTTCAAGGTTCCAGATCAATATTTAAGTGTAACAGCAGTTAATAGGAGACTCTCTTACTGGGGAGAAATGTGTATTTTAGGCTGATCTCTGAAGCCTGGATCGCTCATTTAGGTAATGTTGGTTACAGGCAGTGTTTTATGAATGAGGCAGGGGGAAGCCAAAACCTTCTGGGGAGGATGTATTTTTTTCCACTATAACTATGACATTTCTTTAAAGTTTCTGATAAGAACTGAAATGCATTTTTTTTAAATTTAGTGAATTTCATATAAAGTGAAGTTGTTTTAAGCAAGCAAAATCAATAAGTTTTCCGTTCAGATCTGGTTTAATTTAGCTGCAATCAAAGTTGTGTACATTATGAAAAGTTTAAGAGTAGCATTTCAGGCTCTTTCCCAATATAAGAAAAAATGTGCTTATTCTAGGTTTTACTTCATGTTTGATTTGTCTTTTTATTTCTGTCTTGAACGAAGAAGATGAAGTTAATTGATTTTTGTGATCAAACTTATGAATAACATCAATCTCAAGTATGGTAAAGTCAAGGGAAAACAATTTAAAGTGTTCAAAAGAGAGCCATTAGTGAGCAGTCGTTTTGTATGCAATTGTGTGTATTTTTTTACAAGATGCAGAGACAAATGCTGAGTCAGTGTGACTCAGCAAGTTTCTACAAAACTCTGTACTCAAATGTTATGATGAAGGCCAAAATAATCTCCATAGACTGGAGTGGAATGCAAATGATGATTTTGTAAACCAACACAAGTCCAAGTGTTTGTTTCCTCCACGTACATAAAGCAGAAAGCTATTTTAAAAATGAGTATAGTAAATGTTTTAAATACATATTTTAAAATCTTGGTAACAGGTCAGACATAATTAACTGGAAGAATTCTATGCCAACTGTATCACTTATTTTTCTTCTTTTTCTCTGTTAAGTGTTTATTTTCCCAAAAAAAGACCTATGGAAATTCAGTGCACTTTGAACAGTGGTGAGGTTCATGACAGCAGTCAGTTGGTTCCTGTGGGAGTTGTTTCTATACTCTAACTAGCTCCAAGAACACTGTATACACTGCACAGATGATCTCTTACCGGAATCGCAGAAGTTATTCTGTAGTTTAGGCGAAAGTTGTCAGCAGTGATTCTCCTCCTGAAGGTTTTAGAACCTATTTTTAAAAATCAAGCCTAAATAAAAATGCCATAAGCCTGGTGATTTGCTTGATGAGAAGTCAAGGGAAAAGCAGTGTGACATGGAAATCTGCTGACTGACAATATAAGAGTTATTATTTTCACCAAAGATGACAACACAGGGGATTGAAACTTCAGCAAGTGCTTTTCTCTGCTCATCTTAGTCTTTTCTTGATTCAGCATCAATGTGTTGTTCTTCATCCACAAGCTGTTCTGATCTAACTACTGACACCTTAATTTTGTCAGTGTTGGGCATAACTATATGGACATATTATACAGCATTTCATCAATCGCTTTCCCTTTTGAAGTAGATTAAAAATATACACCCCATGTGGCTTTCTGTCCATTAAGCTAATCCACATGACACGAGCCTTTTTCCTGTGTGTGAAACCAGTTCTGTACTAATTGACGTATTGAGTCAATCAATCAGAGCTGTCTCTTCCCCAAAGTAAAAAAAAATCTCAAAGATTCTGGATTTCTGAAGACTTTTCAAAAAAAAAATTGCAGAAATGTCATCCTTCTCCCCAGTTCATTCTAGCATTCATTAGATTATTGTTTTTATTACATTCTGAGAGATTACTGGGAATATAAAAAACACTGAGAATCATGCTGTGCCTCCAGCGGACACTTAAAGAAGTTTGAAGGCAGCATGATCCTAATCCTATGGTCAATCTCAGCAGCAACTTTGTATGTGGAATTTTAATGAGAATAAATGTCAAGATGATGTTAGTTATTGTGGATCTTACAAGTGATTGGAAGAAAGGTGTTGAAAGTTGGTAGTCTTTGCTTTGTTGCATTTAATTTGAACTGTGGATTAGGGGAAGATGTTGGTCAGTAGTTGTAAATTAAATTTGCACACTGGAAAGAATAAAAGACCTCTAGAAAAAATTGTGAATATAATGTATTTAATTTGTTGCTAGTTTGGGTAAGATAGCTTCATGTAATGGATAACGTAGTTTCTTCATGTAAATTAATTCCTGGATTTGATTTTCACCTGAGAACAGCATGGTTCAGAAGTACTACTGGACCAGGCTTTAAACCTGCTTGTCCTTTCAAGTCCACCCAGTGTTACACCAAACGTCAAGGCTTTGTCTGTAAATGCTGATACGAAGATCTCTGAAACTCAACTGTAAGCAAATGAGAGACTGTTTTAGGCTGGTAGTGTTGGCTGTATTGAGGCAAGTTCTGTGGTCTTGAGAAGAGGGTTAAGCACCCTATCTAAGCATACCCTGAGTTGCAAGTGATAACAACTAAGGTTGATGATATGCTAGTTCATTAGTACACAATGATTGTGTGTATATGTTGTATGAATTCAACCTTGCTGACTACACATCCTTGTAGAGTTATAGGTCCTTGTAGAGTTATAACTGCTGTTTTCTGGATATTTGTGGAACTTGGACTTTGTTTGGTGAGGCTCAGAAAAAGCTGAGGTAATGTTTCTTTGTCACTAAGAACATTTATTTGGTATGCAGGTCATGTGCGTCTAACGTGGCCTGAACAGTGGAGACCAAAAGACTGCAATCACAGTTTTCTCTTCGAAACCTCACAGGAGCTGTTGAATTCTTAATTGTGCTGAAACTATGGCTTGCCTCTCTTTCTCTTTTCAGAAATAAAGAAAACTTTGCAGAAGAATTTCTATTATAGTTGTACTTTGCTTCTTACAGATCTGTCAATGATTTTGGGCCAGTTTGGCCTGATTCCCTGACTAAATGGGGTGATGGGGACCCACAGACCCATGCCCCAAGACCAGGGGGAAGGGGGATAGAGAAAAGGTAGGGAGATGGGCCTAAAAGCAAAATAGCTGCAATGAGCTAATGGAGAAAACTAGTTTACTGAATATGGTAGTGAAATGCAAGATAACAATATAATTTATTATATTATACAATTTAATTAGAATTGAAGCTAATAAATCAAATAAATGAGAGAGAGAACATCCAAAACCAAAGGCTTTGCTCTAATGCTGCAGGCAAAACAGCTAGGGATAACACACAACAGAGACAAGCTGTAAAAGAAAGGGGCAGTCTCATGACTTCTGTTCAGAGGGAAAGATAAAACTGTTCTGAAAACAGCAATGGAACAGTGCAGTCTTCCGGAAGATGTAGCTGTTCTTCTCTTCTGAGAACCAGGTATCCAGAAGTACTGACAGCCCACAGAACTGGAGCATTAATTCTTTAACTCCCAGTGCACTACATGATGTTATGTTGTGGAATACCAATAACAAAAGTCATAAAATCATGACAAAATCTGAATTGTGAGGCTGATTAAAATGTGGAAGAGTGAGCACAGCTTTTGCTGGGTGCTCAGACCTTGCTAGTAGAGTTCTCCTTGCAGGAATCTGTGTTAAGATGTTCCAATTTTGGATACTAAACTTGGATTTCTGAATTTTTTAACGCTCATGTGCCAAAGACTCTTAAAATCCACCAGTGAACATTCCCTCTTATCTTCTGCCTGATCAGCTATTTTTAGCTAGTTAAAATTTTCTAAGTAGAGAATAGAGATCACTTTTAAAAATCTAGGTATGCTAAGAAAAATGCTTTGCAGAGATCTATGTTGCAAGATGTGCTATTCATAAGTAATCAAGAAAAGGGCATGAGTTATGAGGTGAGAGCTGCCTGATATTGCTACGTTATTTGTAGTGGTGAAAACTAAAACTGACAGAAGAGTTGCAAAAGGTTTTCAAGGTGTACTGAGTGGAAGGATAACATAATGACATACAATTCAATACTGATAAATGTCAAGCAATGCACATAAGGAAAATCATTCCAATTATGCATATATAATGTCAGGCTCCAAACTACTTGTAACTATTCTATTTTTTAGCATAGTTTTTTCTATGAAAATGATGACTTAATGCTCAGCTGTAATCAGAAAGATAGCTAGATTATTAGAAATGACTGACAAAAGACCAGAGAAAAAGGCAGAAAATGTCACTGTGCCATGGCAAGTCCATGGTGCCTTCAGATCTTGGGTGCTGAATGCAGTTATGGTCAATTATTCTCAAAGAGAGCAAGAAAAAATACATCTTGGTGATGCAGGGAGGGATTGAATAGATAAGAACTTTAGTTTGTAAGTGGAAGAAGGAGTATATAAAATGAGTGGCATGAGAAAGGTGAATTCAAAATAACTATTCATGATTTTCTAGTGGGTATCAAGTTAGGTTACTAGGCAGATGCTTTAAAATAAAGTGCTTTTTCCTAAGGTGTAGTTGAGGTATAGAATTCAATGCTGTCCTTTTTGCACATGCTAGCAGTATAAAAACATTTTAGATAGGATTGGACAAATTTATCAGAGAGGTTAGTAAGTTCTGTTAAATGCAAAAATACTGATACTGCTTCAGCTTAGAAAGTTAGAAAAATATCTGAATACCTTCATGCTGACATGGCTGCTGACATGTATTTGGAATCAAATCTCCATTTAAAAGAAGAAAAAACGAATCCTTGCTTTGAGTATTCTTTGTTTGAATCTTTCTAAAAGTACTTTTAAAAATTTTAAATTCCAGGAACTCATGCAATTTGCCAATTCATTTATTTAAATTATTTTTATGTACTGGATACAATATTATGTTTTCCTTTTTTACACTCCAGCTCACATCCGTATCTTGTTTTCAAATTCATGTGCACCATAGTAAAAAACAACAAAAAAACCCTCAAACTCAGTGACCTGAATGGCATGGAGAGTAGACAGGGGCTGTGGAGTTAGGAAGTATAAAGCTGAACTTGATGTTAATATACAATTTAGTAGTCCCTTCACCATGTACATTCTGGTACGTTCTTGCATTGGTAAATAATTTTCCATAGATTTAGTGCCCCTGCACTAAACTGACTTGAGGCAAACACCTGCTATGGAGAATGCCGGTCTGAACTGTTTATTTGCCAAGAATGGGTTTTGTGTTATTAAATGTCAGAAAAAGCTACTAAAATTATTTAAGATTTAAAGAGTGTTCTTTACAGTGACAGTTAAAATATGTTTATCTTAGAAAACATGTCTGGCTTGACTACATTAAGTCAAGGGAGGTGATCTTCCCCCCCGTGCTCTACCCCAGTGAGGCCACATCTGGAGTACTGTGTCCAGTTCTCGGCTCTTCAGTTCAAGAAAGATAGGGAACTTCCAGAGATGGTCCAGTGAAGAGCCACAGAGATGATGAAGGGCCTGGAGCATCTCCCTTATGAGGAAAGGCTGAGAGACCTGTGGCTGTTCAGCCTGGAGAAGTCTGAGGGGGGATCTTTTATAAATTGTTATAAATATCTAAAGGGCACGTGTCACGAGTGACAGGAAAGGAGCAATGGACTCAAACTGGAAAACAGGAAGTTTCATATGAACGTGAATAATAATTTCTTTAGTGTGAGGGTAACAGAAGAGGCTGCCCAGAGAGGCTGTGGAGTCTCATTCTCTGGAGGTATTCAAAACCTGCCTGGACATTTTCCTGTGAAACCTGCTGCAGGGAGCCTGCTTTAGCAGGGGGTTGGATAGAAGATGATCTCCAGTGGTCCCTTCCAACCCCTTCCATTCTGTGAGTCTGTTATCTGTTAATACTATATGAAAATGAAAGTTCATAGAAATTAAAGTTATATCATATTGCTGTGTACTGCCATCTTAATTGGTGTCATTCTGAGTTAATGCTGCTGCTAAGTGATTTTTAATATTCCACATTTGTATATTGCTTCAGACAAATTAGAGATGCTCATTTACCAGAGACCACCAACTAACAATGAAATAATTAACTAGAATGGCTCTAGTTACTGCTGACTGGAGTCTAATTTTGTTTATTGACTTCTTTTCATTATGTTTTAAGCTTCTCTAGGTTTTTATTTATAGTAGCTGTGTAACTCTGGAGTTATATCTCCTAGAGGTTAATCAATAAATCAAAACACATGGGGAGTTATAAGGTATATATTACACCAAAGCCTATTTGTGGTGTAGTAAAAGCCTATCTAGTAATTTTATTTGGGTAAATAATTCCATGGGTAAGCTGTGTATCCATAATGCTTACCTCCCCAAAACCAATATCAATTAAATATCTAAACTGATAATTAATAAGCAGTAAGGGATCTGTATTGTGATTATAACGTTCTACCTTCTTACTTCTGCAAAGCGGGGGAGCCTGGCTATCCTGGAGAATTTAGGAAGTATCCTTTCAAACAATCTCTGTCTAGAATTAACAGAATTAATAAGCGGTATTTTCCATAATATTTCTGTTCTTTTGCTTTTGAGTCCTGCTTCAAGCCCCCAAAAGTAGGATAAACAGTTTTCTTCACATTGTGGCTTTTTACTTGACCTAAAGGCTGTCCTAGACAAAGGATCAGGTCTAAGTTATCACAATAAATGGCTTGATATTGCAGTCATATGCAAATATGTCAGTCCAGTTTTTCACGTAGTTATTTCATTTTTTGCTTCTTTTCCATACTGAGATCTCTAAAGCCTGTCTGGTCTAACTATTATTTCTCTGATGACTTAAGACTTAGTGATGTATTCTCTTAGATAAAATACTTACAGGACTTTTATAGATTTAAAAATAATCTATAAAACTGATTTGATTTCAAATGGAACTAAGCTGACTACAATACATGATTAATCTGTAATTCAGTACACTCATGATTAATAAAGAATTGACTTTTTTTTCCTCCGTAGTTCAAATCTTGACTCTGTAAACTTAATTGTTAATGGAAATCAATGTATTATCAGAAAGGAAGAAGTTAAAGTTTTATCAAGACTCTTTACTAAGCATAACTGTATTTCATTAGAGGTAGTAAGTCTTTCTGATACATTTAGCTGTATATAGGTTTCTTTTAGAGGGCTGTTTCTTAAGATCATAGAATCACAGAATTGTTTGAGTTGAAGAGTCCACCTTAAGGGTCGGTATGTAGTCCAACTCCCCTGCAGTGGGAACAGGGACACCCACAGCTAGATGAGGTTGTTCAGAGTCTGCTCCAGCCTGACCTTGAATGTCTCTAGGGATGGGGCTTCCACCACATCTCTGGGCAAAATGAGCTGCCGAGCCAGCCAGGAGTCGAACCTAGAATCTTCTGATCCGTAGTCAGACGCGTTATCCATTGCGCCACTGGCCCTGCTTAATATTTCTTCTTCGCTCCATTTGATTTCTGGTTCATAGATTAAAACACTGGGACTAGTAGGTATGCCCATACTCTTTTTGGTTACTTTTTTACACCTGCACTGAATCTGTTATTTTAAATTAAAATTCACTCTCAATAAATTCTATCAAACTCACTGTTGTTTTCTCTGTAAGTACTTTACTGTCTGTAACTTTACGACAGCTTAGCAGAGAAAAATTATTTTGTGGCTTTATAAGTGTGATTATGGATGAATTTCCATAATAATTCACCTCTTTGATTAAGGGCTCTGCCAGTAGAACGAGTATAGATACGTGTCTTTTCTTCTCTTTTTTCCTGTGAATAATCTAAACCAGATTTTTCTAATTCTCTCTCTTAGGTTGAAGGCTGCATCCTCCCACCACTAATTTCTTTGGTCCACAGTCAGAATGGTAAGTATATGGCCACGTCATCTACAGTTTCCATGAATTCCACATTTTGTTTTAATTAAACTTCAGTGTGGTCACATTCTTGGCACCTTTATTTTCAAGTGGAATGGAGACTCTTCAGTTTGCGGTTGCTCTCAGAAACCACATCACTGCTTTTAAACCACAAGGTCATAGCTGAGGAGAAAGAGGAGAGCCTTGACTCAAACAGAAAACTTCTGTCTCTCATTAGAGATTCATTGCTGCCTCGGTGAGTATAATATTGCTGTTTTAGTTGGGAGAAAACTTAATATGCAATCCATTTTGACAGCATATTTGTTTTAAATATCAGTTCTATGTTTAAGTGGCAAAATGAAGAAGAGGAATGGCAATTGACTAGTGTCAGAGTTCTGTGCCCAGCAACATCTCTCTCCTAGGTTTATTCCATACTCGGTTGTATACAGCACAAACACAGTTTCTGCCTGACACTCATTTTTGCATCTTGGTGATACCGTGCCTCTGGCTACTATTGGAGTGAAGCAAGTTTTCCCCTGGCTGTGATTTAAATATATTCTCCTTGTTCAACTGATGAAATCAGAATATTCCAACAGCAACATCTTTATTTTGGATACTATGCCCTCCTGGAAGATGTTTAGAGATCATAAGGAATGGCTTATAACTTTGGAAAAGGGAAAAGAACATGATAGATTAGTCCTCCATGATTCACCCGAGGTTTATTGCCTCTAAATTGCTGCCCTTCCTGCTGCCTCAAGCAGGAATAAAACCGTACCCCAGTCCATGAAACTACAGCCTGTGGACCATCTGTGACCAAGAACTTGATTTATATGGCGTGAGGTAAAACGAGGCCTGTCATTTCAAAATGACTTGCAGGTGAGCATTAAGAGAGCTCCATATGTTATTCATGTGTATACTGTGAGCTGATAACATCTCAGTAGAGGGAGAGAAAGCACAGACGTAGGATGAGTACAGTAAAGAAGAGCTATCAAGTATCTTTCACATTATTCCAGGATAATGTTACAGTGTATTTTAATGTGTGGTCCTCAGAAGTTAGTAACTGTCAATACTTAGCTGCCCTAAATGAGGAAATTTGTTCCCCACCCTTATATTAAGTAAGTTGTGGAAGGGTGGAGGAATGGATGCTGGATTATGATCAGAAACTTAGTGCCTTCCCTATGAACGAGGCTGTCCCTTGCTAATTGACTCACATTCTTATAGTTTGAGGACTAAAGTACATGGAAGATGTGTAATATTTCCTTTGTGAGAGAGAATGGGAAGGAAATCATAGACGTGTATAGAGAAGGTTTTTTTCACACCTTTTTCACTTTATTTCTTCCATTAAAAAACATGGAATTTATTAGTATGGATTGAAATAGAAGGTAGAAATATTATTAAAGAATAGAGTTTTATCCATTATTATAAGCTGTCCCATAATTTTCTTCAGATTGGGAAGGGTCTTTGAGTCAAACAAGACCAAGTTCTGTCTGCTTTGAAACTTGCCCTTTGAAGACATGCTCATCTTACAAAATGTTTCTCATTGAACTGAGGGAGGGGTCATCCTAACTACAAACCAGAAAGAAAACAAGCAATGCACTGCTGTTTTCTCTGCTAATTAGCTCAGTTGGGTGGCAGACCTTTCCAGTCTGAAACTAAATGCGGTTGTACTGTGGTGAATTCAGCTTTGGATGTGTATTGTAGATGTGTAAAAAGGGTCTTGCAGTAGCTCAGAATCTTGGTTCCAGGCTTGTTTTAAATATTTTCTGAATCAGTTCCTTTATGTCACCAGTGGAGATGATGATACTTGTATTTGAAAAACATTGAGATTATCTTAAAAAATATTTAAGGTTATGATAATTGAAAAAACGAGTTATAAACAAATTTTACTCTAGGAGCACAGTAAAAGTATATAACTCAAAAAGAATTACCTAGCGTTGTGTTTAATATGTTACTTGAACTTGTATGTTGAGCTAATGCTTAGAAATGCATTCAGCTTCGGGGAGCAGGTCATCAGTGCAGGAAAGCACAGATGGAACAAAAAGCATAGGAAGACTAATGGATTTTCTGTGAAAAGCAAACTCAGTTTTGATTTGAAAGTCTCAAAACTGGTTTGAGAGAAATTAGAAAAGGAGACCAAGAGAAGATCAAATCAGCTGCTTTGAATGTCAAGAAGATACTAAAGGTAAGTTCTGTTCAATAGTGTTCTAGGTATGGATCAGAAAATACTTATGGGAGGTAGGAATTGAATCCTCATATGGTCTCTACAGTTCTCAAAAGAATCTTTATCTGAATGCAGAGGACTCTGGCTTGAAACTACAGAGGGAGGTCTAAGATTAGAGTCAGACTTATGCTTAAAGATATAACATAAAACTCTACCTGAAGAAGTAAGTGTTGCATGAAGACTCCGGGATAGAAAGTGAAGAGAGTGATGGCCTGCGTTTGGAGGCTGAAGTTGTTCAGCTTTTCTGATCTTGGACAAAGGATGTGACAGAATGTGACTCAGCTGGAGGACAGTCAGAAGATGAGAGGAGGAATGCAATGGCTGTTCATGGGCACTCTGTGGTATCCTGCTTTTTAAGAACTGAGAGCCATTGAGAGGGGTGTCTAAGCTTAACAATGTAATTTGTTTAAATGTAAAATTGACCCATGAAGTGGAATTTTGGTCACTATGCATGAATATAAATTATAATCTTTTTACAATAAGGACGAAGAAGTGATTGCTACTTTTTTCACATCTTTGCACAATCCGTAAGATAGTTCTTCCATTGAATATTTGTACATTTGAAGATCAGAAGGTTAACTTCCTCATAGGATTTTGTTCCAATGAAATAGTGTTGTTTCATCTCACCTGACTGAGCAGTCATTTTCCTGAGCATCCTACAACCAAAATGAAACTTTCTTCTATAGAAAGTATTTATCTCATTTATTTTCTATTTCAGATTTGTATTTTTTTAAATCAGAAATTCAAACGCCATCTCTTTCTCATTTAATTATTAATTTTCCTATCTATTCATCATAGTTAATTTGAGCCAGACCCAATGACAGGAGAGGAATGTGTTTATTTAAAAGAAAAAAAAAAAGGGTTTTATTTCATTTTAAAGATTATGTAGCTTGTTCTAAGCAGACCGTCAAGCCAATTCTGCAAATTCAAAATTCTGGATATTTGAGGTACTGTATAGATAAAATGTTTAGTCTTTTTTAAGAGCTTAAGAGAATCCATATTTTACAGTCTTTAGGTCCACTTGTCACTTGTGAAGAAGATTGCCTAAATAGCTCTTTGTGGTGCAGTACGTATTGTTTGGAGAACCATTATAAAACGTTCTTTGAAATTGCTGTTACTCAATGATTTTGCATTTTGAAGTGGCAGGAAAATCACTGGATGAACTCATTCATTTAACAAAGTCTTTATAGCATGGAACATTGTCCTTTCACAGAATATTCACGTATTAATAGTTGATAATGACCTTTATTCAGGAAATGTGTTTACATTAATTGCTAAGACATTCATTTTAGTAATCTGTTTTCTCAGGTGGTATTTGGTTTGATGGATCACTGCACCTTCCCTTAGAGATATTTTTCTCTAATGTTATCTTTGGGGGAAAAACAGAGTTTTATGTAAAAGAGAATGAAATAAGACTTATTTTTTGAACTCCAAGGAATTATGATGCTAAATGTGCAGAATAGCAATAATCTCTCTCAGATGGAATATATAGATGGCTTAAAACTCTTTGAAGTGGACTCCATTGAGGGAAGATGTTGGTTTGTTTATAAAAAAACAAGTGTATTTATATAAACATACATTTGTATAAAAGAAGTTGTGTCAGAGTTTTAAGCTAGCATGCCTGATGCATTATTACTGCAAAGAATTAACATTTTTGATTGCTGCTAAATCTTTATCTTATGCAGTGAGCAGTAGACTTCTGATACCTAAGTTACTAGATAGCATCTTTGCTTATCTCAGAAAATTTAATTGTAGATACTGCAAAGAACAATGCACATAGTTCCTTTATGCTTGGTAGGAATATGTGTTGTATGCATGCAGTGTTCCAGCATCAGTGTTTACATCATAGTATTTTCTCCTTTTATGAAGAAAGTGAATTTTTGATCACCAGTGAGATATAGTTTTCCTTCAGTAGCTGATATCTGTTGTTTGTAAAGGATAAATTCTAATTGCTAGAAACATAAAGCTACCATTGTCTAGTGATTGGCCTGTAGAATAGGTTCTCCAGCATGTGAGTGCTTTATAGCTCTATGGCAGCACGTTTAAGCTAACACAGAGAAGCACTGCTTGTAGGCTGTGTGCTTATGTGGGAACATTTGCCTCTTCTGAAGGAACACAGACTGCATCAAGAATGTAGAGCTGGAGTGCTTCACCCTTCTTGTCTTAGAGCTGTCCAGATGAGAGAAGTGGCCAGGAAGTACTGCATCTCATTCTAGCCTTCTAGATTTCTTTCCTGTGCAAATCAGACTGCTGAGGTGCAAAGGGAGGACCTTTGTTTCATGGAAGAGCTAGCACACCATAGAAAGTACATGCCAATATGGTGGCAGGTGATGCTTGTTCCTCAGTTCAGTCATGGTGAGGGATGTCAACATGTGAAGTACATTTCTCATCATTTTCCTTGATTTTTACATCACCTCATCCCTTCTTCACCAGAACCCAAGAAGGGAAAAATGTTAGGGAAGCATTTTGGTGCACAAAATATGATAACCCACCACATTTTCCTACAAATCATGATTTTGTTTTTATTTGAGTAATTCTTCATGTTTTTCTCTTATAAATCAATACATTTATGCTTCCTCTTCTATTAACTTCCACGTGTTTAGAGTAGCTCTACTTGTAATCACAGATTACACGTTTTGATGTGGTTGCATCTGTCTCCTTTAAGCTAACATCTCTTTCTCTTCCATCACTGTGTCCTCTTGCCTTCCAGATATATTTTGATTTTAAAAAGATGAAAACAATCCTGTTTATTGAATGAGTATTACTGAAAAACTAGTGGCAACAGCAAGGTCCATTTTGTTTATCAGCAGCCTGTTTCCCTTTTCTTTACCAAGTATAGTGGAAGGCAGGGCCAACCCAGGGGAGCTCAGGTGCATGCAATGTACCTGAGTAACCAAAAGGGGTGAAGCCAGGATGCATCCCTTCCCAGACCTCATTTAAGGGCTGGCAGTGGAAGCAAGGGTATCTCACTGGAGATCCCTGCCTACCTCAGGCCTTCCAAAGGTAAGCAGTTTTTTTCCTTTGTTTCTCTGTCTATGACTGCTGCATTTGGGCTTGTCCTTGTTTGCTGCAGCCAGAGACTTTGCTACCATGCTATTACTGCTGTACTTTCCATCACAATATAGTGTTACATCAAGATGTCCAGGAGATGATATTTTGAAATGTTTCATAGACGTTTTTCTTGTAGCTTTATCTTGAATGTCATAGCTGTGTAAACATTATTTTGAAGCATTTTGTGTTGTTCTATTCCACATCACTTGAATAATGCAAGCATGCTGTAGTTAAAGCAATATTGAATTAAATTTGAAATAAAATATGAAACTCAATGCAAATGTTCTACGAGTAAAATATTTGAGGAAAAATCAATATTTAAGCAAAATGTAACTCTTAATCATGCGTATGTTGATGGTCTTTCTGAGTTCCCAATGAGTCTTCTGGCTAATACTGTGAGGCTTGGTTATCTCCATATGGAAAGCTCATTTGTTCATTTATTAATGCTGTTTTAAAAGTTAATCTAAAGCAGTTTTTAAATCCTGCTTCAAAGTTAGCCTTGTTTATTGCTTTGTGTACTTTCAAACAGCATTGTTTTTCTATTGTGGTTATTATAAAGTTTGGAAGAGCTGTATTTGTAATATTATCAATTTATTAATACAGCTCTTGATGTTGTGTTCTTAAAATGTTGCTTCGCTCTCTTCCTTCAGGTATGAATACATCCTTATGGCTCCAGACCCAGTGCCACTGTATGCTCTGAAACTGTTGGTGTCCCTGACTGAACACAGCCCTGCTTCTGTGAGGTGGTATTATTTCTGTTTCAATTTAGTTGATTCAATTAGGACTTAACTGTGAGATTTACATTACTGTTATTACTCTGTTGACCTACACTGAGGAGACTTAGAAAATTTGTGTAGGGTATTTGTTATGGAACATAACCTTATGACTTTTGAGGTATTTTTATATAATTCTGAATGCTTTGATACAGATCTAGCATATGAAATATTAAAGACAAAATCATACAAATTTTAGTATTAAAAAAAAAAACATTTTAAACAAAAACTTTAATGCTATTTTAATTACTTAAAAGATATTTAGTTTTTCTACAAATATCACTTTCCTTTTAAGTTCCTGAATATCCATTTTAACGTTTGGTATAGGTACAGTCAGTATGTTTAAAGACATCTTAGTGTCTCCTTCTTGTTGTTGCATTGTTTAGGCTGTGATGGACACGTAGCTGTTGATCTCCTCTAATCTGCCCAGAAGATTGGGTTCTTTTTGCATTCACTGTTCTCTTTTCATGGTGTCTGATAGTGTTACAGTTTAGAAGTCACTGCATGCCATACTGTCTTGTTTTGATTGATTAAAATGAACACAGTATTTAAAATTTCCCTTTTCGTATGCTTTTCTTGCTTTTATTGTTTTCCCATGGTTTTTAATGCAAAAGATGAAAACATTATTTTTCATCCTCTATGGTGTTATTTTGGGGCTTTTTAGTGTACTGAGTAGACTAAAAATCAACTAGGAAATTGAGTTGCTTGAGATTTTGAAAAGTTTGAATACAGAGAAGGTGGTATTTAATTATATTTTTATTGTATGCAATCTGTTTATGCTACTGCAAGCTTTTATGCGTAATACAAACCAATAGTAAAGCTTCTGTTTTTTATTATGATCCTACAGATGTTCCAATTCTTTTACAATAAACTATTTCAGTAACCAGAACGCTGGATGTGGTATTAGCAGTCTTCGTCTGCCTAATGAATGCTCTTTATTTGAGGATGTGAGAACATTTGCTCTCTTTTGCTTTTGAATAGGCATGTGGGAAGATTGTTGAGATGAGAAGTATATGAGTAAAACTGGGCACAAATCTTTTGGGGTTAAATGTCTTTGTGAGAAAAGCTACTATATTTTAGTACTGTTGATAGTGATGAAAGATCACTTTTCATCAGCTCTGTTTTCTCTAAGTTTGTATTTCATCTGCAGTGCCTGTCTTTCTAGGATGAATGCTTTCTCCTTTGACTTTATTTAAATGAAAAAAAAAAAAAAGTGTTGTGAAATGACAAGAAGTTAAATTAGCACTTAACTTATTGCATCCTAAAATAGCTGTTACCTTATTTCAAAAGAAGAGTGAATTGGGATAAGGATTGTTGTATTTAAGTTTGTGCCTTAAGATAGCTTGTTCTCAGATATGTTAAACTAATGCATTCTCTCTTTTTCTCCCTCTCTCTTATTTAATCTTACAGTATTTTTTTCCTTGTTTCTCATCTTTATCCCTTTTCTTCTTTCCATCATCCTCAGTTTCTTCCTATGCATTTCCCAATAGAGATATGAACATTTGAGGAATTCTTATTTTAGAATTTGAGAAGAGGCAGATGCAGTCCAATGTTTGTCTCAATTGTTCATAGCTGACACTGTAAATCAGCTAACTTGTAATGATACCAGAGAAAAGCTTTAAATTATCTTTTGAACATTTTTGAATACTTCTGTGTGACAACAGCACAGATAATTGAATATTATAATAATGTCTTATAAGCTTATGGTAAAATACAGTTACATACTAAATATATTTTAAATTTCTTAAGTATTTAATATTTGTAAGAATACAAAAAATGCCTTGTAATCTTTGCCATTGCTCCACTTTTAGGGTCATTTTTAACATTGTGTAGTACAGGAGCTGTTCCACTCTATTGCTTTTCAATTTGGCAATGCGGAGTTCTAGTTATGTCCCACTAATTAGTGGGACATGTTTTGCAGAATTAGATCTCTCACAGAGGTAAGGTCCAGCACATGTGAGGTGGTAGCTGTGAAATCAAACAAAACCCAACAAAAAGAAAAGCCCACAACCTTTAATATGTTTCAGTGAGCACCTTTAGTATTTGAATATATGAACATCCAAAGGAAGAAAACCCTGTGTTGTAGGATGATTAGTATTCTGTTGTTCATTTTCTTAAGAGTTATTTATACTCATAAATGGAGTTTAGTGCTTCCCTTGTATACCTTTTCCCTTTTAATATCATGCAACAATGGTTGTTTGATATACCCTCACTTAGCATTAATTTAATAAGAAAATGCTGCATAGTGGAAGGATGAGTTTTAAATGGAATTTGTCCATTGATAGCCTATTTTATGCTTGAATCAAAGCTAATAGTCCTTAAGAGTTGTTAATAGCGTTGTCACAGCTCTTATGAAAAACCTATTGCCTTGTATTTTCAAGAGTTTTTAATACTTTATGGTGAAAAATATTGTGGACTTCATGGCTAAGGTGGTAATGGCAGAGATTGCTTTTAGCTATTTTGAAATGGATGATTTTTAAAAGAAATTGCTGATGTTAAGGGAACACGCAGCTTAATTCATGAACTGAATATCTGAACTACTGAACGTTTGCATTAGTGTTTTTTTCCTTTTGTTTACTACATTTGGTATATTTTACTCAGATAAGGAGTTGAACTCTTCACTGTGGGAGCAAATGTCTTCAACAGTACAAGATCTGATTCAAAAAGGTCACTATCATTAGGTATCTTTTCTGTGTCTGTCAACTTACCATGTATGTTATGTGTACTGATAGAAAGTCACTGGTTTTTTCTTTGGTTTGTGTTTTTGTTCCTGCTTTGAATCTTACATGTTACTTGTGTTGTAATGGTGTGTTCTGTAGTGGTCAGATTGCTAAACTTTTCCTAGTAATAAGTGATGATGAGAATTTCTTAGCTTCTATTAGTATGGCACATATACACACTCTTAACAACATCTTAAAAAGTTAAGAATTTAGGTATTTTTTTTAATGACCTACTTCAGGAAGCTTATACTGGGTGATGATTATTAACTTGACTGCCTCATAGATAAAGTTAGAAGATATAACTTTACTATATACAAACATAAAGCTATTTATTTTTGTGTGTTCTCTTATGATGATACTTGATTTGTTTGTAGTTGGAAACTTAGGACATTTGAAGACATGAATATGTCTGAAAGCTGTTAAACTTGAGACTACAGAGCCTGATTTTTATGGTTTGCTCAAATAATAGACTTTTTAGTTGCAAAGAAGGAAGGCAGTAAGAGAAATACAGTGAAGGTAAGAGGAGAGCTAAAGGAGTATTGTACACCTGTAGCCCAAAGTCATCAATGTTTGGGCAGGTTCTGAAGCTCTGTTATGGAATCATTGATGCTCACATAGCTCAGTGAAAATGCCACTATAAAACTACAGACATAAACCCTAAAACTTTATAGGTTAATGCAGACAAAATTTCATCACTTTAGTTTCCTGGTGAATTAACTAATGTGTGCTTATGTTAATTGCTTTAGAAGTACTTTGTTCTGATCATTAGCCATTTTAATTTCCTGATTTAATGCTGAAATGCTACCTTAAAAAAATCTATTTGCTTCTAAATAACTTGGTCTTTTAAATGTATTTTCTTGTTTTCTGTAATGAATATGAATAAAATAGTATGTAGTATTTCTGATAATAGATAAGCCTACAGGGCCTCGGCCAACTGAGCTGAACAGCAGGAATTATGTTTTAGATGTGTACAACATCAGTGAGAAAATCACAGTGTAGATGGATTGAGAGAGACATTTTTTTAGTAGAACTTTGGGCAATGTTTATGTAGATTTTGGGCACGATTCTGATTGCACTAGTTTAACATCTATGAAAATTACGCTGTAGAAAACCTTATTTTCTTGTTAGAGAAATGATGCTGATACAAAACAGCGAAGAATTCATATGATATCTATGATTTCTATGCTTTGTAGATTTGTAGATAAAAGATTTGCATATGTGCTGCTTTATTGAATAACTCAAGGCAGGAAGATGTACGCAGAAATAGACTCTGGAAATGGGCCTCAGCTAATAACACTATTGTCAATTCATGCATCACTGTAATTCATATCAAAGTCAGTGGTCAGAGTTCATTATTGCAAGTGAGTTCTCATTGTCTAGTCATGTACTGACTGCAGTACTAATCACCATCTTTAATGTAAAATGCAACTCCTTAGTGTTGCATTTTATTAGAGTTTCCCTTTAGTAAAGAAATGAGCTATTAACCTTATACCTGTAATTTTGTTTCCTCTTATGGATTGCTCATCAATTACTGGCTCTCAGTTTTAAAAGTATGAAGTGACTCTTTGATGTTACTATTGTTAAGTCAGTTGTTCAAAAATGTCATACTGTAAGGCTCACATATTTGCTCTTTTAATGTAAAGCTTTAAACAGGAGAAAATGCCTTTCATTTTCAGTTGTTTTTGATTTCAGTAGGGAATGTTTGCAATTGTAAATATAAACAGTAATTAAAAAATAAGCAAATAATGAGGAGGGGTTGGCTTGTTAGGATAGTAGAATTGGAGTTGTAGGCTTCAGCAAATTCAATTCTACCTCAAACTCCCTATTCAGTATGAAGTTAATCTAAAACGGAAGACAAGGAAAAAGGCAAGCATGTGTCAATATTCTCCACAGACTGTTTCAGCCACGTATGAGTTGTCTTTTCAGAAGGCCTTGGGAAGATGTGTTTTGTAGATAGTAGTTATTGTAATTTCATTTACATGGCTCCAAAAAAGATATTTGACAAATAACTTACAGCATTCATAGATGTTCCATAGCATAGTCAGTAGCATTGGAATATGTTTTCTTTAGGGCTTTTCTTTGGGTTTGTTTAACCTGGGGCTTGCCACTTAATTTGATGCCATCAGGTTCTTACACTGGAAAAGATGGATGTACTACTTCATAAATATCTTCTGTACTTTCTACTTTGTCTGTACCTTTTGCAGTCTGAGCAGTCCTGTCTGTATTTTAAGAGCCTTTGGTAGAGGGCTTTATAAAATACATTTTGCAAGTCCAAGAATACTACATCTGCTAGCTCTCCTTTGCCCATATGCTGACTGATTTCTTAAAAGATCTGTTGTTGTGGATTTTATGCTTTGTTGCTTTAAAATGGATGTCTTGTCTCTTGCTTTATGCTTGCCTACCACTGTTGTTCTTTAAAATAGTTTCTACTCATTTGTTCAGCTTAGAATGTCTGTAGAGCCCAGGGTTTTCCTCATCTGACTTTTCTCAAAAGACAGTATTTGATAATGTTGTGTTTTCTGCCTTTTAAATCTTTCCTCTGAGAGCAGAGAGTTTTAGATAAGGAGGTTCATAACTACCTGTATGTTATCACAGTTCATCTGTTTTCTTTTAGTTCCTTTTCAACGCATTCTTATGATGACTCTATTTTATTCATTTATCCTATAACCTCTCCTACTGACACCACAGTTTAAGGCAAATCACCTTATGTGTTCCTTACAAAGAAAAATACTGCTGTTTGAACCCATCCAAGCTTATTTACTATAGGAATGGATGTAAATGACCTTGTCTATTTTTTTTTCTCCATTGGGAACATATGAACTATGTACCCTTACAAGAAAGATCAAGTTATACAAAAATTGATTTAGGTGCTTAAAAAGATATTTTTTGCACAATTTATATATGTAAAGTACTTTGTATTTAGTTAAATTATATAAATTTCACCAGGAATTCAAGGTATAATTTTGTCAGATGAACTAAAAAATCAAGTGACAAAGTCATTCTCTCTCTGTGTGGTCTGATAAATAAAAGGAATTCTCATTCCTTTTCAGTAGAGCAGCATCATCACAAAGTGAGGTTGAAATGTAACCCACTGTGGGGAGAACACAGGCTACTGGATAGCTAGATTTCTCTGAAGAAAGGAGGCTGAGAAGAGATTGGAACCTGGATCTCCCTTACAATTCTAAGGAAGACATTTGGTACCCATTAAAACAAAACACTGAAAATACTCTTTTTAGGAAGAAGAAAAAAAAAAAAGAGCTGACTGTTGCATGAGACTGTAAGTTCTAAATGGGTATTGATTTCTGAGCCTGGAGGATGGGAGAATTTGCAAACCTTTAGTGTTTCATGTTGGCTGGATCAGTCAGATCCCTGATTTTAAACACACAGTCTCTTTTCCTTTCTTATGACTGGAAACTCTAGGACCATGAGGACACCTAAATCCCCATGCAGATCCAGCATAGAAGTGCTACTATTCCCAAATGTCTTCTCAACATTTTCCTTTTTAATTATTACTTTTTTTTTTTTTAAGACAAATGATGTATTTTAAATGATTTTTTTTTAAAATTTTTTTAATGGAGGATATCTTCAGAGCACTGGAAGATAACCTTGTTGTCGTAATATTGAGTGGTGGTGCACTACCTGCTTCAAATTTTGTTGAATAATTGCGGATTGTTTTGTAGCAATGTAGCTAGTATTAACTAAAAAATGTAATTTTTTTTAAGCTTTCTATTTACCTGGATTTTTTTCCAGCTCGGAAGAGATTTGTGTTCCCTTTCTCTCAGCAACAGAAAATGGCTTTGGATTTTTAGTAAGTTCCAAAGTATTTACTAGGCTCTTCCCTAGAGACTCTGCATAGAAAGGACAGTTAAAAGCAATCACACATGCGAGAACTGCAGGTTCTATGAAAATGAGAAGCTGAAATGTTGATACTAATTTTCAATTCACATTTTACTCCTGTTGTTGAATGAATGGCTTCAGTTCACTTCAATGGCTCTTCTCCTTCACATATTCCTTAATTATTCTTAATATAATCTTAGGAAATGCATGAGGGCTGGTGCTTTTGTGAAGAAAAAGGTCTTTCTTTTTGGAAATCTTGCCTGCCTTCTCCTGGCTCTCTCTTTTGAACTTCAGGTGTTTTTCAGAGATGGTGACATCGTTCGTCATCTAAAATCTGGGAAGGAAGCTCCATGTGGTGTTAGAAAGCAGCATTCCTTTATTCCTCTTGATACATACTGAGCGACTTGACAAATCAAGCTTGCACTCTCGGAGTTCAAGTTCTATGCTAAACAGTTAAAGCATACATATGCAAAACATCAGTACATACATCCATTATTTTCCAAAAACTCATTAATATATGCTACTGTCCCTCTGGATATACGCAATTGTGTCTGGGGTGGTCGCATCACCACCTTCTTCCTCCCTTTTATTTCTCCTTCAGCTTCATCACAGTGACTATTGGCTGACCTTTAGAAATTTGCCAAATTGGACAAAAACAGCTGTGGCTTGTTAGGCCATAATGAGCAACTTCCTATCTTAGTGCACTATAATCCAAAACATTATATGTGAAATCTGAGGAAAGAGTCCTTGCACCTGGTGGATGCAAAGATAAAAGTAGTCTGTTGTGACTCCAGTGCTTCTGTGAAGCAGGATTGTTGAGGCTGTTCATACACCAAGTGAAGTTAAAATGGAAAGTTTTAGGACTAGCACTCATTGATTCCTTTTGCTAAACTAATATATTAATTCTTAAACTAATATACTGATCCCTTTTGCTAAATCAGCCTATATCAATGTTTTGTACGAGAATGGTATTTCATAAGAATTGAAAACACTTGCAATCAGTGTTGTTCAACTGCCTGAAGAACTGATCTCTGATTTGTGAAGCAGGACCTTTGCTTTTATCTCACCCACTTTCTTCAGTTTTCTCCCAGTCAATCTTCTTGTTGTTTCAGTTTTCACTTGCTTTCTGCTACATCGTGATCTGCAGGAGGTGTAAGAGAGTGGAGTCTCAAAAGAGTTACACTGGAGATATAAACCTACTTTATCCTTCTTATTTAGTGCATTGAAAACATTGGTCAGTATTTTAGGGGAGGGACGCGTTTACAGTTAGAGCTTACAGATTTTTGTTCATGAATTAAGTACTTTCTTGTCCTCATTCCTATTTCTATTCCCAAGAAGTTGCATTTGTAGCTTCTTAGGAATTAAAATCATAAATATTTTGGTCCATGTAAAATCTTAGTTTTCCACTGAGTTTCATTTTATTTATACTATAGAATAATTATGTCTTGCTATCCTCATTTGCACAAATAGCTCTACTGGTATGAGTACTGAGCTATAGAAGGCCGGAAGAAAGAATAATTGCTTAATGTACTATTGCGTTTTTCAAATAGGGCTAAAACATTTTGTAGAATTGTCTGAGATTCTTTTCATATATCAAATCAATTAAAATTATTTTGCGTGTTTTAATTTTAGGTTTAAGGAATTGTATATATTTTGGGCTGAAATCTTAGAATTGAGGCACATAAATGTATAAACAACAATTTTTTTTAAAAAAAGGATTTTGGAAATGTGTATGTGTCTGATGTACGATTGAAATAACTTCCCTAACCTGCTGTTGATTTATTATAGGTGATATAGCCCTGTAAAACAAAGTGTCCTTTTTGTTTCCTTCTAGTGTAGAAAAAAAGTGAACTTTCTTTCTCTTGATGTTTAAATAGCCATTGCTTTTATTTATTTGTAAGGTGTTAATATTCCATTAGCCACAGATGTCACAGATATTGAAGTTGACAATATACAATCACAATCTGGCAAAACCTTCAGGCAATACTCATCTTCAAGATTAAACAACAAAAAAAGTTGTTAAAGTATTTTAGGATTCTTAAAGAAAGTAATATTTATTAAACTTTCAGCAGTTCAGTTTATGGTGATTATTGAATTGCATCCTTATGCTGAAGAATTTCATGAGTCGTAATACTCCTTCAAATCATTTTCGAAGATATTGTAATTGATATTTTTTCATTTGTGTCATTTCTGAACTTAAGGACTTCAGAACATAAGTAGAGTTATCAAAAGTTATCCACACTCAAAATTCATTGTAATTTAATTAATCTGATACTGTAACTTAATGAAGAAATGTTCTTGTTTTTATGGACATTCAAAGCAAATGACGGTGAAATTCTCTGTTTTTTTTTAAAGTAAGGTTTGCATTTATTTTCCACAGAATTATTGAATTATTGCTCTGTGTTGTTCTTAGGTGCACACTGCTTTCTATTCTGATAGTGTGAACTCTTAGCAAAATTGCTTATGACATGATTTACTTATTTTATACCCTGCTGTAGGTGTGTAATATATGAAGCTGATAACACATGCTCTTCACTTTATTTTATTTTTTATTTTAATACGACTTTCTTGCTTTCTTACAATTACTGTTTCCTTGTCTGGGAACCACTTTGTATTATGATCTTAAGAATTGTATTTTAAAAATTGGGACTCATTTTAAGATTATTGATTAGGTTATTTTGTACTACTTGTAAATAGGCAGAGGCAAAATTATAGAACATAATGGGAAACATATCAAAAGACATTTCTGTAACGGTATGGATTTTGAAGCTGGAAACTGAACAGGAATTGAAAATACGAACTTTGTTCTCCCTCCATAAGCTCATTGAGACTGCTGGAAAACTGACTGGCATTGCAGTGATGCCCTTCCAACAACTCCATGCCACAGACAGTTTTTTGAGCCTGTGCTGGGACTGAAAGTAATCTCCTTTCACCGCACAGTGACTGAAAGCTACTGATGGTTTAACTGCTTATGTACACTTAAAAAAACCACAAACTGCTGTGGATCAGTACCTTCAGTGCAGATCTTCATGTTCTACTTCTTGAAAAGTGTTTTCCTAGAATTTTGCATACTTTGACAGTTGTAGCTAAGATATCTGAAAGAAATATCCTTCTTCAGATATTTTTCTTGCAGTTAAGATGTACATTTACTTCAATTTTCAAATCTTGTTTTGCTGTGTTTATGAGTATCAGTCAGCCTCTCCTGCTTTTAGTACTAATCGTGTACTTCTGAAAGATCTTTAAAATACCATCGTATAATGATGATACATTGATTTTTACAATGAGATTTTCGTTGTTGTGTTTATTTACAGTTTCTGTCTACTACAAAAAAGTGAAGTGTTTTAAAAAAAAAAAAAAAATCAAATAGTTGACTTCCAAGGCAATTTTCTACCTGCACACTCTTTTCTTCCTTTTTTCCTCCTTGCCCCCTGGGTCATTTGAAATGTAAACTACAATTACTGAGAAGGGTTGAAAACTGGAAGTGAAGAATAACTTTGTTCAAGAAAATTGACTCTGAAATAATTGGGAGCCCTAAAGATAAGTTGATAGATCTTCTCCCTGTTGTATTCTATGGTAGACAGTGTTGTGAGTTGTGTCTTGGTATAATATTTCTTAAAAATCAATGGTAAGATCATTCTTCATCTTTGGTCAGCTACTGAAGGGCATGACATGAAAGCGTGGCAGTGAGATGACTTTGAAACTTTCCATTTCAATGGTGGGTCTTTATTCTGTGGAATTCACCAAAAAAGAATAAATCTATCTGAATGCTGCTCTGATTTATTCAAGCTTCCAATGGACCTGAGAGGCTGTTTTGTCATGAAGACTTTCTAACTTTTAGGGTCAGCCATGCCCCCCCTTCCCCCTTTTTCTTTTTTTCAGTTGATAGCATTGAGGTTAGTTAGCTTTATTTATAGAGGGTATTGTATACCAAAGAAATTTTGAATGGGACAAGATCTTTAGACAAACTTCTTTAATGTACCAGTGGATATCATCCGTGGTTTTTAATGAATATTCTTTTTGTTATGTTCTCAGTTTTGTCCTGTTCAAGTAGACCAAAGTACATCTCCTTTTTCCTTAACATTCAAATGTTGTTTTGTTTTTTTTACCTCCTTTGGCATCAGTGTTATTTGAGTCTAATACTGGCTATTAGCTAGAACTGTGGCATTAAAGAAAGGTGGTTTCAACAACTACTGGAGTGAAGTTGTTGTCATTTACTTACTTTTAGAAATTAGTTCCCTGATTTTAAACTGTGCATGTTTAAATAGCTCTGGTAGAAATTGTTTGAGAACCAGCAACTTCTTTTCTAACAGTTAGGCAGAATCTCAAAAGTTCAAGCTTGTGCACAGAACAGTGAACTGAATGAACTGGTTAGCTTTCCGTGTAATCCCAGCTTATTTGTTTCTAAAATTATACAGTTGCATCCTGAGATATAATAGGAAGTTTCTACTTGTCATGGATCATTTTGCCTATGTCATTTTTTTCTTAAGACGTGTGTGTTCAACCCATAAGTTTTATGATACTGTTGCCTTCTTTTTTGAAATAAAAAGTACAAATAAAATGAAAGAAGTTTTGTTAGAATTATAGTTACTGTGTGACAGATGGCAGAAGAGGGGCAGTCTGACAAAATGGTATCTGCCATGGAAGTGTGTATGAAGCAAAGGTGTGTAACTGAATTCCTCCACGCAGAAGAAAATGTCACTCATTGACATTCACCAACACTTATTTTTATGGAGACTTAACACTGGATGCCAGCACAGTGAGGTGGTGGGTTATGCACTTCAGCAGTGGCAACAGCGACTGTGGGTCACTTTTACTTGTGCAGATTTTTATGAGTGGGGCACTCAGGCTATTGTTCGTTGCTGGCATAAATGCATAGCTAATGGTGGTGACTGTGCTGAAAAATATTGTTTTGTAGCTAGAGTTTTGCTCTATCAAGTAGTGTTATTGTACTCTCTGTATCTGCTGTAGTTTCTGTGAGGATAAATAGGTGTTACTTTCAGAGTGACCTACCTATAATTCTTTTGTCATCATGATGTTTGTGACAGAGATACACGTGCTTTATTCATAAACTTAAAACTTTTGGAATGTGTTTTTTGAGAATATTCTTCTTTCTTATAAATAGATAAGATTCTGAAATTCAGAAAAATAAGAAGTAAATTCTTTTGGATAACCAGTCCTCAATTCTTTGAAGGGAAGTGGCTGCAAGTGTATCATATACGTTAAACCCAAGAAGTTAGTTAATGTACCATGCTTCAAAAAACAACATGCAGCATATTTATTATTTCACATTGTATGTTCTGAATCTGTTAATTCAAATCAGTTGATGATATGTGTTGGCTGTTTCATAGTCTGTACAGTATTGTATTTCTGAATTTTGATTATTTTCTGCCATTTAAAAACATTAATTTACTTACACTCTACCACTCACTTGAATTGCATCAATGAAGCAGACCTAGAAATAATTTCCAAAGCAGCATTACATTGCTGTTTCTATTTAATAGCTGAAAGGGAGCTCATTTTTGTTGAAAGCTAATCAAAGACTGAGGTTTGGGGTCATAGATTTTGGCAACGCTTATTCTACTGCTCTGCTCCTTCTATAAGTTTAGTATATTAAATAAGAATTCACTTCCTCTCTTTTAAAATAACCTTAAAATATGTTTTTACAGCCTTATGGAAGAAAACCATCTTTTTCCAGCTCTTTTTCAAGTCATCTTGGTAAGAATAATTTTTATATATATATATATATACATACACACGCAAGTAGATATCTCCAGTCACGTCAAAACAGTTCAATAAGGCATGTTTATAAGTTGTTGATAGCAAACCATCTGTTAATACAAAGAATCTATTATATGTAAGCATGTATATGGTTCTCACTGTCTGTTTGTATAAAAACTTTCTTCTATAAGGTAAATTCAATTTTTTTTGTTTTCAAACCAATTAAAATTCTGAAAAATTGAATTAATGAGCTTGATTAAAACCATGTATTTGCCCAACCAAGTAACAAATACTGAGCAACTTGTGTTTTGTTTAACTGAATTAAACCAGAGTTTGGTTATGATAATGCAGTCTACCACTGCTCTCTTTTAGAGTTACTTTCAATATAAGGTGTCAGTGATAAAATTTTCATAGTAACATAATGGATTTCCATCCAAAAATAGGGACTGCCTCTTATGATCATGAAAAAAAGGAATGTTGCAAAACAAATGTGTTAAGAAAAAAGAAAAGTCTGCGGGATAGTATGGAAGCCGGGTCCTGTGCTATCCAATAGTTTCCTCACTGATAATTTCCAGACTCTCTTGTTTATTTTTTCAAGCCTGTTTGTTCATGAACTTGTGTCAGGTAAGCGTTCTGTAATGTAAGCCTGCTCCTGATGAATACCAAATATGAATAATGTATGCAGTGCATGTGAATTGCATACTTCCTATTGCATCATTCTTGAAATTCAGTCATACTCAGAGTAGAAGATGTTCATAACTGTGGTTCTTAATCAAACTTGAATTTCCGTTTTTAGGTTTAAATATTTGAATTTTCTTTTTTCCTTTGCAGTGATTTTTCTTATCGCGTGTCATCTTAAATCTGTTAATGGATAACCCCTTTTTTAAATTAATACAACCTCTTTGGCAGTGACATTTATGATATTTTGTATACATATATGTACAAATCTGAGAAGCTCTTCTTCTGACAGGCATTCACAATAAAAGTAACATTTTACAGTGTTTCATACACAGATTTAATCTGGGATAAGTACTGCTTTGTAGGTAACAACAAGAGAGGAACACAAAATATGAAACTTTCCCAAGTGTTGGTATTTATGTATTTTGGGGGGATGCATGTGAGGATGTGTTGAATAAGTGATTTCTAGAAACTCTACTAGATTTTGAAAAATTCTTGTTACTTATCTAAGCTGTCCTTCTTTGTGACCAGAATGAGTTGACAAACCCATCATTGTAGGTTTCTGAAATCATTTTCATGGTTGTATGAGTGAAAGGAGCTGCATATCGTTTGCTTTTCAGTACTAGTCCATAAACTGGTCTTTGCTCAGGTTTGTATGTCTATCTGTTTCATCAAATAGGGTAGATCAATAATGTTGAGCTTTCTTTTGTTGTACTTAGAGTTTTAGAAGACCGTAAGCTATTCTTTTTAAATTATACTTACTTACAGTACACCTTGTAGATACACTCTCAGTAAATTAATGTATAGCTATCACTATCGAGTTCAAGAGTATCACTTGTTTCTCAGAATTTTCTATGCAGAAGCCAAACGTCTAGTGTATTTTCTCTGTATCATAAAGTGCAGTTTGTATTACTACCAACAATGCCACGGACCGCACAGTGACTCTTCTAGGATGTGAAAGGAAATAGTACGGGCTCAGAATTGCAAAATGTCTGTGGGAGCAGTCTGTGGTTCTAGTCTGTCTGTGCTACAGTCAAAGTGGTGTTGAGTGCACTTTAACTGGCTTTAATCCAGCTCTCAGAGCAGTGGAGACACGATGGTTTGCAGATACTGGGCAGTTAACAAGAAACATGTTTTAACATTACTGCCTCTCACTGTTCATAGAGTTGTGCTACTACATACTGCTTGTCCTGGATTGTGACCTAACCTCTAAGACTGAGTTTTGGCGATTTCTTATCTTGTAGCGAGTATCTGGACCAATTCAATATCAGAACTCTGCTTAATTGCACCAAGTGTACCAGATTACATCAAAAGTTCTTGCTCTTTATGTCTACAACTCTGTAAATATTAATCGCAAAAAAAAAAAAAAAGCAAAAAAACCAACAACCTTCAGCAATCAGCGATATTTTAGTTACATTTAGTAAATGCAGATTGATAGTGTTTGTCAGTATGTGAAAGACCTGTTTAGAGCCCTTTGCTGCAAAACATCAGAGGGGAATTTAACATTACACCTGAATGCTAAATAATTTTATCAGCACCCTCATTCTAGATCCTAGTGCTAGCTGTTGTGTAGATTGAGTATTTCTGCAAAGCAATATGAATGTATGACTGCAATATGGGTGGACTTTTGTGTTCCTATAATATCTAATGAGGTCATTGAAGGTGTAGTGATGTTTATTGATGTAAGTTTTCATATCCACAAAGGGAAGATGGATTAACAGTAAGTATGAGTGTGTTCAGAACAGCATTGAATTGAGAAGCATAAGGAAATTTGGCAGCATAATGTGCAAAATTTAAATGGTGCAAACTCCCCTTAGTAACAAGGTTAAAAATGGAGGTGAATTGCATGATGTTGTAAATGATACCAAAAGCTGGATTGATGCAAGATACGAATAGAAGATACTACTGTTGATTAAGTCAAAGGGATTGCAGCAGAAGAGGTTACTATGGAATATATTTCATGTTATACTTTCTTACTACCTCTTTCTGCTGTGCCCTTAGTATTCTGCTTCTGATATTTTCTATTTCACTGTGTCAAACCTGTGATCTGGAATATCAGTATATCATACTCAAAATATTATTTTTGAATATCAGTGTACTGTTACACTGAGGTGGTTGATAGAACTGGAAATTGGAAATGCTCCTCTGTCGAATTTGTAGCTCATGTGTTTGTATTTTAGACTGCTAGCTGTGTTTTGCTAAGTAGCTGAAATTGAAGTTGACATCGATATTATTTTCTGTGCTGTACTGCTTTTCTGAGTGGCTCTTATCTGTTGTTGGAGAGGAACCTTTCACACATCGTAAATGTTGTATGGCTTTCCTTTAGGGCTGTCTGAATCTCAGCTATTGCCTAGAAAAGAAATTCTGTGTAGTTGGTGAAATGCTATTTTTCTGCTGTTAAGTTTAAAAACTAAAGCTAATAATGCTTGTGATTGGAAGCTCAATGATATCCTCTTTTTAAAGCACAGTAGTCCATTCTCTGCTCATCCTATTAAAATTTCCCATGTATTAATATGGCAGTATCTCACAAACTTCGGCTTCTGTTGTCAAAAGATTTTTTGCAACATCCTGTGTTTTAAAGGTCAGTGAGCCCATGAAAAGTGTGACAATTTGGATTTAAAGGCATTTCATGTTAATGTAAATTACTTGCTAGTAAGATCGAAAGTTACTGTACTTGTAAATGGTATTTTATTATTAAATACCAGTATGAAAGTTATACATTTGGTATATCAGAAATTTCTAACAGTGCATGATACCAGCAAGTCCACATCTTCATCAGAAATTTGCTTTACGTTTTTTGGAAATAATTAAACTTGTGCTCAACCACTCAAGAAGTGCTTCAAAGCCGTTGTTATTCTGGCAGACAGTGATCCTCTTGGAAGGTGTACTTAGCTCACTTTCCTGTAATTTCAATTCAAAATTGAGTTCATTATTCCAAGGAAGGGAGTGTGAGCTAGGCACGATAAAAGGAAAAAGTGTTATGTTGAAGTAAGCTGAGTATATTCATACTTCAAAGAAATAAAAACCAACAATAACCACCAAAAGATCCCACGTTAATTTGGGTAACACCTTTTCATGAAAGCTAATAATATTGTGGTAATTTTGCCCAGGTAGGGATACATAGCTCATCTGCTGGAGAAAATTAGGATAGCAAATATGGCAAACAATATAAGTTTTAGCACTTCATGTGAATAGGCAGTTGGTCCTCTAGGCTGTAAGTGAACTTCAGGCTGACGTTCCTCTTTAAGCTCTGCGCTTGCCAGGGATGACTGATACTGGTAGTAAGTGGTATCTGTAGACGGATCGCTCCAGTCTGCAGTCATACACAATAATTAATTTAGCTTCAGCCCTCTATTAAAAACCAAACCAAGCCTGAAGAGATCTGGGAACAGTTAGACAACATCTGTTTTAAAGATCAGGAAATAGTATTTATTTTAATAGGTTTTTTGTGATATTCCTGTTTCTGACTGTGCATTCAATTCTGTTAGAAGAAATAGTGAAATTCAGTGGCTAATTTTGGTGTAGTTCTCAGCTCATTCCTGCTTTTATGGAATATCTGCATTTATAAGGCATCTGAAGTTAGATTCTGAGAGTGATTTTTGAGGTTTCTAGTGGATGGACTGTAGTTATATTTAGGAACCTTCGTTTATACTTATTTTTTCATTTCTGAAGTATGCGCATTGCCTGCAATGTACTAGGTTAGATGGTCAAATCCTGTACTGCGGCATTGTGTGTAAAACTGCTATGACAGGCTTGGAATAGATTTCATATAATCTGTAAGGACTTCTGAAAATGAAAGTACCAAAATCTGTTTTTTATGGGTGGTTTATAGAGCAAAATAATTGCTTGTTTTCAAAGAGACTTGATATTCAAAGATGAATTGAAGGGAAATCAGTGGGAAACTGTTAGATCATCTTAGAAGTTACCTGTTTTCCGTGATTTAAAAAAAATATATACAGTTTAAGGAAAACAAATGTAATACACATAAAGAACACTTCAGCAGTCAGTGTGGTATAACTCTTTTTCCAAGCTAACGTTTCCTTACCAGTTTGTTAAAGTCTCATGTCAACATTCCGTAAGGTTTTATATTTATTCTCTTTTTAACATTGAATCAGATGAATAGCTGTATTTCTGAAGTCCATAAAAGACATTGCAAAAGGAAATAGTGTACAGTATGCTAACTTCTGATTTTCAAGGAATATATTATGGCTCTTCTCTAGAAATGTTTGAGTTTTTTTTTCATGCAACTTAAGCACTTTTGGTTTAGGATGAGATGTCTGAAACTACTAACCTCTTCTAAATTGTCGACTTAAAAGTAATATATACTTGGAAGGGAGAAGCTTGCAGATTGGAATGCATACTCTTGGAAATCAATATGTCAAAGTCTAACTCTCTTGAAAAATTTTTTAGCAGGAAACACAGTCTTACTGGAAGAATGAATTTTCAGAAACAGGTGGATTTTTTGTTGATTTGATCAGTAATCTTTCTATCACTCATGTCAAGGGAAGCGTTCTGTATATCTACACTTCTGTAAGTGTTTGATTAGTGTTGAGTCAGGTTATTAATCTGTTATGGTCAATCTTCCTCCACAACTATTAACACTTGAATGTTAACGTATGCAGAATGAACTCTTAGCAGTTACATTTCTGGAAGTGTAGCAGCTGCTTAACTCATGGCAATGAAGCTGTTACAAGCCAAAACGCACAGCATAAACACCATTTCTGAATATGGTTAATAATGAGAATCCCTTGTGTGTTATTTTTCCCTGATAAGCTTAGATGACAAGTAGTGTTTTTGCATGTGGGTAAGCAATAAAAAGGTCAAGAAATTTTCCTTTGTATAGGCATTTGGCTGTTAACATTAATAGGAGCAAGATTTGGCTTTTAAGTATAATTGTAATTGATGATAGACTGTCAACATGTTTACTATTGCCAAGAAGCTTAAGGCTTCTGTGTGCTGCAGTGTGTGGCAACAATTCAGAAAGGCATTCCCACCTCACCTTGAGCTAGCAGCTTAGTTTACAGCAGTAATGTGGCTGCAGCAGCAGGGTGCTAAGAACATGTGAAACTTTCTCCTGCAGCTTAATCAATACTTAGACACTTTGCTGCTGCAGCTTTGCTGCCTCAGGTCCCATAGCTAGTTCTGAGCAGAGGATATTTTCACAACTGGTATATGGACGTCCTCCCATACATGCAAAAGACCAGTATGGTTTAAAGAAACATCGTGCAAAGATGAGCTCGAGTGCCAGAAATGAGCGTAATGTATTCTGATGACTTGGGGACCATGTGACAATAACATGCTGCTCCACGTGAGAGCCCCTTTATGTATCTGCTAGGGAAAGTATGTCACTTGTTTTGTGTTCTTTTTATGCAGATCGTGAGCTTGGGGATAGTGAACAAAATACTGTATAAATAAAACTTTTGCACATACAAGTTTGAAAACTTGCTAAAAGATTCCTCTTCTAAGATGCTAGCTTTAAACAGAGATGGAATTACTTCATTTCTCTATGTGGCCATGAAAAAATTATTGCTGTTGGGATTTAGTTTCAATTTTTCCAAGTGATATTAAGAACTGATTGTCAGCTGTTCCTGTAGAGTTGCTTGAGTCACATACTTTTGAACTCCTCTTTCTAAGATAAGAGGTCAGAACAGTAGTAGTTAAATGCGCATTTGTGATAAATGACAAAATTTGATGAAAAACAGGGCACTTACCAAAATATATGATTAGTGGGAAGAAGAATGGGCTTGTTTGGCAGATTTCCGAGAGAGCTGAGAGAACTGCTTCCTGTTTCCATTGGTGATTCAGATTTTTTCCTGTGCTTGGGCAAATTGTATAAACCTTTTTCAGATGTGGTTTGTGTGCATCTCTCCTTTGTGTGTCAACTAAGGACACTTACTTTTAGAAAACTATCAGGATTTGGTGATCATCATTCTGAAACTTAGGCCTACTTAAGGTGCCAGCAGGACTTTGTAATGTTATGTATAAAAGACAAGGGCTGCTCTGAAAGTAATGCTTCCTATTTTATGATGTTGGCCCTCAATGTCAGAGGTGAGTGTTTGTGGTATGACAGTGGGGGTTGAAGCTGCCTGACAATATTCCATTACATTTTGTTACCATATGACAGATGGCAGCAGAGGGGTCAGTGTGACAAAATGGCATCTGGCATGGAAATACATCTGAAGCAAAGGAGCGGGATTAAATTCTTCCATGTGAAAAAAATGGCATCCATTGACATTCATTGATGCTTGCTGAACATTTATGGAGATCCTACAGTGGATGTGAGCACAATGAAGCAATGAGTGTTGTGTTTCAGTAGTGGTAACAAGCCATATTCCAGACAGATATGCACAGCTGTCACCATAAATTGAGAAGTGTCTCTATCAGCTCACCTGTGTGAACTGGCAAATTACAAAAAGGGAACTGTATATTGAGCTGAATGTTGGCTTCAATATGTTGGAAACAGTGGTGGCAGTGTTGAAACGTTGCAAAGTTTGCACCAGTTGAGTCCCACAGATGTTCACATAGGAACAGAAGAACACCATATGCAAGCTTGTCGGGACCTGTGGAACCAACATGAGGCTGAAGGTGACATTTTCCTAGATCACATCAGTAGGGGGGTGACTAGACATGGTGTCACCATTATGAACCAGAGTCAAAATGGCAGTTCATGGAGTGACATCATGTGAATTCCCATTGAAGAAAAAGTTCAAGACACAACCCTCAGTGGATAAAGTGATGTGCACTGTTTTTGGGGATAGTAAAGGTGTGGTCCTTTTGATTTTCCTAGAACCCAGACAAACCATCAGCTCTGACTGCTATATTACAGTGCTGACTAAGTTGAAGGCTTGAACTCCCAGAGTCAAGCCAGAGAAGAGAACCTTTATCTTGTAAGGTGATAATGCCATACCCTGTTCCAGTTTGAAGACCGCAGAGCACATTGCCAATCTTGGCTGTTCTGTCCTATCACACCCACTGTATATTCCAAATTTGATGCCTTATGACTTCCATCTGTTTGGACCAATGCAAGATGAACTGTGTGGCAACATCAATGCTGCCATTGCATCTATGAAATAGTGGGTTACCTCCACTGGTGCAGATTTTGTGAGTGTTGCATGCAGGCACTTGTTAGTTGCTGGTGCAAATGCATAGCTAATGGTGGTGACTGTTGAAAAATAGTGTGTTTTAGCTGAGAACTTGCTCTATCAAACAGTGGTATCGTGCTCTTTATACCTGTTGTAGTTTCCATGGAAATAATTAGGAAGTATTACTTTCAGAGTAACCTATTTGTATCACTGGTATGTAGTGATGATTAACTAATTAGACATTAGGAAGTATTCAGATCTTGTTATGAAAAGTACTGTACACATTCTAAACAACTGTGAACATTCTGTGTTTTAGCTACATCTGTGTAGATCTATTACTGTAGGATTGCTGGTGGAAGAGGAAAAATATGTGATGGGAAGGAGAGCTGTCTTTAAATCATTCAATATTACAGATTGATATTGTGGATAATAAAATGGCTTTTAAAAAGGAGAAGGTACTATTAACAGATATCCCTCTACCACTTTTTCTTATTGGGAAATGTGTTTGGAACTATTACTCCTGCTGGAGGAGGGAATAAAGCTACTTACAAAATCATCTGAAACTTCACTTCTGAGGGAAAAAAAGAGTCCACAGCATTTCTGATAGTGTTATATTCTTTTATGAGGAGTTCAACTATTTTCATCTTAAACAAATTGCTTTCTATTGCTAGACACTAATATTTCAGTGTTTATGCTTACACAACTTTTTAAATTTTATATTCAGTGCTAAGCAGCCTAAGAAAACTCATGTATAAACAATATTCATATGTGTTTCCAGGTAGTTTTTCTTACCTTGTCCTGGAATGGCAATGTTTTTATGGGTAATAAACATGAATATATAAAAGGCTGTAGTAAGATTCTGAAGCTAGATGTAGCATGCAGGAGAAGGACATCACAAAGAAGCAGTAAAAGGTGTGCAGGCCTGTGCTTTGCAGAAGTAGTGACCACGATTATTGCTGTTTCCATAATGCACTTCAAAGAAAAAAAAAAATAGAATAACCATCACTGTTGTGCCTTGTGTGGGCAGATCTGTCTGTATCTCTCCAGCTGTCCCAAGAACATTTCACAGAATAGCTTCACAATGTCTTACAACTGATCTGGGACCTCTGGTCCTTTTGATTCTTCTATAATAACTGTAACATCAGCAGTTGGCCCAAACGGGTCAGTGTGACCAGGCTCCATGGCAGTGTCATCAGTTAAACTCTTTTCAAAATCATTTAAGAGGTAATCATAACCCTAAGATTTGTCTAGTGTTGTAGTATGGAATACAGAACTCTCACGATCCCTTTAGTTATCTTTGAGCAACCTGCTTCAGCGGGGTGTCTTTAAGCGGAGGTTTAGACTGAAAAGCCCCAAAGGTGCCTTCAGCTATATGTAGTTCTGTGGATTGGATTGGGCAAATCAAACCATCTTCCGAAAACAAAACAAAAGACAGCAAGGTAACAAACGGAAAACAACCCTACATTTCCTAGCATGATAGCCATGATATACTGTGTCCTACCCATAATTACATATTGTTAACTATCCTCTGTGCTTGGATCCACATCAGTAGTCCTAGATGAGTTTGGGTTGTTGAGCTCTTCATCAGCTTCCTACTTTGTAATTCCTTGTATGCTTTAACCTTCAAGAAGGCAAGGCGGACTTGCTGAAGTAACAATGCATATTCATCTGGCTTGGCTCCACTCCCATTTCTCTCTGTCTGAGACAACCGTATCTTCTACCGATGTTAGTGTTCCTTTGTGAGTTAAATACAAGACGGACCATGGGACGGGATTGGTTGGGTGGACGTAAAACATTGATGAACATTTCTGAACTTGTTTTGTCTGGCAATGCTCTTGGACACTGGGGGTCTCTTACATATGACCCATATTTTTGTGGACACTGAGTAGAGTTCTGAACAAATTCTTAACCAAGATCAAGGCAACCAAGCTTGAGAGGTCCCTGATGAGAGAAGGTGTAACTGAAACAACTGCTTTCTTTAGATATCCTTCGTGAGTCATCAGTGTTTTCTCTTCCCTAAAGAGGATCTCAGCTACTCCCAGTACTGCATTTGACTTTGTCCTGTTTCTTGCGTGTTTGGCAGGCTGTCCTGCCTACTTGTAGTCCTTTGCACTTACCTGGTTCTTCCTCACAACGTTTTGTTACTTTGATACCTCTTCGGTGGAATTGTGCCTCTTTAGTGATCATGTTGCTCACAGGTTCTTTGTGAAATGGTTACATGTTGAATGGCTGTGTCTTTAGGGTGCTACAAAATGGTTGTGTTGTTCTTGGATAGCTGTTTAAATAGACTTACATTTGAGTTCAAGGTAAGCTAGTATTTACTGTTTCCCGATTAGTGCAATATAAATTTAGAGGTGTCACAAGTCTCTGCTTTGGCTAAGGGTACTCCCTATTTTTGTGTGCCAGTTGTCAAGATGAAAAAGTCTGTTTTCAGAAGCAGTAGCTATGATGAAGAAAGAATCAAGCCTAATTAGCATAATTAAGGGCAGATCAAATTCAATCCTTTGAGTCTGTAATCATGTGAGTAAATAATTGGTGTGAGAGTAACATGATTGATTAAATGATTTGTGTGTTCTCAGTAGAAAGAGACTTCATGATCCATCAAACTGGAAATTTAGAGCAGGCTGCTAATTCATTTGATGTTTTTCACTGCACACGGCACTACAAAATGTTTTTTGCTCTGCAGCAGTGGGTTGGCTATTGGAATTCAGGTGCTGCCATTACTTTCCTTCTTCGTAGTCTGGAAATTAAATTTTCTGGTATGAGGGTTGTTGATATATATTTTTCCAGTGGTCTCTGATGTAAGTTTTATGTCTCTGAACCTCCGCTTCTTTTATAAGTATGTACACAAATATAGTGAATTTTTTCCATATATTTTGTTCGATGCTGTCATTGGTAGGGGAAAAAAATGAATATGATTACTGGTAGTGGTCTTTACATGATCCAATTCATTGTATTTAAGCTGGTAAAGCCATAATGTTCTGGTAGGTACTTCTACTAGTTTAGGCAAAGCTGGCAATACGTTTAAGAAATCAAAGCCTCTGTTACTATGGGTTTTCAGGTTTACTTGTGGTTGTGGTTGGTATTTTTGTCACTCTTCTTCCCCCATCTGTTGAACGCTCTTGTCAACTTCAAGGGACAAATTCAAACTTATGTGTACCATTTCTTTTTCTGAAATACCAACCCCTTCTGTAGGTCTGTAATTTTTTTGTATTTTTAAACTGCTGAATGCTGGTAAATAGTGTATGTTTTTCAGATAGATAAGCATTACGGTGCAGAAATGACCTGCAATTCTTTGTTAGTTTTTAGGAGAAGGTCCTCCAGCAAGCTAGCTCATTTCATGTCTGGTGTGCAGGATATCTCTCACTGGTCTCTTCCATTGTATGCTTACTTTTTTTTCTCACATCTAATGCTGTGAACATGCAACTCTATTGCTGGTTTTAAACAGTCTTGAAAAATAATTCCCAGACTTAACTTTGTGCTATAACTTTGACTGAGAGAGCATCTGTTATGTCCTCAGCATTTACAAGGGCTGCTCTGAAAGTAATGCTTCCTGCTTTATTATGTTGGCTAATGATGTCAGGTGAATGTTGATGGAATGGCAGTAGAGGTTGAACCTTCTTACCAGTATTCTGTTACATTTTGTTGCCATGTGATAGATGGCAGCAGAGGGGCAGTCTGTCAAAATGATGTCTGACGTGGAAGTGCAGTGAAGCAGAGGTGTTCCACTGAATTTCTCCATGCCGGAAAATGATGCCCAGTGACATTCATTGATGCTTGCTGAACATTTATGGAGACCAAACAGTGGATGCCAGCACTGGGAGGTGGTGGGTGGTTTATTTCAGCAGTGGTGACAGAGATGTGAAAGACAAGCCATGTTCCAGACAGCCATGTGCAGCTGTCACACCGTGAAATGAAGAGCATCTTGACCAGCTCACCCACACAAATTGCCTGATTATGACCAGAGAACTGTATGGAACCAAATATCAGCTTCAGTGCACTGGAAATGATGGTGGCAACGTTGAAATACTGCAAAGTTTATGCCAGGTGGGTCCCAGAATGCTTACACAAGAACAGAAAGAACACTGTGTTAAAGTTTTTCAGGACCTATGGAAGCAATATGAAGCTGAAGGTGACAGTTTCCTGGGTCACATCATTACTAGTGACGAGACATGGTGTCCCTGCTACAATGCAGAGTCAGAACAGCAGTGGAATGGTGGTACGTGAATTCCCATCACAGATAAAGCTCAAGACGCAGTCCTCAGTGGATAAAGTGCTATGCACTGCCTTTTGGGATAGGAAAAGGGTGACCCTCTGGATAACCTAGAATCCAAAGACACCTTCAACTCTGAAAACGACATCCTGATGCTGACTGAGCTGAAAGCTTGAGCATTCCAAATCAGGCCAGAGAAGATGGCAGTCTTTCTCTTGGCAGCACAGTAACGCCAGGCCCTATGTCAGTTTGAAGACCGTGGAGCGCATTGCCAGTCTCGGCTGGACTGTCCTACCACATCCAGCATGTAGTCTGGATTCAGCACCTTCTCACTTCCATCTTTTTGAGACAATGAAAGATGGACTGTGTGGATAACATTTTCCAAGCAACGATGCCATCACTGCAGCTGTGAAACAGTGGGTCACCTCCGTCCCTGCAGATTTTTAATAGTGTGGCATGCAGGCTATGCAAAAGTGCACAGCTGATAGTGGTGACTATGTTGAAAAATAGTGTTTTGCAGCTGAGAATGTTTGTGTTCTTTGTTGTATTTTCCATGGAAATAAATAGGAGGCATTATTTTTGGGGCGACCTACATATTATTGTAGGGCACTGCACACAACTACAGTAAAACAGTAGAAATCTCGGGGAAAAAGTCTTACATCATTCTGTCAAGTAACTTATGAGAACTCTTTTTTTTTTTACTTTTTACAGTTCTTGGCACGGTTGAGTGCCACATCATAGATGCAGAGTACCCATCTCACCTGCAGTGCCTTTTCTCCTATTTGACCCAGTCCTTTCCCTGCTTCTCTCACAGGATACACAGCACTGCCTGTGCCCAGGATTGCTTATTTGTAAAACTTGGAAGTCTAAAGAGCTGCTGAAAGTGATATTCAGATGAAGCTAAATTGCTGCTAAATATTGAATTGAGCAGTACATGATGAAGTCCCATGTGGTATTTTATTAT
>JANHGO010000053.1:29255214-29267881 GCA_024606505.1 Aquila spilogaster
CCCCGGCTATGCCCCCCCACCTCCCAGGTTCCTGTAAAAATTAACTCTATCCCAGCTGAACCCAGGACACCATCTCATTGCTAAATTCCACAGTCTCTTGTTTATTTTTTTCAATCTTTTTGTTCATGAAGTTCTATCAGGTAAGTGTCCTGTCATGTAAGCATGCTCCTGATGAATACTAAATATGCGATATAATTAAATATGCATAATTTATGCAGTGCAGGCAGATTGCATACTTGATTGTGTACCATTCTTGAAATTCAATCTTACTCAGGGTAGATGATGTTCATAAATATGATTCTGAATCAAATTTGATATTCCTTTCTTAGGTTTAAGTATTTTAATCTTTGCTTTTCCTCTGCAGTGATTTATTTCACTGCTTATCATTTTAAATCTCTTAATACTGCATACCCAGATAAGCCCTTTTTTATTAAAGTAACCTTTTTAGTGATAGATTTTTGCAGTAGCATACAGAACACAGGCTTTATGATATTTTGTGTACATATACGTACAAATCTCTTCTTGTGATAAGTATTAACAATAAAAACAACATTTAACAGTAGTTCATAAACAGTTTTGACCTGGGACAAGTACTGCTTTGAGGTAGTACAAAAGTGGAACACACTGAAATGTGGAAGTCAAATGTTTCATGTTAATATCCTCAAATATAGAATTAATGTTTGAAACATCTCCAGGTGTTGCAATGTTGAAATTTAACTGCTGACATACACACACACACACACGTATATGTTAGTATATAGCTATGAGTATTTGAACATGGTTGTGATCTCTACAAACATTCCCAGATCTTGAAAAACTTTTTATAACTTATCTATAGTCATGGAATTTAAAATGTGTGTATGTCATGCCATGTAAGTAGGGTAAGTTGGAGTCAGTCATAAATGCTCCCTCCTGACCTCCACACACACAGTTTGACCTCATGAGTTCTAGAAATAGTTTTTTTTTGAGAGTAAAAAGCAGCTAAGCTCAAAATTGGCTGCATGGCTGGTGGTCTGTGAAGGTTTCACAGCTCTCTTAAACCTGTATAGCTATCTTAGAGCTTATGGTTAGAGTTGTGAGGGGGAAAAGCTTATAGCTTTTAGGGAGGAAAAAGAAAAATTCCATTTTCAACATGCTTTGTTTGGAGAAGACACCTGTAATTGCTTCAGTTGCCATATAGAGCATTCAAGCTTTAACAATACAGTGGCTGTCAGCTGTGGTCTTGTTTGGCTGGAGGGATGTGAGATGCAAGACCCTAAGCAGGTTGCCACCCTCCTTACACTATTCCCCTATTTTCCCTACAGAAAAGTGAATTCAGCCTTTGCTTTCCTTTGAATGTTAGGCAATTGGGAAGGCTTGGGAGCCAGGACTAATCAGACTGGAAGGATTAATCATTAGGCTGTTTTTCCTCATGAACAGAACAGATTAGCAAACTCCTTCATTATAGGTTTCTGAAGGAATTTTCATGGTCATATGAGTGAAGGGAGCTGCATATCATCATAATTCCCATTACTCTCCATAAACTAGTCTTTGGCTAGGTTTATACTTTTATTGGTTTCAAGAAACAGCACAGATCAGTAATGTTGTACTTAGAATTTTACCAGACCCTAAACTATTTAATTTGAATTACGCTTCAGGGTCAATACACTATTTTATACTGTCAGTAAGTTAATGTAGAGCTATTACTATCAAGTTCAAGGAATATCACTAGTACTTCATAATTTTCTATGCCGAGACCAAAAGTCCAATGTATTTTCTATGCATCATTAAATGTAGTTCAAGTTATTTCCAGCGATGCCACTGACAGGACATTGCCTCTTTTAGGCTCTGAAGGGAAATTATGTGGGCTCAGAATTGGAAAGTATCTCCAGGAGCAGGCTTCATTTCTAGGCTGTGCTACAATCAAAGTGGGATTGAATGTACTAGCTTTAATCTAGCTATCACAGTAGTGAGGACATGATGGCTTGCAGATATGGGGCAATTCACAAGAAGTAGGTTTTAGTGTGACTGCTTCTCAGTGCTCATTGATGTAGAGTTGCACTACCTCCTATACTGCATACTACCCTATGTTGTGGTCTAAGCAATAACACTGAGATTTGGCAATTTCTTACCCTCTATCATGTTAGATCTCTGAACTCAGTTGAATCACACCAAATGTATCCTTTCATGTCATTTATGACTGTGATTTTGTAAATGTTATAGTTGCCAAGCAAAAAGAACTGGATCAGTGAAAAAGGCTGTTACTGTCTACCTAAAAAGTTGTTCTAAGAGAATAGCTGTTAGTTTTATTCACCTGAGCTAGGTTTTAGTTACTGATCTTATTAGAAAGCGGCTTTAAATACACTTGCTGTTCTCCTGGAAACCCTCAACACTCATTTATCACTCAATGCTTAGTTACATTTAGGAAATGCATGTTAATAGTGTACTTTGTGAATATGGGAAAGACCTGGATACAGTTCTTCATTGCAAAACTTCAGAGGGGAATTTCATGTTACACTTGAACGCAAATTAATTTAATCAGTACCCTGATCCCAGATCTTAGTCCTAGCAGTTGCATAGATTATGAGTAGTTCTACAAAGCAATATGAAGGTATGACTGCAATATGAGGAAATATTTATCTTCCTATAATGTCTAATGAGACCAGTAAAGACGTAGTGATGTGCGTGTGTGGAAAAAAGGAGACGTATTGACAATGCGTGAGTATATTCAGGACAGTAAGTGATGGAAAAACACAAGGAAAGCTAGCATCATAAAGTGCAAAATTTAAAAGGTGCAAACTCGCCTTGGCAACAAGATTAAAAATAATGAGCCAAACTCCATGATGACGTAAATGATGCCAAAAGTTGGGTTGATATAAGGTATACATATGAAATGCTGCTGTTGATGAAGTAGAAGGGATTGTAGCAGGAAAAGTTACTGTGGGATATGTTTCATGTTTTACTTTCTTGCTGCCTTTTTCTGCTACATCCTTACTATTCTGTTTCTAATATATTTTGCTATGTCAAACCTGTGATCTGTCTGCAATATCAGTATATTATGTACTATTATGTTATAATGCCGGAGTGAGGTTGATAAAGGAATTGGAAGTGTTTTACTCCCATATTTATAAAATGATGGCTATTTGTATTTTAGATTGCTACCAAGATTTTGCTGAGTGGCTAGCAATGAAGTTGGCATATGTGTTACTTTCTGTGCTATGTTACTTTTTAGAGGAGGAAGGATGGGAACTCTCCACGCATCATAAATATTACCTGGCCTTCCTTTAGGGTTATCTGAATCTAAGCTATTGCATAGAAAAGAAATTCTGTGTAGTTGGTGAAATTCTGTTTTTCTGCCAATAAGTTTTAAAACTAAAGCTAACGATGTTTGTGATTAGGAGCTCAGTGCTATCCTCTTTTTAAAGCTCAGTATTCAGTTGTGTCTTTATCCTGTTAAAATCTCTAGCATAACTTTCAATTACACCAGCATCTCACAGACTTCAGTTTTTGCTGTCAGATTTGTTTTGCAACATTCTGTATTTTGACAGAGATCACATGAAAAATGCGGCAACATAGATGTAAAGGCATATCCTTTTAATTATAATGACTTTATAGTAAGATTGGAAGTTAGTGTATTTATAAATGATATCTTATTATTAAATACCATAAACCAATGGTAGGTAGTATCATAGTGTCTAAACTGTACAATCTAATTTAAAGGTACAAATATAATGATTATTTTATTTATACTGTTGATCTATCCTTGACACAAGCAAGTCCACATATTTTCTTTGCGAATTTTGAAATAATTTAATTCTAAAATTATAAATTTTAATTTATTTGCCTTTAAATACCATGGAAAGCTGTTACTATGAAAATACAAAATATGTTTCGTTTTGTAGTCATATTCATATATTTTTGTCTGGTTTTCCTAGTTGTGTCTAGCTTTGAGGTTTTATACTGTCCCTGTGTATTTTGGGACTGCTATATGAGTCCATGTTAAAAAGTTTAATTACAGAACTGGACGTCTTAAACTAAAGGATCATATACTGTTCATGTTTTTGTTAGACTGCAGTAAACCTGTGCCTGAATGCTCAAAAAATGCTTCAGAATCATTGTCATGCTGGCAGACACTGATCCTCTTGGAAGGTGTGCTTTGCTCACTTTGTTGTAATTGCAGTTGAAAATCAAGTTCATTATTCTATTGAGTGCTAAGGAAGAGAGTATGAGCTAGGCAGGATTATCAGAAAAATTGTGACAGTTATGTCAAAATCAGTTAAACATATTCATACTTTAAAAGAAGAAACAATCCACTCCACTTTTATTTGGGTAACACCTTCTTTTCAAGAAAGCTAATAATTTCGGGAAATTTTGTCAATAAGTAGGAGATACATAGCCATGTATAACTAGACTGCTTTGGGTTTTTTTCAATTAAAAATAGTTTTAACCAAAGTCCTTCAATTAAAAAAAAAAAAGTTGTGAAAAAGAAGTCATGTAGCAGCCAAGTGGAAGCAGTGATTGGATTTTATATTTCATTTTGAATTTTAATTGGAGGAAAAAATCAGGCTACAGGAAATGATTACAGTCAGATTCCACTCCTTGTGATCCAGTTAAAGCAATGAAGCCACCCACTTAGAACAGTTTAAAAATAGTACTTGTTTTCTGACAAGCCTTTCGTGTGAAAATACTATAAAAAAGGAAAAAAACAGGGGAGAGGGAAAGCAGGAGCCTCATCATTCCTATTTTACTTGGTTTCTGTTTTCTACTGAGAGACTGCAGTCAAATATCATTTGAGGGAAGAGGTAGAGATATTTTTCCGTTTAGCAGCCACATGGGTGATACGTATAGAGGAACATGTATCAGAGGTTATTGCAACAGTTGAAGCATTAGTTTACTTGTGTCTGCTAAACTAAGCACCTTTTAGTCCAGCGTGGTGCACATCTTGTTGGTTGTCTAGAAGAATGGGGAGCGTTTTTCTAACTCTTGAAAGTAGTTGTAGATCATCCTGGGTGGTTACTTGAAACAGTAGAGTAGGAGACTCATATATTCTGTAGAGAGTACAAGTTTATGCTGCCAAACTCATCTGCTGGAGAAAACTAGGACAGTGATTATGGCAAATAATATAAGCTCTAGCACTTAGTGTGAAATAGGCAGTTGGTCCTCTATGCTGTGAATGACCTTTGAGCTAAGGTCCCTCTTCAAGCTCTGTGGTTGCATGAGAAGATTGATACTGGTAGAAACTGATAGCTATCGACATTTCACTCCAGTCTGTGGGCATACTCAATCCTTAATTTAGCCGCAGCCCTCTATTAAAAAAATCAACACAAAGATATCTGGGAATGGTTAGGCAACATATGTTTTAAAGAACAGGAAACAGTATTTATTTTAATAGCTTTGTGTGTGGTATTCCTGTTCCTGTCTGTATATTCAATGCTGTTATAAAAAAGTTAAATGCAATGGCTCGTTTTGGTCTATTTCGTCTGCTCATTACTGCTTTTAGGGAAAATCTGCATTTAGAAGGTGTCTGAAGTACATTCTAAGAGTGATTTTTGTGGCTTTTACAGGATGGGCATTAGTTATAGTTAGGAACCTTAAATTTATCCATAATGAATATCTGTATTTTCTTCTATTTGTGAAATATGCCTATTTCCTAAAATCTACTAGATCTAATAGCCAAACTGTATGCTGTGGCAGCGTATGTAAAACTGCTGCAACAGATTAGGAATGTAATCTATGTGGATGTCTGAAAGTGAAACTGCCGAAATCCTATTTTAATGGGTGTTTTATAAAGCAAAATAATTGCTTGTTTTGAAAGAGATCTAATATCCAAAGATTGGTTAAGGAGAAACTAGTGAAAAAGTGTTAGACTATCTTAGAATTTATATGTTTGAAATTATAAAAAATTATGAGATACCCTTTAAAGAAGATAAATGTAATGCTAATGTAAAAATTAGTAGAACACTTTAACAATGAGTGTGGTCTAAATCTTTTCCAAACTGACAAATTTCTTACCAATGCATTGAAGTCTTGTGTCACCATTCAGTAAGGTATGACATTTATTCTCTTTTTAATGCTAAATCAAATGAATAGGAGTGTTCCTAAAGACTGAAGAAGATATTGTAAAAGGCAGTAGGGTACAGTATGTTACTTTCCAATTTTCAAGGAATAAAATACGGCTCCTCTGGTAGAAATGTTGTTTTTTTTCATTACTCTGTTAACTTGCTTAAACACTTTAGTTTAAGGATGAGATGCCTGAGACTACTTATCTCTTTTAAATTGCTGACTTGAAAATAATGTATACTTTAAAAAGGATAAGCCTGCATATCAGAATGCGTACTCTTGGAAAACATGTGTAACTTTCTTGAGAATTTTTTAGCAGGAAGCAGAATCTTACTAAAAGAAGGTTGGGTTTTTTTCCAGAAACAGTTTAGTTTTTGTCTTTTTTTGTCAGTAATATTTCAGTCAGGAGTTTCTGGGAAGTGTTTATATATCTATACATTTATAAATTAGTGTTGAATCAGGTTGTTAATCTGTTATGGTCAATTGTTCTCTCTAAGTATTAACACTGTACACAGAATGAACTCTTAACAGTTTTGTTTTATTGATGTGTAACTGTGATCATCTTACCTGATGGCAACGAAACTATTAGAAGCTACAATGCATCGTATAAAAGCCATTTCTGATTGTGGTTAATAATGAGAACACATGGTATATGATTTGTTTCCCCAGTTATTATTAGAGGATGTGCAGTGGTTTTGCATATGGATGAAGCAAACACAGAATCATACAATATCTCAAGTTGGAAAGGACCCTTAAGGATCACCGAGTCCAACTCCCTGCTCCTCGAAGGGTTACCTAAAACTAAACCATATGACTATAAGAGCATCATCCAGATGCTTCTTGAACTCTGATAGCCTTGGTGCTATGACCACTTCCCTGGGGAGCCTGTTCCAGTGACAGACCACCCTCTCAGTGAACAACCTTTTCCTAATGTCCAAGCTGAACTTCCCCTGACACAGCTTCATTCCATTTTTGTGTCCTATTGCTGGTCAGCAGAGAGAGGATATCAGCATGTCCCCCTCCACTGCCCCCCATGAGGAAGTTGTAGGCTGTGATGAGTTCACCCCTGAGCCTTCTCTTCTGCAAGCTGGACAAACCAAGCGACCTCAGCTGCTCCTCGTAAGTCTTGTCCTTGAAACCTTTCACCATCTTAGTCGCCCCACTCTGGACACACTCTAATAGTTTGATGTCCTTATATTGAGGCGCCAAAAACTGCACACAGTACTTGAGGTGGAGCCACACCAGTGCAGTGTAGAGTGGGACAATCACCTCCCTCAACCAGCTAGCTGTGCTATTCTTGATGCACCCCAGGACACGGTTGGCCTTTTTGGCTGCCAGGGCACACTGTTGATTCATATTCAACTTGCCTTCAACCCAAACCCCCAGTTCTCTTCCCGCAGGGCTGCTTTCCAGCCTCTCATCCCCCAATAAAAAGGTCAACAAAAGCTTCCTTTGCATAGACATTTTGCTACAAACATTATTAGGAAAAAGATTTTACTTTTTCAGTATCATTGTAACTTATGCTAGACTTTCAACATGTTTGCTATAACCACAAAGCTTAAGGCTTGTCTGTGCTGCAGTCGGTGTGTGGCAGGAATTCACAAAGATGCTTCCACCTAACTTTGAGCTAGTAGCTTAGCTAACATTAGAAATGTGGATGCAGCAACTGAGGGCTTAGAAAGTGCAAAGCCTTCTGTGAAGCTTAATAAATACTTGGGCAGTTAGCTGCTGCAGCCATCCTGCTTTGGGTCACCTAGAAAGTTCAAAGCGGAGGATGTCTTTGCAATTAATGTATGGATGTCCTTCCATATGTGCAAAAGACCAATGTAGTTTGAAGAAATGTCATGGAAAGGACTGGAGCTGGAATGTCGGAAGTGATGGGAACATGTTCTGGGGACTTAGGGACTACATGGCAACCACACACTGCTCATTTGGAGGGATGCCATATACCTCCGAGGTGGTGTACCACTTTGTGTCCTTTTTATGAATATCATGAGCTTGAGATAATGAAGGAAATACTGTATAATTAAAACTTTTGCATGTACAAATCCTAGAACTTTCTAGAAAGTTCCTCTTAACAGCTGCTAGCTTTAAACAGACCTGGAGTGATTTACTTTCTCTCCATAACCTTGAGAAAATTATTGTTGGTGGGGGGTTTATGTTGTTTCTCCGAGTGGTATTAGTAGCTGATATTCAGCTGTTCTTGTAGAGTTGCTTGAGTCAAATAGTTTTGACTGGTTTTAATTCAACTTTCTAATATTGAGAGATCATAATGGTAGTAGTTCAATGTGCGTTTGTTACAGATGACAGAATTTGAGAAGAACAGGTTTTCAGGTTTTTTCATTTACCTTAAGTACATGATTTGTGGAATGAAGAATGGGCTTGTTGGCAGAGTACTGAGAGAATTAAGGGAGCTGGTTCCTATTCCTGCTGATGATCCATGTTTCTTCTTGACACTGGGCAAATTGTATAAGGTTTCTTTTTCAGATGTGGTTACTGTGCTTCTATACTTCGTGTGTCCGATGAGCACATTTACAAAACTATCAGAAATTGGTGCTCATCATTCTACAACTAGGCTTGTTTAAGGTCCCAGGTGGACCTTATTTAAGCATAATTCTTTAATGAATTTTCCTTATGGTAAGGTAGTATCTAAACTATAAATGTACATCACAGGAATGTAGGGATGATAAATTCATTAGGATTTAGAAGGTATTCAGATTTTGTTATGGGAAGCACTGTACAAATTCTAAATAAATGTGAACAGCCTATTTTATGACTATGTCTGTGTAGATCTATCAGCAGTACAATTGCTGGTGCAAAAATAAAAATATGAGGGGAAGCAGAGCCATCCTTTAAATAATTTTAATATTATAAATTGATATTTTCCATAATAAAATGGCTTTTTAAAAGGAAAAATTACTAAAGCATATCCTTCTATCACGCTTTCTTATCTGGAAAATTATTTTGAGCCAGTGCTCGTGTTAGGGGAGGGAATAATATTATTTACAAAATCACCTGAAGCTCCAATTCTGAGAGAAAAATTGAGTCCACAGCATTTGTGACAGCATTATGTTCTTTTATAGGAAGGAAATTCAGCTATTTGCATCTTAAAGGAATTGCTTTCTATTGCTAGACACTAATATTTTAGTGTGTATGCTACATAACTATTTTTTTATTTTATATTCAGTGCTAAGGGACATAAGAAGACTCATGTATAAACAATATTCTTATGTGTTTCTTGGTAGGTTTTTTTATCCTGTCCCAGAAGTCAAAAAATTTTACAGATAATAAACATGAGCCTAAAAGACTTTAATAAGGTTTTAAAGCTAGCTATAACATACTGGAAAAGAAAATCACAAACAAGTAGTGAAGTGGTAGGTCTGTGCTTTGCAGAAATAGTGACCATGATTACTGCTGGTACTAGAACATATTTCTAAGTTTTATGATGTTGTGACTGTTTTCCATCTCTTTGATCTCATCATTCATGTTTTATTTTACTGGTCTTCAATAAGCAGGCAAGCATACTGGTTTTGTGGAGGGTTGGTTTTTTGGTTTTTTTATAGAATGTTTCTAAACTAGTCAAAAGTGGATGGTTGTTTTGTGTATTATGGTATAATGTCTTACAAGTTGTCTTTTGAAAGAAAATATTTTTACAATGCATTTCAAAGAAAAAGTTGTTGCAGAGTAACAGTCCCTGTTGTGCCTTGCATGGGCAGATCCCTGTCTTTATGACTTCGTTGCTCTGCCTGTCCCAAGAACATTTCACAATGTTGCTTCACAGTGACTTACAGCCCAGCTGAGGCTTCTGGTCTTTTTGCTTCTTCTGTTGGATGCGACAAACAGCCCAATGTTACAGGGATGCATGGCAATGACACAGTTTAAACTCTCCTCAAAACAATTAACAAATAACTATAACCCTAATATTTGTCCAGTGTTATGTTACGGAATACAGAACTCCTGTGATCCCTTCAGGGATTGATTTGGGATCTGACACAACAGTTGTCCAAAAGTCTCCACCCCTGCAAAGGGTAGAGCATCTGCTTATTATTGTGTGCTGGCCCTTGGGTGTTGCTGAAAATCCTCTAGGTCTCTACTATTTCTAGAGGATTGCCTGTTGTCCTTTGGACCTTGCTGGACCCTGGTAGTTGGCACGTCCCTTAATCTTCTCCAATTACAAAGGCTGTAATAGTGCTTATTCTGAACAATTTTTAGAAGTTAGGTTTTCTTGGAAGGCTAAACTGGCTAGGAATACATAGTTTATTCAAATACTGTGTTCAGAGAAGAATTTTAAATGTATTGCAAGAGACTGTAATAGCACTTACCCCGAACCTTTGACATCTTGGAGCAAGTCCAGGGAATAAACACCCTGATGACCAGGGGGCCTGGAGCACATGGCAGACACGGGAAGGCTGAGAGAACACGTTTCATACCACCTTTGCAAAGAAGGCTTGGAGGGATCTTATTCCTGTTTGTAGCTACCTCATGGGACAGTACAGAGAAGATGAAGCCTGACTTGTCTCAGCAGTGCACAATGGAAGGACAAGAGGATGAATGCAAGTTGGAAGATTGGAAATTCCAGCTTGATATAGGAAGAAACTTTTTGCTGTGGGGAGGGTGGTCAAACACTGGAACAAGTGTCCAGAGGGGTTGTAACATCTCCATCCTTGGAGACTCTTAAAACTTAGGTGGATGCAGCCCTGAGCAAGGGGTTGAACGAGAGAGTTCCAAAGGTGCATTCAACCATATGTCATTCTGTGATTGGCCCAATCCAGTCCATCTTAAAAACCAACCAACCAACCAAAAACTATCCCACGGGTTATCTCCTAGCATGGTAGCCACCATTCACTGTGTCTGTACCTGTGGTTAGATATGTTAACTTCTCTAGATTAGGATCCAAGTCAGTAATCTCGCAGGCAAGTTTGGGTTTCCTAGCTCTTCATCTATTTCCTGCTTCCTAATTCCTTGTGTGCTTTGATCTTTAAGTAAGCAAGGTGGATGGCCTGAAGTGGCAATGCTTATTCAGGTGGCTTGGTTCCACTCCCATTTCTCCCTTATCTGAGCCAGCTACATTTTACACTGCACGAGGGTGTTCTTTTATGAACCACATCCAAGATAGACTGTAGATCAGAGTTGGCTGGGTGGATGTATAAAGTTCAGTGAGTGTTCCTGCCAACTTGTTTTCTCTGGCAATACTCTTGGACATTATGCAAGGTACCTTAAATATGAGTCTTGCTTTTGTGGGTTTGAACAGTGTTCTGAACGCATTTTTTAATTAAGTGGTATATATGAGACTTTTGTGATTGGGTAATTTGAATATTGCTGTGGAGAATTTAGGGCAAAAAAGGTAATATTTTCCTAATGATTATATTTTTACTTAAAAACAGTGCAGCTCTGACCTTTAAGGGAGCATGCCAACTTCAGCTTTGCACTTGACAGCTAAAGTTGATGCTATTAGGTTTTTCTTGGAAAACTGGAAGAGTTTCCTCTAGAACTAAATGGAAAACAAGTGTACTTAGATGTTAACTAACACCTTTCTTTTTAATTCTGTCACCTTTGGAACAGTTAAGATTTGTAGAATATTTGAAATATGTACTGAGAAAGAAGATTTTTATAGTGTTTAGGAGACTTATATGAAAAAAAAGAAAAATTAAGAATTTATTAATAAGTACTCTATTGTAGTTTAAACTATGGTGTTAAGTATTTTCATTGGTTTTCTCTGCAATTCAGACGTCCTATAAAAACCTGTTGTTTTCTCACACTAAGTAAAGATGGTTTGAATCCATGCATAGTTCAAAAGACTTTAAAAAAAAAAAAAAAAAGGAAAAGACATGAATTTTTGCCCTGAAAGGGAAATGGTATTTCTTTCATTTGTCATTTTATATTGATATATAGCTTTAAATAATAGTGTCCAGTATTTCATTTCATAGTGTGTTCTTCTGTCTAGCCCATTCCGTCAGGAATAATTCTGTTAGTGTTCCCCCAGTTTAGTCTGAATGAGAGGAGTTTATGACCTTTTTCTATGGTCACTGAACATTGTACCAGGAATTTCAGTTCAGTCATCAGATCAGTCCGTCAGTCTTGGGAACTCAAGACAGAAGGGTATTGAGCTGGTATTCCTTAATGATGGATGTCACCAGCAGCAGGAGTGAGAGAGCAGGACTGACCATCACCACAGACCACCCTAAGACATGGATAGGCATGCCAATTGGTACTCAGGTTCTCTCCCCTCCCAGTTTTTCTGCAAATGCAAAGTGTTTTAAGATCTTACAAAGTTTACAGTGCAGAATTTCTGGATCAAGGGTTTTTCCCCCTCTTCAACAGTTTTGGGTTGGGGTTTTTTTTTTTTTTTTTTGGTAGTCGTAAAGCTGTTTAGCATTGTGGTGGGTTGACCGTGGCTGAACGCCAGGTGCCCACCAAAGCCATTCTATCACTCCCCCTCCTCAGCTGGACAGGGGAGAGAAAAATATAATAAAGGGCTTGTGGGTCGAGTTAAGGACAGGAGAGAGATCACTCACCAATTACCGTCACGGGCAAAACAGACTCAGCTTGGAGAAAATTAACTCAATTTATTACAAATCAACCAGAGTAGGGTAATGAGAAATAAAACCAAATCTCAGAACACCTTCCC
>JANHGO010000053.1:29273708-29308028 GCA_024606505.1 Aquila spilogaster
GCTGGGATGCATGCTTTTTGGAGCAAGAGTTATTGATCTTGTGACCAGAATTTTACTGTGATATTATTACTGTTCTGACAAACAACTGAGGCATATCTCCTGCTCTCATCTAAATAAATATTGGTGTAGGAATGTGGCAGTTGCTGACTATATGTTTATTGACCAGCTGTATTCTGATGACTAAGGTAGGTAATAAGCTATTGTGTGCTTCACAACAGAGCATGTAAAAGAATATTGAATGTCCGTGAATGGTTTCTGGCTGACAGAGGGTTCCACATTATGCTTCTGAACTCTGATCATTTATCTAGAAATTTGTCTGGTTTGGCTTCAGTCATGTATAATGCATTCCTTATGTTAATGTCTTCCTGAAGAGTTCATATTGCGGGATGATAATTAGATTTTAGAATGTCAGTCTTCCACAAAGCAAAACAATTTAAATCTTAATATTCTGCTTTTGACTTTCTGTTTTTAACTGTAGTCATTTACTCATTGTCTTATGTGCTTGGTTTCTAAATATATTTTGTTTTATAAAATGTTTTTATAGGCAAGCTTAAAAATCATTGCTTTGCTAAAGTAGATTTATAATCAAATATATGCAAAAAGATTAAGCCTACCATGATCTAATCTTTAGTTTACCCCCTGCAACTTTCTAATTACAGTTATAACAGTAGCATCATCTCAAAGACTCAGCTGAAATTTTGTGGTCTCTTTTTTTCCTCTTAGGTTTGTCTTTCCAGTCCCCTGTTTGTATTAGGTTCAGTTTCTGCCCCTTGCTTGCTTTGTGCAAGTAGTTCTTTACTGCTCATATGGCTATCGGAAGCAAAATTGTGCCCTAGAACCATTTTCTTTCTTTTTCATGTACCTCATTCCTTTCAAACTACCACCTACCAAATAAAATAATAACCTGTTCAAACGTGGTGAAACTAAATATGGTGGCTGACAGCTTTCACTCTGCAGTTTAAGTGACGGCCATAAATTTATCCCTGTGGCAGATACTTAATCGCTGTTTGGTGGGTGACATCACTTTTAATTTTCTGTTGCTATGTCATGTGATTTGGTATGGAGTTTGGCAATAAACTAGGTTGTGTGCAAGGACAAAATAGATTTTTTTTCAGTTACTTTACTGATTTGAGTAAAGTATCTTTTCTTCTTGGTGAATCCTTTCTACTTGGTGCATTCTTTATTCATTTGACTAAAGCAGAAAGAACGTGTACAAGGGTCGATAGCTCCTTTCACTACTGCAGAGAGTGAAGGATTATTCTGTAAACATTTCAATTCATTTGTTACTGTATATTGTGAAGTTCTACATTTGCTTGCTCTGTAACAAGTTCTGGAGCAGGATTTAAATTCACTGCACATAGCTAACTTTAGGGCTCACATCTGGATGGCACTGCAGGAACATATTGCTGAAAGCAAACAGACTAGCAGTTCTGATGCTAACAATGGAGTCTGAGAAAACACTGGATGCCTGAATAAGATTCCATTAAAAAGGGGGGAGTGAGAGGGATGTCTAATGCAGTCCATTTAATGCAGAACTCTCCAGAGAGTGAAGTGGGGATTATGCCTGCTGCCCTTCTTATTAAAGGGTGGTACAGAAGAAGCTTGTTGGGCGAATGGTATCTCCATAACAGACGCTCTATTACTCATGAATATGTTTCTAATTATATCTTAATGATCTCAGCCACAAATAGGAAGACAAAAATCTTTGTCTCCCTGAGTTGTTACCTTAGTGGCTGCAGGATTGGCAAGGTTTAGGTTATCCATCTCCTCTCACTAATCCCAGGGGACTTCATTGTGAGAAATGAGACTTGTTTATGATGGTGAATTAAATTGCTGTAAAAGGTTATTTCAACAGACAGTTGGGAAATCATAATAAAATAATTTAGTAAAAATGGGAGCTAGAGTATGCTTAATGAAACATGATTGGATTTAATTTTCTTGCTATTTCAGTCATTAAAGGTACATTATCCTTTCTCAGACCTCATTTGGGCTCTTTGCCACAGACCCACTCTTAGTAACAGACTAAAACTTGCATGTTCCATTAGGATATGAAAAAGGCTAATGATACCCTACCCTCCTCTCCCTGGCTTTTGTAAAATTTCTGTTACTAGCTTTTCAGATATATTTTAGCTGTTTTCCTCTTTCATCCTTTTATTCCCTCTCACATCTATTGTATGCATTTTTCAGTATGAATAACTATTCAGGGAGGAAAGGTTGAATGAAACAAAGTAAAATACTAATATAGTTACCTTAATAACTGTAAGATGGCTCATTATGACTAATTAGAAAATTAACTGCTTCAGTTATTACTAGGACCCTGTGTTCTAACAAAGTTAATATTTTGATCAGTTCATATAAACCACATTTTTATGCTATATTAATCCAGTGGTCCAATTATTTGGGGGTTTTTGTTTTGGTGGTGGTTTTTTCCTTATTCTTTCCTTTTACAGTGCAATGACACATTGTGTGACATTGTATATGGGCTAAAATTTCTGTCTGGCCTCTAGTGATAATAAAATTAGTTCTCAATGATATTTTATGCCTTTCTCTTAGCATCAAAATGGTACTTTGATTTAAAAGTATCCAGCTCCTTTTCAGGCTATGAGTTTGTATGAGAATAAAACTACTCTTTGTTGGTAGGCAACTTGGCCAGAGCAGCAGAACCTTGCTGATAGGAACTGGTGATGGCTCCATGGTTTTCAGGACTTGAGTGTGTTGTTTGAGGAAGGAAGTATTTGGGTTGTTTCAGTGTTTCATTATGTTATTCCAATTTGAATGTAAGTTTCACTGAGAAAGGCTTCTTGTGTTCAGGGTGAAATTTCTGCACAAAGTGGCATGGAAAGCAGAGGAGAAAGGCAGACCTCAGGGCAGCCAGTAGTTGTTCATCAGGAATGCCCTAGGGGAAGGGGCCAAGTGCAGATCCCAAGTTCAGAATCACCCAGAGGGAATGGCTGACACTGGGTGTGTGAAGCTCAAAATGAGTATTTTGAGTACTAGGCAAGATGTTTCACTAGCATCTCACCATCTCCTACTGAAGTTGCTTCAGTTTGTATACATTAAATTTTCCTTATAGCAGAGGCTTCTGGTGACCTGGACTTTCACTTAAAATGAGGAGAAATAGAAGAACTTCAGTCCACTACACTTCGTGGGAGATAGGGAACCACTGTGGGATACACCTAGGGAGTGCATCAGTGCAGACTGGGAACACTTTTTGAAGTCTTGCATATTTGAAGGAATGGAAAATCCAGCTCTGTTTTGAAACAACATAGAGTCTCGAGTCATTAATTTTTCAGTGTCGCTAGAATGGTTTCATTTGAATTTTGTATGTCATAGTTAAAATAATTTACGAGAAAATGTGTGTGTATATCTATACTTATGTGTGTGTATATATATATTTAATGTATCCTGTCCTTTTAAAGCAATAGACATAAATTCTCATATAAACATGTAGTATCTGTTTAGTACTGAAATGAGCTACATGAGGGGGAAAAGAAATAAAAGGTCACTCTTTGGGGGGTTGAAGGCACTATGTTTGCAGTGCCTTCATAGTGTATCTCTTGGGTTTCTAGGCGATAACTTCCTTAACAGTCACGGAAAGCAGGAAGGTTTGAATTGAACCTGTGCTCAGAAGAAAACACAAATTGGTGACTGGAATATATCTCTGTCGTTAATAACTAGAATTTGGTTTTGTAACCTTATACCAATTTTCAAACCCGTATTCCTAAAGTTCATTTCTTGAATCAGTATGTAGGCACTTAAATAGAAGTTACTTGGGAGGAAGAGGTGAGGCGAGACTATGAAGAAAACTATAATAAATCAGTTGGAAATTACCCTGGAAAGATGTGCAAATTAAAAAATAGTGTTCAACACATTGTTAAGAATACTACTAATAAAGTGCAGAATAACTTCCTCTGAGAAAGAAGTAGGGCTTGTTTAGAAGAGCTTCCTATTTTGCTGATGTTAGTCATTCTTGATTCTGTCTTTGATCCATCTGTTAACCTCCTATAAAAATGGAATAAATTATGGGTGAGATCATATGTAGCAGAAAGAGGTATGCTTTCTTTTAAGTCATAGCATCTGATACTGCTTTGCAGATGCTTATGAGAAGCAGAATTGGTGTCCTTCCCTTGTACTCTTGTAGATCTGAGTTAAGACCAGCTTTTAAATCCGAAGTTGTGCCTTTGCCTTCTTGTTAGCTCTCATTTCTTTCTCCATTTTACTTTCTTCCCATCAGTTCTGGTTCAGATGCTGCTTTGTAGTCTAGCATCACTGGCAGACCACTGCCAGCTAAGGAAACAGTTGTCTTCCAATATCAGTGAATTCCAGTGGCTGGAGGATATAATTCCTGTGACTGATGTTGCATTCATGCTGTCAGTATTTTATAGAGCTAAAATGGGGCTGTCATTTCATAAGTATTTTGCTGAAATACGTACCTGAAATATGACCTACTAAAGTGAACTTTATCATGTTCACTTTTTCTAGGGTCACAGGTAGAGACAGAGTAAGTATTAAATGCAAAGCAGGAAGAAAACAAATAAAAGAATAAATAAAGATCATGATGAAGGGAAAAAACGTTATGTCTGTCTCAGACCAACATAACCAAGATACATATGCCGTCTTTGGTTCTGCTGCCACAGGCAGAACTAATTTAAAAGCAAACTCCGTGAGGTCTGGAAACTGCAGCATCATCCTAGAACAATTTAAGCAGGGAGAAGGTACTGTCATTTAACCTTGAAGTTCTGTCTTTTTAGTCTCTAGATTTATTTATTCTATTTAATTTTTTATCCCAACTACATGCCGTTCCTTCTGGTAAACACTAATAAAGCAAAATCATGTTAACCTCGCACAGAATTTGATTAAAGAATGGGGTTGGTGGCTTGTTTGTTAGACACCACGTTAGGCTCATGGGTGGTTTGTATCTCTCTGGGAGTTTTTTGGATAACAGTAAGCTTCCTTCCTGTTGTGTCTACAAGAGAAAGTGTGGTTCTAGTATTGACATAGAATAAGAAATGAAAGAAAAGTTTCTTTCTGAAAAAGAAACTCTAATTGCTTTTTTTTTTGGTTGGTTTTTTTTTGTTCCAGTTCCAAAGTCATCTGGGTATGAATCCAAACTGCTCCTTCCAAATATTCCCAAATGTGGCTCTTAATACCAGGCTTGTTTCTCTGAGAGCAGGGAGATTTTTGTTTGCTATGAACGTTACATTTTTTAGGCCTGGGTTTCACAAATACTTCTTTTTGTAAACTGACGTTAAGAGAGGTAGCAAATACTGCAAGTCTTATTTAGCTTAAATATGCGTATTAAATCTACTTATACTCAGGAGAGTTTTAGTCACTGTGGCACACACACAGTTAGGACTACTATGAATTCTAATCTTGCCTTCAAATTCTGAATCTTTGCCCCAGTATCATAGTTCAATTCTGCTCAGACCATTGATTTTCACTTTCATCCCAGCTCCTTTTATTCTCGGACTTCATATACACAGCTTGGCATAAGAAGAAAATGCATTCATCCTTGAGTTCTTGAATAAGTGCCAAGCTAACACTGTGATACATGGGGTATGAAAGTGTGTTTGTGTAATATACATACTGTTTGTCAGGGAACATTAACTTGAGATAGAGTTGAGAGTAGAGATTATATACCACTAATTTATAGAGGAAGAAACTTTACAGAGATAGTTTACCCATAAACCCTATTCCTATATTTCACAAAGATATTGTAATATACCTAAAATATTTTTCATTTCCTCGATTTGTAAGTATTTAATAATGTGATTATAGTAAAGGTTTGCTAATGTTCATGGTCCTTAATTAACTGATTGAAAAACAAAAAAAAAAAACCCCGAAACCCCCAACAAACCCAACACACATGTGAGCCTATCATCCATTATACTTTTTTTTTTCCAGTGTTCAGTCTTCTGGAAGCAGTAGTGCTAAAACGGAGGAGATACCCAATTCTGTAACCTTCTGCAATGTCAGAAGGAAGGGAGGAGGCTGGTGATTTGAAAGGGAGTTCTTATAATTTAAGTGTTGGGCCAATCATGGATTGTCTTGTCTTGACCATGAATGTTAAGCAAAGAAAAATTATGCCAAATAAAATCTCCCTATAATATTTCTTTAGAGTATATATGAATTTCACTCTTAAGCAAATAACTATTGTTGAAAGCTAATGTTTATTGAGTATAACACCACAAAAATGCACTGTGATGATGAGTAATTTAACAATTTTTTACTTACATTAATAAACAGTGTTTTGCTAGGTAGAGTTTTCACTTATCAGTTCATAATTTCTCTTGCCTTGTCTGCCTAGTGTCATAGGAGGAATATAGTTTGTTTAGAGCATAATTGCTTGTCTGTCTAAGCCCATGACAGGAACATGAAAGAAGATGTAGCTTACTGCTAGAGGAATAACTTGAGTGGGGAAGGGCTGGGACATGAATTTGCTAGGGCATCCATACACTGTAGTATGTGTACTCTGAGCTGAGTGAAGTGTTGATAGCTGATACAGTCCGATTGTTGAGTATGTTTGTTTTCTAAATGCATGTCTCTGGGAAAATGCAAAATCTCTACGAACTGGTGTCCAAGATTGAGATTAACAGGCTGCCTTAAAAAAAGATACAAAAAAAGTGAGAATTTCCTAACGTCTTTCAGACTAGTAATTAACTACTTAAATAATCCCTAAAAAACCTAATAGTAGAAATTAAGAAATAATAAAATTATTTTGAAGGTGCCAAAGGTAATGAGACTGTACTATGAATCTAGTAACAGAAGATTCAGCAGATGCTTCCTTTTGATTTAACAGCCCTTCATTGTTTTCAAGTTTAATGTAATTTGAATAAACGAATTATCAACATTCTCTGTTGCATTTACAGATTGAGTAAAGGTGAATGTGTGGAAAAAACAGCATGTTTCAAACTAAATAGTATTTTGTGCTGCTTTGTCAGCCCATGGCTTCTCATTCAACACCTTTTTCACCAGCACCACTAAGTTTTAAGATAGTCTGTGAGTATGAAGAATAAAACATTCAATTTGAGATTGAGAGAGGCAATGGATATTTTTACTATCCCTTTTACTTCCTCAGAGAAGTCTAGTTTTTCCACAGTTTTTGTCAGTTGATAGGGAAAATGTTGGGAAAGGTATTTCAATGTCGATCTTGCACACCTCAGTAGGCGGTGTAAACTGAGTCTGTATCAGGTTTTGCTTTTAACTACTGATTGAGCAACTAGTTATCTGTAGAGAAGCAAGCAGGTTCTAGGGAAAAGAGACCGACCCATTCCTTAACAGCTGATGATGGATTAAGGAACGCAGGGTATAGGAGATCAATATTCAAATCCCTGCACAGCACAATTCTAGCAGAGACTTGAAACTAAATTTTCAGTATCCTAGGTGAGTACCCTAACTTAGCACCCTATTCAGCATGTGTCTCTCTTTATGATTTTAAGCAGAAATTCCATTTTGAACCCTTCAAACCTTTTCCAGTCAAAAATGTTAATATGGTCCTTCGGATAAGTCTAATGAATTTATGTTCTCTAAATTAAAAAGTCACCAGCAAATTCCCCAAACTCATCTAAACTTCTTTCCTTGTGGTGACAAAGTGTCTTTTACATTAAAGCAAAATCCATGCAGAAAAAGAGATGTGAGTTGATTGGTATCTGTCATTCTGAAGCTGTTCAAGAACTAGCTTTTAATTAATGCTGAAAACGCAAGTCTGAGAAGTGAATATTTTGGTAAGGAATTGTCTTGGTGTAATGGTTGATTGCAGGTCCCAGGTGACTTTGCAGTTCAAATGTTTCACTTATACTTGAGGCTTTCCAAACCATCTACAGATTTATGATAGTGAATATGAAGTTACTGCTGTGGTGGTATCAATTACTTCTAGAGCTTCATTTCTTCAGAACATACCAGCATGAATGCTTCCAGGGTGCTGGGATCTTCCTTGATATGAGGAAGTTTAATTCTCCAGAGTAAGATATCTATATAGCTGCTTTTTCATACACTCTCTTCAGTCGTGAGAAAATTTTTCTTTTAAGGGAGTTTCTGAGTGTTATCACAATGAATAGCTTTAATACTTGGGAAGCTAATTGCATGGATACTTCTTTCTAGGTAATGGGGAAAATTATGTTTTTATAGGAAATTGCTTCAGAGTGCCTTCCCTGTGAAGGAGCCTGACTATGTGAGAGAGGAGTCTTCTCAGGCTCCCTCTGTTGACAAGAAAGCAAATTTCCCTTGAGAATGAGTTCTTTTGCTAAGGTTCTCAGGAGCAAAAGGAGAAGCTTTAAGGTTTTGTTGATGCCAGAAATTTAGGTGCAATTCCGTAGGAAGAAGAAACGACATTGCATTTAGAGATTTGCTGCTGAGTTGCTTTGCACTTCATCTGTAACAGTGAGTGTAAGATTGCATGGCTGGTTATTGTTTTCTGTGTTGTGCTACAAAAAAAAATTATCCTGTCTTTGTCCAAAAATTAGACAAAAAATGGTACGTCAATTTCACTGAATTGGACGATTAGTTTCCTGTTGTTGGTCCCCCCCCCCCCAAGATGACTGTCTAATTCACTGAAAACTGACTAACAGAAACTTTCATGTCAATAACTGGGTTTTTTTTGTCAGATAAATACAAAACAAAAGCAAAGACAAATAGGAATTCTTACTCAAGATTTGGGACTTTCATAGTTTATACTACAAAAATTATATGTTAATTTTAAAAGTGTGCTGATATCCTGGAATCTTTCTCTTTTCATCATGTATAAAGTAGTATTGATGACAAACCTTCATACAGTTTCCCTCTTAATAACCTTGAAGATTGTCTACCTCTAATTCAGAACAGATTTAAGTATTCTTCTCTTCTTATAGTTTATAAATCTCATGCTTGCTGACATAGGACACTTTCGTAATCCCTAACTCGCTGCTTAAATGTTCCTGCTTGGATTAGCATCATTTATTCAACTTCCTCAAGTTTGAAACATGAAGTGGTCTTCTTAAAGGAGGAAAAGTAGTTACCCTATTAATAGGTGGTGTTAAAAATACTGTTCTTGTTCACATGTCCATTCTTTGAAGTTGTATTCTCATGGTATTTGGGAATAAAATTAGAAGAGAAAGGGCACAGGCCTTATTTATATTTTCAGTCCTTAATGTTTGTTGTGCAAAAGAAGTTCTTGTATGATCTTGACAGAAGCTGGTTTTCTAAAAGTAAAAAATTTTATCTTTTCATTCTAGAGAGGCTATGTTCTTTAGAGCTCTGTTTGTTGTAAATGTCACCTTTGCTCCTTATGCCTCCTGAGATTCTGACCATTAACACAGATAAAATTACATGCTTGTCTCCAAGATAACAAGGAATTTGGTGAAATGAAAAGGGAGTAACAAATGAGTTCCAGAATAAAAAGACAAGATTGTTAGGTGTCTGAAAATCTGAACGTTGGTATGGCAAGAGAACACACTTGTAAATTGATATACTTCTAAAAAATGGATGTACTTCTCAAAAAGTATCTTGTGAAATTTTGCATCGCCTGCTGCAGTGGGTAGGAAAACAAAACCTAAGACTAACACTACTGCTTTCTGTTGGTTGGTACTTTACATACTAGGTTTTTATTAATGGTATCCTTTCTCCTTCATCAGTCCTTCAAAATTACTACTGTTTCCCTGTCCTCAATTGACTTTGCCTAAGCACTTGGTGACTAAGAATACAGTTTGGTTTTTGGGTTTTTTTTAATATTCCAACAGGAATTTCTGTGAAAGTTGCAAGACTTCTGATCTTCATGTGTGGACTGAATGTATCACTGTTGTGATACATCTGAGAAGCATGATTATTTCAGAAATGGGTTACCAGATTAGTAGTTGCTCCTTATTGTATTACCATACCTAGAGGAAAATATTTGGAAATATTAGCTCTGTTAGAACTGTGCTTTTGAAAAAGGCTGATTTTTGAAAAGCAGAGTAGCAACAGACATGGCTGTGCTTACTTGTGACTTAGATCATCAATAAGGAAAATAGTATTACCTTAATGTTAGAGGTCCATACTTATATGCTTTCAGTTTATGCATAACTGGTCTTATGCATCAAAAGCCACAAAATGTTAAAGACCAGATCAGCCAACTACATATATAGCTGGATTAAATTTGTTTCTGAGTGGGCTTCCTCTTGTGATTGAAGAATGCTGCATATGCTGTTGTGAATGTCCCTTGCAGGCTGTATGCTAATAATACCATTTCATACAGAAGGGTTCTACTGTTATGTCCAGAAAAGTTTCTGATCCTCTATTTCATATATTCAAAGTAATACAGTATATCAAAATAAGCTAGGTTGAATGCAGTATTAAACTGTGCTTTTGTTAGAAGTCCTTGTGAGCATCAATGCTTTCGTTTATTTTATCTCAACTATACTGTGCCAAAGAATCATCACATAAAAATGGCATCTTTTAGTAAATGTAATTTAGATATAGTTCATTTCTATAATTTTCTTCTTTCAGTGGATTTAGTGCATGAAAAATCAAGCCTCCATCTTGTTACATCCCCTTATTTACCTAACTTGCTTTCATAGGTCATATGTAATCTTGAGAAGGAGAGTCCCTTTATAGTTAAAGTTTAATCACTCTGATTGTATTGAATGAGCAGTAGTGCTGTGGTATATAGCGGTCCTTAGATTTAATTACAGCATATCTGTAAACACAGCATTTAGTGTATTTTCTTCTGGATTCGTAGATACATGAGTAGGAGGCATGTATGTGAAGTCTCCCAAACTGGTAACCTCTTATCACAATTGCCATCTCTTTCAGTATCTAAATTGTAATTAAAATACTGTAGTTTGCCTATGCTGTTCGAAGTTCTAATCCACTTAAAGGATGAGAAATGGCAGCTTTAGCCATAGTATCTTGCCAAGATTCATACTCCCACTTTGCTAATTCACACCCTCTTACCTAACTGGCTTTAAAAAAAAATAGTTCAACTGATTTCTTTTGTTAACATACAACCCTTCAAAATTAGAATGAAAAGTTTAATGGCCTAAATACAGTGCAGTCCTATTTGAAAAGCCTGATTTATCTTCTGTGGTTCCTTTTTTTTATGCTAGTATTTCCTTGTTATGCCCTTGGTATTTCATAGCTGTCCTTTTCAAGCACTGAAGCAATTAGTTTTGAGAAGACTGATTCTTCAGGGTCCAGTGCTTTCCTGCCTTTAATTCACCGAAGCTGTACATTTTAATGAAGTTGTTTCATCTGTGTTGCCAAACACTAGAATTTTTGCTGCTTCAATTCTAATTATCTCTGCTGGCAAATGCTATGTTTTATTAAAGCTGTCAAGTGCACTGTTCGTTAAATGTCCACAGTCTGTGGTGCTGTGCACACAAATTAGATCAGCTTTGCTCCTTGATAGATTATGAAGAAGTTAAATATTTTTATATAAACCTCTAAAATCAAGTATAACAGCAATCAATGATGACTTAGATAAGTAAAGCATACCTGTAGCTTCTTGAAACCTAGTATCTTGTCAAAAACTATCTATGATACATACGTTAAAAGTCTAGTAGTACAGCTGAGTATACCATTTGTAAGATTATTTTAATCATTAAGAGACCATTTTCCTTCCTCAAGATATCTACATTGCATCTTGAATTCTGGTTTATATGTGTTTAGGGTAAGGTAAGTTCTGTTACACATGCTTTGATATAAGTAAAAGCATCAGTGCTAGTCTTTCAGTAGGGGATTGTATAGTATAATTGATCTCCGTTAAAAGCAAAGATGGCTTCATTTTAATGTTCCTAACCTGGTGAATGCAAAAGATTGCTATCGTAAGCAACTACCAGCTTCTCTTGTAATTGCATATCTCAAAAGGGAATTTTACTAGAAGATGTTTACTTCACATATATGGGGCAGTAATAGAAATATTGTACTTGCAAAGAAAATATTTGAGTCAGCTCTCATTTTGGCACTTGTGCTTTTTTTTTTTTTGCTTTTATTAATTTTGTATTTTCAGAGTATGTATCTAACTTCAATAACACAAATAGTCATTCTTACTATCTGATGTATTGTTTTCTAAATGTTCTTTTGGAGAATAAATAAGATATTGTGATCATAGGCTACAAGATAAACACATTGTTGATCTCTTGAAAAAAATGTTTTTCTTACCCTTAAGCTATCTGTAGGAAATAACTTCAAATTTATTTTTAGTACCATGGCTTTATGGTATCTTTTTTCTGTACTGGTTACCTTGTCTTTTGAAGAATGTAGTGTTTATACTTTCCAACATTGCTTTTAAATTTATCAGGCTGTATTTTAAACCTTCAGAGGAACAAATATTTATTGTACTCTTTATAGAAATCATAAATGACATCTCAAATTGCTATGTAAAGTAAATAGGACTTTGGGGCTTTTGGATATATATTTTTTTAGGGTTTGGTAGGAAACTACAGTCCTTCAAAAGGCTGAGCGCCACTCTTCCTTGTCTCTTCTCCTTATGATCCAGTGTAGAATGCTCTAGTACGAATAGAAAATTCATATAGCCTGAAGTTGAATAGGAGGCTGTGTATGTTTATATATTTCTTTATCTGTTAATGTGTTATGCCGTATCATGTATATTTCATGGTATTTACAGGAAGTAATAGCATTTAGTTTTAGGTTTTGAGTGCAGAAACAGAAATTAATGCTTTCAAAGCAACCATCTGACCCTCTGCCTGTCAAAATCTTTCCTTCAGTAGTTAAATGTTTAAAGGAAAACATTTGTTCTTCACATAGCATGACCCTTTTTAACCACTGTAACAGAGGACTTTCTGAAGTGGCATCGAAGTTGCATTTGACAGTATTCTGAATTTTATCAGAATGGTCAAGAAATAAAAATCAGGAGTGTCTCACTTCAGAATTTCTTTCAACCAGTTATGTGAAGTTTCCAGGCAGGGATTCAAATAGTGTGGTTTATCCTAAATGCAGTGCTGCTGACTTAGTCCTGTCCGAACCCAAAAAGTGACTTATAAACTAGAGTTATCACTCTGAATGGCGTTCATAGGGTGACTTGAAGTGAATTCTTGGAAGAATCGTAAAATATGTTGTTTGTGATTGCTGCTGGGTAACAGTCAAGCAGCCTAATTCTGCACTAGGTATGGTATTTAGATGGTCAATAAGATTACCCCAAAGAGGGATAGATTACTGCTGTTTTCAAGCATACATCTGAGACAGAAGGTCATAAATACCTGAGCGAAGAGATGTAGAAAATAAATTGTTCTTGGCCACCGGCACTTGTCTCCTGAAAGAACTTTCAGGGAGGGTGTTCCTTTGTATTCAAGGGCTGAAGTAATTTTTGTCATCTGAAATACTTAACTTCAGACCAATAATCTTTCATCTTGTCCAGCTTAAATTTTAACTTTTTTCAAAGGCCTACTGTCAGACAGGAGATGGATCAGAATAGATGGCGTATTCTGTGGCAATGAAGTAGTTGAGTGATATCAGTATATTGAGAGATTTGATGGGAAAAGGAAGCATGGAAGTCACCTAGGTGCATGTGAAAAGTCTACAATATATGAAATATGACCGTTTTTTGTTAATGTTGTTATTTTCACTTTGGATGTATGTTTCTATCTGGCTTTGAGTCTGAAAAATCAGACAAAATATTTCATGAAACTTATAGGGAGATTTGAAATGTATTCAGGCTTATATTTATATCTAGACTCAGATTTGGAAAAGCTTGTCCTGTTTAGGCTTCTTGGAAGTTACCTGAATTGTTATTGTCACTAGCATGAATAAACAAATGCTTTGATTGCACTGCCTTATCCACCCTTTTCAGGTTGGGTGTGCAAGTGTCTTAACTGTAAGAGGGGAAAATAAATTTCTTTATAAACCCCGACGCCTTCCTTTTACCAGCATAGTCTCAGAAAATTGTGAAAAATCACTGAAGCAATCATCAAGCATGAGAAAGACATCATAGGTGATGCAATTCAATACAGAAATAGGTCTTTAATGTGCATGTGAAATTAATTTTATACTTATGAAAGTATACAAAAAAAACCAAATAGCTTTTACGACTTACTGTGGGTTATCAAGCTGAAACTGAAAAGAGTAAAATTAATACCATTAATAAAAGAAATACCATACAAAGGGAAATGTTCCTGGTTCTGAATATACAGAGATTAGGTTGATAAAGCTCTATGTCATTTTTAAAAGTCCTAAAATTTTAGACCTAATTAGGAACTCTTTCAGTTCAAAAGAACTTGGGAGAAATTTTGGTCCAAGTTTTTAGATTTGACTCCCTGAAATTGATGTTACCTACTAAGATATTTGGCTGGTTTTCTAGTATTTTAAATGTTGAACTAAGGGACTGAGAGAGTATTGCTTTTGTATTACTACATTTTTGGAAGGGAATAGTCTTCTAACCTTGCAAAAGGAAAACTAGATTATTTTATTTGGGGTTTTTTTTTGTTGTTTTTACAGGAACACCAAGACAGTATACTTGGGAATACAGTGCAAACTGTAGTTGCCTTACTGAATAACATGGTTGCTAACAAAAGCACAAACATGATGCTACTCTTTGAAGAAGGTATGTCATCTTTATCTTTTGTTATTCTCCTTACCATAGATGTTTCCCAGTCTGTTGTAATATCTGGCACTGTGTGAAACTGTAGACTTTTATGTATTTATATTCTATAGGGGTTGTTAGATGATTGCATTGTAACTGGCTGGTAATCTTCATCACTTCAGCTACCTCCCTTACTGATTTCATTATAAATTTAACTTTTAGAAAGCTGTTCCTCCAAGAAAATGCTGTTACAAAAGAATTACTGACTGAAAGTTATGTTACGCCCATGAAGAATGGCTTTGGAAAGGAGTGGGCTAGAGCTCTGATCAGAACAGTGCAGAATGCAGGCAGAGCAAGCCTCTGCCAGTTCTTCCTTTTCTCACTGCTCAAACCTGTGAAAGGATAAGTTGTACAATATTACTGCACTTTCTAAAAAACTAGCTTCTGTTCCAGTCCAGTGATGTAGACTAACGGGGTGGGGCCCAAACTGACTATGAAGTCATAGAGTCATAGAATCATTTAGGTTGGAAAAGACCTTCAAGATCATCGAGTCCAACCATCATCCATGCGCACTAAACCATGTTATGGAGTACCCTGTCTACGCGCTTTTTGAGTACCTCCAGGGATGGTGACTCAACCACTTCCCTGGGCAGCCCATTCCAATGTCTGACGTTGAATCTGACATTGAATGTCTGACACTGAATCAAAGTCTTAGTCTAAAAACCATTCCATGTCTTCATTTCACTATGTTTTATTATCGAAGCTCCTTTTATTTAGAAATTGGTTCTTGCTTACAAAATGAAGAGAAAGTTTCTGCTGTTGGAAATCTATATAAATTTAAAAACTTGTTTAGAAATATTCACATTGATAGTATTACTTTTATTGATCATTAATGAGTGAGTGACATCCAGCAATACGGATCTACACTACTGTTTGTACTATTTGTATAGAATAAATCAAAGACCTAGACTACTGGCATAGCAGTATATAACATCCTGCAGAAGGAAAAGGAAGAAATTTGCATAGAGAGACAGTGAAGAGACAGCTAGGTCTCTTGTGAAGCCAAGAGTTGAGAGAAAACCTTTTAAAAGTCTCTAGGAAAAGATTGTGTGGGGTGTGAGGGGGAAACTTCATCAGAGTGTAGCTTTTCTGTAGTCATCACATCAGAGAAGGAGCCAGATGAGGCATGGTGTGATTAATGGTTTAAGGATAAACACTGATGGTGATGAGCAGATTTGAAGAATTGGATCTGCCTTATATATGCGATTAAAAAAAAAAAATTCAGAACACATACCAGCCTAAAACTCCATCAAGATTGGTAGTAGTGGTCATGCCCTCATTTTTGTAATTACCTTAGCAGTTAAAGCACTCACCCAGGAAGTGGGAGAGCTGAATTCCTGGTCCTTTTTACTCTGAAGGGATTGAATGGACAATGCCATCATTCAGGAGACGAACTGGAACTTGACATTGTAGCTAATAACATGGTCCTCTCCTCCGTTGCAAACAGATCCACTCTGAAGTTAGTGGTGTGAGAATAGGGCCAGAAGAAAAGAAAGAAGAGGAAAATATGACTGAATTGGAGAGGGATGGTTTATAGGCTTCTGATTCTTTGGTTATTTCTCAGCAAACTGCCTATCACACTTAGAGCTGCTTGGGGTTTCTTGGGGTTTAGATGTATGTACTGCTTTTACTATCTGTGGGCACATCTGCTCTCTGTCGGGCAAAATCCAAAGCTAGCGCTGACCTGAGCTGCAACAGGATAACTTGTTAAAACTGCATAACGATATGCAGAGAAGTTAGCTCAAGTCCCACAAGCACTGTAACCACGTAATTGGCATGCCTTAGTCAAAGTAATATGCTCTGCCTTTCTGCATGGCAAATTAGGTGCAAAACTATTTAACCAACATAGCAAAACTGCATCCATTCCCTAAATATCTCCTCTTCATTATCTCACAGAGCAAACTCCCATGTACTTTTTATGCTGCTGGTAGTATATCAGTGCTCTTTCGCTTCTCATCTGCTCCAAAAATAAAACGCATCTCTTCCATCATGCTAGTTTCCAAATTAAGGAAGTGGAATAGAAACATTATTAAAGTCTTTTATCTTCTCCTTGTGCTATGTCATATATGACTCCAGTAATATTTTCAGATTATTAGTAATTGGATAACACTAACTTGGACTCACTGAACTTCATCCTGAGTATGAAAAACAGCACAGCAGCCAAAAATAATTTATCTCAAGTAAAACGTCCCCATCTTTTCTCATCCCTTTTCCCCACTGGCTAATCTTCAGAGTACTGAAAACCTGGGGTTTGGCCAGTGCTTTATTGATTGAGGGCCTAATTGTTGAGTAAAGAACTTCTGAAATTTGGTTTGCAAGAATGTTATGAAGGTATTGATCTTGTAATTGTAGACTGTAAGATTTTCTTTGAATGAAAAAGAGAGAAAAGTTATTCCATACAAACTGGAGGGCTTTTTATCCTTTTCATTGCCAGCTGTAAATATATAGTGTTCACTACAGGAAAATACCTTAAACTTCCTCTGCCACTATCTTTGATATTCAACTTGTCATTTTTGAATTATTTTTGTGTGATGGAGAACAACATGATCTAGCAAAATGGAAACTAGGCTCCCTCTTGCAGAAAACGATCCTGGAGTCCAAATAGAAAAGTTGAACATGAGTCAGCAGTGTGCCCTTGCAGCAATAAAGGCAAAAGAGGGCTGCGATAAGAATAACTGGAAGGTTGAGGGAAGTGATTATTCTCCTCTATTTGGCACTCGTGAGATTTCATCTAGAATACAGTGTCTACTTTTGAGCTCCAAACTATAAGACAGACATTGACAGACAGGAGCAAGTCGGGAGGAGGGCAATCAAGATGTTTAGGAGAGTGGACCACATGGTGTGTGTATTTCCAGCCTCTGCCTGTTATATTACATGAATTTATTCCTTCCCAAGTGCAGAACTTTGTATTTGCCTTTGTTAAACTTTAAGAGGTTTCTGGCAGCCCATTTTTTGAGCTCTTCAGCTTTCTGACCTCTATCTGAATGTTAGCTCAGCCCTTCATCACATCAACTACTTGCCTCATTTCAATGTCATCTGCAAACTTGCTGAAGGTGCATGTTATTCCTTCCTATTAACACTCTGTATCCATGCTGTTAATGAAGGCATTCAACATTCATAAGCTATTCCGCTGTCTTAAAAAAAAAAAAAAAGGCTGAAGACAGGTTGTTATGGGTCATCAATTTCCCTTATTTCCCCATTACAGTGTGATAATTAATTCATGTATATATGGAGCTTTAGAAATTAAAAACCCTAAATACCCTAAAAAAATGTTATAAGGAACTCAGGTTAGGGGATCAGTCCTGTCAAGTTTTTTTGTTTCCAGGAGTCCAGACATTAGCAATCAGGATTTCTTTGTGATTCTGTGTATTCCTTTCTTCAGCTGCGAAGAAGCAGTATTTTTGCAGATAGATCATTCAGAGACCTTTGTCACTGTTTCCTTTTGTGCCTGTTAGCCTTCAGAACTCTCTCCTGCTCAAAGGAGTTGTATTAGGAGATTTTTTTTTTAATGGGTTGTGGCTTACATGTTGAACTTCCTCCTTTCTCAAGGAAATCTTGCATGATGGCACTTGCTTCATTACTACTGTGATTTCATATTAATAACAATGATAACGTTGTGCATTTCGGCAACCTGTGTACAGTGTGGATTGCCTAGCATTAATTTCTCTCTCCCCTGAACTGTGTCCTTTTGTGTGACAATACATCAGACATGTAATGATAACCACTTGCAATGTTTAAAGGTGAAATGGAGAATAGCATATGCAACTGAAGTCACACAGGGAATTTAAAATGGCCTGTGCTTGTGTTATCAGCTATTAAATAATGTTCTGTTAACATTAATGACAATTTCCACTTAATAATCAGGGGGGAATAATATGATTCAGTTTAATTACCGAGACTGGAATTCAGTAAGGAGACTGGGATTAACGCAGGGTCTCTTGTGAATAGTTAAGGGGAGATGCTAAAAAGCCAAGACAATAGTGGTCATTTTTAGCATGGTCTTCTAAGAATGTGAGACTTACTCTCTTTCCCTCTGTCTTGGCTTCTGTCTGCTAGTCTCTTTCTTTCCTCCCTTTCCCCATCTTTTGAACTCATTGGACAATTTTAAGTTAACTTGAGAGAGTATAGAGGTCTGCACATACAAAGTATATATTTGTTCTCTAATAATATCTGAGGAAAGGAGAGACACACATTAGTGCCATAGCTTAGGGAAAGGCAATAGTATGAGCTTATCAATTAAATGTTCCTGCCTAATGTACTGCAGAGTAGTGCAATACATGACATGCAAAAAATATATATATATATTTATAAATACTTATATATTTACAGAAAGAAAGGAATTTTAATACCTGAAGTTTCCAAATTACAAAATTTTAAAAAACATTGTTTGTAACCTATTATCTTGAACCATCCCTATGGAAATTAAGTTGCAAAAACCCAAAAGATGTTATTTCACCTTCAGGTAGGAACTAAAGAATGTAAATGGGAGAGGAACATCATTCTTGAACAGTTTTCCTTCTTTTATCATAAAGTTGTGACATGATCAAAGTGGAGCTAACTGGTTTGAGTTTATATCCTGTATTATAATAGTTCTTACTGATGGAGGTGAAACCTTCTCATCTGTGAATTCTGTTTCCATTAGCATTTATTAAATTAACTTAAAATTATAAAGCTTAAAACTTATACTCTTTTATAGTATCCTGAGGTCTACTAAAAGGCCTGTAAAGATCTATTAATTAGTATATTCCCCTGGTCTTTTCTGTGTTCACTTCCCGTTTGCTTTTTAGGATATCTGCAGTTCTCTGTTTTAGGATTGTAACCACCAAGTTCAACTGTGTGTTGGTCAATGCCTGAGGAGGTACCTGTGTGATGATCCCACAGGATCAGTCAGTGTATGGGAGCAACTCCCACTATAGCACATGCTTATAGTTGGGTGACATAGGACGAAGCAGTGCCAAGGTTTCGGAAATAGGGAAAGGGAGTCATCAGTGATAAGGATGGTGACTTATTACCATGGAGGTAGGCAGGGATATAGGATGCAAACCTTTAGGAAATGGGGTATTGTTAACTCTACTGGTCATGAAACAACCAGCTATATATTACTTTGTGCTTGTCATATTAAAAGGGTTAATATTTGTTGGCTACAAAATGTACACCTGGTTCTAGATGCTAGAATCATCAGCTCTTAAGCAGGTGTTGTAGGAGTGCAGTAGATGAACATCTGTTTCTCTAGACAGGCATTAGGACAGTCTACTGAAAAGACATACTGTCTGTCTTAGGCATGTTGTGTCTATTGACAAGCATTGACATACTGACAAATTTAGGCATGAGATGAACCACAAAGGTTTGGCTGCTTGATAAGTCAGTGATGTTAGTATGCAAGACTGCTTAATTATATGGAACGTGATGGGTAATAAATAGCCAAGTGCACCACAGCACTTAATGTAGTAAAAGTCTTATACTCAGTAAAATTCATGGATATATTGGCTCTTTATTTTGCCTTCAATTCCATCTTTTTGTCACTTTTGTTTCTTTTCTTGTTGTGTTTCTGGGTTTTTTTGGTTTTTAAGTAGTTTGTACAAATTAAGAATAGAAAATGTTAAATCATTTTAATTGTCTGTAGTTAGTAGTGCTTTCAAACTTTGAGTCCCGTTTGTTCCCAGGTCATATTCAAAGGCAAGGAAATTCTTCACTCTAACTGTTGCATCGTGTGCATTTTGCTTATAGGAAGCGTTTGGACATAGTGTGTTAGAGTGTAGGACATAGTATATTAGAGTGTAGAGAAATGTGTTTCAAAGGCTTTAGCTGCTTCATCGCGATCCTCATTCTGAAGAAATGAACAAAACAGGTTGCTCAAAAATAGGTCTTATAGGATGCAGTGGATAACTTCTGATAGTCTGTCTGCAGCTATTTTTTCCTGATAATGCTTCAAATTTATTATGTTTATATAAACAGCCATTTTAATTGTGTATAAAACATAACTCCAAGTAACTCTGTCTTTAGGAAAGTTTTCCACTGTAATTCAAAGCCAATCTAGTAAATTGTTTGCAGCCCAGTATTACTTACGAATGAGTTTACTTTTTTAGAATCTCATTGTATTCCATAAATGGTTTATCAAATTTTTTTCATGATGGTCTTACAAGGAGGTGATTTATGTATAAAGTTCAGTACAGTCATGTTGAACAGAATGACCTTTTCCAGGCTCTGCTGCTGTGATCCTGTATTTGGCTACTATCCTGAATTAACCACCACTAGCAGTGTAAGCAAAGAAGTTTGTCTGAATGTTTGAAAAGTTTCCATTATAAAGTACAGCAAATCCTAAACTAATCCTTATGTGTTAATGCTGTTGAATCTCAGGAACTAAATTAAAAGTGAAATTGTGGGGTTTAGAACAATAAAAATAGTCTTTGTGTAAAAATGCAACAACTATTAGTAGTATGTGGTACTTCAAGCAGTTTGTGTAAAAGCTAAAGTTACTAAGGAAGGACTTTTGGTGGAAAAGTAGAATGTCAGCTGCAGCAGTTGTTATATTCAATATCCTATTAAGAAAGCATGCTAGGTGCTTACAGCAGGGACAACTATTAAAAAGGAACAGATCTGCAAAAAACTTTGTAGTCAGATCATTGTAACTCATTTGCACCTTATGAAAGAAAGATCAGCCTTCATGGGTGAGGTATCCTCATTCATCTTGTGGTCTGCTGCTTTGACTTTAGTCAAATGTCAAAAGATTAATTAGATTTCAGATGTCTTCGTGTGTCATATTGTTAGAGTCTGTTAAATATTGCATATCCAAAAAGTGGTACTCATGAGACCAACATCCAACTTTAACCATTTTCTTGAAAACAAATTTTTAAAAAGAAAAAAAAGTGTGTCACTCTTTTACATACACAGATCTTTAACATAATGATAGGTAAATGACAATGAATTCTGAGCTTTCTAGATAGACTCCAAACGTTTCTAACTTGCCTGGATCTTTGGAGGATATTTTTCTACCTTTCACTTCCTCACAGACAATTGTACTTCAGCTTCAGTCTCCAAAAAACATTTGATTATACTGCCCATAGCGCACTTTTTAAGAACAGCTTCTAGCTTCCTAGCCAGCTCTCTCTCACCTGCTAAATCATCAGTGTTCATGAAATTAGGCAGTAGACGGCACTAACTTGGCAACTCAGATCTTTCTCCCTGCTGCACCCACCTATGCAGTAGTCTGAGCTACTGTACAACACTGAGAAGGCGTTGGTGTGACATTGTATGGGACTTTGATTTTAGGAATACAAGTGAGTTGTTGGAGTAGCTGACTTCAAAGTTGCAGGATTTTCTTCTAAGATGGGAGGAACTAACTAACTCCTAAGACAGTGTTCAAGAAGAGGACCATGGATTAGTCATACAGGAGAAGCCTACTTGCAAGGGAAAGGCAGTAGTTATAAAATCCTGTAGAATACCTTACTTAAACTAATATGCCCTTAAAAAAAACCAAACTAACCAAAAAACCAAACAAACAAAAACCACAGACTTAGTCTGTGAAGAAATCAGATGCACATTCAGACTGGTTCTGAAGCCATTTGCTCATTCCTTAGTAGACCCTGTTTATTCCTAGGAGGCAGGAGTTTTCTGCAAAACTTCTACAGGATACAATATAGGAATATTTCTTCAGTGACTGAAGATAGAAAATGTGTTGTTTCATGGCAGTACTTATACACACTTATTGTACATCACCCTAAGCAAATATAAAGCTTAGTTCATATGCAACATATTGTGATTCTGGATGGAAAGATTGGTAGGGAGAATAAGTTAGGGAAATCAATATGAGTAAGAACCTAAAAACAATTTTTCTGTATTTAATGTTTAGAAACAAAATGTTCTCAGTTAAATAAATGTAAAGTAAGAAATTATTTTAAAATACAGCAAATAAGTGTGGACAGACTTGTATCATCCTGTCTGAGTAGTTGCAGATGTTGCTTCTATATCATTTGGATGCGACAAGGGAAGTCCCTCAGTTAGGAGGTGTACACCTTATAGCCCCTGCCATGCAGAATGTAAGCCTTTCACAGCTCCCTGCCAGTATTGTAGTAGTTAGTTCAGCTCTTGAGCACACAGATATCTCTCTGAACATCTAAAGATAGTAGTCGTGTGTCACTATGTTCATTGGAGTCACAGCTTATATGAGAAGTCAGTGGTGGTGGAGCCTGAAGAAGTCTATTCTATGATGTTATGAAGTTCAGAATGTTTTTTAACAGTATTAAGGCATGTTTTTCTGACCCAAAATGCCAGTCACTCAGTTGGAAGCGTATAACATCACATGGGTAAACTTAGAAGTCTGGTATCATAAAAGATAAGTGGGAATCATGTCAAAATAGCATGGTAGTAGTGAAGTCTTTGAGGAAAAAATAACCTGTGTCATCCTGTGATATTCAACAATACAGCCATTTGAAAAGGATGAAAATAGAAACGGTAATTGCTGTGAGAAACAGTTATGCCATTCAAGTAGAACCAAGCCTGTTGTTGTCGAGAGCTGTACCCATAAGGTGCAAAATGTCACAGCATGCTTGCCAAGACTTCAAAGGATAAAATAAGTTAATAAAGGCTCAACAGGTTGTTACATCTTGTCTCGCTAGTGCTGTACTGTAGAAGAGGACTGGCCTTTTCTGTGGTCGGAGTAGGCTTCCTGGTACTATCCCTGTGGCCAGCCAAGCAGATCATCTTGCAGCATAGCTGCCTGCTGAAACTACCTAAGATACCTCATTTAAACATCTAACAGATGAAAGAGAAAGGAGTAATAAAAAAAAAAATGTTCAAAATCTTTTAATTCCATGATGTTCTAGTCTGAGACATGCTATGGAGAAATCTGATGATATAACTGATCAGCTTGGTTCAACGGTGCAAAGTTAGTTCAATAAATATAGCAATTTCAAAACTTACACTGTCTTCATATTTCTAATATGCCAACCATAGCAGACATTTTTTATTGCTATCCAATTCCTAGACAAAAACTAAGACTTAAGGTTTGGGCTGAGTGATTACTCTGATAATGTTTGGAAGCAGAAAACTCATTTGAAAAATGGGATTTTTATGTTAAAATGTAAGGCATCAATTTTTCCATCTGAGGATGGGGATATCTGAAGGTTTTCTGATGACAAACTCAGGAATGTGAAAAAGGAAAAAGTCTTCAAAGCCTTATGCTCCTTCTTGCCCACTTAGCCATAAAAATGATATTTTTTTCTTCCCCTCTAGAGATTGTTGTCTTTGCATTCACTCTAGGTGCTGCTTTTCCTGCATTATTAGACATTATGCTAGTACTCCCATGAAATGCAACTCGAATCATATGTATTAGCACTAGTGGATTTGAGTAACTTGGTAAATGTGTAACTATCATATTGGCTACAAGTTAACTCTGATGACACAAACTATTTAAGTTGTTACAGATAATAAGTTAAAATCTAGTTATGGAGATGTCCCTGTGTAGCTTGTCACATATACTTAGTAAGCTAAAAGATGATATTAAGGGATGAAATAAAAAATGTAACTATGTTTGAAGAGACCCAGTTTGAATGTGGTTACTATGTCATAGGTTGTAAAGCTATCATATATTTTCTATTCTAGCTGTTAGAACAGTCTCAGTATGAAAGCAATGTATCACTGCCAATTTGGGGTAAGTGTAAAGTTGCAAACGTACAAAGTACTATACACAAAATTAAACTATATCAATCATTACTCTGCCATAGGGATAATGGTCATCTTCAGATGCACTTATTTGATCCTGCTGAAAGAAGTTCATTTTGTCAATTGCTAAAAACAAGCACCAGTTTTGGCAGGACCAGATCTATGTAGTGGACAGATAAATGAAATCTAAGGTTTTTCACTGGTTTAAAGAATGGTTTGGATTTTTTTTCTTTTGTTTTAGATGTTTTCAATAGTTGTTGTAGCTCCCTGCCAGCCAGATATTTTTGTCTTCTAAGTTATTTTCAGGAAAATTGTGGACTGAACAAATGTGTTTATCTCACAAAATAATCTGTTCAAACCATTGGACAATTAAACTTTAAAATAATTTTCTTTTTAAAGCAGAAAGGGTAGTATATCATAATGGAGAAACTGAAGTTATTTGCATTTTTAAAGCCTTTCCAAAGCTCAATTTCTACACAAATATGAAATAGTAGTCTATATTACTTGAGACTTTTCCTGTGATGTTCTTGTTTTTCTACCTAATTTTTTTTTTTTCAAATTTTACCCTAAAATAAAACATTTGTGTGTAGTCTTTATAGTTTGACTTTTTCTTTTGCTATTCAGGATCTAATTTTATAGTATTGTTTAGCTTAATTTTTCCAAACACTGTAAGTTATATTTTTATGTGCATTACATATTTAAGAATTCATTTCTATAGGCAAATTTCTTTTGAAGCCTAAAGCCATAGATCCATGTCTACACATGGATTTTCTACCACCTTAAGGCAGTATATATTCAGGTGAGTGTGTTCTTGTTCAAGTTATTTAGGCAAGTTACCACTCCTTAACTGGTGGGTTTTTCCTACGGCATTTGGTCAATGCCTTGTAGATTTGGTATGGCAACTAATTATGTGTTTATTTGTATCTGTGGGTATTTACATTTTATAGCAATGTATATGCACATAGTGAGTTTTTATAAGTCAGCTGTTGGGGGAACCTGACTGATGTACAGTTGAAACCTCCAGCTGAGGGACAGTGGTTATTTAAGCTCCTCTGACAAAAATGTAGATGCTTACCTGATGATAAAATTTGGGGTTTTTTTAAAATACATTTCATAAATGTGGTACAAACTTGTCTATCCACCCTTTTAAAAAAAATAAATTATTTTGTCTCATTTTAGCTTAAGCTTTTTTCTAATTGGCCCAAGATTATATTTATGTAAGAAGGGTTTACGAAGACAAGTGTGCCAGCAAAGACATGTACTTGAGCACGTGGTGGATTTCAGATGTGAGTTTTAAGCAAATCAGTGTAACATTTCATTCAAAGAGCCTGTAACCTGATAAATGTTGGGGTTTTTTTGTTTCATAAATAGGATTTAAAGGTTTCCATAGATGTCTCCACATTGTTAGAAGATATTGCATCAGCTGGCTGTGCCTTCTTTTTGATTGAGGAAAAAGATATGTGCTTCCCTTTGAATTTTTAAGATGAATAGGGGAAGAAATAGGATATCTTTATAAAGTCTAAAGCTCTTTTCTGTCTTTTAGGAGATTGTAAAAACTGGGAAAATTCCGCCCCCCCCCCCCCCCATTACCACCCACCTTTTGAAAAGATAAGGAAAAAAAGAGTGGAAACTTATTGTTCACCTGCATCCATTTAGTTTCAAACTGTCTTATCTTTCCTGAGGGCCATTCTTTCTTTGCTTATCATATTGCAGGTTGCTTACTCAAAAACCTCTCATCCCTATTCCTGTGAGACTTGGCAAAAATCCAGTAAAGTGTTGTTAATGGATTTATTCACACTTTTAAAAGATCATGTTTCCTAGCTAACATGCCCAGATTGTGACATATAGCTTTTTAGCCAATGATACAGCCATGAAATATGACTTATTTCCCTGGATAACAACAAAACTACTGCTACTATATGTATTATATAAAGATTGAAAAAACAGTAAAATTATCCATGATGGCTCAACAGTCTTTCCCATACACGTTTTTGCTGAATAAACACAGATATTGTATATTTTGATCCCACCACCCAACTCAGAATGACATGAAGTGTGGGTTTATGCTGTTACTTATCTTACAAGACAAACATGCTCGAACTGTTATTTACTATGCATTTTCTTCAGAAATTACATTGAATGTTGTTGAGCTTGAGTTGCATTCAAACAGCAACACAAGAAGATTAATTTAGAGGCAGTATTTTGCCTATACTGTGAGGAAAAGTCATAAGCGAGATAAGGAAAAGGCAGATACAATACCCAAAGGAACAGATTATCAAGGCAGGTTTAGGGGTTTTGACGGAAGATATGGAAAGAACAAGATTTTGCCTGCCTAGGCTATGGGTCAGGCAGTCACTCAGACTGGGTCCGTGCATTACGGGATCAGCCTGGATACAGAGATACTCAGTCAGGACTGAGTGCGAGAACTGACTGGGGGCTCTGCCTAGCCCCCTGCAAGAAAACCTGTAGTCATGAAAGGTGTGCATATGGTCATGCTTGTAACCAGCTACAGTAACACTTCTAGAAGGCAGTAACTGACAACTCTTGACAATAACCTCCTAATTCAGACCCATCACACTGACTAGTGTTGGTGCTGCCTGTGTTGCCCGATCTCCCAGGCTGAATTGTAGCCCACTATCCCAGTTCAGTGCAGTATTCTGGCAGGCGAAGTTGTGCAAAATGCTTGAACTCTACTTGCTGTGAAGTTGTTTCTCTTGAAAACTTAATTGTATACATTTCTCATTTCTGGTGTCTACTTGTTGCAGCTTCTCTTCAGTTCTCACATAATTTGTTGACAGTTCAGTTTCACAGATCTTAATTCCTCTGGCCTTCCCATCAGAGCTGCTTTTATGTGGCATAGATCCAGATTCACTAGATCCAGACTTCACTTTTTGTAGCCTACTTCCAAAGTCCCTCTGCCTTGAAGCACAATCTTCATTAAGCCTGGTCAGTTCTCTCTTTCTAAAAATGTTGATGAACAAAGGTAAAGGACAACCCTAGTTCAAACAGAGCAGAGCCAAAATTTTGAGCAGATCTCAGGTATTTACAGGTAGCAACTGCATGTTAGTTCCATCTGGAAAAGTGTGTGCTCCTGTACTGAAACTCATTGGGCATCCCTAAAGCCGTTTGACATACTAGCTTTCTCTCTGAACCAGAAGAAGTGTTTCTTCACATAAACAGAGGGAAGCCCTATCAAATATGCCCTGATGCCACCATTCTGTACGATCTGAATTCTAGATGGAAGCAGTGACCTGTGTGGAATCTGTTGCAGAGCACATTATCTTAGAAAATGCTGGGGTTATTATTTTGTTTTCAAGCTACTGTTAAACTTTATCATCCTTAAAGTTTCTTTCTTCACTTGAGATAACATGGGGGAGGAACAAAGGAACATGAGCCCTTCATTGCAAGCTCCCCCTTTTCCCTCCACCACCATTGGTTATCTTGTCAAACAAAAAGTTTGAACTTAATTTCTTTGCCTGAACTTGCTTTCTAGAATCACTGGTCTGGGCATAAGCAGGCTAGAAGAGAAATGTAGGTGCATAGTGGTAGTGCCCAAGGCACATAAGAAGGAACACATGAAGCACACCCTGGGATAGGATGGTGGAGGCTGCCTGTGTTGGAACAAGTTGGTAAAGTTACTGGGACCCCATAGTACATTAATGCCTAATAAACACCTATGCTCAGCAGAGCAGACATGGTAGAGAAAAAGAAAAAGGTACTGTCAAGTTTTAACCCTGGCTGGCAATTAAGCACAAGACAGCTGCTCGCTTACTCCCCCCTGCCCCAGTGGGATGGGGAGAGAATTCAAATGGTAAAAGTGAGAAACTCGTGGGTTGAGGTAAAAAGAGTTTAATAATTAAAAAGAGATAATAAGAAGAATAAAATAAAATTGTAAGAAAAAAAGGAAGGAAAAAACCCAAGAAGGACAAGTGATGCAAATGAAAAAAATTGCTCACCACCAACCAACCAATGCCCAGCCAGTCTGGGAGCAGCGGCCCCCCCTGCCAACCTCCCCTCCAATTTTATTGCTGAGCATGATGCCATATGGTCTGGAATATCCCTTTGGTCAGTTGGTGCCAGCTGTCCCAGCTGTGTCCCCTCCCAACTTCTTGTGCACCCTCAGCCTGCTCGCTGGTGGAGTGGTGTGAGGAGCAGAAAAGGCCTTGATGCTGTGTAAGCAGTGTTCAGCAGTAGTTAAAACATCAGTGTGCTATCAACACTATTTTCAGCACAAATCAAAAACGTAGCCCCAGACTAGCTGCTATGAAAAAATTTAACTCTATCCCAGCCAAAACCAGCACAGGTACTAAAACAGGACTTGCATACTGTTTCTTTTGCTGTTCTGTTGCACGCTTTCACAGGGCACCTGCTTAACAAAAAAATCCTGGCTCTCCAAATCCCTCTTGTCTGTTCTGTGGTGGCCACCTCTCTCACTGTAGTTGTATCAATGTTCTTAACATCTTTTTCACTTCTGAAGAAATTGGTTGCCCTTGAGCAAAGCAGAATCCAGATTCTCAGTGAAAGCGTAAGATCTGCAGCAGGATCCAGTTCAGCTTGTTGTTGAGGAAGGTGGTATAGTTCACTGGTTTTGTTTCAAAACTGGGTGGCTTGGGCCAAGATAGCCTAGTAGACCAAACCATTCTATGTGATCTCCTTCCAGTGCTTATGCAGAAGTTTCCCCATGAGTCTCAGCCAGTCTGTTACTGTATACACAGGCTCCACTACTCTCAGCAACAGCTACCTGCATAGAAAATGTACAGGCTGTCCACAAGCCAGTGTCAGTAGACCCATGCTCCTATCACCATAGGTCCTGTTGAGATAGGGGAGACAGGGTATCGAACACAGTATTCAAACACACACAGGCCTTCAATTCTTTCAGAGCCAGGACTGCCTCTTGATTAAATAAGCTGAGCTGTAGTACCAGCTGACTTAGCTCAGTGCAGTCATTTGAAGCCAAGATAGTTGGGATCAGGTAGCTGTGCTGACAGAAAATGAAGGCTCTGTTGGTCTAGGTTGTACTAATGATGAATATTGGGTAATGTGCTTTTGGTACAGCCTGAGGTGACAGCATGATCACAGTGTGATGGGTTCCAGCTCCAAGTTCCCAGTGGTAAGGTTGAAAATCGTGGATAGGTCAAAGCAGAACAAGCTTCCATGCAAACAAAACAAGACATATGGCTGAGCCACTTAATAAGAAGGATAACAACACCTGAGGTGAAAAGTCTGTGGTTAGATTTTAGAGATTTAATCAGATGTGGCATTATTGGTGTGGCCAGATGATAGCAAATTAAAGAGTCTGCTGGTCAAAGTTATCCTAACACTTATTCAGAAAACAGGTGACCTAGCAGAGTAGGTTTAAGGCACCAGAATTTAATCTGGTCATAGCTGCAAAACCAGATGTACTATCATGTAACATCCTGACCTCTGTTTAAGCCCTTTGATCATGTAAGTGTAAATATAGCAAGACCACCTTGGACAGTTGCAATTACTAGTTGTCAGCTTTCATTTCTGTTGTAAACTTAATTGATGAATAACACAGGCTGTTACAGGAAACTGTGGCATAGATTCAGTTTTGCTGTAATAACCAGCAGCAAGTGCCGCTTAGTGGATACTCTAGCCTTTGCTTTTCTTCTCTGGTCTAGTTGTAACAATTGTAAAAGACTGTCACTTGAAAATCCAAGCATTTTTACTCTGTCAGTTTTCATCCTATGGAAGACTGGTGTAAATAGACCAAGAGGAGTGGGAATAAATCTTGAATATCTTTTCTTACAGAGCATAACTCTTCAACACGGAAATATATAGAGTTTTTACCCTTATTTTTTGCTGAATATATGTGGGAACAAGAGTCAACTGTGGGGTTTTTTTTTTCTGCAGTTTAAAACTGAAAACTTCAGAGAATTTTCTGAAGCCAAGGCTCATTGGTCCTTATCACTTTCAGTCCAGGGACTCTTGAAGGCCTAGCTAGAGCAATTAGTGCTGATAACGTCATTCAAAGCTGTTGAATGCTGTCAATTTGTGACAACAGTTTAGGGCTGTATCTGCATTCTGAGGCTGTTCATATCTGGTCTGTACAGGTTTTGTCAAAAAGGCAGCTCTCAAAGTTTGAATGTGGTCTCTCAAGGATTTTGGTAGAAGGAAAAGTTGATGCCAAAGCAGAAGCACGTTAAGATAGTTGAAGTAGATAAACAGGGTTTAATCTTGTGTGACAGGAAGTCTATTATTAAAATAGCAATCTCTTTAGAGGAATTTCTAGTTCTAAATTAAGCCCAGGATATAAATTCCCCCTGTATTTTGTCACATGGTAATTGTTGCAGGCTTGATCTTTCTGAGCAGTAAGTCAAATGTCTTTATTGAATCTTTACTGACTGAATCTTGCTGAATGCAAAGAATTCCTCATCTAACAAAAATAACAGATTTTGATCCGGTGAAGAACTTTTTGTCTAGTTTTTGCCATTAATTTGAGGACTTCATGCAGTCTTTGTTTTTTGAAAAAGCATACACTATATATTAATTCACAACATGCAAGCAGAATTTCTTCCATGTTATTGTGAAGCAACAACCGCTGATATCTCAGGCTAGTTTTAAAGGAGGTTTTAAAGACTGTTGTGTCTCAAAAAGTAAGGTGTCGTGTTAGATATTCTTGTTCCTCACGCAGATCATTAAAACCTGCTGTTTGCAAAATCTCCTCAGCATCATCTAACTTCTGTCTGACAAAACCAAGAGATTTTATTTTAGTTGACACCTTGTAAGGGATGAAATAGGGTGTATTGGGATCTGACTTGAAGTATAGCATGCTGTAGAATTACTATGCCTTATAAAATGGACTACAAGCTCTAACGTCTCTCTGACATATGGGGAAAAATATCTAACTGAAAAGCTGCTGTAGAGTTTGCTTAATAATAGTCAATCCAGATAATGTGATTTTGTCTTATTACAGTCTTGGTTTATTTAATACTTTTTTTTGTGGTGGAAGTTTGTGCTTGCAAGTACTGCACAACTGACATATTGAAAGACTGTATCAACAAAAATGCTTAAATCCATATGAAAAGAATGCAAGTTAGGTGTTTAATATATGCAGAACTGGGGACAGAAATGTTTGAAATGTATACCCCATGAAGTCACTGTATTACTTCCATCACTCCCCAGGTCTTCCAGCCAGAAGGGTCATTTGAGTGTGTGAATGTGCTTCAAGCAAAATCAGATGGGTTAATGCAGGCTACGCGTTTGAATGGTTTAAAGCAGCCTAGCACGGCTTGTCAGGGGAGACTAGGGAGTACTCACATCCTGTCTGTCTCATGCATGGACTCTCATGCACAATTGTAGGGGTGATAACCTCCAACAATTGATCACTAGCAAACACCTGGGAAGAACTAGTGTTTGCCGTCAACAAAGCTGTTTACAAAATCAATGTCTGTCAGGCAGCCTTAGCATTGTACTCTACTGTTCGGTCAGTTACCTCTTGGGATGATAGCACTCGATTTTACATGCATCAAGGGCCTTATGCTCCCCAATTAACAAAAAAGCAGCATATTTGTGATGTACATAACATATGCATTAGTGACAGAACTGGCAGCAAGTCTTATGACACTGCTGGGTATTAAATTTCATCTCTGAAGAGCAAAAGTTTAATTTGAATAAATAATTTTAAAAGAAATGTTTCTTTTATGTCCAGTCTCACAAGCTGCCTGATATGAGTATTTAAAGTTTGTGTGTAGCTTTTCAGTGGATCCTACCTTTCTGTTATGTTTTTCACTTATCTTTTTGTAGTAAATGTCCAATTATTCTCAGCTACTTACAGAATGTAAGAAACAGGTAGAATTTCTAGAGGCTGTGGTACCAACAGCATGGCATCCAAACAAATCAAACCTGACTGCTGAAATGAGACACTATTAATGTCTTACCAACACTGTGAACAGATCCCCTGAACATCATTACAGTCCATAGTTATGTAGTATTTGCTCATAAAAATTGTGGATTTTTTTTTTCTGATAGAACTAGAAAGCATTTGGATGTTCTTAAAACTGTTTTCCAAAGAAAGTTACCTTCTGATCCTTCATTCTATCCCTGTTGAACAAGTTTGTGTTCATGTTCAATGAGTTATACTCCTAGGAACAAGGACCATGTCAGTAAATCTTGTCTAGAACAAAATGCCCTGCCTTCAAAACTTTGATGCCACGTACCCACCTGTGCGGTGAACTTAGTTTCAAACAGCTTGGATATCTTTTCTGAATTAATTACAGTGTGGTTGAGTCAATCTGACACAAAAACTTGAATTCACTTGAAATTTTGTCACAGAAACATTAACAAGATTCTAAGATGGGAAACTCTGGGGTTTTTTTTCTTTTTTTCCCCTCTCTCTTTTTTTTTTTTTTCTTTTTTCATTTTCAAAAGAAGCAGCAAATCAGGAACTCCCAAGGGATTAGTGATTATACTTTCAGAAATGTTCCTCTTCTGTGTATGTCATTCTAACCACATCTTTTCATATAGAACAACCACAGTCTAGCCTAGTTGCTATAATTTGTTATATTTTAGTATTTTTGTATTGACCAGTCAAGCATATTCAACAGTATGTGATTTTATTATTCCTAAATTGTTCAAGTGGCATTTTTACTATCTTTTATCACACTTAGATAATTATTTTTTTAATGAGAGAATCCACTTGGTTTTCTGTCTTCTAGTTTGCTGTTCTATACCCCTGTTGGTCTTAATCACCTACATGTTTGTTCCATAGATTACATTTTAGAAGAAAGTAAATTTCTGTGTTGGCAGGATTCTCTTTGGCTGAGAAGAGTTTGACATGGTTCCCTGGGGAGTCATCAGTTCTGCACTCTTTCATCACAAGTGAAAGATGCCACCTATAAACTGCCTTCTAACAATAACCACTAAACGTTGCCAGTCCTGAAAAAGTGAAGTAGAGCTATGTCGTGCTTTGACTGACTCAAAGCCAAAAAATCTCCACTGAGAATGTCAGGTCTGTGTTCCTCTCAGGCATCCACACTCAAGATAACAGTACTTCCCAGGTAGCAAAGGTGATAACTGGCTTTTCTTCCCTGGTTGTCATAATCCTTACCACATCCATTTTCTTGCATGTGAGGGCAGGACTGCCTGCTTGGGCACCATTGGTGAGTGCCCTACCTGCCACGTGGGTAGGAAAAGCTGAGCCACAGACCCTTCCTGCAAAGGGAAGCTGTGGAGATCCTTGACCGCTGCACTGTGACAAATCCAAATGAGATTTTTGTTCCTCAGACCTAGTGATTCTTTATTCAGTCACAAAATGTCCAGTCGCGGTACTGGGAATAGACTATCCAATATGTGCAAAATTTACTTTTTTAGATGCTATTAATTTTTAAGATCAGAATAGAGAATAATTTTCAGGGCAGCAGTCATGGAATTGATGTGTTCAACAGCCCTATCGTTTTCTTTCCACTTGATCTAACATTCATAACTCACCAAATCTTGAAATCAGTGGTGATCTAATTTTCTATCCTAATTTATTCTTCCCTCAATAATACTATAGTACTAAGACAAGTAGTTCCTAAAACATAACCAGTAACAAATAATAAACAAAAATAGCCATAAAAGCAATGAACCTCTTTTAAAAATGCCATTACCCTAAAGACACCATTTGCTTTATGTTGCCTATTTTCAGTTGTTCAAAACAGGATACCTTGAGTAGTAGGTCTGTGATGCAAAGAATGCAAATTAAATCCCAGGTTTATGTAGGTAAATAGGGTTTAATGAAGAATCTTTATGACATGATGGATTATCTTAGGTGCTCAGGTACTGAGGAACTAATTCCTGTGTGAAAAAATCTATCAGACTACAGTCCTGTGTTTCTTCTTAGCAATATTTTTGAGTTTTATCATTAACATTAAAAAGATTATGAAATATGTTTTCCAGTTAGTCTGGTGATATAATTTCTAGTTCCCGATATGTTATTATTTTGAGTCTTTTTTTTTGGGGGGGAGTCCTAGAGAATTTATTAACTTAATTCAGAACACTGAGTTTACCTGATTTACTCAGAATTTCTGCGGATATAAGTGAGAACAAAGTCTCACCAGTATCTTAAAAGGCAGATTAGTGCTGAATGTGCCCAAAGAATCTGGGAAGCT
>JANHGO010000053.1:29308128-29369631 GCA_024606505.1 Aquila spilogaster
CTCCCTCAAGACAATTCGTTCCATTACCTTCCCTGGCACCGAGGTCAGGCTAACAGGCCTGTAGTTTCCCGGATCCTCCTTACAACCTTTCTTGTAAATGGGAGTCACGTTGGCAAGCCTCCAGTCTTCCGGGACCTCACCCGTTAACAGGGAGCGCTGAAAGATAATGGAAAGCGGCTCAGCGATCACCTCCGCCAGTTCCTTCAGCACTCTCGGGTGAATCTCATCCGGACCCATGGACTTGTGGCAGTCCAGTTGGAGTAGTAATTCTCTGACCTCTTCTTCAAGAATCACAAATGGCATTTCATTTAGAGATTTGCTGTTAAGATGCTTTGCATCTCATCTGTAAAAGTGATTGTAGGATTGCATGACTGGTTATTGTGCTGCAACAAAATTTATCCTGTGCCTTTGTCCAAAAATTAGACCAAAGACTGTACATTAAATTTACTGAATCAGAACAATAGTTTCTGTGCTCCCCTCCTGCACTCCATCACAGTTTGATTCAGTGAAGGAGTGACTAACAAACTTCAACGCCATGGCTTTCTAGTTCTTCCTTCTTCTTCTTTCTTTTTTTCTTTCTTCCTTTTCTTTTTTTTTTTTCTTTTCAGATGTCAGGGGTGTTCCAGGTCAGGTCCCTGTTCCAGGGCCCTGGGCAGTCTGATCTGCTGCTTGATGTAGCATTTGGCAAGCCCACCCTCATCAGGGGAATTAGAACTTGATGATCTTTGTGGTCCCTTCCAACCTAAGCCATTCTGTGATTCTATAGTTTTTCTTCCTATCCTTTTTCTTTCTCTCTTTCTTTTTTCTTTCATTTTTCTTCCTTGTTTTTATTCTTTCTTTTTACTTTCTTTTCTTTTTTTCTCTTTGTCAAATACATATAAAACAAAAGTAGATACAAAATGGAATTATTGCTTAGGATTTGGGATCCTGGTAATTTCTTCTAAAAGTGTTACGTGGTGATTTTAGAAGTACATCAGTGTCCTGGAATCCTTTCATCACTTGTAAAATAGTATTGTTGACAAGTCTTCATATGGTTTTCCTCTTAGTGACTTCAAAGATGTCTGCCTCTGATTCTGAGCAGATTTAAGCATTCTTCTCTTTATATTGCTTACAAACCATGTACTTGCTGACATAGGACGGATTTGCAATCCTTAGCTCACTATTTAAGCTTTCTTTCTCAGTTTAGCATGATTTATTGCGCCTCCACATGTTGAAACATGAAGGAGGAAAAGCAGTTACCCTATTAACAAGCTATTAAAAAATACTGTCTTTGTTCACAGTGACTGCATGGGGTTTGTTCTTTGGCCTTCTGTTCTCGTAGGACTGGGGAAGGAGAAGAGAAGGGACAGTAGTCTACTGATATTTTCAGTTCTTAGTTTTTGGTGTACAGAAGAAGCCCTTGCATGATCTCAACAGAAACTGGTTTTCTAAAAGCAACAAATTTCATCTTTTCATTCTACAGAGGCAACATTCCTTGGAGCTCTGTTTGTTGTAAATATCACCTTTCCTCCTTACGCCTCATGACATTCTGACCATTAGTGCAGATAAAATTGCATGCTTGTCTCCAGGATAACAAGGAACTTGGGGAAGTGAAAAGGATGCAACAAATGAGTTTCAGAATAAAAAAAGAAAAGAAAAAGAGAGATTGTTAGATGTCTGAAAATGTGCATCTGGGTAAGAGAACGTACCTGTAAACGGATGTACTTCTGAAAAAATGTTCTGTGAAATTCTGTATCACCTGCTGCAGTGGGTGGAAGAACAGAACCTATGACTGTCTCTTTCCGTTGGCTGATACTTGACATTCTGGTTTTCTATTAGTGGACTTCGATGTCCTTCACTTCTTAAAATTATTCCCATTTTTGTCCTCAACAAACTCTCCTTAAGCACTTGGTGGCGAACAATGCAGCTTTTATTTTGTCAGTATTTGGGCAGTATTTTTTTTGAAAGCTGCAAGACTCCTCATCTACGTGTGTGGACTGAATGTATCACTGTAGTGACCCATCCAAGAAGCATGATTATTCCAGAAACTGTTTGCTGGCTTTGTAGTACCTCTTTATTGTATGTCATAGGAAAAGATTTAGGAATACTAGCTCTGTAAAAGCTACTGTCGAACAAGGCTATTTTTTGAAATGCATGATTGCAGGAGAGATGTCTATTTTAGACTGTTTTTTTTCTGACTTTTATCATGAATAAGCAAAATAGTACTACGTTAATGTTAGGGATCTGTATTTATATGCTTTCAGCTAATGCATGACTGGTCTTTGCAGCAAAAGCCACAAAATGTTTAAGATCTGTTTAGCCTATTTGTGGCTGCATTAAATTTGTTTCTCAGTGAACTTTGTGTTTAAAGAACAGTACGTAGGCTACTGTAAATGTCCCTTGTAGGCTACGTGCTAATAATACTACTTTCCTACAGAGTGGTCCCACTGTTACATACAGAAAAGTTTTTGATCCTCTATTTCATGCATGTAAAGTAATATAGTGTATCACAATAAGCCAGGTTGAATGCAGTATTAAATTGTGCTCCTTGTGATGTCCTTGTAGCATCAATGGTGGTCAATCAACCATCAAGTAAAAACTGCATCTTTTAGTAAACATAGTTAGGATGTGGTTCACTTCTGTAATTTTCATCTTTCTCTGGTTTTCATATATGAAAAATTAAACCTCCTCCCTGTTACGTCCTCTTCTCTACCTAACTCACATCCATAGCTCTTAGGTAAGCTTGGGAGGGAGAGTCCCTGTACAGTTAATCACTCTGATTACACTGAATGAGCAGTGCTGCTGTGGAACACTTAGATTTAATTACAGCATATCTACAAAAATAGTATTTAGAGCCTTTGGTTTTTTAGATTCTTAGTTAAATGAGTTGGAGGCATGTATGTGAAGTCTCACAAGTTGGTAACTTCTTACCACAATTGCTATCTGATCTGTTATCTGAAATGTAATTAAAATACCGTAGTCTACCTACGCTGGCCTAATATACTAAAAGGAAGAGAAACGATAGCTTTGGACTATAGTATCTTAGTTTCATACTCCCACCTTGCTAATTTGTACCCTCTTACCTAACTGGCTTTAAAAAAATACTTCGACTTGCATCTTCTGTTAACATACAACCCTTCAAAATGAGAATGAAAAGTTTAATGGCCTAAATACAGCACAGTCCCATTTGAAAAGCTTGATTTATCTTCTGTGGTTCTTTTTTTTATACTAGTATTTCCTTGTTATGCCCTTGATATTTTATAGCTGTCCTTTTTAAGCACTGAAGCAATTAGTTTTGAGAAGGCTGATTCTTCAGGGTCCAGTGCTTTCCTGCCTTTCATTTGCCGAAGCTGTACATTTTAATGAAGTTGTTTCATCTGTGTTGCCAAACACTAGAATTTCGCTGCTTCAATTCTAATTATCTCTGCTGGCAAATGCTATGTTTTATTAAAGCTGTCAAGTGTACTGTTCATTAAATATCCAGTCTGTGGTGCTGTGCACACAAATTAGATCAACTTTGCTCCTTGATAGATTATGAAGAAGTTACGTATTTTTTTTATAGACCTCTAAAATCTAGTCTAGCAGCAATCAGTGCTGACTTAGGTAAGTAAATCATACCTGTACCTTCTTGAAACCCAGTATCTTGTCACAGCTCATCTGTGATACATACATTAAAACTCTAGTATTCCAGCTGTGTACACTTCTCATAAGATTATTTTATTCATTAAGAGACTGTTTTGCTTCCACAGTATGTATTTTCATATTGAATTCTAGTCTGTATGTGTTTAGGGTAATGTAAGTTTTTGTTGGGTATGCTTCAGTATAAGCAACAGCTTCAGTATTAGTGTTTCACTAGGGAGTTGTGTAGTATAATTGATCTTCACTAAAAGCAAAATTGGCTTCATTTTAACACTAGTAACCTGGTAAATGCAAAAGATTGCTATCAAAAACAACCACCAACTTCTTTTATAATTGCATATTTCCAAGGGGAGTTTTATTAGAAGATGTTTATTTCAAATATGTGAAGCAGTAACAAATACTTGCAATGAAAACATTAATCATCTCTTATTTTGGCACATTTAGAGTATTTTGTTCTAATAATTTCATATCTGCAATGTACATGTGTGTAATTATCTTGAATAACACCTAGTCATTTAATTATTGTATTTATTGTATTTATAAAAGGTATTGTATTCTGAATGTTCTGTTTGAGAGTTAAGAATATACTGTGATGATAGACTAACAGGTGAACGTGTTGGTCTTTCAAATAAATGTTTTTCTTACCCTTCAGCTATCTGTAAGCAATAACTTCAACTTTATTTTTAGTATTATGACTTTATGGTATCTCTTTTCTATTTTCCTGCTTTATCTTCTAAGAATGTGGTGTTTGTGCTTTCCGACATAGCTTTTAAATATATCTGGCTGTATTTTAAACCTTCATAGGAATATTGAAGTCATTAATGACATCTCTAAATGCTATGTAAAGTGAACAGAACTTTGGATATCCTGGTTATATTCTTTTAGTGTCTGGTAGGAAACTACACTCTTCCTCATCATTTTTCATGATACAATTTGAAAAGCTCTAGTAGAAACAGAAAATTCTTAGGGCCTTAATTTGAATAGTAGGCTGTGAACGCTTATATATTTCTTCATCCATTAATGCATTTTGCCTTACCAAGTCTGTTTCATGGTATTTCTAGGAAATAATAGCATTTAGTTTTTGAGTGCAGAAACAGAAATTAATTCCCTCAAAGCAAATATCTGAGCCTCTAACTATAAAAAATTCCTTTGACTGTTAAATGTTTAAAGGAAAGCATTTGTTTTTCACATAGCATGACCTTTTATACCATTCTAACAGAGTACTTTTTGAAGAGGTACTGAATGCACACTTTACAGTATCCTAAATTTAATCAGACTGGGAAAGAAATAAAACTCAGGAGTTTCTTGCTTAAGCATTTCTTACAGCCACTTCTATTATGTTCATGGGTAGGGATTTGGGTAGTGTGGCTTTTCCTAAATACAGTGCTGTTGCTTAGTCCTGACCCAATGTAGAAAGTGGCTTATAGAACTAGAGATATCACTCTGAATGTCATTCATAAGTTGACTTGGAGTGAATTCTTGGAAGAATAGTAGAGAACATGTTAGTTGTGATTGCTGCTGGCTGGCAGTCCGTCAGGCTGATTCTGCACAAGCTATGGCACTTAGATGATCAATAAAATTTTCCCAAAGAAGGACAAATTGCTGCTGTTTTCAAGAATATATCTGAGACAGAAGGTCATTAATACCTGAGCAGAGAGGTGCAGAAAATAAACCGTTCCTGGCCACTGGCATTCATCTTCTAAATAAACTTTCAGGGAGGAGGTTTGTTCAACTGTATTCCAGCCCAACTCCCCTGCAATGAACAGGGATGCCTACAGCTACATCTGGTGCTCAGAGCCTGGTCCAGCCTGACCTTGAATGTCTCCAGGGATGGGGCACCCACCACCTCTCTGGGCAACCTGTGCCAGTGCCTCACCACCCTTATTGTAAAAAACTTCTTCCTTATATCCAGTCTAAATCTCCCCTCTTTTAGTCTGAAATTCATTTGGAGATCCTGGCACCTTGCTATTATTAGTATAGTCTCAGAAAATTGTGAAAAATCACTTCAAGAATAAGAAAAACATCACAGGAGTGATGAATATACAGAAATAGACACCTGATGTGTATATGAAATTAATTTTGTACTTATGACAGTATAAAAGCAGAGACAAATAGAGATTTTATGACTTATTCCAGGTTATCAAGCTGAAACTGAAAAGAGTAAAATTAATACTGTTAATAAAAGTAATATTGTATAAAGGGAGATGTTGCTGGTTCTGAATATATAGAGAATAGAGACTGATAAAGCTCAATAGTATTTTAAAAAGTACTAAATTTTATGCCTAACCGTGAATTCTTCTGGTAAAAAAGAAAAAGGAAGAAGTTTTGGCCCAAGATTTTTATATTTGGTTGCAAAAAGTTGATATTTTTAAGTTTTCTGAGAAGTATTTTAAACATTGAAACACAAGGAATTGAGAGAGTGATGCTTTTGTGTTACTGCATTTTTGGAAGGAAATAGTCTTTTCCTAAACTTTCAGAATAAATACTAGGTATTTTTTATTTTTAATTACAGGATCACCAAGACAATATACTAGGGAATACAATGCAAACTGCAGTTGCCTTACTGAACAACATGGTCGCTAACAAAAGCACAAATATGATGTTACTCTTTGCAGAAGGTATGTCTTCTTTACCTTTGTTCTGTTTCATACATGTTTCCCAGCCTGTTGTGTTTTCTCACACTGTGTGACATTTTGGACCTGTATACATTTATCTTCTGTAGTGATTGTTTAATAATCACTTTGTGATTATTATCGTACCTGATTGGTACCCTTCATTGCATCAACCGCTTGCCTCGTTTTGATGACTTCTGCAAACTTACTGAAGGTGTGTGTTATTCCCTCACATTAATGCTATTTGTTCAGTCTGTTAATTAAGGCAGTCAACGTTCATGAGCTATTCTGCTAAGAAAAATGCTGAAGTGTGGGATGGGATGTCAGTTTCCCTTATTTCACCTTTGCAATATGTTGATTAACTCTTGCATATATGGAGCTTTAGAATTTAAAAACTCTAAATACTTGTTAAACATTGTAAGGAACTCAGGTTAAAGGAGTGAGTCCTGCCAAGTTTTAATTTTCAACAGTCTGGACGCTAGCAATGAGAATTTCTTTCCAATTCTATGTATGCCTTTCTTCAGCTGCCAAGGAAACAGTATTTTTGCAGACATCTTTCAGAGATAACGGTCACTGTTTCCTTTTGGGCCTATTAGTCTTTGGAGCTCTCTTCCACTCAAAGGAGCGACATTAGGTAACAGTGATTTTTTTTTAAGGGGTAGCAGCTTACTTGTTGAATTTTCCCTTCTCTCAAGAGTGGACAGCCTAGCATTAATTTCTCTCTCCCCTGAACTATGTCCTCATGTGATGGGTAATGTAATACATGTGATGATAACTGCCTGTAATGTCTAAAGGTGAAAAGGTCAATAATATATGCAACTGAAGTTGCAAAGGGAATTTAAAATGGGCTCTGTTGTATTATCAGATATTAAACATTTGTTCTGTTAACATTAACAACAATTTCCACTTAATAATCAGAGGGGAATTATATGATTCAGTTTAATTACTGAGACTGGAAGTCAGTAAAGAGGCTAGGATTAGTATATGGTCTCTTGTGAAAAGTTGAGATGAGATGCTAAAAAGCCAAGACAATACCAGCCATTTTTAATGTGATCTTCTAAGAATGTGAAACTTACCCCTTTCCCTTTGTCTGTCTACATGTCTCTTTCTTTTCTCCCTTTTCCCATCTTTTGAAATCGCTGGACAATTTTAAGCTAGTTTGAGGTACACAATTTGTGTGTTGGATCTGTAATAATGAACAGCTACAGAAAGGAGAGTGATCCAAGTTAGTGCCATAGCTTGAAGAAAGGTAATAGCGTGGACTTGTCAGTTATCTGTTCCTAGCCAACCTGCAGCAAACAAAGCAAAGAGTTACATGACGTGTGAAACACTATAAATGTGCAAGTACATTTAGAGAAAGAAAGGTGTTCTAATACCCCACATTCCTAAGTTAGAAAATCTAAAAAATATCAAGTTTGCAACCTGTTTTCTTGGCCCATACCTATGGAAGTTAGGATGTAAAAAAAAAAAAACAAGGATTTCATTGCATCCTTAGTTTCTTGATGTAGGATTTAAAGAAAGGGGCTGTGAGAAAGCATCATTTTATAACAGTATTCTTTCTTTTGTTGTGCTACAGTGTGATCAAAGTGGAGCCGACTGCTGCAATTTTATATCCTGGATTAGGCTTCTTACTGATAGGAAGAGAAAGTTCCTCATCTGTGATTCTGTTTTCCTTAGAATTTATTAAATTTACTTGTAAAGTGTTAAACATGACCTTATATAATATCCTGTGGCCTACTAATAGGGCTCTTGAGATCAATACTGCTATATCCTCCCTAGCCTTTTTTGTATTCACTTTCCATTTTCTTTTTAGGATATTTGCAGTCTTTTAAGTTTGTAACAACTGAATTCAACAGTGCGTTGTTTATCAGTGGCTGAGGAAGGAAGCTATGCAGTGATGCTACAGGATCAGCGAGAGTGTGGAAGCCACTCCCACTGTAGCACATCCTTATAGTTAGGTGACGTAGGGCAGAGTAGTGCGAAGGCTTTAGAAATAAGGAATGGGAGTCATCACTGACAAAGATGGGAAGTTATTGCTGTATAGACAGGCAGACATACAAGAAGCAAATCTGTAGGAAGTGAGATATTGTTAGTTGTACTAGTCATGAAACATCCAGCTATATATTACTTGTGCTTGTCATGTTAAGAGGGCTAATGCTGTTTGTTGACTACAAAACGAACACACAATTTTAGATGCTAGAATCATCAGCTCTTAAGGAGATATCATAGGAATACAGTAGATGACCATTTGCTTCTGTAGTTGTTGGAGCTTCCGAGTGGAAAGACATTGGTTATGTTAGGCATGTTGAGTATATTGATGTATTAACATGCTGATGAATTTAGACATAAGCTGAACCATGAAGGCAGGTTTGGTTGTTTGATGAGTTGAGTGGTGATAGTGTGCAGGACTGCTTAATTATGTGGAACATAATGAATAATAAACAGCCAAGTTCATTGCAGTTGTAAATGTAGTAACATAGACTTCTGCTCTAACTCAGATAAATTCTATTTTGCCTTCAGTTTCAGTGTCTCTTTTGTTTCTTGTTCTTATTTTTATTTTTTTGCAGGTAGTTTAAAAGTTTTTAAAAGTAGAAAATATTAAAATTAATTGCCTGTAGTTAACAGTGTTTGCAAACTTTTGGGGTCCTGCTTTGATGCCTGGGTCATTCTCATAGTCAAGGAAATGAGTCATTCCAACTGTTGTATCAGAAGCATTTGCTTATAGGTAGACTTTGGATGTGGTACATTAGAGTGTAGAAATGTTTGAAAGGCTTCAACTGCTTTATCAGGCGCTTTTTTTCACTATGTATAGAAGTAATTCCAAGTAGTTTTGTCTTCGGGTATGGTTTCCACTGTAACTCAAAAGATTATCTAATAAATAATTTGCACCCCAGCGTTACTTAACAATGAGTTTACAGTTTTTTAGGGGTTTTTGGAATCTCATTATATTTCATAAGAGGTTTATAAACATGTTTTCATGGTAGTCTTGAAAGGAGATTATGTATACGTGAAAGTTCAGCCCAGACAAGTTGAATTGAATAACCTTTTCCAGGCCCTACTGGTGTGATTCTGTGTTTGGCACCTGCCCTGAAGCAACCATCACTAGCAAAGTAAGCAGAGAACTTTGTCTGAACGTTTGAAAACAGTTTCTATTATGTGGTACAGGTAATCCCAAACTTTACTCCTTATGTATTAATGCTGTTGAATCTGAGGAATGAAAGTAAAAATGAAACTGTGGGTTTTGACACCTAGAACAACAAAACTATTTCCAAATTTAAACAACAACAAGAAAAAAAAAAGCAAGAGCTACTACTGGTACATGGTACTTGAAGGAATTTCTGTAAAAGCTTAAGTTCGTCATGATCTAAGAAAGGACCATTAGTGAAAATGGAGCATATTAGCTACTGTGTTTGTTAGATCTATAATGTGTTTAGAAAGCATAGTAAGCGCTTAAAACAGGGACAATTATTAGAAAGGAAAAAATCTACAATTAAACTCTGTATTCAGATCATCATAATTAATTTCCTTCTCGTGAAAGAAAGAGATCAGCTTTCATGGGTGAAGTATTCTTTAACAACTTCTGGTCCATTGCTTTGACTTTTAGTCAAATGTCAGGAGATTGATTAGATTTCAAGTGTCTTTGTGTTGTAGATTTCAAGTTGTCTTGTTCAAGTCTATTAAATATTGCATACCCAAAAAGTAGCACTCATGAGACCAGCATCTAACTTCTCTTTTTTGTTGAAGAGGAAACAAACGCAAATCTTTAACTTAGTGACAGGTAAATAGCAGTGAATTCTGAGCTCTCTAGGTAGACTCCAAGCTTTCAAACTAGATCTTTGGAGGTTATTTTTCTACCTTTCATGGCCTTATGGTTAATTGCATTTCAGCTTCAGACTCCAAACCACATTATCTGCTGCCCATAGCGTGTTTCTTAACAGCAGCTTTGAACTTCTTCATAATAGCCTCTGGCTTCCTAGCCAGCTCTCTCTCACCTGCTAAATTGTCAGCATTCAATTAGACAGTAGACTGCAGTAACTTAACTCAAATCTTTCTCCCTGCCGTAGTCATCTGTGCAACAGTAGTTTGAACTACTGTGAAGCACTGAGAAATTGTCGGCCTGATGTTGCATGCAGTTTTGATTTTAGGAATATAGGTTGAGTTGTTGGAGTGGCTGGCTTCAAAGTTTCAGGATTTCCTTCCAAGATGGGAGTTTGTCTCATCTGACTCTAAGGCCGTGGTCAAGGAAGGGATTGTGGTTTACTCTTACAGTGGAAGTCTGCTTACAAAGGAAAGGGGATCGTTACAGAAACCTATAAAATGCATTACTTAAACAAATCTGCCTTTAAAACAAACAAATAGACTTATTCTGTGAAGAAAACAAGCACACGTTTACGCTAGTTCTGAAGCCATTTGTGCATCCTCCCTGCCTTACAAAGAACAAATCCCTGCCCGTAGATAGAGGGTGTTCAGTGAGGATACTGCCTTTTCAAGGTAGTGTGTCAGGTAAAGACTCACCGGATTATTTTTACTGTATTGTTTTTATGCTAAATAAACTTGACTGTATGGATTATTTTGAGTTTATTTAGTCATTAACAGTGCTTCAAATAAAAGCACTTGTCCTTATTGTCCTTATTATGATTTATTTCTAGAAAGTAGAAGTGTCCTGAAGAACTTGTGCAACTTGCAATATAGGAATTTTTGTTCACTGACTGAAGATAGAAAACGTTTATTTTTTTTTCATGAAAGTACTTTTTGTTTGCTTATTGTACAGCCCCCTGAGTAAATACATAGGTCAGATCATTCAGTCATTCAAGGAGACATTCAAGGCCAGGATGGACCAGGCTCTGAGCACCTGATGTAGCTGTGGATGTCCCTGTTCATTGCAGGGCTGTTGGACTGGATGATCTTCAAGGGTCCTTTCCAGCTCTGAGGATTCTGTGATTCTATGATCTTCAAGATACTGTGATTCTAGATGGAAAGTGGCAGGGAGAAAATTTTAGGGAAGTCAATGAGAGTAAGAACACAAAAACAACTTTTCTGTATTTAATCAACATCTAGAAACAAACTGCTCTCACCTCAAAAAATAGGAGTAAGAAATTAATTTTAAGTACAGAAAATAAATGTGGATAGAGTGTATCACCCTGTCAGAGTAGTTGTAGATGTTGCTACCATCAGGAAAGTGCTGCAGTTGGGAGCTACCTGCAGTTCACAGCCCCTACCATGCAGGACCTAAACCTTACGCAGCTCTCTGCCAGTACTGCAGTTACTAGTTTCATCTCTTGAGCAGAGAGACATGACTATGAGCATCAAAAGGTAGTAGTCATGTGTCACTACATTTATTTGAGTTACAGCTTATATGAGAATCCGTAGTGGTTGAGCCTGAAGAAGTCTATTCTATGATGTTATGAAATTCTGAATGTTTTTAACAGTATTGACGTTTTTCTGACCCTAAATGACAGTCAGTCAGGTGCAAATGTATAACATCACACTGTTAAACTTAGAAGTTTGGTATCATAAAAGAAAACTGGAAATCATGTCAAAATAGCATGGTACTAGCTGAGTCTTTGAGGAAAAAAATAACCTGTGTCTTCCTGTGATATTCAACAATGCAGCTGTTTGAAAAGGATGAAAATAGCAACTGTAATCGCTGTGAGAAGCAGTTATGCCATTGAAGCAGAACCAAGCCTGTTGTTGTTGAGAGCCATACCCATAACGTGCAAAATGTCACAGCATGCTTGCTGAGACTTCAAAGGATAGAATAAGTTAATAGAAGTTCAACAGGTCATTACTGGTGCCGCAGTGTAAAAGAGGACTGGTCTTCTCTGTGCTGGTATTGTCTCCACAGTCAGCCACACAGACCATCCTGCAGCGGGGCTGGCTGATGAAACTGCCTGGGGTACCTCATGTTAACACCTAATTGATGAAAGAGGAAAGGCCTAATAACAAAAAGATGTTCAAAATGTTTTAAATCCACGTTTTTTGAGTCTGAGAGGCACACTGCAGAAACCTGATAACACAGCTGATCAGCTTGGTTTATTGGTGGGAAGATAGTTCAGTAAATACAGCAATTTCAAAACTTCAGCTATCTATATACATGTATATATATGTGCCACCTGTAATATAAATTTTTCAGACCTCTCAGATTCCTGAGAATCTGAATCTACCTATAGGCGTAAGGCTTAGGTTAAGTGGTTACAGTGACTGATAATACTTGGAAACAGAAAACCAATTTGGAAAGTGATTTTTTTGAACATTAAAACATCATTGATTTTGCATCTGAGGATGTGGATATCCAAAGGTTCCCTGCTGAAAATCTCTGGATTGCGAAAAAGAAAGTCTTTAAAGCTTGAGCACTTTTTCACCTGCTTAGCCGTATAAATGATGGCTTTTCCTCTCCCCTAGAGGTTATCTTCTTTGCATTCATTCTAGATGCTGCTTTTCCTGCTGTCTGATTTAGGCAGTATCATTAGACATTTATGCCAGTACTCTCATGAAGTGCAACCCAAATCATATATTAGGACTAGTGGATTTGATCAGTTTGGGAGACAACGAGTAACTAGGTAGAAGTGTAGCTGTCATATTAGCTGTGTTTCATATTGATGACACAAACTAAGTTGTTACAGATAATAAATGAAAATCTTATTATGTTGGTGTCCCCATGTAGCTTTCCAGATATAAATAGTAAGCTGAAAGATGATATTAAGAGATGAAATTAAGTATGTAGGTATGCATTTGAAAAGGGAGCCAGCTTGAATACAGTCACTATACCAGAGACTGTAGAGATATAATTTCTTTTCTGTTCTACCTTTCATATTGTCATATTGTCTCTATATGAAAGCACTGTATCACTGCCAATTTGAGGTAAGTGTGAAGTTGGAAAGGTACAAAGTACTGTACACAAAATTAAACTACATCAGTCATAGCTCTGCCATGGGGGTAATGGTCTTCTTCAGATGCAGTTACTGAAATAAGTTCATTTTTTCAATTGCTATGGAAGGCGCATCATTTGAGGAGGATCGATCTATGCAGTGCACAGATCATCTTTGAATCTTATTTTTTATTTTTTGTTTACCTTATTTTTTCCAAATACTATAAGCAACATTTTTGTGTGAATTTCATCCTTCAAAAATCATTTGCATAGGTAAATTTCTTTTGAAGTCTAAAGCCGTAGATCTATCTTTACACACCGATTTTCCACCATCCGAAGTCAGGATGTATTCAGGTGAGTGTGGTTTAGAGGTTATTTAGGCAAGCTACAACTTCTTAGCAAGTAGTTATTTTTCATTTGGTCATTACCTTGTAGAGTTGATAAGGTGACTGATTTTGTGAATGTTTGAATCCATGAGTATTTACGTTTTATGAATGCCAGCTGTGGAGGGAACGTGACTGACCTGCAGTAGAAAAGTTCCGCTGAGGGTGAATATAAGTGGCTCTGAGAAAAATGCAGACACTCATCTGATTATGCAATTTGCTTTTCTTAAATGCATTTCTATCAATGGGGTATGGATTTGTGTATCAACTTTTTTTAAAAAGTAGTATTTTGTCTCTATTTAACTTAAGCTTTTTTCCTAATTGAGTCATGATTATATGTATTTAAGAGAAGATTTTGAAGATGGAAGTGTGCCAGCGTAGACTTTTAGTTGAGTAAAGCTAGGTAGAATTCAGATCTCGGTTTTAAGTGTAACTTTACGTTTAAAGAGGTTCTAACTCAATGAATATTGTGGAGGTAGGTTTTGGATTTGTTTTTTCCATTTCATTTTAAAAAAATGATTTAAAAGTTTCCATAAATGTTTTCACATTCTTAGAAGATTTTGCATTAGGTAACTGTTTTGTTTTTGTTAAGGGAAAGGTAATGCATAGACTCATAGAATCACCAAGGTTGGAAAAGACCTTCAAGATCATCCAGTCCAACCATCCACCTATCACCAGTATTTTACACTATACCGTGTCCCTCTGTACAACATCTAAACGTTTCCTGAACACCTCAGGGATGGTGACTCCACCACCTCCGTGGGCAGCCCGTTCCAGTGCCTCACCACTCTTTTGGAGAAGAAATTTTTCTTAACGTCCAACCTGAATATCCCCTGGTGCAACTTGAGGCCATTCCCTTTAGTCCTATTGCTAGTTAAGCGATGCTACCCTTTGAAATTATATTAAGAACCAGGGAAGAAATTAAATCTCTTTATTGGGGACTGAGTTATTTTTTGGCCTTTCAGTCTTTTAGGAGATTATAAGAACTGGGATTATTTTTTTTTCATTACCACCTAACTTTTGAAAAGGTAAGGAAACATAAAGGTGGAAACTTCTTCTTCACCTGCATCCATTTATTGTCATTTTGTCTTCTCTATCCTGAAGGCCATTATTTTTTGCTTATCACATTACAGGTTGCTTACTCAGAACTCTCACTCCTGTTCCTGTGAGACTTGGCAAAAATCCTGTATAGTGTTGTTAATGGATTTATTCACACTTTTAAAAGATCATATTTCCTAGCTATAATGCCCAGATTGTGACATGCAGCTTTTTAGCCAATGGTACATCCATGAAATATGACTTCTTCCTCTAGATGACAGCAACAGTACTGCTACTATATGCATTACAGAGGGGCTGAAAAAACATGATGGCTCAACAGTCTTTCCAATACATGTTTTTGCTGAATAGACTACCTGCATCCTCTCCATACCCAGGCAAATGTTGAATATTTTGATCCCACCACCCACCTCAGAATGACAGAAATGGTAGGTTTATGCCATTATTTCTCTTACAAGAAAAGCGCTCTTGGACCATTACTGTGTATTTTCTTCAGAACTTACACTGAATGTTATTAAGAGAGAATATGTTTCAGACAGCAACACAAGATGAATGTAGAGACTGTATTTTGTCTACACTGTAAGTTATAGGCAAGATAAGGAAAAAGCAGATAAAGTTCCCAAAGGAACAGATTATCAAGGCAGGTTTAGAGGTTTTGACAGAAGATTTGGAAAGAACAGTGTTCCCTCACAAGATGTTTCCTGCCTGAGAGATGGGTCAGGCAATTGCTTCAGACTAGTCTATGTATTACAGGACCAGTCTGGAGGCAGCCAGATTCTTGATCTGGACTGAGTGCCAAAACTGACTGGGAACTCTACTCAGCCCCTGCAAGAAATTCTATGTTAATGGAGGGTGTGTGTGTGGTCATGTTTATAACAGTAATAACAGTAACACATCCAGAAGGCAGCATCTGACAGCATTGGCAGTAACCTCCTTGTGCAGAACATCAGCCAGCCCACGTGTTGGGATCAAAAACTTAATAATATACATCTTTCCTTTCTGGTGTCTGCTTCCTGCAGCTTTTCCAGTTCTTGTATAATTCACTGACAGTCCAGTTTCACAGATCTTAATTCCTCCACTCTTCTTTCCAGAGCTGCTTTTGTTTGGCATGGATGCAGATTCAGTAGATCCAGATTTACTGTTTGTAGCCTACTTCCAAAGTCCCTAGTTGGGGTCAAGTAGCTGTGCTGATGGAAAGGCTCTGTTGGTCTAGACTGTACTGAGTATTGGAGATAGTATTGGACAGCAGTGGTAAGTGTTGGAGAAGACACTTTTTGCACCATCTGAAGTGACAGTGTAATCACAGTAGGATGGGTTTCAGCTCAGAGATCCTGGTGGTAAGGTTAAACATTGTGGATATGCCAAAGCAGAGTGGGTATCAATGCAAAAAGACATATGCCTGAACCACCTAATAAAAAAGAGTAGTGACATCTGAGATGAAAAGTCTGCAGTTAGATATTAGAAAGCTAATTGGACATGGCCTGAGTGGTATGGCCAGATGACAGCAAACCTTGAAGAGAATCTGCTGGTCAAAGTTTTCCTAGCACTTCTTCAGAAAACAGCAGAGCTAGCAGAGCAAGCTTGAGGCAAGAGCATTTGTCTGATCGCGGTCGCAAAACCAGATTTACTGTCATGAGACATCCTGAATTCTGTTTAAGCCCTTTGATCGTGTAGGTGTAAACACACCGAAGCCACCTTGGACAGTTGTCAGCGTTCAGTTTTGTTCTAAAGTTAAGTGTTAAATAATGCAGGACATTACAGGAAACTGTGCCATAGTTTCAGTTTTGTTGCAATAAGCAGCAGCAAGTGGCACTTGGTGGATGCTCTCCCCTTTGCTCTTGTCTTTTGGTCTAGTGGTAACAATGGCAAAAGGCCGTCACTTGAAAATCCAAGTATCTGTAAGTTTTCATCCTGTGGAAAACAGAAGGAAATAGGCTGACAAGAGTAGGAATAAATATTTAATATCTCACGGAGCATGACTTCTCAGTAGGGAAATACATAGTTTTTACACTTTGCCACAGATACGTGGGAATATTTGTCAACTGTGTGTTATTTCTGCAATTTAAAACAGTTTGAAAACTTGAGAGAATGTTGTGAAGCCCCGGCTCATTGGTCCTTATCGCTTTCAGTCCAGGGACCTGAAGAGGCTGATAGCTCGAGCAATTAGCATTGGTAACATCGTTCAAAGCTGTCAGTTTGTGACAAAGTTCAGCACTCTATTGGTATTCGGAGGCTGTTCCTATCTGGCCTGTACAGGTTTTGTCAGAAAGACAGCTCTAAAAGTTTTAAAGTGGTCTCTCAAGGGTTCTGGTAGAAGGGAAAGTTGATGCCAAAGCAGAGGTATGTTAAGATTCTTGAAGCAGATACATAGGGTTTAATCTTATGTGACAGGAAGTCTATTATTAAAATAGCAATCTCTTTAGAAGAATTTCTAGTTCTAAATTAAGCCCAGGATCCAAATTCCCCCTGTATTTTATCACACAGTAATTGTTGCAGGCTTCATCTGTTCTGGGCAGTAAATCAAAAGACTTTTCTGAATCTTCTCTGACTCAGAATCCTCCTGAATGAAAAGATTTCCTGATCTAAAAAGTAACAAAAAAATGAACCCCCGCAGATTTTCATCTGGTAAAGAACTTCTTTTTGGTCTTGTTTTGCCCTTAATATGAGGACTTCATGCCTTTGTTTTTCTAAAAAGCATACACTATATATAGATTGACAACGTGCATGCAAAAATTCTTCCACATAGCACGACACTTAATATGTCAGACAGACTCTAGAGGGATTTTTGAAGACAATTGCTTCTCCTCTCAGAGAATAAGGTGCCTCGATAGACATTCTTGTTCCTGGTACAGATATGAAAAGATGCTGTTTGAAAAAACTCCTAAGCATCACGCAAGGTGTCTTACAAAACTAAGATCTTATTTTAGTTGCCAACTTGTAAGGGATGAAATAGAGTTTATCGGGATCTGATTTGAAGTCTACAGCATGCTGTAGAATAACTTTGCTTTATTAACTGGAATGCCATCTGTAATCTATCTCCTATATGCAGGGAAAAATACCTAAAAGGAAAGGTACAGCTAAGCTTACTTAGCAGCAATAATATTCAATCCAGACAATGAAATTTTAACTTATTATAGTCTTCTTTTGGCTGTTGTTTTTTTTTGCTTTTCTTACGATGGAAGATTGTGCTTGTAAGCACTGACATAGCAAAAAATTGTATCAACAAAATCTTTTAAATCTATATGAACAGGAGGCTACGTGTCTAATATATGCACAGTTCAGAACAGAAATAGTTTGAATGTCTTCCCTGTAAGTCACTGTATTACATCCACCTCCATTCCTTCCTGGGTCTTCCAACTAGAAGGGTCATTTGAGTGTGTGAATTTGCTTCAGGCTAAATCAGATAGGTTAATGTCAGCTGCCCAACCAAACAACGTAAAGAAACCTAACATTGTTTGCCAAGGAGACTAGGAAGCCTCCTCATATACTCTTTTACACTTGTAGGGGAATAACGTCCAACAGTTGCTCACTGGAAAACATCTGGTAAGAACTTATATTTGCTGTCAACAAAGCTGTTTACAAAATGAATGTCTTATCAGGTAGCCTTATTTTTGTGTTCTGTTGTATTGCCAGTTGTCTCTTGGGATGGCAGCACTCGATTTTACATGCATCAAGGGCTTTATGGTCCCCACTTAACAAAAAAGCATCCTACTTTTGACACACATAACATATGCATTAGTGACAGAGCTGGCAGCACATCTATGGCTCTGCTGAGTACTAAATTTCATCTCTGGAGAGCAAAAATTTAATTTCAATAAATAATTTAAAAATAAATGTTTCTTTTATATCCAGTTCCACAAGGCTCATCCCTTCTAATATGAGCCTTTCAATGCTGTATGTGCATCTTCAGTGGATCCTACCTTTCCATTATGTTTTTCACTTATTTTTTTGTAGTAAACGACCAATTATTCTCAGCTATTACAGAATGTGAGAAGCAGACAATATTTCTAGAGACTGTGGTATCCCAACGAATCAAACCTGACTGCAGAAATGAGGCACTATTAATGTCCTGTCAACCCTCGGCACAGACCCCCTGAATGTCATTACATTCCGCAGTTACACAGTATTCTCTCATATCAATTTTGTTTTTGTTTCTAATTGTACCAGAAAGCATTTGGATGTTCTTGTAATTATTTTGGGAAGTACATAACTTTCTGATCCTTCATCCATCCCTGCTGAACAACCGTGTGTTCACATTCAATGAGTTATGCTCCTAGGAATGAGGACTGTCTCAGTAAACCTCAAAACCAAAATTCCCTGCCTTCGGAACTTTGATGTTGCATACCCATGTGTGCTGTCAACTCGGTTGCAGAAATACTGGCTCTCTCTTCTGACTTGGTTATCGTACGGTTGAGTCAGACGCTGAAGTCTGTTGAAGCTTTGCTAAAGGAAGCTTAATGAGATTCTAAGATAGAAAAATCCCTATCTTTTCATTTTTAAAAAATGTAGCAAATCAGGAATTCCCAAGGGCTCAGTTATTATGCTTTCAGAAATTCTCCTTTTCTTTGTACGTTGTTCTAATCACATCTTTCATGTAGAACAAAAAAGTCTTACCTAGCTGGTATGGTTTTTGTTTTACAGCTTTTATACTGATCACGCAAGCATATTCAGCAGTATGTGGTTTTATTAGTCCTAGATTTCTCAAGTTGAATTGTTACTATCTTTTTTAATCCTTATGCGCATTTTTAAAGAGAGAATCAAATTATTTGCTATCTCTGGGTAGCTGTACTAAATACTTGTTAGTCTTCATCACCTGCACGTTAGTTACATCAACCCAATTTTAGAAGAAAGTAAATTTCTGTGCTGAGAGGATTCTCTTTCGCTTAGAGGAATTTGGCTTAGTTCCTTGGGGAGTCGTCGGTTGGGCACTTTTTCTTCGCTAGTGAAAGATGCTGCCTCTAAGCTGCCATCTAACACTAACTGCCAAACATTGCCAGTCCTGAAAAAGTGTAGTGGAGCCATGTCATGTCTTCTCCCTTGACTCAAAGCAGAAAAACCCTACCTCTGAGAATGTCAGGTGTGCATTTCTCTTAGACACCCCCACACTCAGGATAGTAAGTACTTCCTTGTCTGCTTTCAGCCTCATTGTAGTAAAGCTAATGACTGGCTTTTTTTCCCCAGTTGTCATAATCCTTACCATATCCATTTTCCTGCACTGACTGATACTGCATGGCATCATAGTCCATGCCCTACATGCCATATGTGCAGGGAAAGTTGAGCCGCAGACCCTTCCCACAAAGGAAAACCCTGGACTTCCTTGGCCGCCGTGATGTGACCACTTACAATGCAATTTTTGTTCCTCAAACGTAGTGATTTTTTTTAAAGTCATTCACAGAATTCATTCACACTGTCTCAGTAGTAGCAACATGTGCAATATTTTTTCCTTCGATGCTACTTATTTTTAAGATCACTGTAGAAAATATTTTTCAGGGCAGCAGTCATGCAATTAATATGTTCGGCTGCTCTGACTTCTTTCCACTGGATCTGATGTTCATCACTCACCGAATCTTGAAATCAGAGGTGACCTAATTTTGCATCCTCGTTTATTCTTCCCTCAGCGGTATTACAATACCAATGCAAATAGTCTGTAAGGCATAAATGACAGTGATGAATAATAAACAAAAATAATCAGCCTCTTGATGGATGCCTTTTCTCTAATGGTACGTGTTTCCTGTTTTCAGTTTTTTGAAACAAAACACTTTGAGTACCCGGGTTGTGATGCAAAGAATGCAAATGAAGTCCAATTTTCTATAGGTAAATAAGATTTTGTGAAGAATCTGTGTGACGCGGTGGATTATCTTAAGGACTCAGACACTGAGGAGCTCTTTCCTGTACAAAAGAACCTATCAGACAACAGTCATGTGTTCTTTCTTAGCAATAGCTTTTAGTTTTATAATTAATAGTCAAAAAAATTAAGGAATATGTTTTCTAGGTAGTCCAGCAGTGCAGTTTCAAGTTCCCAATAAGAGAAGTGTAGTGAATTTATATTCCATAAGATCCCCGGGGAGTCAGTTGTGTAGGTGTGATACAAATGGGAAAAACAGCTCTCTGGAGAGCGACGTGAAGAAAGGAACAAAGAGAAACCTTTCTGCCAGGCTGAGGGTTTTGCTGCTGGCTGCGTGGTGGCATTGTTAGAAGGAAGTGCACCTGCTCGAACATTTTCTTCAGCTAGAAGCAGACGGGTTTGTTGAATGCTCTAATTGCTGGTAGGCATGAAAGGATTGCCTAGAAGATTGCTTCCTAGGCTGTCCTTTGATGTTTCATGTGATTTGGAAGTGAAGGTTTCTTTTCCTTTATCAATCTTGCTAATAGTTGAGAATAGAATGTCTCTTCTCGGCTTTCATTCCAGAAGGTATCACGACACATTCGGTCCGATTAGCGGTAACGTGGGCCAAAAGACTCCTTTTATCTTTTGAAAAGATTTGTAAAACACAAGCATAGCCATTGCAGACCACATTCATAAAATCCTATTAGGTGCATGTTCAGTTCACTGCAGAGGTCTCTTTGGGCAAGAAAAATGCTTTGCTTTGAACACTGGGTTTGTCAAATGCTGTGAAGCTGAAGCTAGGAATTTTGGAAGCAGTTTTTTTTCATAGGTTATGAATCTCAAATCGCAATTAGCACAGGTGATATTTTTTTAGATCCAGCTATGGTGATTTACAAACATAATTCCAATACAAAATTCAACTTTTGTCTTGTTTTTCAGCCAAATTTGAATATCGGAGAGCTACACTGAGGTCCAGTGTCTTGGAGACCCTCCTTTTACAGATATAAGGCACGACTAGTGCAGTATAATTATGGGTACAAGCAATATGATGTGATACTTTAATCATTTTGTTCACTGGAATTTGCAGTTTAGTAGGGTAACAAAAAAACTGTGATAAATTAATTAATAAATTACTTTAGCTTGTTAATAAGAAATGCCCAGCTGAAAGAAATGATGACACATTTATTTAACTCATGTCAGCTGTCACTAAGACTTTTCTCTTGACAAAGTATTGCCAAGATACATCAAAGTATTAGAATCCATACATGTAGAATACACGTAGCTTTTCTCAGTAGAACGATATTCCTTGATTTGCTCCATTTAGCTCTCCAGTGTAATATGGAATTCCATTTCAGATCCACCACTTGGAACATTCAGGAGTGCATAGTGCATGTCTTTTGAGAAGCAATGCATAAGAAAAACATATGCTTGATTAATGTGAGTCAGAAATATATTAAATATGTTGTGTACATTTTTTAAAGATAGAAATTGTTCCGGGCATGTTGTTATCATGGCAGTGGCTCTGCCTCGCTGAGCTGTCCAGCCCAGCCCTGAGACATGGGGAGTGCACAGTCCAGTGCTGACAAATAGTATGGCACTATGCTTTATTTGCAAGGAAATTGCATCAGTTTTCAAAGATGATAATTTGAAAAGACATGGTATGCAGAAGCATGCTGCCAAATTCAATGCATATCAAGGAATGCATCGTGAAGATAAAGCAGTGAAACTGAAAACAGTCTGTCACCTCAACAAAATATTAAAAAAAATTAAAACTCAAACGGACTCTGTTATGAAAGCTAGTCAGATGAAAACACTGATGCTACAGATACGACTCAACTTGCCATTTTCATTAGAGATATTGATAATGAATATGATATCACTGAAGGAATGGCTGCTTTAGTGCCACTGAAAGACTCAACTAAATCTCAGATGTGTATGAAGGAGAAAAAAGACTACTTTAAAGCTATTTTCTTTAACCTTTGTCAACATATTGGGTATAGCTACTGTTGGTGCCCCGGCAATGATCTGATTAAATATTACTCCATCAGACATCAAGAAAATATATGTGCAAAAGCTTTAAAAATGGTTGATGTCATACAAATCAAAGCTGTGAATTTCATGAAGTCCAAGGGACTGAATCTCATCCCCAGTTCTGGGAAGTCACTAGAAGTATGGATAATGATTATTGGGTCATCATTTCCTTTTCCGAAGGAAGGTGGCTACATCAGGGTAAAATCCTAAAAAGGCTTTGCAAAGTGAAATCAAGTGCTTTATGGAATCAAAAGGAAAATTTATGCCAGAATGTGAAGACAAAAAAGGGCTCACAGATTTCATATTTCTGGTGGATTTGACCGCTTATTTACATGAGTTAAACATTCATCTTCAAGGTGAAAATCAGCTTATCTATTCTGTGTTTCAGACAGTAACAGCGTTTGAAATGAAACTTAATTATGGTGAGCTCAAGTGGTGGCAAATAATTTCATGCATTTTGACACATTGGCTGAACATGGGCCTGTGAACAGTGAAAAGTATGCAGCTCTGCTTTCCATTTTGATAAAGAAATTTGAGAATATGTTTCAAGATTAAAAAATATATATTTTTTTTGTATATTTGTGACTCCATTTTTGGTTGACATAAGTACTTTACTTGCAAATTTTCACATGGAATGTATAGAGTTGCAATCAGACATTCCACACAAAGTAAAATTTGATCATGTCTCTTCACAAGCCCTATCTTACCAGAGAAAAATATCTCTCGCTTCACAGTCACACCTTATTCATGTCATCACTTCTTGGCACTATGTGCATTTGTGAGCAATTGTTGTCAGATATGAAGCACAGGAAGAGTAATATTTCATCAGAAATCTTTGATGAGCACCTTGAGAACTCACTAGGAATGGCAGCTACTGCCATTGAACCTGCCTGATGCATTAGTTTCCCAGAAACGAGGTCAAACATCCCACTAGTTTTATGGTTTTGTTGCTCTCTGTTTTTTATGTTTTAATAAAAAAATACATTAAAAATACACTAAAAATAAGTTTTGTAACTTATATATATTAAGTTTATTATATATTTTATATGTGACCCATGGCAATTCCTATTTGTTCAATGTGACCCAGGCAAGCCTAGAGGTTGGACAACCATGTTTTAGGCTTGATTGTAAATTAAGCATGTGGTTCTTGAATTGATTGTAAAATCTGGCAGAAATTCAGTCTATCCTATGAAACTTAGACACTCCTGTGCAATTTCTAGATTTTGATTTACTGAATTGTGAATAGTTTCCTTTATTTTAGACTTGCATCCTCTTTTTTTTTCCATCTGTTTTGGGAATTGGATTTTAAAATGCTGAGACACATCTGTCTTGATCTTTTTAATGGCTTTTTGAGTAAATTCACTATGGCATTAGTGGCCGAAGCCATTAAACTTCTACTGAATTCTGACATGGTCAGTGTAAACTACCAGTTTCCCAACTTTCTTTTTGAGGACAAAGAATATGTATTTTGTCGTGTGGTGTAAGCAAGGAGTGCATTTGCATGCCTGCAATTATGGCCTCCAATTTTGATTTCACTCTGACACAATAAAGGATATGTCTGGAGCTTTATTTACTTGGCAAGAGGTCAGTCAGTTTTATTTTTATCCGTGGAATCAAGCGTTCATCAGATTTCTGTATGAATCATGCAGTGTGTTAAGGAGCAGTTGCACCAATGTTTTATTTTATGTCTTTAAAATAAAGTTCTGATGTGTTGTGATGTCCCAGTGTACTGTAAGTCCAGACAAACGTATTTTTTCTCCCCAAAACTCCAAATTTACCATACATATTTTTGTACATATGTTAGCATGCATCTATCTGTGTACAATCTGCCAATTCTGATGCTTTCATTAAGTAAATGTGAATATTCTTTCTTAAGGGTTATATATAAGCCGTCTAGAAATAGGGATGACTCATTCATTTTGATGTGGCTGTGGGTTCTGTGGTCATATACAGAGAGAAATAGGGTGTACTTGGGCATATCCTCCCAGGCAATTTTACAGACCTCGCTTTGATAGGGACCAGCTTTGCATGGGCAGTTTTCTTAGGTTTCTTCTAATTTAGCCTGGTGAAAAAGGGAGTAGAATAACCACATGTTTTGTGTCGGGCAGACATGCAGTTATGTCTGTTTATACTCTTCTTGGTGGGTATTGGTGACATCACTTAAATCTGTCTCTGCATGCTATCTCATTTGTGTGTGAAGTGTTCAGAACTGTGGCAGAAACCGTACTTTAAAAAAGGAGGAGGAAATTAAATGTGTAAGATTGAGCTGATATAGTTTGGAGAGTGTGGTTCATGCAGACAAAAACCCAGGAAATTCAAAGCTCGGCCTGAGCTGCAGTCCGTCAATCAAACTATTGTGGAAGAATAGCGCTGATAATCATAAAAACACACAAAGATGTGAGATATAATAGTGCAAGTCTTAACAAACCTGACCTGTAACTGTATTCTGAATGAATGTTTTTGTGCTTAATTTCCTGAGGGAGGTATTAACGGCGGTGAATAGAGGAGGAACATTTTTTGTGAAAGCTCAAGTAATTGATGGGGAAGCTTTCAAAGCAAGAATAGTCACCCCATAGATTTGTCTACCAGCAAAAGCTTAGCGGTGTAATTGCACAGGGTATTCTGCAATGTCTTATTCTTATACTGGTGCTTGTAAAGAAACAAACAAACACTTTTTAAAGGGAACATTATAAAAGCAGTCTCTTCAGTGAGATACAGATTCACTTCTGTTGTTTTTGGTTGTCACAGGGACTAAAAACTTAGATGCTGAAGTGCTACCACATATGTGTGCCCAAGTCACAGCATGACTAATTGCTTTAAATTAAGGAAGATAGTTTACAAACTGATTATGTTCTGCATGAGAAACAAAGTGTATTTCATTCCTTATGAAACCCTGAAAGAACAAGATTAAGATTAAATATGGTAAACTCATTACTTTGTATTTAAAAGTAAGCTGGATTCTGAACTGGTATTTCCTTAAAATGGATTGTCTGATGTGTGAATTGATTTGCGGGTTAAGCAAACTACAGGAGATAATGTTATTGAATACCAAAGGTGCTGAAAAAAATCTTCAAGGCAAGGATGTATTTTCAGGAAACTTTTTACTACCACCAATCAGATGGGTCTGAAGTACATTTTAGGTGTAGGATTTGATATTTCCTTTGTAATGATTTTCTATATCTATTTCATACTAAGCATGACACTGTTCAATTAAACAGTTGAAATGTATGGAGAAGGTTGCAATTGACAGACCAGTTAAGAAAGAAAAACTTCAGGCTCTAACCTTGATATAGCTGCTGTCTCATTCTGTACCGGTCTGGAGGAGCTGTCTGGATCTTGTGACCGGGGTGATGTGAAGACTTGTGTCTCTTTTGTGCTACAGAATGGTTTGGGATTCCTGATATGTTTTTGTTTAATGAGTGTTACATAATACTTCATGCAGTTAGCGAATTACATTGTATCAGCTTAGCTCTATGAGCTGCTCCAAATAGGATGAAGGAGGCGGTAATTGGAGGAAAAAAAGGAAAATTAATAAATATTCATGGTGTACATGAAATCTGTTTTTCTGCTAATCTATTATTTTTATCTGGCCTACCTTCTCAATTGCTTTTTTTTCCTGATAGCCTTTTTTTTCTCCCTTTTGTCTCACTGTCTGCCTAGGACTGGCTCCTCACGTCTGTAATCTCCTAATAGAAACTGTGGCTCTGTACTTGGAAGCGGATGATAAAAGCAGCACCAAGACAGAAAATGCACTGCTGCTGTCCTTGCTTGACATTTTGCACTGCATGCTGATGTACACAACAAACATTGTGCGCCAGACTTTGCAGGTAGGGAGTTCATTTCCTGGGGCTGATAACCATCTTAAACATTTTTTAGATACCTCCTTGTTATGCTATTGATGAATTTACCACTACTCTCATTTCATTAAATTAGTTTGGTGGAAAGAGAAGAGCATGCATTTTCAACTGCTTGCCCTTATGTGTGTATTTGCCTGGATAGAAAATTCATTTTAGCCTCACTGTGCTGGGAACACAGATCTTAGATGCATGCTCCATTTCTGTTCTCCACAAACAGCTTAATGCAGCATTTTCTCAATGATAGTTCAGAGTCTTCTCCTTCAGTTCATGTTAAAAGAAGAAAAATACTCCATGAAAAACAGTATCTTTTCATTGTAAATCAGACAATTATTGTGCTTGAAGAGTATATAACCTCTGCATGTGCATCAACGTGCTTACATTGCTAGTCTTTTAACTTTCTGTTTGAACCACTGCAAAACACAGCGTTAATAGGGCTTCTTCTCCCAGTGAAGTCTTCCTCTTCCCTAAAAATGGAGCACAAAAAGATAGTAATCAAAGAAACTGCTTGTAACACTTCTAACAACAAAACAGGAAAAAGAGTTTGTCCTTTTTTAGGTATGATGCTAAACTGGCAGTGTTTGCTTTGTTTTTAAGTGATCCACCAAATTGCCGTAGTTAGTCACCTGGGAGCAACTACTGTATTTGGGCTATAAACAGTACTTTCCATGTTCATTTCCCACTAAAGAACAGAGAATGCTCTTGTGTCCAGTATATCTGGAGGACAGAGATTCAGAAGATGGCAGCCAGGTTGTACTGTGTATCAGAGCTAGGCTTTCTTATACTTGTTTTCTTTCTTTTTTCTTTTTTAAAGAAGCTTAGGGTATGAGGTAGGTATTGAAAATTGGGCTTTCTTTTCCTGCATAGATTTAAATGATCAGCTGTGATCAAACAGACACTTCACTGAGAATTTATTATTATTTTTTTTTAAAGTATACTTCAGATCTGATGGTACAATACCTTGGCTTTTTCAAGTCCTCTAGCAGCAGGCTCTGTAATGGGTTTTGCATCTAAGGATCACTTTGCAAATCAGATTTTGTAAGCTAATTGCTGATTGTCATATTGTTAGCAGCACTCTATGTAATCATAAAGAGCCAAGCTCCGTACTTGTGCTGTATTCAAGTGTTGAGGCCAATTATACTGGAGGGCATATGAGGAGAGAGGGTTTGTATACGGTTTGGTAATATTAGTGAAACTCACTATTTTTATTTAGATACATAAATTCTAACTTAAATCTGTACATTCAGTGCCACATTTGATTCTGACTTTGCATGAATAAATCAATTGATAGATAAACTTCCAGCTCCAGTTTTGTACAACTTCAGTCAAAGTAATTTAGTTTGCTTTGGAAGACTAATGGATAAGAGGGAGCAGGCTTTGTGAAGTATAGCTCTGCCCTGTACCCCTGTGAAACTGTAAGGTGATGTTACTTGCCTTGACATAGTTGTCTCAACAGTAGTCATCGCAGGGCTCCTGTGGGTTCTGCAGCTACCTCAGTACATGTGCCCTGTTGAATGAGGGCAGTTAATTGCTGACTGCTATTTACCGTGCATTCCCTTATCTGCGTGCCACTTATTGCATCGCGGTAATGGTAACAAATGTTCTTTGACTATTTTCAAAGGGATCTTCTGCATAAGATACATGCTAGAACAGTGCTAGGGAATCAATTTTTCTCATAATACCATTACTGAGGCCTTAAGCTGACTTGTGCAGATGATGCCACCGTCCACCTGAATCTTAATTTCTGATTTTTTTATACGTAAAGTGATGGCCTTATCCAGCTGAGTAGGCAAAACGTGAGAGCGCACTTCCTTCCCATTTCAGTACTTTGTGCTGGGTGGTACTGATAACTATATCTGGCTTCATTCAGGAGTTTGTCCTATGTGATCCAAGTATCTGTATTATAATAGAAATAGTACTAAGGTTTGGATTAATTTGGATATCTGTTTTGGAGCAGTTCTGTCATATCATGTTCCACAGGTGATCCACAGTAGCTGGATTTGAGAAGTATATTTCCTATTTAGTGACAGTGTAGGTTTAAGCATGGTGTGGTGTACATCCTTTATATATATAACATATAATTTCTCTAGTGAATATTATTTATTCTCTTTTCAAAGACACTAAGTATATCCATTTGAAGCAGTCAGATATCCCTGGTGGTGGATGCCTTACTTCTGATTCAAACACTGTGCAGAAGAAGCTGTAAATTTTGCTGAAGTGAAGGCAGCCTACTTTGCTTTCTCAGTTACTATAAACACTCAGGTTTTTATTTCTTCTATGCACTATGTCTTTTTGCCCTTCTTGGACTTCTGCAATGTGGTGAGTCTCAGTGAGGGACATGCCAATGTGTCTTATTACTGAAAAATGGCTCTTCGGGGCTCCTTTATTTCTGAACTCTTCCTGGAAGAAAGGCATTATGTGTTCAACTCATCAAAATAAATAGTGCAGCTTCAGCAGTAATGTCTCCTGTCTCTGGGGACCTGCTCTTGTGCTCGCTTAACCAAACAAAAATCCTTGGTTATTATACCTGGGTGATGGCTTAGGGATTACACTTTAAATGAAACACAATACAAAATGAATTTTAAATGTGTCCTCTAGATAAAATGTTTAAGTTTTCATCTAGCAGCCAGACTCTGCAGGGTCACAATCCAAAGCTGCTGCAAGATGGTGAAGTTAAATGAAAAACCTTGCAAGCAGACCTTTCTGGTACCCTGGGGCACAGATGGGTCATACTAGCACTGCCTGGGATGGCAGCGTGTTTCAATGAAGGGAAAGACAACGATCAGAATTCCGAGCAGTAACAGATCTTATCACACTTTCAGATTTTATTATTCCCATTTCAAAAATAAAGTATTTATGTACTGCGAATATTTCAGGATGCAAAGCAAGTCAGAAGGGCAAAGGTGGACACTGCTGTTGAGAATCATAACCTCTCTATTTGATTTTCTTGTTTTGAGTTGCACTTAAAATTATTCCTAATAATAGAAGTAAAAACGAGTGAACTTTAATATTAAGATAGACCTGTTGAAATAGAATACAGATGCATAAAACATTTACGGCTGTAGAATTATCTTTCACAGTTCATATCATTTTGCTGAGTAAATGTCACGTAAGTCGATATACTCAGTCTGTGCAGAGCAGGTGTGACAGCATGAGTCGCTTTTGCTTTTTGCTTATTGTTGCAGACACAGGGAGTATATAGGTTTCCTTCAAACTTTTGTTCAAACTTTGACCACCTAATGAGCCTAATTTGTTTCTCATAACTGAACAGTCACTGAGGCTGTTTTGATGTGTTTTTTTTTTCCTCATCTTATTAAGGCACAGAAATCCGGCGCAGGAGGGGACACGCAGGCTGCTGAAGACCTTCTGCTTATCAATAAACCCCTGACGGACCTAATTAGCCTGCTTATTCAACTGGTGAGAATTTGCTTGTTTGGAGGCCTATTGGAATGTCGCTGAAGTTGGAATTGCTCAACTGAATCCACCATCTTAGAGCTCTGTTTGGCAGTTTTTTGCTGTTTTTAAGCTTCTACCTAACATAAGACAAGGACTCTTTTAACTTGTACAGGATTTAGAGGTCACAGCAACTTACAGGTTACAAGGGACATCCGCCCAAACCTAGAACTGGGGCAGGGGCAGGCTCCAGATTCTTGAGTGTGATAAATACGTGTAGGCAAATTTTAGCCCCAAAAGGATGGACTAATGGTCACTGTATGGAGAAAAGATTATATTCAAAATTAGAAAGCAGCTACTACTACCAGTAGAACAGTCAGTAAACTTAATTTGCATTGAGTGGTCACTTTTAATATTATTTTCTTGAGTTTGAGCCTCCTGAGTTTTTCTCAGGTGTTTAGTTTGATTCTAACATGATCCTGGATGACTTATGCCACCTCTCACGGCTGCAAATCTCGGCTGCTGAGTGATCCGCGCCTCTGCGCGCGGAGGACGAACAGGACTCACACACAGTGTGTAATGCCGAAAGTCCAAATTTTATCTGCGCAGCAAGCCTATATATACTAGCACACGCGACCGCCCCAGATCAACCCACCTATCACTACACATTCCCATGACCCATATTTACTAATCATATCCCTCCATGTGTTAGCTACCAGTGTGCACGCAGGCATTACCATGTGACCCATGTGACCCACACAAGTGTCCACCCCCATGGTGCACGCAAGCACCTCGTAACCTCTCCCCCCATCACTCCGCAACTTAGGAGTGGGAATAGTCCCTAGTGGCTTGTAATCATCTCTTAAGTCTGTCTGTTTAAAGTCTGTTTTTTTTCCAGGCTTTGCTAGACATCAGAGTGCTGCACTGAAATCTCTGTAGAGAGCTATGGAGTGTCCCTGATGCATCCTACCAGCTCAGACTCTGTCATACTGTGCCACAGATTTGTATTGGCTGTGTGTGTGATAGCTTAGAGCAGAGGAACGCTTCTTGAGTTGAACAGGGCTTTTAGGGGCCTGGTATGCTACCTCTGCCTTTTACTCAACATAAAGCAAGGAAAATGGTATGTGAGAATTTCCCAGTGGCGTATCACACGACCATTTCTGTGACGTTTTTCTTAGAGATATTTCAGATTCATGATGTACTCTTCCATCCCCAGTCTTCTTGGAATTGTTCCTTGCCACCTAAGTATAGGTTATATTGTGATATAAATATCCGTAGCGCTTTTCATACCTTTGGCACTATCTATCCTTTATTTTGGGGAAAAGTGTAGTACCTTTTTTTATTAACTTTTGCATTATGATGAATTTATTTTAATCAGAAGACTTTTTGGAAACGTTCACTGAATGACCTGAAACAAAGAGGCTGAATTTCAACTGTGTAGTATTTAATCTTTATCACGTCATTTCATTTACTTTCTATTAATTTTTAATCACTATATATGATAAATAGTAAGACATGAAGATATGCAAATGCTCCTTTAAAATGAAGTTAGACATAAATTTAAATTACATTAACTCCCTAAAGAACAGAAAATTAGAGGCCAGGCTTTACTCAGCCTGTACCACCTGGAAGTCTTTTTTTTTTCTTGTAAGTTTGTAATTAAAGGATAGGATAACTGTATTCTTAGCATGTACGATTAGAGTCTGACTTGCGCTCATATTTCAGAAGTGTAGCTGCAAGTTATCGCTATGTTCTGCTTTGTTCTTTATTTCTACATATTTCAGTATGTTGAAAATGCTTATGTAAAATCTGCTTGTTTTAACATAAGGTAAAGAGGAAAGAGCATTGGTGCTTCTTCATTTCTTTGGCATTACGTTCTGTTAAAGGTATTGTAAAAGGTCTGAAGACTGAAGTGAAGTCTTGTGGATCTCTCAAGACGTGTAAGGTCCCTGCCCTACCAACAGACCTACCTAAGCTTAAGTTCTGTGGCACTACCAACTGTAGTGCTCTGTACTGAACCGTGAGGCTTAATGAACTTTTATTTTGTTTTGAGGCATTTCATTCTTAGTGAACTTCATTCTCTGGAGATAAAGTATGTCTTTAATTCTGAAATAACCATCACTTCAATTTTTTCCCTCTAATTTACTATTCCTACGCTTCTTTCTTATGTCACCTTGAATAATTGCTATCCCTCATTGATATGTATATCCCTCAAGTAGATGATTGTTCCATGCCCCATTGATTTGGCCATTCATTTATTTATTTATTTTCTTGAAGATCTATTTATCTCTCTTAATAATCCCTCGAAAATCAATGGAGTTAAGCTTGAAAATGTCAAAAACTTGGAATCAATTTTTGCTTTCTGCAATTATGATTTAGTCTATCACATAGGGCATAGCAAAGCGAGTGCAGGAAACCTAGATTGCATGTAAATGAAACTTCAGAGTTGTTAAGAACGTGAAAGAAGAAATAATTACAAATTCTGTCATGCAGAAAACAGTGCAGATATGGAGAATTCAATATTTAATCCCATGATCGGTCTGCCATTAATTGATCAATAAGAGGAAAATAAATTGAGCACTTAGTCTTCTGCTTAGCAGCTTCATGTTTAAAAGTTAATTAAACTGAGCTGTTTTGTCTAATGTTTCTCCACTTGAACATAAATCTAATTTGATTGTTATACTGAAACTTGCAGCAATTAGGGAATACGTGAAGTGCCTTCTGCTATTTTTGTATAATGGTTATTCTGAAAATGAAATGTTTGCTGACGTTTCAAATCACTTTGGTGGATTTTGAGAAACTTTTTCAAACTTCATAATTAAAAAAAGAGCAAACTTCTACTTCTGAATGTTCATTAGTTAACCTGGTCAGCACAGCAGATGAATAACATGATGTTCTCCTTCATTACATGGGCTTCCATAACTCTTTGCATACTGCAACATTTGTGCTGCTAAATCAGAGAGGTCAAATTATAAATGATAGCTTCCTGTTAGCTGAATGAGCTTTTCAGACAGCTGGAATGGCTGTATTACTTTGCCAGTACCTATAAACTGGAGTTTTGTTTCTCTGTAAATTTAGATCCTAGGTGTAGGCCCTTTGATTTCTGAGCGTATCAGACTGCTGAGAGAGAACTTTTCTTGTCTTCTGGTAATAGGCTTCTGCATTATAGTGTAACTAGTAAAAAATTTAATTGGTTATTGTCTTCAGGATGTCTGGGTTTTACTATTGAATGACAAGTTAATCATGTGCAAACATGAAGAGGACAAATGCAGAACTTCTGTGTTACATGGGTGAATGAGATGATCTTTTCTAGGTCCATTCTTTTTCAACATTCCCCTGGCTCTAAGGCTGTGCCTCGATTTCAGTTTCAGAGAATGTGAAAGGTGTTTTCCAATGAATAATGAAAATAACTGCAGAATGATAATCTTACAGATGGTGCAGAATTTTCTTTTGCATTTCTTAAGAATATAGACAGTTCTGTGGTCAGAGTGGGAAAACATAGCTTTATGTTTCTGTACTGTGTTTGAATTCATAGAATCATCAAATCTGCTGAATTGGGAGGGACCCGAGTCCAACTGCCCTACAATGAACAGCAAGATCAGGGTGCTCAGAGCCCTGTCCAGTCTGACCTTGAACGTCTTCAGGGACAGGGCTTTCACAAGCCCTCTGGGCAACCTGTGCCAGTGCCTCACCACCCTTGTTGTAAAACACCTTTTACTTATATTTAATCTAAATTTCCTCTCTTTTAGTTTGAAACCATTTCCCCTTGTCCTATCACCAGAGATCCTGCTAAAGACTCTGTCCCCTTCCTTCTTACAGCTCCCTCTCCTTTAGATACCAAAAGGCCACTCTCAAGTCTCCCCAGAGCCTTCTCTTCTCCAGGCTGAACAGCCCCAGCTCTCTCAGCCTGTCCTCATAGGAGAGGTGTTCCATCCCTCGGATCACTTCTGTGGCTCTGCTCTGGATGCACTCTAACAGGTCCATGTCTCTCCTGTTCTCCACATCTGCACACAATACTCCAGATGAGGTCTCATCAGCACAGAGTAGAGGGGCAGGATCACCTCTCTCAACCTGCTGCCCACGCTTCTTTTGATGCAGTCCAGGACATGGTTGGCTTTCGGGGCTGTGAGAGCACATTGCTGGCTCACATCCAGCTTGCCATCCACCACTACTCCCAAGTCCTTTTCAGCAGGACTACGTTTAATTCTCTCATCTCCCAGTTTGTACTGATAATGGGGGGTTGACATGACCCAGGTGCAAAACCTTGTACTTGGATTTGTTGAACCTCATGAAGTTCTCCTGGGCTCACTGCTTAAGCTTATTTAGGTCTCTCTGGATGCCATCTCATCTCTCAGGCTTGTTGACCACACCACAGAGCTTGGTGTCATCTGCAAACTTGCTGAGGGTACACTTGATCCCCCACTGTTGATGTTATTAATGAAGGTATTAAAGAGCATTGGTCCCAGTACTGACCCCTCAGGTACATCACTGATCTCCATCTGGACATTGAGCCATGGACCACCACTTTGTGGGTATGATCTTGCTTGCAACTAGTTCCTCATTCACTGAATGGTCCACCCATCACATTCATATCTTTCCAATTTGGAGAGAAGGATGTTGTGGGGGACCATGTCAAAGGTCTTACTGAGTACTATCAGGCCAGAGAAGCAAGAGTGTTGTCTGGATGCAGAGATAGTATCCAGAAGGGTTTACTTCCCCTAAGATCACAAGAATCTCTGCAGTTGTTGTGTCACATTTTGTGTACAAAGACTTCAAATAAAACTGCATTTCCTGAAGCCATCATTCAGGTTGGCTCAGATATAATAAAATCACACACTGGTTGACCCATTCATATACTTCCTGTTAAGCTAGTGATGTGTGTTAGGGAAGCCTGGTTTTGAAAAGCAGTAACTTTGTCTCCCTGGTTGGGAATTCTGTCATCAGTCAAAGTGAGATGTGGCTGCTGAGATTCAATATTTTTTTTCTGATCTGGCCTTACTTCTAATCATAGACAAGGAATACCCTATTTCTACAAGGGGAGATGAACTTGAACAACTCCCAACTCTGCTGGTTTGGGTTTGATACCACAAATGAGAAACAAGAAAGCCAGTTCAAAGCCTTTGAGGCTCAACAAATTGAGGAAATAGGTTATGAAGAGAAACTCAAGCCATGGATGACAGGTGCTGCACAGCCTTGCAAAGAAGAAAAGACTGAACACTTCAATCACTTAATCTACAACTGTCAGCAGAAGATGTGACTTTACTACCAGTGAGAAACAAGGTGCAATCACTGTCAGATGAACAGAAAAGCTAATCACAGGGTACTACTCTATGGCAATCAAAACAAAGAGACCAGTAAAGGCAGGGAAAAAAAGTAACTCTTTAAGCACTTTGACATATGTCTGGAAATGTTCAGGAATAAGCCAGAAACTCAACCTTTGACAAAAAATTGTTCTTTAAATTAATTTTGGCCTGGAAAATAAACTTTGAGAGAAATTTTCTTTCTCCCTTTATTGGATCAGAAAAACGTATAGCTCCTGTAGAAATGTCTCTACAGAGGTGGGTTTTCACATGTACTAAATACAGTGCTTGTGATGATACTGCAGCAATAAATTCAGTTTGCAGCTGTAGTAGATATTTCAACAAACACAAGGCAAAATAAGATAAATGACATCCAATAAAAACTTTATCGAATTATTGTTCTTAATGTTACTTAATGAAAAGAGTAAAATGTCTCCTCCAAGATATGCACTGATGCAACTCAGTGATACTTAAAATGAATGACAGTTTCTCTGGTATATTTTTCTCCACAGATACCGTAAAGTGAATCGCATGAATATGAAGTGACATCCTTACTAACATATTGTACTTACTTATCTCCCACAATTCCCAAGTTGATTGTTGGATAGCCATGTTCTTGGATTGTAGCTAGGAGAGTTGAGCGGTTACTGTCTCGAATCTTTCCTGGCAAGAGATCATCTTCGGGATTCAGTAGCTATAAAACCAGGAATACTATTAGTCAGTCTCCTCAGAACATTGTTTCTTTAACTGAATGAGAATTTTCTTCTTCAGATTGGATGGGACATTGTCAGACAGATACCTATCATAAAATACGTGCGAAAAGTGATTTAGTGAATTTAAATTAATAAGATATGTAATAATGTCCTTATAAAGTCTAATTCTCCATTTTGCTTAGTCAGTTTCTATTCATCCTTGTCTGCAAAACCTGCTTTCTCCTTATGGTTACTAGTCTTCCAGTCTCAAACAGTATATACCAAAACAAAACTTCAAGTGTCCAAGTTATTCCTTGTACTTTAATGGTTTTACGGGAACCTCAGTGATGTCGTTATCCAGATTTAAAAGTATTAAAAGACAATTTGAAGTTAATCTTCTGCTTTACAATGAAGATGTAATTCAAATTGCATTGGAAAGATAGACAGACTACAGCTTTGTTCTTATACCAATTAGTGTTTGGATGAAGAGCTTTCTCTCAAGACAGTACTATGGCAATTGCCTTAACATGTGCCTTATATGAGTATTTTGGAAGTTCTACTACAAAACATACATATGTAAACATGTATTTTACATATATTAGGAATTCTTTTGTAGAACACAGTGGGACAATATAATATTGACAGGAGGTAAATAATGTTAGATAGTAAGGTAGAGAATAAACATAAGTGGAGAATGGTTATATTTTGATGCTTTGGCTAGTATAGATTGTCTGAACCTCAACATGGGCTACAAATAATGAAAATATTAAGACTGTAGAAAATATTAATACTGCAGAAGAGCATGTGCCAGTATCATTAAGTTTTCAGAGACAAGTTACCTGCTATTTACACAACAGCTACAGAGGAGTGCTGCTTAAAAGAAATTACTCTTCCAGTCATGACTGGCAGTATAAATTACAGCCCTGAATACCCCACAGGTTCTGGTTGGCAGGAAGAAAGCAGCTGACACAAGGCTGGATGCATTACCAAAATTTTGGCAAATACAGTGTGTGAGATTTGTGAGAGAGCAAGAACCTATGATCCTGTGGGGAAGGAAATGCAACAGGCTGATTATGAGTTGATCACTCACAAAAATACCTCATACTGGCGTGAGCTGAGTTGTGTCAGCATGAGTTACGATAGCTCAAAAAGCAAGTCTACTTGGAAATAGGGTGGAATTCCAAAACATGATTCCTCTTCTGCTGAAGGTAAGAATTATTCAGACCTTGATTCTAAAGTTATTTTTCTTACCTCATTCCCTGTTGACATGACTGCAACCACTGGAAACTTGTTAACTTCTACTTCGGTTACTCCAACAGTGGCTAAGAGACCAATCTCAGATGGACCCATGTGAGTTCCTTTAGCCAGCACGCATTCACCTCTTTTAATGTCATGTCCTATAGGTCTGAAAATAATAGCACAGATAAAATGAAAAACAGAATGAGACTGAAAGGTCTGGCTTCAGGTGAGCAGTGTTCAAGGATATTCATTAGTCAGATTGTCGAAATGTCAGTAGTACTTAAGGCTAAACAATGACTGTAAAAATCACCACCAGCCATTCTATTCCTTACAGATATTTTACTGTGTATGAAACAGGCTGTTTACAGACCTGATATCTTGGCCTGGTCGAGCTTGCACCAGGATTCGAACTTCTAACTCTTCAGTGCCCTATAAAAACAAGGAGATCGTGTAAGGTCAGCTGGGTTATTCAAACAAGATTAATCAGTTTTGATATCTCAGATTTCTAGGCAGCTCGCAGTACTCATTGCACTGAGACTTTACGATTTAAGTATCGCTGTTTTCATGATTTGTGCAATAGGTGTTAAAGCTAAAGAAGTTTATAAAAAGTCCATCTTTGATGAGCTCAACAGGGAAGGATCAGCATTGAATGCATAGTTTTACCTGCCTTTTTTATGACCCCTGTGTTTAAATACCTTTCTGTTGTGATGTCCTATGTTTGCTGATCTGGTCTACCAAGTGGTTTCTTTCTCCTCTCAGCCAACCTTATATCAAAGATGGCATTTCTATAAGAGCACTTGTCTGACAAAATGCCACTATATCCACACAAATGTAGGGTGATGATACAAGCTCTGTTTCAAGATCTTCATGTAGATCTTTGTAGTGGAAACTTCTATTTGAGAGCTTTTTACTTACCAGAAAGAGGTCTATTCATCATGTTTACTTACTGTGAACAGGAGAGTGTCCTGAAAAGTCTGATGCCTACTTTAATATGTCTGTTTACTTCTTCAGAATTTCAATGGTTTTGTTTCATTCATTGTCAATAAATGGTATGTGACCTATATTGTTAATACTTCATTTATAAACCTGCAAATGGTTTTATGATAAATATACTCAAATATGAGATTGTGCCAGCTTGTCAGTAGCACTGAGTCTACAGGTACTTAAGCAGGCACAGATTGTATTTTTACATTATGATGTAGTATTTCATACTTCAAGTTCCTCAAATTTATAAATCAGACACTAGTTTTATGTTGGAAACAAAGTGAGTCACTGCCATTTGGAACACTATTTCTTGCGCGGAAGACAGTATTAGACACTTGGATTTGCTTTCTTTTCTTAAAAATAATATGGACTGCATTTTCTGAGTTCAAAGCAAATGCCTCAGAGCTTTAAAGAAAAGGCCCAAAGTTATGGGTAACGTGCTGTTACAGACTATGATTCTGTACATATATTGGGAAAATAGGTAAATTTTAACCCCTGAAAACCAGGAAATGAAGAACAGCACTGCCAAACTCTGAAAAGTTCTTATTTCTTACTTCACCATAGTATATCTAAGATATGCTGTCAACACAAATTCTGTTTTTTTAATACATGTCCCTCCTGTTTAAGAGGAGAGACTATTTTTGGCAGCTAGTGTCCAAAATGGCTGTGCTGGAGCCCAAGCCACCCTTTTATATCTCCCTTATCTCTGTCTGAAGCTGTAGAAGACCATTTAGGCATGTGATGAAAATCTGCAAGAAAGATTATTCTAATAATTATTTTATCTTTTACAACACTCTGGGGATGGTTGGTCAGATGTGAATTTTCCATATCTTTGATAAAGTTTTAAAAATAGCTAGGCAGTTTCTAGGGAATCAAGACAAGTGCCACTGATACATTTGAGTAATAGAAAAAGTCCTCCTTAGGGTCCCTGGATTACTGGAAACAAAGGGAAACAATGCTTTTGAGAAATTTTGCAATCCCAGGTCTGGAAAACATGGCAAGTATGACTGTAGATAACTGTGTGATGTGCAGAGATTGTTATTTATGAAACTGATGAATGTCCCAGAACACTTTATAAATACATGATAATTCATGGTTGCTAGAAGTAGGGCCTACACAAAGATATGACATTATGCTGAGAATATCTCACATTTCACGTGGATTGGGCAGTATTGCTCTTGCTGAATATAAATATATTTTGAACTATGCCTGAATGGTTTATTCTGACAGTTGTTAACAGTCAGCATAGTGATGTTCAGTCTCAATGCAGGATCTCTTGTTTCACTCATCACTTTAACCTCCTTTTTTTTTCAAGGAGATGACATAAAAACTCAAAGAAAAAGGGTTTAGAAATGTTCTTGCAAGGACTGATTTCTCAGTGACTGCGCATCTGGCAAGCTGATGAGAATTCTTCCTGCTGAATAGATGTTATTCCTTTCAGGCCTGTGACTTCGACAGCCATTTGGGGAATCCCTGCTATGGTGTTTAAATACTGCTATCACAACTAGAGGTCAAAGAGCCACTTTTAAAAGTACTCTGTCTTTTCAGAAGAACATTTTTCAGATGTTTCACATTTTTCAGATGTTTTCAGATTTCATTTCAGTTAAATCCCAGCCTTGAAGAAGTTCTTAACAGTAAAAGAAAAACCTTCTTGAAATATGTAGCCAGCCAGGCATAAAACAAGGAGATGAAAATAACATGTTAACTAAACTACACCGAGTACAGGATTAGCAGAGTAGCAGATTCAAGGAAAAGCAAAAATTGAAGGATTCTACCTCACACTCAAAGGCAGGAAAAGGACAGTGAAGTTGGCTGGCCATTTGCTGTGAAATACAGAGTATGCATACAGCCATATAGTCTATTCCTACATGCAGAGAACACACACACTTGAACAGTGGAATCTAGGATGACAGTCATCCAAGGAGAAAGTAGGAGATAACGTTATCACGTATGCTGGTGGGCAACGGCCACACAAAACTTGTTCAGTAAAGGAAAGGGAATTATTAACAAGTGGTAAAGTCAGTGATATATTTTAAAAGAAAATACAGTTTACACATACACATCTGGAACCTTACAGCAGGACTGACTCAAGAAATTCTGTGTCAGGAAGAATGCCAAACTAGACAGCTTGCAGACTTCGTCAGATGTAAAAATCTATGTATTTACAGTAAGAAGGCATGAAAAAAAGTCATGAGAATATGTTTCAGTTTTTGCTGTCTTCCTCAGCTGTAAATGCTCGAATTCATTTGCTTACACGCCAGGTCCATCTGCAATGTTAGCAAGCAGCTATGCTGAAGTGGAGCAGCTTGTCAGAACAGCAGCAGAGCAAAGGCTGATATGAGCAGAGAACCATGCACACATTTCATTCCAAAACTGAACTTGGAATTTGTGTAAAGAAGAGATATCTACTTGCTGGTAAAACTGTCAGATGATGGCAAACATGACAGCAGTGTCCTGAAATCACAGCTGGCTAAGTGAAGGCAATGTTTCAGAAAGAGTTCTCTGAATACATGGAAAGAGAGAACAATATTTAGGTAGTCTAAGACAAACTGGGATACAGCTGTCTATAGACATTGCCCGTGCTCCATCAAAAAAGGCATTTTGCTTTGTTAAGACAACTGTGTGAACACAATTAGTGCTATAGTACTATGATGCCAGAGGTGGATGTTGATGGTATGGCAGTAGAGGTTGAACTTTCCCACCAATATCCTGTTACACTTTGTTGCTGCAACAGATAACAGCAGAGGGGCAGTATGACAACATGGTGTCTGACATGGAAGTGTGTATGAAGCAAAGGTGTGTCACTGAATTACTCCATGCAGAAAAAAATGGCACTCACTGACATTCACTGACGCATGCTGAACACTTATGGAGACCAAACAGGATGTGAGCACCATGAGGCAGTGGGTGATGTGTTTCAGCAGTGGTGACTGTGACAGTGGGTCACTTCCGCTGGTGCAGATTTTTATGAGCACGGCATGCAGGCTTTTGTTCATCACTGGTAAAAATGCACAGCCAATGGTAGTGACTGTTGAAAAAGAGTGTTTTGTAGCTAAGAATTTTCTCTATCAAGTAGTGTTACTGTACTCTTTGTATCTGTTGTAGTTTCCATGGACATAAGTAGGAGGCATTACCTTTGGAGTGACCTATGTACAAGGGAGATTGATCTGCTGCTGAACATGAGTAAAAAGAAGCAAATACAACATCTAATTGCCACTGCTCTGTATTTCAAAATGTGAATACACTTTACGCTCAAACTGGACTGTAGTCATGGACCCCTCACTATAAGAAAGACACTGAGGCCCTGGATAATGTTCAGAGAAGGGCAACAAAGCTGGTGATGGGTCTGGTGCACAGGCCTTATGAGGAGCAGCTGAGGGAACTGTGATTATTTAGTCTGGAGAAGAGGAGGCTCAGGGGAGACCTTATTGCTCCCTACAACTACCTGAAGGGAGGTTGTGGTGAGGGGAGGGTTGGCCTCTTCTACCATGTAACTGGTGATAGGCCTAGAGGGAATGGCCTCAAGTTGTGCCAGGGGAGATTCAGGTTGGATGTTAGGAAATACTGCTTCTCCGAAAGAGTGGTTAGGTGCTGGAACGGGCTGCCCAGGGAGGTGGTAGAGTCACTAACCCTGGCTGGAGGTGCTCAAGAAACATTTAGATGTTGTGTTGAGGGACATGGTTTAGTGGGAAATATTGGTGGTAGCTGGATGGTTGGACTGGATGATCTTGGAGGTCTTTTCCAACCTTAGTGATTCTATGATTCTATGATCAGGGCATTTGCCCTTCATTCAATCATGTTCCCAAAAACTTTGGCACTGGCAGATAACAACCACAAAGTAAAATCAAGGTCAGGACAGGCAGGTCTGTGGCAGCGTTACTATAATTTAAGAAAGCAGAATTGCTACTAGGAACTGCTGCAAAAAGGTCTTCTACAGGACTATCTTTCATATTTACAGGATTGCATCATGAGAAACATGCTGCTGCACCCAAAAGCAACATGAGTTTTAACTTATGACTCACATCATCTGATTCCCTGATGAGTTCTGTATCTTCCACTTGCACCACTGCATCAGCACCACAAGGGATTGGAGCACCGGTTGTAACTCGCATTACCTGGCCTGGCATCACAGTTTGAGTTGGCTGAAAAACAAAATAAAACCATTTACTTTTGAAAAGAAAAATCTTAAATGATATGAACATTATGAAGGTAATATGAAAGAATAAAACTCTTTCACATGGCATGAATCTCGTTATACTGCTAGTGATATTGACAGGAACAAACTCCAACATCTTTGAAAACCATTCAGAACCTGGCTTTTAGGTCACATATCAGGTAGCTTCAGTTCTTCCTTACAGATAGGTTCCTATCACAAGAATAACTTTCAGATAAAGTAATATGCTGATATTCTGATTGGCTCAGAACTGTCCCACTTAGATGGAGACCTTTAGAAACTTACATGAGCAAAAAGCTACTACATCTCTGTAGATAAATATTTTACATCTGTAAAATATTCTGGTCCTTATTGTTGAATTTCTTTTTTACTTTTTTTATGTGTTGTGTGACTGGAAGCTGTTGTTATAATGACCTACAGGAAGGGCATAAGACAAGATGCAGGGAACTGCAGATCTGTTAGTCTAACCTCAGTCCCCGGAAAAACTATGGAGATGGTCCTGGGTGAGAGGAAATGGAGAGGGAGGCAACAATTTTTTCTCCCCACTACCCAGTGATAGAATATGAGTGAAGAGCACACAGCTGCACCACGGGATGTTCACGCTGGATAGAAAAACTGGATAGATGGAAAAACTTTACTGTAAGAGTGGTCAGACAGTGGAACAGACTTCCTAGAGAGGTGGTTGCTGCCCCAAACCTGTCAGTATTCAAGCAGCATTTGGATGATGCCCTTAATAACATTCTGTAGCTTTTGGTTAGACCTGAAGAGATCAAGCAGCTGGACTAGATGGTCATTGTAGGTCCCTTCCTAAATCTGTAAGTTTCTGATATATCCTGCTGCTTAATTTTTAAGCAGATTTCCTCATAATGAGAGACAGTTCAATGTCAGTTCACATAGAATATCTATTTTTGGAAAGGTTGCTTTAGCAAAGACTAAAATAAACAATGCTCTACAATTGTGTAAAGTCGCAGTACATCAAAAAGTTTCACCAGAGGAATACAAAGAATAGAAAAACACCTGAAGAATAAGATAAAACAAGTGATGTGGTTTTAATAACATTTCACACCAGGAAGCCTATTATTATACAAATGTTTGAAGTCCAGAGTAAAACTCTAATTCGACCACAACCATATGAGAAATAGGTAACGAAAACAAAAATCTTTCAGATAAAGCCCAAGTAAAGGAAGCTGTATAAAAATTCAGATTTTATTGCTGGAATGTAATGCTTGCTTCACAGAATGCCTTAGTAAGGCCAACTTATTTGGGCTTTACTGTGATTAGTGTACATGATACACGCAAGCTGTGATCAATCCAACATATCGTGTGCATGTCACATTTATAATTCCTGTAAGATTGACTCTATATTCCATACACAATACTGGAGTGTGTCCAGGAATTCTCGGACTGAGTGTGATTAGCACATATTTGATAGCTACCCATACACTTCTAAGCAGTAATGCCCAAGCACTATTATTTGCTCATTCACAGCAGTGATACACTCGCTGTCTTTTGATAGGAAGCTGTTAGACATCTGTAAATTCTAAACAGGTTGCCAATGTTTCAAATGTGCATAGCTGTGTTTGCCTTGTCCATTATTCTACTCCATTTCAGCACAGCTGTAATGTCTGAAATGTGAATATTCCTTCGGAATGTGCGTATTTCAAAGGCTGCTGTATTTTGTTCTTCGGCACAAAGGCACTAGGAAAAGGCTGTAAATGGCTTGTACCTAATTTACCACAGTAATGCTCTATGTATCCCAAGAACCTACTGAGCTTGGATTTGATTGAATACTGGCCTTTTTCTAAGTGTAAAGGAAATCTAACTTCCTTTGAGTAGAACACAAAGTTTTGAGTAGAAAAAAGAGTTCACAGTTGCAACATGCCATGGTTTATGTGCTTTCTGGACAAGAATGATGTTATCTTAGAGTAGGTATCTAACACAAATGAGATAAAAGAAATACTTTACTTTATTTTTTTCAAACAGAATTCTCACCACAGATTATGCAAAGAGCTGTGGATGAATAGCTGAGATGCAGCTATTTACACTGAATATGCTTAAACCTAAGTGAAAATAATCCTGTCCAGTGTGGTGATTTGATTTTTATGAAAACAAATGTTGCAAATAGCAAAGCTTATGCCTTGGGAGTGTGGGAGCTCTTTTGCATACTCTTGTAGGTACATTACAAATAAGTAATATTGTTTCAAATTTACTAAATAAATAGTCTTTTAGCAGCAAATTTTAAAGGAGAAATGTTTTGCATAAAAAATTCACCCATTTAAAATACAGTTTTTCAGCCTCAAGAACAATAAAAATGCATGCATAAGCCTCTGCCAGAAAATAGTGCTTATGGTGATGAAATGCACAGTAAATATCCGTGCTTTTGGAGTTTATTACCATATGAAGCAGTTAATTTTTTGAGGTGTAATGACGTAAAGTGTTTAAACAAATTTATGATACAGTTTTTATAATCAGTTGTGTTCCTCTTATATTTCATTTCCTTTTTGTCCTTTGGGAATTTGATCAGATGAACTTTATAAAGAAAAGACAGGAGAAAAGAAAGGGCTGTTTTCTTCTTCTGTGCTAGACACTATAAAGAAATTATTGCTTCTCAGAAAGCATATTAATGCACAACAATTTCACAAAAGCTCTTCTAAAGGTCGTTGAGATCTCACACTTACCTGCGATAGGGCAGTACAAGATTCTACCCTTCACCTTCATCAGTGATAATGCATTTTATGTTAATCACTGACTAAAACCAGAAATAATCTGTCAAGCATAGCCTCATCTCAGGCATTTTCTCTTGCACAATATTACATCGCTCCTTCAAGATTTACAATGACCCATGCTCCTTTCTGTAAAAAGGGTCAAGTTAATGGAAAGGTGAAAAATGTCTGTTTCCATCCATCCGTTATGGTTAGTCACAGCTCCTCTTAAAAACATCTTTGGTCTTCCAGGAAATTCTAATCCTCAGCTATTCAACTCTATAGGAAGAAAATCATTGCTCCCTGTGGTCCAGTTTTTCACAGAGTCTGTGCTGATGGCTCTTGACTAGTGCTCTCAAATGTGCCCTAACCTCTCCAAAGCAGGGTTGTATCTGAAAGTTTTCTTCAATGCTAAATAAAAAATGTCTGCTAATATAAGCATGACCATCTGGAAATGGAATTGAGAAAATAAAGTACAATTCACAGATTGATACAGAAATGTCCAGCTTGCCTATATGGCCTCTCTAGTTCTCAGTCCCGTTTTCTTCCTCTCTAAGTAGCATTTACATAACCTTTTTCTCCCTACAGGAGGAGCCAAATCTAAACCTATTTTGAACTCCCTGCTGTGAATCATTCAGTTAATTGGTCTGTAACACGAAAAGCAGTATGCTGCTGCTGAGAGCGACTGAAGGGTGAAATAAGACTGAGGAGACTTCCATGGCTATAAATCGTTTCTTGGGAAGGAGATGAACATGAAGATGTGTTGGCCCAAGAGAAAACCTCTGACCAATTATTCAGAGGTCAACAGCCTCATTTTTCTTACTTGCCGCTGGGATTTCCAGAACTGTTCTCTCTCTGCATGCCCCCCATTCCAATTAATCTGGTAGGACAGACTGTCCCTGTAGATACACATTTGCGAGCTACTGAATTTTGTAGGAGGGAAACAATCTTCCATTTGCCCTTCCATCCTTTCTACAAACCCGCTGAACTGATTAGGACATCAAAACCCCTCAGACCTGTGGGCAGTTCTAAGTCCACACAGCTTCACCAGTACTGTCTGTAACCGCCACTGTGCGGTAATGCTTTTTAAATAGCAAAATAAGAATTCTGATGACAGGTAAATCATGATATAAATGATAACACAGAAGATTGCTCGGCTGGTTTTGATATTTTATAAGGATGATATAAAAGGTTGCAGATATAGTTGACAATCTTCTGTATTTTAGATCAATGTTTGAAAATACAGGCAGAAAGACTAAAAATTCAAGGCAGATATAACAATACTGGAATCACTAATCTACATATTTCTACTATTTTAAGTAATCTTACGTATTTTGTATAACAGATTCATTAATCTAAATTCACATGAGTATCATTATTGAGATAATGCCTATGCCACTATAGTATAATTCATGAGGATGGATGGGAGACACAGCATCTGTCTATCATGCACCTGTATCTACCATGACTAGCAAAGTCAAATGTTGCATTTGTTATGCATATATAGGCAGTTCAACTCCATTAAAAAAAAAAAAAAGGAACAATCCTGCAACAGGTTATGCTTCTAAAACCTGAAACAGCCATTTGAAATGCAACTATTTTACTTGAGACTTCTGGGTTTAGCAGTTTTACGGGTCATAGTGTAAAATCCTCATCAAAGATTATCCTTTGTTTGCCTGCTGCTTACTCCATTTATCCATCATTTCACATACATTAGATTTTGAACAGAATTATAAGCTGGGGCTTGAAACAGCTGGAGGAACATTTTAGATTAACCCATGCTCTCTTGAACAGAAGGTAGCAGGTATAATTAAATTGACAGAACAATAAAAGTGGTAGAACATAACTGATTCTTTTTCCTATCAATCATCCTAGTATTAGTATAGAAATTTTACCAAATGTACTCTTGAGTTTGGCAGCGAATCACAGTCCCTACTCATGAATATTTATATGACCTGGTAGGTCATGAACGGATGCTACCCCAACTTTCTCTTAAACTCAATCCATTTATCTGCTAAAGAGCACAAGGACTCTTTAAACAAGCAGAAAAGGAACAATACTGCAAGCTATGCTGCTGGGCTTCCCTGTGAGGCAAATCAAGCTTCTGGTGCTTCCACAAGATTGTTCAGATCGTTACCTTTCTTAAATGGCTTCTTAGAAAATTCTAAATACGCTTCTGTTTGCAGGAATTAATGTGAAATATGCAAGCAGTTTGTGGAAACAGTTTCTGGGCTGATGTCCATTTTAAAATCTGTCAGCAATAAAGGGTTAAATCTTGCTTCTCTCTGTTTATGAACTGCAATACCACAAGAAACCTTATGTCCTCTAACCTTGTTCTAGGGCAGAACATTATTGTATGTGCTCCTATAGGACATGTCAGCACAATGTCTGAAGTATTTTCGGATATCCTTGTTAGTTTCTTACGTAACCGTACTACCTCACTGTTTGAAATCATGTCCCAAGGCACGCAGCAGGAGGCTTTACAGCTGTGTCCTACTTCCTGCTACCTCCAAGAATACTGAGTTTGGAAGCCCTAGAGAGGTTTGTAAAAATACAAAGCAATATATTTAAAAAAATACACTTAAAAAGAAAAATGAGAAAAGAAATTGTACGCACCTGCTCTCCAGCCTGGGATTCCCCTATGATGAATCGATCCCCTGGGCCATCAGCAGCTGTTAAGACGGACAATACAAATGGTAAAGGTTGAACCACAACAAATGTCAGTATTAGAAATTAAGAGCAGGAGAGCAAAAGAATCACTTAAGATTGAGTTCTTGAATTTCATTATAACAGAGTTTATTGAAATTTTGCAAAGATTTTAGATTTTAAGTCACGGTTTATTATTTTGAAAGTTACAGGTGCCACAGTATTTTTAACAGAAAATTTCTTGGTGATATGGAATCAGGATTAAGAGATGAGGAGAAATTACAGTAACAACAAAGATTTAAGGGACTTCATGAGCTTACATGTATAAAAATGTCCTGTTATGAGCAAAACTTTCTCTATGTGAAACCAACACATGGGAATCACATATTTTGTCAGTCTACTACCTCCTTTATTGACATCTCTAGATTCTATTTCTGCTTTTGGAGGAAAATGTGGACAAGTGCAGTGGTTACAGACTACATTGACTAGATTTTCTGAAGGGCAATAGGGCTAAGATAATATAGCTTGGAATGCTGCATTAGAAATCTGGATTCTGTACTTTTTTTTTTTTGTAATTTCAGGAAGCAGTATTGAACTAATTACCTTAAACTCTTTGTTGAAGACATTTTGAAAGTTAAAAGTCAGAGATCATTGATTTAACAAATTGAAAGTCTTTAGGACTTCTAGTTTAGTCAAATCTGAATTTTTACAGGGACACTAAAGGCATGATTACTAGCAAAGTTCAAGCTTCTGCCTGCCTCAAAGGTCTTACAGTGAAGTTGCATTAGTGATATTTTCTTTGAAGGCTCCAGCACTGGAACCAAAAGACTGTAAAAAGTCTCTGCATTATTAATGAAGGAAGCTTCTAGTCCTCATAGTTGTAGCAAAAGTCTTTAAAATATGAATGAGTATAACCTAAGAATGCAGAACACATAAAACATAGGAATCTCCAACCTGTGATTTCTAAGCAGTTGATGCTTGCAATACTGCTTTCTTTGTGAAATGGTTCAGAGATTTTAAAAAATTAACTGTTATTTGATTTTTCAAGTTTATTAGCTGTTTCTTTGCTGAATATACAGAATCATGCAGACAGTATGGCATGAAAACTGAACTACACTCTTACCTAAATGAAACTTTCCTGTAAAACAGAACATTTTTTGTAACGAGGAAATTGTTCTGGCTCTCTCAGATCTGTCTATGTTTGGCCTTTTTTTTCCCAGGCAATCAGACTCTTTCACTACTTGTCTTTGAATAATGCATGTAATACTACTGAATACAGTAGTCAAACCTAAAAAATGCACTGGGATGATCCTCCAAAAGAAGAGAAAAAGTCCTTAATGGCTTTATTATTTTAAACTTGATAAAATATTACTGAATTAGATTTTATTCCCTAATTAATAATGATGAAGAGACAAGGTTTACAGATGATATAAAACTGACACAGCTTGAAAAACTGGACAAGGTTTTTGGGCTAATCCTTTATAATCTCTGTCTACAAGCTTTGTTTCTCATGTCCTGAGATAACAGATCTACGAGAACAATAATATTGTTATTCTATTTGAATCCACCACCAAAATGAGGGCCTTGTCTGACACAGAAGTTGTCAAGAACGGAGCTCATGACCATTCTGATCATTCTGCATGTTTACTGAGGCAATACTTTTGCTTTCCCTTACTTTGTAGCAATCAAGTTGCAAGACAATATTCTCTTGTTCCCAAGGCCCTTGTCAGCAGCATGCTACTCAGAGCTTCCCCTCTCATCTTTTCTCAGTACTACATTACCTGTATTTCTCTGGCTACATCTGCACTCTCTTGCCACAATTATTGGCCATTTTGGACTGCCTGTATCTCACACGCATGGATAACAGACAGCTCCAGTCAACGCTGTCTTGCAGACCTGAAAGTTAATTTTCTTATAATGTCCATGGGAAAGCTTACTGGACTACATCCATTGCCTGGGCTGGCAGACAGTCTGTTTCATGGAAAGTTGCTTTCCATTGTTTCAGCTGTCAGTAACAAGAAAGACATTTTAATGCCTTTAAAAGGAAGTTGGTTACTGTGTCTGAATTTCAGCAGGGTGTTACAATGATTCCACACCTACCACAAGGACATCGCTACTAGGATAGTGTTCAATCACATTCATACATATTTTAATTTCTCCCTACAGATACATAAGTAAATATCTTCAGTCATCCTTTACAAAGGAAAAAAAAATACACAGAGAAGCAGCTTGCTCAAAAGCACCCACTGGCAAAGCAGAGATAGATTCAATTCTTCAGGGAAACAGCTCCCTGCCTGCTCCTTAAAACCCTACTGCTCATTTAGATACAGTAACTGACATTTTCCTGAAGTACAAATTACATTTTCTTTTGAGGTGCCTCCCTAAGATAACACTTTGATACGTATTTTTCAAAATATTCCAAGGCAATCATTAAATAATTCAGAAATAGGAGGCTGGATCTGTAATAGTTCAATGAAGTAACAGCTACAATAAGAAAATTCTGATGAAATCAACAACAGAGAAATAGAAGAATCAGTTATTCAGAAACAGATGTTCTATCACTCTCATGGAATTCTTTGTGTTTTGAAGGAACTCACTAGCAACAAAGGTAGATGTCCATGAGCACACAGATGTACATTTGTTCATGTGTCCACTTAAAAGATCTGAATTGAACTTCCTTCACATCAGTTGCGTTGTATGTAGCAGTGAACTGGATCAAATCTCAAGCAAAACACCCATAGCTGGATCCAAAATACAAGTGCCACTTCACTGACAAAGCATGGAAGTGAACTAAAGACATGTTGAAAAGTAGTTTTACTGGCTCTATACTCCACGTTTAGGAAGAGACATTTTACCTCTGACAGCGTAGCCATCTTTTACAGATGCTGGAAATGGTGGTAGATTATCTTTTGCATATACATCTTGAGCAAGGACTCGGCCCATTCCATCTATGAAGGAGAAAAGAGAAAAGACCATGCTCCGTGTCATTAAAACTAGTGAAAGAGTGACAGCAGTGTGCTCTGATGGATGAAACATATGTGTATGTGAGAGATCTCATGTTCTTGATTTCTATCAAAACCTCTACATAAATTAAAATAAAAAACAAACTGGAATCTTTTTGTAGGAGCAGCAATAAAAGATCCGCTATGGTAAAATCATTGACATTTGATCTGAAAGCCAAATAACCAAACACAGAGCTAATAGCTCTGATATGGGATCAGACAGGAAAAAAAAGTATTGTTTATCCTGAAATCTTTTAAAATTACATGTGGTTCTGTAATTTAATTGTTTAAGTTTTTGTGCAAAACATGAAAGGTAATAGAATAAGCCCAGAGGATAGCACATAAACAGTAACAATGGACATGTTTCCATAAATTGCAACAGGAGTTTTGCAATAGATGAGCTTTGCCTAATTGTTGATAACATTTCTGTTTAATAGAGGATGAGTGAACATAAGTGTCAGGATTATTTATGTAAATGTACGCTGTAATAGTTCTAAATATTTTAATAGCTGTTTCAAACATACTCTTTCCCTTCACTTAGCAACTGCGAATGATGAGCTGTAATTTGGCTCTGCCTCACTGTAGAGACCGACATGAACTACCTCCCCCTCAGTCTAGTGTACTTTACCTGTTTGCTTTTACAGTGTGAGCAAGAGCTTTCTTTGTATGATGTGGAATGGAGTGGAAAATAAGTATCTTATCCCTTCATGCAGTGGGAGGGTGATAAAGAGGATTTATTACATTTCTGATTACATGGAGTAGGAAGGGTCAGAACTACTGAAATCAGCTGGATTCCAGCATGTCTAAGTAGAAGAAGCCCCTCTGTAACAGAGGCCACTGCTCTCAGGAGCGTGTTGAGGCACAGGAAGGTGAAATGCACTTGACAGCATGAAGGAATGAGAGGAAGCTTTCACTCAGAAGTACTCGGAAGAGTATTCGGAATTTGTGTGGATAAGCACGGTATAGGATACCAGATATGCCAAAAAACAAGAGATTTGTATAAAGTATGTTTCTTGTTTTGCAGCCTGACAGGAAAATCTATGTCCCTCTGCATTTGATAGGAAGGCAGGAGACCTAACTGGGTCTCTAAGTAAACAGACATACTTTGTCAAGAAGTGCACCTATGTGTTTTCGAAATGTTCAGCTGTAGTGAAGTGGTATTATATTTTACTTATGAACACAATGTGATTTAGTAAGCAATTATTTATAATTACAGTAACTCTAACATCATTGCACTCGTGTATCAACTATTTGGCCTCAAGCAAATACTTATGTTGCATTTTTGAAATATGATTTACCATGAAAATTCTGGTAAAACATATTAGAGCAACTAGAAAAACATTTTTGTGATGGCTATTAGCACTTCTGTTTATCACCGTGATACACAATATGGAAGTTATTCAGTTCAGCTCACTGAAAGCTTGAACATTTGTGCTGAAAAAAACACGCAGACATAAAAATTATAGCACAGAAAAGCCAGCTTTCAAAGGCCTGGTAAAAACAACTCCTGCTCATACACACACACAGTCTCGTACAAAAGTGACGCTTCTAATTTTAGTAGGCACGTTGTATCTTCATTTTACTTCCCGTCTGCATGCAAAATCACACCAATCACGGCAAATTTGAACAGTATGTTCCTGGCATTCTGCCACGCAATATCTGATGTGAATAAATGTCCGGGCAGTAGTGGGAATGAATGTCATTAAGCAGAGAAAAATGTAAGAACTACTTGCTAGAGCCTTAGGCATTTAAAATGAAGCTAGTCAGCAACTAAAGGACAATCTAAAGCACTTCTTTACTCCCCTCTATGTGAACAATCATTTAAGAAATACCCCGTTTGACTTTATTTTAATTGTAATTCACAAAACATATTTTGAAATGTTTTGATGTCATCAAGCTGCTTCATGAGATGCCCCCAGTTTTCTGATTCTAACACAGACCGGAGACTGACATGAAATGAACTTTTCAAATCTGAGTATTTCTTTCTAAAGCTCAACTGGTGAAACCGATAAGTTCTGTGAAGAATTTTGATTTCTAAGGGTATTGGTACTGGGATAAAGTAGTGAGATGACAGGTATTGTACTAGAGCTGTGCATCTTCCATTTCATAAATACTATTATGTCTTCAGTGTGATATGAAAATGCAATGCTATAAAAATAATTGACAAGTTCAGAATGAATAAACAGCAGAAAAGCATGTTCAAGATCTACAGAAGTTAGAGGGCTGCTGGACTCGATCAGAAAAGGTAAAGGTAACATGAAGAGATAAAGTATAATATAAAATAAGATATTATAAGGTATACTAAAATGCCTTCTCTTACCTTGACAGCATATTCCCATGTCATAAAATAAGAACAGAAACAATCAAATTGCCTTTGACAAATAAGAATATATCAAACTTCATACAGAAGATGAACACTTAAGAGAGACCAATTACCTTCATTCTCTGTACGGACATTTTGAAGACCGTGTTGTCTAGACAGAATCACTCTGTTATTTGTATGGTGGTGTTATCAGCATTAACAAAAACCTGACACTTAGCCCATATTTTGATTTCTTTAATATTAAAATAAATTAAATTGTGAAAACCTGTCCAAAGCGTATGACGGAAGATCATGATATATGCTGTGATTTTGTCTAATTTTACCTTAATTCTAATGAAGAGGTTTACAAATTAGAAATATGAAAAGACTGCTACTTACTACTTTTGTGACTGTATATAAGAATGGTGTATACACATAAATAAACGATAAATTAAATGTACCATGTGAGAACTATGCTCATTTTCTGTCCACCTAAAATAATATTTTTAGCTACATTTTAATTTCATTGGCAATATAGGTCCTGTCCACAAATATGAGGGATGCTCCAAAAGTAATGTCTCCTATTTTATTATGTTGGCCCATGACATCAGAGGTGGATGTCAGTGGTATAGCAGTAGAGGTTGAACCTTCCCACCAACATTCTGCTATATTTTGTTGCCTACAGATCATCAAACTATGCTACTATTATCCTAATAGACTAAGTCCCATGTTGATTTATATACAACAAATGCCTTTTCGTATGTATACTTCTTAAATAAGCGTACCTAACACTGTGACTCATTGTGTTGTCCACAAAATGCTACATTTGAATCTGATGAAAAAAAAGGAAGTTGGGCCTGTAAATGACTAACTCTTTTAATAAGCAGTTTTAATGTACTAAGACTCTTTATATTCCCTCTGTATTTTTATTACAACATTCAATATATACATCATTGAAGAAAGTTCCTGGATTGCAAGTAATGGATGCATGCTCTTAAAAATTAATAAAGGTAGTATACTTCACACTGCATGTTACAACAAAAAAGAACTGGTATGAGCAACAGTTTTATAGTACAGAAGCACTATTTATTACTTGCATCGCTCCCAGTGCAAGTAGTCTTTAACAGGAAACTCAAAAAAATCAGAAAGAAATGAGGATCCAAGTGGCAGCAGGACTGAAACTGACAGTGTGTAAGGCATTAAAACTTTGAATCCTACCTATATTCACAGTCATCTTCCACAAGAAATGCATGTCAACACTTGTCATCTAAAAGCAGCCTCAAGATCAGGCCAAGAATACAGACAACTATCCAAAAGGGTCAAATAGGTACGCCCAGGCATTCTAAACTGCATACCATTAAGAAAGAGCAGCATGTAATATGCATATTCTTTGTTGGTCCAGTTTTGGTGCTATTCTGAATGCAGTATATGCAGAATCTTCTGAGAGATCTACTTCCTGTTACCAAGTATGTACACTAAATCAGTCTGTCAATGTGAAGATATCTCAAAGACTTGTAGCAGCACAAAGATTTGGTAAAGGACATGTAATCTTTGAACTTCCAAGACAGAAGACAGAATATCCAAATTAGGAACCATTTGTACCTCTCCTACCTGGAGTCTACTGACAACCTGAACATTTTCGCCTGTGGTGCCACTGTCTTTTTGCTTAAAGAATCTCTGAAGGTTTCCCTGTCCCTACAAACTTCAGTCTTATTTGTATTTCAGGATTTAATCATTAATGTCAGACTAGAAGAGGGTAAGTAAGACTCTTACAGTGAGAGAACAGAGCGAATAATCACAGTTCAGTTTGGAGCCAGTTGACATCTACAGAAATCCAGTGCTACACCCACCACTGAGGCAAATTCTGGCTTCTTGGTTTTAGCTTTGCTGCATATGCCATGGACTATGAGAAAATTTATTCACAGATTTCATTACAATTCAATTACAGATTCCTTCAGGAAGCAGAATTGAGCTTAGTCCACATTCTCCTGACTTTGAAAGGAGAATTCCACTCCAATTATTGTCATTTCCTAAAGTAATTTCTGCTGGAGAAGATCAGTCTCAGACCTCTCACAAAAACTATTAGAAGGAAAAGAACTTAGGAAGATTGTAAAAATGGGAAATAACCACCATACGTCTCACATAAAAATCCAACTACATGTAAAATACCTCTGTAATTAATGATTTCCGTTCCAAGCACTGGGGTCATCTCCAGAACTGTGATGAAGGCCTTGTCCATAGATGTTAATGGGAATGGAGACATGCGGTGTCTTCTTGCTACCTTGGTAATGTCAACAGCACTGTGACCTGCAAAGAGAGCATCATGGTAACATATGCTTCTGTGCATAGATGTAAACAGTGATGTTCATTTAAATCACTTTGCTGAAATACATCAAGCACTTTGGGTTACTTTAGTTTAGTTTAGTTACTTATCACATTTATGGCAGACACTGGGAAGGTATTGCATCAAAAGGAAGATTTAAAACAAAAAGCAGTTAGCAATGAAACCATTCATAAAAGTGTATATCTTTTCTTGCCATGAAATATACACCAGAAGTCTTGATAAGCATAAAAGTATCAGTTAATCAGAAACAGAAACATTTCAAAGAGGATGCAGTATCTAACATTGCGGATGATAATCTGAAGCTAACTCTGTTCTACTGCTCGGGAAAAATCACTCACTCAATCTGTTCTTCCAAGACGGTTTCCACAGCCCTCTGATGGGCAGCTGCAATTTGACAGTCAGATTCAGACCTGTTGAGTTTTGTTATGTGTTCTTTTTCTCCATATCCCATTCAAAATCTACAATAATCTCCTTGGAGAGAACTTTAATATGCCACACCTTTGATTCCAACAGTATGCAAAAGATTCTGTATATCACATCTTAAACACAAATTACATTTCTTCCCCAGCTATGACTAAACCCACATAAAATAAGCAACTGTATCACGTGTAAATGGTGAAAATTAACAAAGAAAACAGACATTAGCACTGCCAACATATAAAGGTTGGAAATTTAAAGCAGTTGACGTTGTTCCAACATCTGTAAATAAGGAGTTTAATACTGTCTTTAAAACACTGGCAACCCAGAAATCTGTAAGGATTTTACTGATTTAGCACAGATCATTACTACTAGTAGTAGTATATGTATAATCACGCTCCACAAACACATATTAATATGCTATGTGTTGTGCACAAACAAAACATAAAAATGGACATTGTTCCAGTGAGTTTTTAATGTAAGATTAAGATGGGAGTCATAACAACAGACAGTGTTTCAAGACAGTGGGTGTCCTATCCACTGGCAAGATTTTGTAGTCACCAAAGTGACTGCAAGCAAATTGATGTTTAAATTCTGATGTGAGTAAAGACAGAGGGACTGATCAATAGAAGTTTGCTTTCCCCAAGTATAAGGAAGAAAATGAATGATGAATGATGAAAACGAAGCCAGCACAGTATTTACTTTCCTGATGCTGAGAGAATAAACAAGGGACAACAAGCTTTGAAGGATTTTGAAAACGAAGATGAGCAACAAAAGAGTAAAGACACAAAGTTGAAAGATTAAGAAAATGACATTTGTAGAAATATCTTGAATGGATCTGCCTGCAACAAGAGGGTATTTGTGTGAGTCAAATGGGATGATCTAGAAATACAAAGGGAGAACCTTGAGAATAACTTCAGACCAAGAGGAAAAGTCCTATCTCAAGATCTATATAGAAAGACTCTACAAGAAATAGGCACAGTCTGCAGGAAAACAGAGCAAGTTGTACAAGGTAGATGAAGCTCAGGTAATATCAGTGTGGAGTGCTAAGGGAGACTGTGTTTGGTCCATAGTGACTGGTAAAACTTACTGGGGGATGGCTAGGAATCAATGTTAGAGACATGCAAAACAAGACAACTTAAGAGTAGAGAGATTTCCACATACAGAGTGGCTGAATTTGTGTTTGATGGGTCAGAGTAAGGTCTAAAAGTTTAAATAAAGGGGATTAAGGACACAGCTCTGCAGAACAGCAGAAGAAATCTGGAGATTTCCAGAAAAAGAGGTGATTCTACACAAGTCTTATCGAAGGAGTTGCTGGAATAGTAAGAAAAGACCAGGAAACAGGCAGCTCAAAGAAAACAAAACTGAATTATGGAGCTTTGACTATGAAGATTATAATAGGGACTTTAACGGGAACTGCTTCAGAGCAGTGCAAGATGTGGTAAGAATTCTATGTAAAAACTAATCTAAAATATCATCAGCACTTGGCCACCTTCCCTACCCAGACAACAAGAACAACAAAAGAACATTAAAGCATCATGAGGTACCGTGCCTGGCTGTATGCAAAAGACATCCTCAGTAGAGTTTCTCACAGTAGGAAGGCCCATCTGCAGTTCTAACAGACATTTTATACACTAATTTATGGTTAGTGATTGATTTCACTTGGCTTTACCAGTGACGCTCCTCAGCATGCTCATAGGATCTGAAAGTTGTCTGTCTGCCATTTTTCAGTCTTGCTGAATTCCTTAATTGACAATTTTCATCTCATGTACTTCTGTTCCCATTTTGATCATCCTTGATATCTTCCCAGTTTCTTCCCTCTCTACTCAGTTGCTTTTAACTCATTTCCACCCAGTACTATCCTACTTAGTGCAGTAGCTTATTCGTAATTATTTCTAAAACAAAATAAGTTATTTTAAGATAGCATTAACAAATTACAGAAAGCACAGTTTTTAATGACACGATTTTGCTTTGCAATAGCTTTCTATGTATCCCATTTTGTCCTGTACATGCCTCCACATTCTGGAAAAAAACCCAGATGATTGCTCTAAGTGTGGTCTTCTATACAATAACCACGCAATCTTATTTTTTCCTTCAGAAAAAAAAGTTTGCTGAATCAGTAATGTCTGTCCACGCAAAACTTTCAGCGCTGACACATGCTTGTTCAAATCTGCTATGTGGGAGACTTCATTAATTTTTTGCCATTAACATGGTAACAATCTTTCAGAGGAAGAAGTGGAGACAAACAAAACTGCTGACTTAATTCCAGTCCCAGGAAAGATTCTGGAAGAAGTTACTGAAACAATTTCTTTGTAAGTATTTAGAAGATAATGTGATGATAAAAGCAGGTGCTGTGAATTCATCAAGCACAAATAATTTCTAACTCATTTAATTCCTTAACATAGTAGTTGTCATACCGAGGAAGTGAGAAACAGCTGATCACATATAATTTAACTATATTACAATTTTTCACACTCTTAGACATAAGTTTCCTGTCAAGCAAACTACTGAGAATTGATCCAAATTAAAGTATTGTAAGAGGCAAGCGTAACTAGTGGAAAGGCTGCATTCCTGCATTCAACAACAATCTTATGTTTTGCATTCTCCTGCCTGTATTTTGTTAGAAGCCTCATAAAAATGAGGAGAATGAAAGTAAAGCATTTCTGAGGCACAGGAAAAAAAAAAAGTGTCCGAGCTCCCAGACCTTTCCACGCATACATGTACTGAAAGAAACTCTGCTTAGCAACAATGTGCAAAAAGTAATGCTTCCAATTTTATTACGTTGGCCCACATTGTCAGAGGCAGATGTTGATAGTATGACAGTAGAGGTTGAACGTTCCCACCTATATTCCGTTATGAATGTGGTGAAAATGCAGAGCTAATGATGGTGACTACCTTGAAAAATAGTGCTTTGTAGCTGAGAATATGCTGCATTATGCTCTTTATATCTGTAGCAGTTTCCACGGAAATAAATAGGAGGCATTACTTTTGCAGTGACCTACGCACACTGGTTAACATTTTCCAGTAGGAACTGTGTCAATAGCTACTCTAATAACACACAAAGCAAAACAGAAACCAAACTCCTTTCCTGTTGCTCCTATGTAGTGCCTACAAGATCAAAAACTTCTGTTTCACAAGTAAAGAGTAAAATACGCATTATTTTACAGTAGTTACAACTACAGTACTTTTTTGATAAGTATTATTTTAAAAATGATGTATAAAAAACCCACAAGTTTATTTTTAGAAAGAATTTTGTCTCTACAGAAGCCCACATCTCTTTAGAAACAATAGTCTTTCCACTAAACATGTTGATGTTCTACTGCTATGTTAAACTCACTGCTAACTACTTGAGAAAATAACATTTGACCTTTTTAAGCCTTCTTGAGTGAATTCACAGGTTTTGAATGCTTTGAATGTTGTCTAGAGTACAACATCAAATTTGGAGCTCTGTGCCTAATCCACGTCACATGTTTAGAGCAATGCTTCTGGTAAAATCCAGGAAGAAAACTTCTTGAAACAAAATGAAATACCCTAATTTCTGACATGGAAACTTTGTTTCAAAAGTAACACCCAGTATTTACACAAGAGAAGCTAAGAAAACACATACTCAAAAATAAGCATCCCTTCAGGTTTAGCACTTAAATGAACAACCTTAATGAACGAAAAACTAAAGATGAATGTGTAACTACTAATCTTTAATACATATTCTCCTAGAAACAAGTGCTAGATTTTAGTTTCAAGGCATCACATAGATGACATTAAACAACTCCTCAGACCTTCCCAAGTATCTTTCGCAAATATCAGATGACTATCTACGTCAAGCAGCATTTTATCCAACAAAACAGTCCTCCAGCACTGAAGCAGCAAAGTCAATTGGTTGTATAATGTAGAAAATTCCTAATAGCCCTCTCTCCTATCACCAAAACAATTTCCTGTGTACGTTGTTTTATATATATATATATATATATATATATATATGGTTGAACAAATTTTAAACTAAAAAAGATTCCCATCAAACAGAAAGGAAAGGCATTTTACAAAATAGAGAACAGGTTATTTGGCTCAAATTTGAACCTCTTCATTATTCGATTGGGTTTTATGTACTCCGACTGAATTTCTGTACTGAATTTCACATTCAGGCATGAAAACAAAAATTGTGTATTTTCAACTTGAGATTTTTTATTGCGTTTGAGCGTTGATTCTTTTTGTCCTTGCATGCACTTCCACACACAGCATCATTCACAACAATACATCATCAGAAACAACAGGGACCTCAGTGTCATCAGAAAAACAAGAGAAGAAAAATTAAAAGGCCACTATCACTTAATATGTGAACACTATAAGCTATGCACACTTTCATTTTCTCTTTGGACTTGAATTAATTGCCTTAAGATATTAAATTTCTTTTGGAAACCCAATTCGTCCCAGCCTTGTCCTTCTCACCTGACTATAATTTGCTGTCTTGTAGGTAGTGTTAGATGCACAACACAGCTATGAAGTGTGTCAGTACTTACTTGCTCGGAGGATATTCTCCTTGCTGCTGCACCTAGACTGGACCTGCAGAGAGAGCACAGAGTCTATGAGCTACAGAAGTTAACAAGAATGCAAAATATAGAGATAAAATGGGCAAGCTCCTGGGATCTAAGACAGAGGCTCTACGTATTCTCAGCAACATTTGTCCTTACTCTTCAAGCAATAAATACGTTTAAGCACAAGTGTACTAGCTGCTGATCAGAATCTAATATAAGCAATTTAAAATTCCCCTCCAAGAAAACCCAAGATGGCCTAAGGACAGATTTAATAGAGTAAACTCAAAGAACACAGTGGTTAAAATTATTTGTTCAGCTCCAGTTTTAAAAGAAAAATCCACATTTTCGTGTACAATTACAGTGCCATTACAGTAATTCTGAATCTGTCTTCTGTTTTATGATTAGACAAAATACTTAAATAACTATTACCACGCCCAGTGTTAAAATTCCATTATTGATGATGTAAGGTACTTTATGGAATTAAACTGATTCTGAAAATATTCAATAATCCTTCTTCAAATTGCATAGGCAACTCACAGTTGTATAAACAGCTCCTGTCTGGAGCCAGAAAAATGTACTTCATTGTTTCTATTTGGTTAAAAGAAATGTTACATTCAGTATGAATTTCACAGTGCAATTCTACTTTCAAATGTAATGTTGTGAGAATGACAACTGGTTTCCCTATAAATCCTCTCCCTAAATGCTTACTGCCACTGTGCTATTCCAGAGAGATATGACTGACTGCAGTGAAACTGGAGGATTCACATTGGTCTACTATTCTATTAACATGGGTATTTAGAGTTCCATCTGGTTACCATGCACATTTCAAATAATTTGTTTTTGAAGAGTATCAGTCCTGTAAACACAACACAATTTGAACTTTACTAAGTGTCAGCTCTCGTTAATTCTCAAGTTTGGAAAGATACCACACTATATACTAACGCTGGATGCAAGTTTTTAGACTGACTAATTTGAACAGCAATCTGCCTTATGACAGGCCAACTGACTGGGCTGGTGACACCTGAATAAGAAGCTCTTCTTGCAGACAAACCCCCGGCTGCATAGAAGCTAACACAAACTTCACAGGAAGACAAACCACTAAAGAGTATGAACTGAATCCTTCTCGTTTTTACTTTAGTGACAGCTGCATTGCTAAATTTCTGTGAGAGGAATAATCAAGTAAAACCAAGGACAAATAGTAAAAGAAGTGGAATAGCACACATGACACTCGAGGGTGCAATTTTCCTTGCCGAACTTTTGCATTTGCTGAAAAACAAAGGAGTGGATCCAGATTATTTTCAGATTACAGTTGGAATTTGCAGTTAAAGAAAACTTGTTTTGAATGTGAATATGTATGGTCTGACAGTTAATGAGGAATGATACACACTCAGCCCCTAAAAGGCTGTCTTCATAAAGAAACAGCCATTTAAGGCTGAAAAGAGCTGTGCCCCATTTCTAAACCTCTTTCTTCTGTTCCACAGCAGCTTGCCCCAAATGTATATTCACATAAAAAAATTGGATTCTACAGCG
>JANHGO010000053.1:29369731-29399534 GCA_024606505.1 Aquila spilogaster
GGGGGGGGGGGGGGGCAGGGGGCAAAAAACCCAAGCAGGTCCACTCTGTAAGTAAAAGAAGGAAGAAAAGTCTAGTGAATATATATTTGGTAATATCCCTGGGGAGTCACTTGTGTAGGTGCGATACAAATGGAAAAAACAGCTCTCCAGAGAGCAGCGTGTAGAAAGGAACAAAGCGAAACCTTTTTGCCGGGCTGAGGGTTTTGCTGCTGGCTTCTTGGCTGCACGGTGGCATTGTTCGGAGGAAGTGCACCTGCTCTAACGTTTTCTTCAGCTGGAAGCAGACAGGTCTGTTGAATGCTCTAATTGCTGGTAGGCATGAAAGGATTGCCTAGAAGATTGCTTCCTAGGCTGTCCTTTGATGTTTCGTATGATTTGGAAGTGAAGATTTCTTTTCCTTTATCCATCTTGCTAATAGGTGAGAATAAAATATCTCCTCTCAGCTTTCATTCCAGAAGGTATCATGGCACATTGTGTCCGATTAGCTGTATCATGGGCCAAAAGACTCCTTTTATCTTTTGAAAAGATTTGTAAAACACAAGCATAGTCATCACAGTCCACATTCATAAAGCACTATTAGCAACGTGTTCAGTTCATTGCAGGGGTCTCTGGGCAGGAGAAATACTCTGCTGTGAGCACTAGGTTTGTCAAATGCTGTAAAACTATGGCTAGGAATTTTGGATGCAGTCCTTTTAATACATATTATGCATCTTGGACTGCAATTAGAACAGGTTCTTTGTTTAATTGTAGTTATATTAATTTATAAACCCAATAATTCTAATACAAAATCCAAGTTTTGCCTTGTTTTTCTGCAAAATTTGAATAGCAGAGAACTGCACTGAGGCTTGATATTTTGAAGATCCTCCTTTTACAAATAAATATAAGGCATGACTAGTGCACTGTGAAGTATTGTAACAAATTTAAACTATAACTATAGGTATAAATGATATGATGTGATATATTTTAATTGTTTGCTGAAATTTGCAAATTAATAGAGTAATAAAAAATCTATAATAAGTTAAATAGTAAGTTTTTACTTAATTCTCTTAATAAGAAATGCCTAGCTAAAAGAAAATATGATGCATTACTTTAACCCATGTAAACCATCACTAAGACTTTTCTTGTGAAAAAGTGGACTATTGCCAACATACTTGGAAGTACCAGAATACTTAAAAATATGTAGCTTTTCTCAGTAGAACAATCTTCCTCGATTTAATCGCATTTAGCTCTCCTCTACAGTACAGAATTCAGATTCAGATCCACCACTTCCGAAGTTCAGGAGTGCATAGGGTGTGCGTTTTGAATCAGAGCCTATTTTTGCTTCCTAATGAAGAGTTGAGAATTACTGTTATGTCTGTTAAATATGACTCAGAAATATATTGTCTGAAGTTTTTAAAGATAAATATTGGTTTAGGCTTTATTGGAAATTAAGAAGAATGTGGTTCTTGAATCAGTTGTAAAATTGGGAGAAAACCTTCAATGTATCTTCTGAAACTTAGAGATCCATATGCAATGTTTATATTATGATTTACTGAATTATGAATACAGTTTGTTTTGTTTTGTTTTGTTTTTTTAACAATTGCACCCTCTTTTTTCAGACTGTCTGTTTTGGTATTCAGTTTTTGGAATGCTAAGACATGTCAGTCTTGATCTTAATAGTTACCTTTTGAGTAAACTGGTTACAGTGCCAGTGGCCAAGGCACTGTAAACTTCTTACAGTGCATTTACAGTTAAAATTCTGTTGCATTTTGTCATGGTCACTGTAAGTTACACCTGCTTCCCAACTTTCTCTTCTGAGGACAAAGAATGTGTATTTTGTCTTGTGGTGTAAGCAAGGAGTGTATTTCCATGTCTACAATTGTGGCCTCCAATTTTCATTTTGTTGTGACACAATACACTGTTTTAAAGAGCATGTCTGGAACTGTATTTACTTGGCCAAGGGGTCAGTCTGTTTTATTTTTTTATCTGTGGAACCAAGTGTTTATCAGGTTTCTGTATGAATCATGTAGCGAGTTAGGGAACATTTTGCACCGGTGTTTAATTTTAGATGTCTTTATTATAAAGATTTGATGTGTTAAATTTTGCAAAGGTATTTTAGGTCCAGGAAAAGTGGTTTTTTTCCCCAGAATTTCCAACTTTAACTTTCATATCTTTGTACATATAACTCTGTGTGAGCATGTATCTACCTATATAAAATCCACTAATTCTGATGTTTTAGTTAACTAAGTAAATGTGAATATTCTGGTGTATTTCAGGTGTTTGGAGGCAGGGTTGCTAATACACTTACCCTTAGGATGTAAATACTTCAAGAGAATAAAATCTAGGTGATTGTATTATTCATGTCTCAATGGGTGGGGAGAAGGTTGAGCGTTTGGTTTACCTCCCTGTTCACCAAAGAGCAGAAATGAGGCAGTTGTGAGACTCAGGCTGGTACAGTCAAAGGAATAATCTCTTCAAAGTTGAACAGGAAAGGATTGCCTATCAGAGACACAGATCCTTTGGTTTCATTCACTACTAGTCATTCCCTACTTAGTTCTATAAATGCAGAGAGGACTACTGCTGAAAAAATTCTTGATGTTGACCCATACAATGCCTTCATTTGAAAGTGGCCTTCTCAGCATTGCTCTCCAAGTCACTGTCTTAAGAGTTCTATGTAAGCCATCTAGAAATAATCAGGTGACTCATTCATTTTGATGTGGCTGTGGGTTTTGTGGTCATATACAGGGAGAAACAGAGTGTACTTGGACATATCCCTGCAGGCAATTTTGCAGACATTGCTTTGATAGGGACCAGCTCTTACTGGACTGTTTTCTTAGGTTTATTCTAATTTAGCCTAGTGAAAAAAGGCATAGAATAACCACAAGTTTTGTATCGGGTAGACATAGAATTATGTCTGGTTTTTTTCTTCTTGGTGGGTATTGGTGACATCACTTAAATGTGTCTCTGCATGCTATCCATTTTGTATGAAGTGTTCAGAACTGCAGCAGAAATTGTACTTTAAAAAAGGAGAAGGAAATTAAATGTGTGAGATTAGACTGATATAATTTTGAGAGTTTGGTTTATGCAGACAAAACTCCAGGAAATTCAAAGCTTAGACTGAGCTGTAGTCCATCAATCAAACTGTTGTGAGAGAATAATGCTAGTAATCATAAAAACACAAAAGATGTGAGATATAAGAAGACTGCAGGTCTTACTGATCCTGACCTGTAACTGTATTCTAAATGAATGTTTTTGTATTTAATTTCCTGAAGAAAGTATTAAGGGTGATGAATAGGGGAGGAAAATATTTCATGGAAGTTTAGTTAATTGATGGGGCATCTTTTAAAGCCAAAATAGTTCAACACCCTACAGATTTGACTACTCTCAAAAGCTGAATGGTGTAATTACATATTGTATTCTACAATGTCTCATTTTAATCTTGTACTGTTGTTTGTAAAAATATATACAATTACTTTTAAAGGAGAACTTATAAAAGCGGTCTTTTTATTTCTGTGAAATCAGTGAAATACTTCAGTTGTTTTTGACAGTCATGGGGACTAGAAGCTAATATACTGATATACTACAGTGTTAGTACGTATGTGCACCCAAGTCACAGTATGGCTAATTGCCAGCTTAAAAGCAGGTAGTTTGCAAACCTAATTATGTTCTTGGTGAGGAACAAAGTATCTTTCATTCCTTATGAAACTCTGAAAGAAAAAGATTAAGATCAAATGTAATGAACTCAGTCACTTTGTATTTGAAAGAGAGAAAGATTCTGGATTGAATCGTTGTTGCCTTGAAAGGGATTATATTTTTTCTGATATGTCAATTGATCTCTGGGTTAAGCAAGCCACAGGAGCTGATGTTATAAAATTCCAAAGAAGCTTAAAAAAATGCTTCAAAACAAGAAGGTATTTTTGGGAAACTTTTTTACTACCATCAGTCAAACAAATCTTAATAATATTTTAGGTGTCGTATTCGGTATTTCATTTATAATGCTCTTCTGAATATATTCTATGTTAAGCATAACACTGTTCAGTTCTACAATTAAAGCATATAGGGAAGGTTGCAATTGGTAGACCAGTTAAGAAAGAAAACTTTAGCCTCCGACCTTGATGTGTCATTTGGTAACAGCCTGGAGAAATTGCTTAATTCTTGTGATCGGGAGTGTTGTGAAGGAGACTTGTGTACCAGCATGCTCCAGAAAAGTTTAGGATTCAAAGTATGTCTTTATTTAATGAATGTTACATAATTTTCCATGCAGTTAGCAAACTTGATTGTATCAGTTTAACTCTCATTATGAGCCGCTCCAAACAGAATAGGAGAGGAGGTAATTATTAAATGGAGAAAAAGAGGAAATTTAATAAATATTCATAATGTATGTGAAATTTTGTTTTTATCCTAATCTATTATTTTTAACTACCTTCCACATTGTTCTTTTCCTGATAGTCTATTTCTTTTTTTTGTCTCACTTTCTGTGTAGGACTGGCTCATCATATCTGTAATCTCCTAATAGAAACCGTAGCTCTGTACTTGGAGGCAGATGATAAAAGCAGCTCCAAGACAGAAAATGCACTGCTTCTGTCCTTGCTTGACATTTTGCACTGCATGCTGATGTATACAGCAAACATTGTGCGCCAGACATTACAGGTATGGAATTTATTTGATGGGGTCATCACCATCTTAAACAATTTTTTAGATAACTTTCTGTTATCCTAAATAATGAAATGCCCACTATTCTGGTTTTATTGATTTTTTTTTAGTGTGGTGCAAAGAGAAAAGCACGTATTTTTCAACTTCATGTTACTGTCTCATATAGTTACCTGGCTAGACTATATATACTAGCCTCACTGTGTGCTGGAAACACAGATCCCAGTTGACTGTTTTATTTCTGTATTCCATAAGTGGCTTAATTCAACATTTGCTTGATGATAGCTCAAAGCATTTTTCTTCCATTCATTTTAGAAGAAGAAAGATTATTCCATAAAAAACATCATCTTTTTATTATAAATCACATGTGATTACTATACACGAAGAGCATATGTAACCTTTGCATGTGCACCGACAAAAGCATTTCCTCTCTTATGCTGCTCAATTTGCCTTCCAAGTTCCTGTTTGAACCACTGCAAATCACAGCATTGGTAGGACTTCCTCCTCCAATGAAGACGTTCTCCTCCTTGCTCCTGTGCTCACTTAACCAAACGAAAATCCTCAGGTATTACACTTGGATGATGGTTCTAGGATTGAGCTTTAAATGAAACAGAATACAAAATGATTTTTAAATGTGTTCTTTAGACAAAATGTTTACATTTTCCTCTAGCAGCTCAACTGTATAGGGTCATGGTCCAAAGCTGGTGCAAGATAATGAAGTTAAATAAAAAATCTTGCAAGCAGACCCTTCTGGTGTCTTGGGGCAGGGATGGGTCATGATGGCAGTGTGTTTTGATGAGGGGGTATGACAATGGTCAGAATTACAAGTAGTAATAGATCTTATCACAGACTTTGGTCACTTGAAGATTTTATTATTCCTATTTCAAAAATTATTTAAATTATTGTAATATGTTATGAATATTTCAGGATACAAAGTGAGTCAGAAGGGCAAAATTGGACATTATTGCTGAGAATCCTAACTTTTCGGTCACCTTGATTTTCTTGTTTTGAGTTGCACTTAAAATTGTTCCTGACAAAGGAAAAAAAAATAGTTGAACTGTAATGTTAAAATAGGCACATTGTGTTGAAAGAGAACACAAATACATAAAACATTTATGGCTTTAGAGATATCTTTTGCGTATACAGGTTATAGCATTTTGCTGAAGAAATGTCACATAGGTCAGTATATTCAGCCTGTGCAGAATGGCCATGACAGCATGAGTCCCTTTTGCTTTGTGCTTATTGTTACAGACACAGGGAGCATAAGTGCTCATTGGGAGCCCAGGAATACTTAACTAGAAAAGAGTGTATAAGTCTCCTTCAAACTTTGACTAACTAATGGACCCAATTTGTTTCTCATAGCTGAACAGTCACCAAGGTTGCTTTTTTTTTTTCTTCTCATGTCATTAAGGCACAGAAGTCTGGCGCAGGAGGGGACACACAGGCTGCTGAAGACCTTCTGCTTATCAATAAACCCCTGATGGACCTAATTAGCCTGCTTATTCAACTGGTGAGAATTTGCTTGTTTGTAAGCCTTTTGGAATGTTGCTGAAGTTAGAATTATTCAACTGAATTCAAGATCTTAGAGCTCTGTTTGCTAGTTCTCCATTGTTTATGAGCTCCCACCTAGTACAAAGGAAAGACTCTAACAAATTTTAAGAAATTGCAGGTCACAGTGACTTGCAGGTTACCAGTGATGTCAAAGTCTGTCCCAAGCATAGAAGTGGGACGAGGGGCAGGCTGCAGATTCTCAATTCAGATACATATGTACAGCCAAATTTTAGCGCTTTAGAATGGACTAGTGATCACTGCATAGGGAAAGGATGTTATTCAAAATGTGAAACAACAAGTACTGCTACCATTAGAAAATTCAGTAAATCTAAAATTAGTTTGCAGCGAGTGATGCCTTTTAATATTATTTTCTTGGGTTTGAGCCTTCTGAGTTTTTCTCAAGGGGTTAGTTTTATTTTAACATGAACCTGAGGGATTTCTGAGTGGGAATGGTCCCTGGTGATCTGTTAACATCTTTGAAGTCTGTCTGTCTGAAGTCAGTCTTTTCCAGGGTTTACTAGGTGTCACAGCGCTGCGTTGAGATCTCCACAGGGTGCTGTATTGTGGCCCTGACGCATCCCATCAGCTCAACCTCCATCATATTGTGCAAGAGATTTGTATTGGCTCTGTGTGTAATAGCTTGTAGTAGAGGAATGCTTCTTGAGCCAGACAGGGTTTTTAGAGGCTGCCTCAGCCTTTTATTCAACATAAACCCATAAAAATGGCATGTGAGAATTTCCCTGTGACATATCACACTATCCTTTCCAGGTTATTTCACTTAGAGGCATTTCAGATTCGCTGTGTTCTTTTCTAGACTCAAATTGTTTTTGTTTTTCATTTAAATATAGGTTTTCAGATGTATTGTGGTATGAATACCTGTGGTCCTTTTACTGTCTTTAGCACTGTCTCTCATCTTCTATTTTGGGGAAGAGTGTGATTCCTTTTTTATTGATTTTTGGCATTATACTTCTTGCAAAGTCCTCTTTTGATGGATTTATTTTAACCAGCTATTGACAAAGACTTTTTGGAAATGTTCACTGAATGATCTAAACCAAAGTGACTGAATTTCAACTATATAATATTTCATCTTTATAAATTCTTTTAATTTATTTTCTATTAATTTTTTTAAATCACTATATACGATAAATAGTAAGACATGAAGAGATGCAAATGTTCCTTTAAAGTGAAACTAGTCATAAATTTAAATTCCATTAACTCTCTAAAGAACAGAAAATTAGAGGCCAGGCTTTACTCAGCCTGTACCACCTGGAAGTCTTTTATAAGTTTTTAATTAAAGGATAGGATAATTGTATAGTTAGCGTGTACTGATTAGATTCTGACTTGCCCTTGTATTTCAGGAGCATGGCTGCAAATTACCGCTAGGTTTTGCTTTGTTCTGTATTTCTACAGATTCTGGTTTGTTTAAAATGCTTATTTAAAATCTGCTGATTTTAACATATGGGTAAAGAGTAAAGACCATTAGTGCTGCTTCTTTTGTTGTTTGGTTTTGCATTTTGTTAAAGATTTTGTAAAAGTGAGGGATTTTCTCTTCTAATGTGTATGGTGTTCTTTACATACATGTGCTTGATTGGATATGTGAAAGTCATTTCAGCAAGGTTTGTTAAATTTTATATCCTTTGTTCATTGCTGCATTAAACATTTCCTGTTAAGGTTGGAAGAGTTTGAAAATGGAATAATAATTTTAACATTTAGGATCCACTTGTTTAAAATGTTTTATGCTCTAATCTCTTTAAATAGGACTAGATTCTTTGTGAACTCTAGTGGGTGTCTCAAGATGTATACGCTCCCTGCCCTTCAAGAAGACTCAGGCCTGCCTAAGCTTAAGTTCTGTGGAGCTGCCAACAGTAGTTCTTGGTATTCATTGAGCTGTGTGGCTACAAAATCCTTTACTACTGTTTGGAGGCATTCAGTTCTTTGTGAACTTTCTTTTCTGGAGATAATGGAGGTTGTAAATTCTGAACTAACCACCACTTTAAGATACTGAGTCAGAAGTTTTTTCTCTGGTTTGCTATTTCTACCTATCTTACCGTATTTATAGTTTCTTATGTCACTTTGAATAATTGCTTTGCCTCATTGATATATATATCCCTCAAGTAGATGATTGTTCCATGCCCAATTGACTAGTCTGTTTGTTTTCCTCAAGTTCTACATGCTTATCTCTCTTAATAATCCCTCAAAAATCAATGTGAGTTAAACTTGAAAATGTCAAAAAGTTAGAATCAATGTTTCCCTTCTGTAATGGTGATTTAGTCTATCACTTAGGGCATAGCACAGCAAATACAGGAAACCTGGATTGCATGTAAATGAAACTTCAGAGTTTTTAAGAACGTGGAAGAGGAAATAATTACAAATCCTGTCATGCAGGAAACGCTGCAAATATGGAGAATTCCGTATTTAATCCCATGATCAGTCTGCCCTTAATTGATCAATAAAAGGAAAATAAATTGAGCATTTAGTTTTCTGCTTGGCAGCTTTGTGTTTAAAAGTTAATTACACTTAGCTTTTTTGTGTAATGTTTCTCCGCTTGAACATAAATGTAATTTGATTATTATACTGCAACTTGCAGCAATTATAGAAGACCTAAAATACCTTCTACTTTTTGATGTACATTATACTGAAAAAAATATTAATGTTTACTTGCTTTTGAAATCACTTCAGTGTGGCTTTTCAGAAACTTTTCAGAAACTCTCAGTAACCCTGGCAGTACCTATAAAAAGGAGTTTTACTTCTCTGTAGATCCTGGATTTAGATCCTAGGTGTAGATCTTCCAGTCTTTTCTGCAGCCTACCAGATTGCTGGGAGAGAACTTTTCTTGTCTTCTGGTGGTAAGCTTCTTCATTATAGTATTACTAGTAAAATTTGCAGTTGATTACCGTGCTCTGTATATTACTGTTGAAAGACCAGTTAATCATGGGCAAACCTGAAGAAGACAAATAGGAAGCCTCAGTGCACATGGATGAATGAGATGACCTATTCTGGGACTTTCTGTCTCTACATTGCTCTGGCTGTAAGGCTGTGCCCTGACTTTGGTTTCAGAACACATGAAGGTATTTGCCACTGAATAATGAAAATGACTGCAGAAGAATGATAACCCTATAGACTGCAGAATTTTATTTCACATTTCTTAGGAATACAGACAGTTCTGTGGTCAGAGTGGAAAGACATATGTTTATTTCCTGTATTGTATAATGTATTGCTGTTACTGTATTTGAAATGTTACCTACAAATTATATTTGAAGAATTCTCTTCTAGAGGGCTACCCTAAAAAAACAAACAAACTAAACCACAAAAAAAACCCAAACAAAAGCGCACCAGAGGAAATAAGAGTATATTGTCACAAGCACAGAATTTCAGAATGGGGATTTAGTTTCTCAGCAATTAGACTAGATTGAAATGAACTGAAAATATATTGTTTTTTAAAATATTTTCCCTTAGGTAGGATGATTTTGCCCTAAGCCAAAATATAATATTTTATTTTTTCAATTAAAACTGTGCATATTTACTAATAAGACTAGCATAATAAAGTTGGGAGATTTAATAATGATGTTTTGCTTTTACATTTTGTTTAATGTTTGCAAAATCATCTTCCCTATAGTTCCCAATGGTGTATCGTTTACAGCACATTCTGTAATCACATTACTGATCTAATGAACATCTATCTCTTATTGTAATAAACTCTCTTTGTGTATAACCTCATTAATGTACTGAAATAGTGTCCCCTCTGGGTAATCCAGACAGTTTCATTGTAGCTCTAAAATTAGATGCTGTAGCAACTCCAACAGTGTGAAAACTGCCACTTCAGCTCAGATGATCACACGTTTCTTGCAATGGTTTGCAATTCAGGAACACACTGCAACTCGGTTCAAAATGAAGGCATTTTTGACAACAGACTGCAGAAATATAAATATGTAATAACAAGAAACTTCCTGCTCTTAACCACATTAACCTTAAAATACACAGAGCAGGTTCCATCTAGAAAGGAAGAGAAGTAGAATTTTATGTTATGAGTCTGTTTACAGGAAGTTATAACACGGCCATAAAAATTAAGTAAAAAGTAATACACAATCTTCACTGCACAAAAGTCGTGTCACAAGGCATTATTTTAGAATTTTGAACTGAAAAATAAATCTACAGTTCTGAGTTAGAGAATGGCAAAAATTATTACTTTATCTGTTCAGTAATTTATTTTAAGGTGCTGGATTTTCTTCAAGCTGTGCACTAGCCCAGAATATTAACAGCTGCAAGGAGAAGGACTACTAACGTTCCTACCTTGCTGAAGGGCTAAATCCATAATCCCCTCTAAGACTGATAAAGCAAAAAGAAACGAAAGGCCACTAGAGTTTTTTCATGTAATTATGAAATATTAAGGGGCAGATATTTTCTTAAAGTGTTAGAACTCTAGTTTTTCATGGGTTTCTCCTCCCCTGAAAGAACAAAAACTTAAGGAGCTGCTGTCATGAAAAACTATAAATGCATTTCAAAGACTTGAAATATACTTCTTCATATCAAATGGAATTGTTATGATTAGAAAAACAATCAGAACATTGTTCCAGCTGATTAAGAGATGAACCATCCAGCTATATTCATTGCTTAGCAACATGAATCAAGCTTTGCTGTTTTTATTTGACATGCGATACTATTTACTTGAAAGCTGAATTTTCATTCCTTGGTTTTCTGTATTTACAGATATTTACTATATTTTCAGTCATTGCTTTTGTTCATACCAATAATTTTCTTCAGATCCCCTACTCTTCATAACCAGTACTAACACTGACTGGCAGCTAGTGTTAAATTTCAGGTTACCAACTTACGACTTTTGACATCTAAATCACTACTTGTCAGTAGTGAAACAGAAAAATGGTGAGAGTTATAGAAAAATGCTGATGTGGACATACTTAAATAGGGACATTGCTGAGAGTTCTTCTTCCACCTTAATCATTGATGGATTAGACTGTAGGCCAATGATTCTCATCCCCTCCAGAGTAAATATGGTCTTTCCTATCCCCAGCTTGTTTTCTTATTCATCCAAGACCTATGCTGTTATTGTTTCACCCTGCAATTTTCCAGGATGACAGCAACTTGCCCCCCAAACTCTAGATAACACTGAAGATCAAAGGGTCTCTGGTGAAGCAGAGTAGCAGAAGAGCCTGAAGTACAACAGGGGATGAAGGACTTCATTGGCATTTGTGACTGAATAGGATGATGTCATGGCTGGCAAGTACCATGAACTCTGGAGTGGTTCCACCACCTATACTGGTGGCTAGGTTTGGAGGATGGTTGCCAAAAGATTGGTATCCTGTGAAGAGTGAGCCTATCTGATGCCAAGACATTGGACGGAGAGCTTCAGGATCTTCCTTTCTCTTGTTGGGTGACAAAGAACAGCAGCAACAGTGAGAAAAGGTTGGGCATGCCAGCAGGAGATAAGCAAAGCCATTGGCCCTCTTCACCTACAGCTAAATGTTCCACTGTCTTGCTTAACTGGGGACTCCTGCTGAAGACAACCTACCTTGGGAATAACACTTATTTGCTTCCTTGAAAGCCACGTACCCTCCTGGTGTCAGGAAGTACTGTCAAGGACATGGTGCTTTCTGTATTTCTTCATGCGAGGTTGCTGTAGGGGCAGTCCTTTACAGAAACTGACACCTTTCTGCTCCTCTGGTATTTAGTGAATATCTCAGAAAAAGACCTTGGGAACAGTCTCATTTCCAAGTATGGCTGTTGTGATTACTGATCATACATGGGGTTTTGTGCTTATGGAGCCCAGGGAACTAGCCTCCACTGCAATGCCAGGGCAAGGACGTGTCTGTCCAAATGTTCACTGGTTTTTTTTATTTTGTATTTTTGGTTAGCCAACAAACAACGTTTGAAAATTGAATATAGTTCTTGTTGTGTGATTTTCTTCAGAGTGGTTGATACACCTGTCTACACTAATCTAGTAAGAAGCTGTAAGTTGAAGTACTGCTTTTGAAAGGAATGAGAGAGATATGTTTAAGTAGTTTAATTCTTCCTTCCTTTATCTAATAGCCTTTTTTTTTTTTTTTTTTTCAGTGAAGGAAATACAAGTTGGCTCAAAGCCCCCAGTGAGATCACTGGATTTTTTTTTTTTAACTTGATAAGGATTGAAGATATAAATGGAGCTATAAACTTGTTACTATTTATAGCTTTTCCTCCTTTTTAGCCTTGCTATTTATGTTGATGATGTTATTAGATAATTATGGATGTTGGAAAGGAAACAATCAAATAGGTGGTGTTTAGATTGGAATGAAGAAAAACCATGCAGCAAAACTGTGGAAGAAATAGCTGCTGTGGTCCTGTCACTTGCATAGCATTAGGTCAAATGGAATGTGATATGTCTTGGGGCTATGTATTCAGAGCTTACATCTCAGTTCAGTCTTTTTTAAACAGCCAGCTCTATGAAACTAATGGAAAACAGGATTGTATTTGCATGCAGATCCCTGTGGAATTGCTGCTCGAATATCTGAGGAGTATGTGTCTGATGATATGTTCACAGATTGCTTTAAAGTAACTGGATGGGTTTTCCTTAAAATGAAAAAACTTGGGAAGTTCATACTGCAGGTTAAATAAGTAATCATTATTGAAATGGTTGGGCGTATTATATAAATGCTTGGACAGATAATAAAAATTGTTTCCTTTTTATTGCCAGTAAGGATAGTCTGTTAACTGTACTTTAATTTAGCTTCTTGGTATTTAAATAGTACTTTTGGAATTAAAAAACTGAGTAGGAGTGATGAGGTGTTCTTACACTTCTATACCTTATTGGTTAAGACTACCACTGGTATCTTTTGTTCAGTTCATAGATTGTAAGGCGAGAAAAGGCTATTGTAATTGTTTAGTCTAGGATCTTATATAACACAAGACATAGGACTTTCCTAAATTAATTCCTCATTGTAGAAAAGGGTTTTGTTATTTTTTAAGAAAAAAAATATTTTTGTGATTTATAAATTGCCTGTTATGGAGAATCTGTCTCAGTTCTAAGAAAGTTGTTTCAGCGGTTAATCACTCTTATTAAAGAAAGAAAGAAAAAAGGAAATCAAAGTATTATTTTCCTTTTAATCTGAATTCCTTTATCTAAAGTTTTGAGCTATCATCTCTTACTGGTCCTTTTTCAGGTAAAGGAATTAACCTATCCTCAGCCTGCTCTTTCTCAGATGTAGCCAAGAGAATATGATCAAGTACCCTTTAACCCTCCCTTTGATAAGCTATAGACATTGAATTCCTTCAGTCCTTTGCTGTTTTGTTTTCTAATCTGTCATCCTCTTGCCTGTTCCAAAGAAACCTCTATGATTTTTTTCACTAGCTTTCGTGAACTGTCTGTGCTAAAACTAGGCATTTCATTCCTGTTGTCATTCTAACAGTGCCAAATACAAGTATAATAGAATATCTCTACTCGTGTTTCCAGATTGTACTTTCAAGAAAGATATAAATCATTTTGATAGTGGTGTCATACTATCAGAAGCTCGTTTAAAGATGATTATTAGCCATGCTGCCAAATCTTTTCCATAATTTTGCTTCCCGGGAAAGAGTTTTTCCATCCCATTGGTAGGGCCTGCTCCAGGGTCTGCTCTTCAAAGGAGTGCAGAAAAGCTGGAATTCAGGAAAAATATTTAAAATCTACAAAACATATCTCCTAATGTGACTACTTAAAATCCATTCAATAGCTAGATAGCCTGTACTCTGCCTCAACCAGAAGCCATAGACTTGATTTAGAAATAATTAGATGAAGTTTTATGGTGTGCATTATGTAGAAGATTAGACATCATGGCTATAATGATACTTTCTGCTATTACTACTTCTATTTAAAGCAAAATATACTCTCTGAATAACAAAGTTGGGAGCAACATTTTCAGTGCTTTTATGATGTCGCTATAGATAGGCTATTTGATAGAATCATAGCAGAGACATTGTTATATTGCTGCTTAAGAACAGATATATTTTAATTATATTTTCATCACTTTATTAAGCTTAGTTTAATGGAATTTTGAGTCAATCAACTAGAAATGATTCTTTCCTGGCACAAAGCAAATGTTAATACTCTTCCAAATCCCCAGTGATATGCATTTTTTCTGAAATTGGAATTTGACTTTCGTTTGTTTGGGTTTTGTTCATTTTTAGCTTCCCAGTGAAGATACTGAAATATTTGTGAGTGCCTCACAGTGCTTATCATTGCTCGTTCAGCTGTATGGAGGGAACGGTCAGGAGAGTATGTCTCCAGAAAACATGGACAGTTTTGCTGAAGTACTGAAGTCCAAAAAAGATACACAACAACTGAAGCTTTTGTTGAGAATTGTAAAGAGACTGGTGAGTCGGCTTCTAAACATTTTAAAAGTCCATGTGTTTCTTTAGTATCACTGGATAATTTTTTGGCAGGTCTTTTCCTCTTAAAGTAAAAAAGAGTATAAAAGAATTTTGAAAACAAAGTATGTGAAGTTAAATTTCATGTCTTTAAATTTCAGTTAATTTCTCTGGAGAACATAGCCTTCTACACTTAAAACCTTACAAAATGATTGTTGGATTTCTCCTATTTCAGTTAAGCATTCAGTTATTTAAATAACTCATGTTATTTATATATTTGTTTAGTACTTCAGCTTTATGAAGTATTGGAACAATATTCTTAATGCCTTCTGAAATAACTAACCTTGTAGTGTTAAATAGCTGTTCAGAAACACAGTGCTTGATTTCACGGTAAATAAAATGCCATTTTGTACTCAAAACAGGTTTGGGCATAGACTGTTGACTTCTCATTCTCACCAAGCGATAGGGACCACTTCTGCTGGAGTGGTTGTACTGTAGAATGCCAATCAGTGGGAGTCGTGCAGGGACTTAGTCTGGTGATATTATTGACAGGTGGCAGTTTCAGTTCTGACATGCTCCGACATGGTGGCATGAGAGCAGCGTTATGTCTTTCAAGTAGCTTAGGTGGAAAACCTTCTGTATCAGTAATATTGTCTCGGATAATACGAAGTTTTTTATCTTTAAGCGTCTTGCTAAGAAGTTTGCCTGCATTGTCACCTTGTGTTGGTTGATTGCTTCACCCTTTACTCTCCAAGACCCAGAGTTTTCAATTAAAAGAGGGTAACTTCCCCAGTGTAAGAGGCAGAAGACACTTGAATTTTGCAAGTGCAGTGCTGTCTACTAGGGTAAGGCTATAATCAATGGCAGCAGGAGTTAAGAGGAAGTAACTCTTTTGTATAGCTCTCAGAGCTGTTCCTATCCTCTTTCTCCTGCCTACTGTATTTACATCACAGGAAAGTAAACACCATACCCTTTTTCCCAGTTATTCTCAGTCCTATCTTTCCCTAAAAGAAGCACAAATACATAAAATTAAAATTGATATGATGTTTAAAATTCATAATTTTGCTCATTCTTGACATCATCTCAGTTTTCACTCCTTTATCTTCTCATGCGCTTCCTGAAAACAGAATTCTAGCAAAGATTTTTTTAAAGACACTTCCTATTGATTTTTGCTTGTACCTGTGCTTTTCTTTCTGTGTAATTGTTGTGCTGTGTAGAACTGGCTTTTGCTTCTCCCCAAAAGCAGTGAGAGATAAGAGGCAACAGTGTGAGGAAAGGAAAGAGAAATGAGGCTGCAATATACATATCCAGCTTATTTAATTTTAGCATTAGCTACAGACTTGTTTCCTTTCCCTCCACTTTGAAGACTATGGTTCAAAAGTTGACCCAGTGTGCAGGATATTTAACACAGAAACTTCTGTTGACTATCTTAAGAGAACAAAGCTATGCTATCACCTTTTGAATCTTGCAAGTTCCTGTACTTTTAGATCTCTCCTTCGTATACCAGTGATACTGGTACTTAGGCATAGATTTTCTGTAATTATTTTAATGAGATCATAGGATTTCTTTTGAAAGCAGGGTTCATAGATAATTTGACAGATTATTTAATAAATCTTACATTATTTCTCGAAATCTTAAAAAGTCCTGTTCAAAGGAGATGATTATCTTGTCAAAATTGTCATAATCAGAAAAGACATTGAAATATAATCATATATATTTAAGAAGGATTCAGCCCACATCAGCTGTTCATGCTGAATTTTGAAGCCTAGAGCAGTGTTTTTCTTTTTTTAATATCTGAGCAATATTATAATAGAGGGATCATTAAATGCACCAATTTCCATTCTTGCCAATCAGTGCTTGTACAGAGAATCTTTCCAATCTGTGGTTACATTAACTTTGTTGCGTAAGCAATACCTGTGCCTGTAACAAGACAGGAATGTACAAAAAGAATTCAATGTGTTTATGCTATAGATGCCTTTATAGCATGTATTTCTGGAAATAAGGAAAAGGCACAGCAGTGTGACTAGTTAGTTTTGTCCAAGTGTTTCATATGACTCCAGTGAGCCAATGCAGACAGATGTCTTGATTTCAGTCTTCAGTTTAAGGCATGTCAGAGAATTGTTGATGTACAAGATGACCTTACCTTGATGAAGTGGAAACTTATATCTATGTCTTGTTTTAATTTAATAGTATTCATTCATTAAGTTTTATCTCCAGTGGGTGGAGGGGCTTTTTGGACAAAGTTGGAGGTTTGTTTTGAGTTTCTTTTTTTTTTAAATGGTCATTGTCAACTTCGACCAGCAAATTGACTGCAGGGCAATATAAACTTCTTGCAACACTTTCTTCACTGTTTTTTGCCCTACAATTTTGTTGTATTCATTTATTAAACAGAAATAAAGATATAGGCCAGACTGGGGCGGAGGGGGGGGGGCGGGGATCTTTGTACAGACTTATTAATGGAATCGCCATGAACAGCCCTTTTTACAGGCTTTATTTTGCTGTTAAAAGAAATCATTAGGAGTGAAAACCAGAAAAAATATGCTTTGAGCTAACTTTTGTAACTGTGTAAGGATCATTTAAAAGCTTTAAAGAGGCAGCATTGACGGTCATCTTTCTGTTTTTTTATAATCACCTCTTAGCTCTGAAAGCTTTTGGCTCTGTCAAGCCCAGGTTAACTAGTCTTTTTCAAGAATATTCTCTCACTGGCATTGATATAATGGACAGAAACTAAATAAAATTACTGAATCAAAGAAACAGGGTTTGGTTTGGGGTGGGGGGTGGTGGTGGTTTTTTTCCCCTTCAGCCCTTTTATTAACTCTCTTGTTCTGGTTGTTTCATCTTGGGTTAGACAATACTGCTATTCGGATATTCTTCATCTTTTTTAGCAGCATTTGTGTAACCAATCAGTGACGTCAGGAAAGTGATCTTGTCCCATTTTGGGGTTCTGGAAGCTTCTCCTACCACTCTTCATGGAAATCACTATCTTATCGCTTCATCTATTCTGGGAAGATATAGTGCGTCTTATTACAGCCCATTAAATCATCTAGATTGAAGTATTTCTTTATGAAGTGGAAGAAATTTTCATTTGGGAAGCAAATAGTTCAATTTTTGCCTGCTTTACTGAGAAGTTTTTCATTTCTCTTTTTCCCCAGAGGAAAGAAATCTACCTGCCATCTCAATTTATCATCTAGTATGTAATGTAAAGGCAAGTGATTATCACCAAAATTTTTATAGAGCTAGCCCATATCTTTCCACTGGACACATAATCACTGTGGGGTTACAGCTGGGTACTCACAAATAAAATGTTTCAGCTTTCAAATCAAGAGGAGACTCTTTTTTATTCCATATAGTAATAAGGAAAAATTCCTCTGAGAAAAATGAGTAAGCATCAGCCTTTAACAGGCAATTCTACACTCACTGTGGAGAGTGAACTTTTGTTCTGTGACTTTTACCTTAAGTACTTGTCAGAAAGTATATGTGAATTCTACCTAAGTCACACTTTTTTTCTTCTGATAGTCTTTCTAGAACCTCATTTTTCACTAGTTTGCTTATCATAACTGTCAAAAAGTTGTTCATCCTTTATTTGTGATCAACCAAGACATTTAGGATGTCATCTGCATGTCATATACCCTGTGGGGATACATATAAGGATTTCTCAAATTGTATTAGGCTGCATAGTAAAGATGTTAAGGGTAGAATGACAATACTTGAGCTGTGGCAAAGGTCCATAACTTTCATTAATTTCATTGCAGGACTATTGAACACTAATTTGCTTTCCCTGCCAGTTTGGGCCACAGCAGTGGCATCACTGTGTACCTGCAAGCAGATTTACTACCCTGTTTCCAATGAACCAAAGCCTGGGGAACCACTGGTCACTATGGCTGAAATACCATTCAGGTCATGTGTCCCTAAGGATTTCTGTCATGTAGATTAGTAATTATATCATCCTGAGTTTTATACAGAGATGTGCTGAGTTCATATCTCTTGAATTGACAGCTGTGTGTTTGTATATTAAAATATATGTATATATTTTTACTGTGATAGTTCCCAGATTAGGTCCTCATTATATTAATCATTGATCATACATTATGGGGAAAGACATTTAGAGCTTGAAGAGATATACAGTCCAAGTAGCACAAATGTTTGATTTAGGGTAGCAGTTCTGCAATCCGTCTGTAAGTCAAAATCCTTGCTGGAGATTTGCTCCTCAATAGATTCCCACAAGTACATCTACAGGGAGCTTCCCTCAAAGAAGGTGAAGCAAAATCCCAAGAGATTTTCCGACAGCATCCCTTTTACAGCTTCAGCTCCAAGAATTCAGAGCCACAAGGAGGTGCTTGTGCAGCAATTCCCAGCAGAGTCTGTTTTCCCAGAGTCTTACAAAGCTGTGGGAAGCAGTTGGCATATCTCCTGCTGCAAGAGCACAGCACTCAAATAGTCTGAATTAGCTGGAGAAAAACTTCTTGTGCATCTTCCTCCTAATCTGAATCTTTTAAGTGTGCCTTTAATTAATTTCATTAATTACTAAGGTAATCCATAGTAGTCCATTGCTCAAAGAAATAATTTTATAACAGGGATGCTTGTTAGACTGTGAATACAATACTCACTTGTGGGTTGCTGACATGTATAGGTATACTCACTGTAAATGCACAGTTGTTATATGTGTTTTCCTTAAATTACGCATCTTTTTAAAATCAGGATGACTCTTACATGAACAATTTCTATCCTTCATAAGTGTTAATCTTTTATTTTCAAGTTGTTACCAAGCCTGCATCCCTTTTTTATAGACCATCTTTTGTTGGCTTCAGTCTAATAGAATAATGTCCTCAGGTAGGATGGACCATTTCATTAGACACAGACAACTTAAGATCCCCCAAGAAGAAAAAACTAATCAGCATTAAGATACATCATGCAGATCATAAACAGGATGGGTTTCTCAAAATGCTTTGAAGCAAATACATGGGAAGGATGACACCTCTTCACCCTTGCCACCGTGTGGGGAAGCTCCCTCTGTTTGCACACTTGGACAGGCCTTTGGTTTAGGGTTTGAATGCAGTTGGAGAGAGTCTCTGGAGATGAGAGATGGGGAGGTTTCCAGCGCCCGCTGTTGCTTGCCAGCCTTCCGCCATGGCACTTCCAGGCCCTGCCATACCCTGGCAGATGGAAAGAAAGTGGGCTGGGGGAATTGCCCCGTCCCCAGGGGCGAGGGGAGCAACTCTCCTCCTATTCTTCCTCCATTTCTGGGTTTTAATCTAGTCACAAAGTAAGTTTTTTAAGTATAGCCTTCTGAATTTTGCATATGGTGTGATTGAAATACAATCTAATGGCACTCCTTTTTATAAAAAAAGTTACAATGTCCCTGATGAATATTAAGTCAGCAGGGATATTTGTGAGTTGGAGTTGCTAGGGCAGGCCATTGCTATTGGTCAAGAAGCAATATATTGAGTTTACAGTGAAGAGTTAAGAAAAACTGACTTAAATTACTCAGAAGATGAATGCAGCTAATCACAACTACTCTAATACAATTTGAACAATTATTTAAATAGAGCTAGTATAGTGTAATTTAAAGAAATTCAGCATTTGGTGGGCATAGTGCTCCTGTGGCACAACCCCTTTGCTGTACTTTGTTGTTTACTGAACAGAGAATTGAGCCAATACTGATTAATTTTCCTGAGTAATTTGGATTTTTTTTTTTTTTTTTTAAATCTCACTAAGGCTGTATTTTGATCTTTGTGTTCAGTTTGTAATTTCATATGGGCTCTACCAAATTCTCATGGAAATGAAATATTGTACTTTCATCATTTAGACCCTGATGGAAGATTTTTTTTTTTTTTTTTAAGCTTAGTAAAGCATTTTCAGTAGCACTTAGAAGGAAAACATTTAGTCAATGAAAGTGTAATTTTTGAATAGTCAAAACTTAATAATATTCTCAGTTTTTTCTCAGACATTCTACAAGCAATACCAAGTCCTAAAATATGGCTTTAGTTTATAATAAGAATAACATAGCTTTTCAAAAAGCACTTTTTTTAAAGTACTGTATGAAAATGTTATTTGTATGTCTGGTAGTACTTACAATGTCCAGATGTGAGAGGGATACTGTAGCTGATAATCATTTGAGATCCCATGGCATTCTTTATAGTAGTATACATGGTTAATTTTAACTTGACTCATTACATTCTATTTATTGAAATCCCGGACACAAATTTTCACTGTATAGGTCTGATAAGAATTTTCATTTTTAATCTGAAATGGCTAGATACTGTTTCACCTTAGAGGCATGTTTATGCCCTGTGTGCCTGGCTTATGTATCTTGTGAAGGGCTAAATTCAGGCTCATTTACACTTTGTGTAACTCATGGAGTGTTTTCAGGATGCTGAGTAGTAGTACAATATGTTAACACTGTCCTTGACTTTCTCTTTCTTTGAGATTTGCACTCTATGGTTTCTACTGGAAGAGAGGGAAGAGTATTTTGGTATTTAGATTTACACGCTTGGTTACAGCACTGAAAGAATTTTAATACGCCTTTTCTGTTTCTGATTAGCCTTTCTTTTCATTTACCTCTTTGAATTTTACAATATCCTCCTTTCAGTTGGCAAAAATTCTCAAGCGCATCATTCTGAAGTTATATACTGATGGGTTTTTTCCAGTATATCCTTCTGTCTTACGAAATGAAACAGAACAAGTATCCATGGGTAAGTCTCAGTCACAGATATGTAGTCCCTGGAATTCTTATTTTCCCCTATCTTGTCGCTTTTGATCCTGTCCAGAAGTTCTGTGGCTGATACCAGATTGCAGAAAACTTTGCTATTTTTTGACCCAAAGCACTAGATGGTACAGGAATGCTCTGCTTATTTCTTCTCATAGAAAAGGCAAATATTTAAATCTCTATAAGATTGTCCAGGCTTATAGGATCACTTATTTCTGGCTGTGTCAGAATCTTCTTCTGCTGTGTAAATTTTGTACTTCTCTGACTACACTTGCTGTAATTCACTTTGTTGGTGTGGTTTGTATCCCTGTGTACGTATAACCATAAACACAGTGTATTTTCTTTTTGTATGTGACTTCAGGTAGTCTTAACTCAAAGTGTCAAGAAATTCTTAACAACTGTGAGAATTAAAATTTTATTTTAATTGGATCTAAGCTGAGATTTGTTTTTTTTAGCTGATCACTGGAGTCCACAAGCTTGTTCTGTTCAAAATACTAGGCTTCATATAACCTGTGGTAAAATCAGAACATTAAGTAGTGATATATTAAGTCAGATGGTGAGGAATTTTTTATGCAATTAACTTACCATTTTGGGGGTTATATAGGAGTTTGTATAGCTTGGAAGCTTTCGGTTAAGGAAATATTTACTGGAATTTCGAATTTTTTATGTGATTTAGGTCCCACCTTTTTGCAGCTGGTGATAGGTCTGGAATATCCATGGTTATCTTAATCCAGAGGTGCAGTTTTGTTTTACACATTTACACATCTGCAATGACTAATTTGCTGTCAGTGTTTTACTGTAACTGTGAAGCGCTTTCTCTGTATCAGAGAGCATGCTATCCTTTGTCTGGTATTTCCACCACATAGACAAACACCTACTTTGCTAGCAAATCATATATTGAATTCTCCCACTCCCAACCCAAAAGTTAAAACAGAGGCCTATTTGAATGGCTTTCCTTCATTTTTCTTTAGTGTTTGTTTGAAGCTGACAACTTTCTCATATATAGCTGGATGGCTCCTACTTTTGCTGCTTTCTGGTTTGTTCTAGTAGCTTTATGTTTAAAATTACTCACCTACCCTCATAAGCTACTGTCATGTTTAATGTTTGCAAAATATTTTATGGTCCTCAGATAAGGAGTAGTAAATATCAACAACAATTTCTTAAGAGGATCTATCAACACCAATTAAATAGGATTAAATTATTAAAAATAGTTTCTCAGCTTGAATGTTAATACCAGGTTGCACATATTTTCAGGTTCGGTAGCATTAATGGGAGCATATGAGCAGTAGTTGCTGCTTTCATCAGTGTTATAACTGAATTGCATTAGTGCCTGTAGACCAGGATCTCATTGTGGTAATCTCAATGCAAGCACAGTAAAAAGTCATTTCTTGCTCCAGAGAACAATCCAGCTTGTTTCCTGTATTCAAAATAAGATCAAGGAATTGCCTGAAAGTGACTCTCCCTAATAGGAAATAATTTGACACAAAGATGACCATCCTGGATAAAACAGATCCTTCGGCAATGTTCAGTTCTGTGCAAGCAGGAATGGGAATTTAGCTAGTCACTCCTGATTATTAACACAAAATTATCTTCATTTCATTCCAAATTTAAATTCTTATGGTCACAGGAGTGTTTAAAAATCTATAGTCTTCATATGAGGCCATTACCAGAAAGTAAAAGACCTTTGAAAGATTTTCGTTGCCCATGTTAAAGATGAGATACAGGTACGCATAGAAACCAGGTTTACTGTGACTTTTTGCAAACTCATATTGCAAACTCTTCAACAAAACCTCCCTTTTTTATGACATCTATTCTCTTAAACTCGGTCTCCTTGCTGACAAGTTTACTGAGGGTGAAATAGACAGTTACATTTCAGTGTGTAAGTAAAATTTTAACTACCATGTACCAGGAGTAAATCTAATGTAGGAATTAAGATTCCCTACTGGAAAGAAGTGGTCCTTCCTTTGACTTCAAAATCACCTACTACTGGACAGTTAGAGTAAAAAGTCTTGACATACCCTCTTCATTAATCCTCGGTGCTCCCTTATTTTCCTTGCCAATGTTTCTACCTGTTGGTTTTTGAATATGTTTCAATTTCTGCACTTTAATACGGCATCTGACAAACATTAGCTGTGTTTCACTTTGTCTGGATTTTTACCCTCTTCATCTTATAAGGCTGGCGTGCTGCTGAGAAGCTGGTGTTTTCAAAAATCTTGCTGTGAGCAAATCTGCAGGTCACACAGAGCTCAATTTAATAGCCAGTGTATGGCTGCAGATAAACAGGGTATATAGTTGAGTGCTTAAAGGGGTATATTGTAGAGGGAGACAGTCCGTGGCCCACAAGCTGTGAGTATGTGGGACTGAGGCACATGGATTAGGCAAAGGAGACAAATAGACTGATAGGGCATTTCAGATACGGGTTGTGTGTCGGATGGAAATTGTGAGTAAAAATATGACATAGATATGACGAAAGTATGCTGGTTGTGATGATGATACCAAGCAATATGACCATTTGAAGCAAAAGAAAGGCAGTGTCTAAGGAGTTAGAGATTGTTGGAAAGAGCAAGGATTAAAATTATTTTAGAATTACTGGTGAAAACATACATACAATCAAAGAAAACAAAACTTTTAAAGTTTTTCCCTGGATCTCTCATGTATCTAATGGTTGGTTGAAGTATTCATTAACAATAAGTGCATACTTTTAAAGTTCCCCAACCCAACAAAGGGCCCATGCCCTGGCAATGATAACCATATCTGAGCTTTATGAACATGGTACTGCACAATTTCAGATGACTCCGTGATTCATGTAAGTGGTCTGAAACAAGGTTATGTTTAAAAATAGCATTTGTGTGCATTAAGGTTAGGCTTTCAGTAGATTTCTACAGTAACTGACACCCCTCCCCAAGTTCAAACAGTGGTTCAATCTGGTGTCTTCAGTGATGAAACCTCCACGCTTTAAATTATGAAGACTCTACTAGTTAAACATTTATAAAATGCCCAGTGCTGTCACTTATTTAAACTATTAAAACATAATGTTTTTATATGAACATCATTACAAATTTATAACAAATGTAATTTGTGGTGATGCAGTGATCTATGGGCTGTGAATTACTGTCCTTAACTTCACACAGCAGATGCTTTCTCTGGGATGCAATGCCTAGTTGATGAGTTCATATGATGCAGCATAAGAATATCTCATAATTTGCATACCAGCTCTACTCTGCTTATAGAGCTTGCTTTTTTAGACCGTTCAAGGGGCATTTTAAGAGCAATGAAATTGACATGCAATCCTCAGTCTTGTCAAAAGCAGATGATTACTTAAATCCTTTAGTAGCAATAAAAGCGTACTTCTTCCAGAGATATGTAGTGTTCATTTAGAAATGGATCAACAGATGCATGTAATTTTATAGTCTCGAATAGCTCCAATGATTTAAAATTCATTTTTTAAGGAAATATGCTGGTGTACTTAATTGCAAGAGAACTGTTGTAGAGCATAACCCCAGTATAAGTTGAAAAGTCAAAATGGTATGTTCCATAGTGCATAGTATTGTACCTTGTGGATGAAAATCTGATCTTTGTGCTGTAAATCCTTGTTAATTGCCATTAATAGACTTACTGCATATTAGAATAACATCAGAAAAAGATAATTTATATAAAAACCTGCCCCTATCTGTGCTAAACAAAATGTGTGTATAAAAATCTGCCATGTATACATGACGTGAGGTATGTATATGTGATGTGAGGTATGTATGCTAAACAGTGGAGTCCACCAGACTAATAATTTAAACCAATTACATTATTTGTAACTGCAATTTACTATTGTCCCATTTTGTCACTGAAAAAAAGAAGAAAGAATCGAGGTAGAATACCTTGTGCTCATTCTGACTGAATGCTTCCTTTGTGGCTTTTCATGCAAGAGGCCAGTGGTTCCAGGGAAGCGCTGGCGCAGGGCTCTCTGCGTGTCCCCCAGGCAGGGGTTTTCCCCGCAGTGGGCCTGGGGAGATGGAAAGGCAGGATTTCCCAAGGGAGCTAAGCCCAGTACTGCTGGTCCTGGGTGCTGGAGCAGAAAAGCTCTGCAGAGCTTACTGGTAAAGCAGCATTTATTCAGCCCTAAAATTTTAACTAAGACCCCTCAGTGAGTAGCTGTGTGTTACTTATTCTCATTAGAGCAGAAGTCTACACAAAGCAGATTAGTTAAAAACAAAACCACGTTAATCTTCTACAATTGAGCAATTCCCATGGAAATGAGTATATGAACACATCTTCATACTGCTACTTTTCTTCAAAGTACTACCAGTACTTAAATACTATAAAAGGTAATTTTTAGCATACGTGATAAAATAACAAGTTTACATAAAGCATAAAAGGATTTTTTTTTTAAAAAGATCAGGGCCCTCTTTTGTCATTTTAAACTGTTAGTACAGTTTATATATTTGCAATATAAAAGGGGGTATATTCACAAAATGGCACACAATATTTATTTTCAAAGTCCATAACTATAAGATGGCTAAGAGTAATTTCTGCCCCATATATCAGTCAGTTATGTGTGGCCCTGGCTCTGCTAATATAGCAATATTTCTTTTGGTTTGGTGAGGAAAATTCTTATTGCTGAAAAGCAAATTACAGCTGTCATTGAAAGACTTAAATAATATGCCCTCAGGATTGCTCAAGTGGACTGTTGCTCCACTGAGGAGCTCTGATGACATCAGAGAGATGCTCATGCAATTTATTCATGTAATTGTAGTTCCAAGATGGAATATATATTACATTTTGAAGGTGATGTTCTTCAATAACGAATGATTTTATAGACTCTTCTAGTCTCTGTATCACCTTCACCATTCTATTTGTTAGGATCCTTTTCTTGATATGTCTTTTATTCTACATTTCCACCTCTACTTACGTGTTTTTGCTTCTTCGCTCAGTTCCCTAACCACATGCTCCTGATTTTTTCTTGAAACTTACTTTTTTTCTTTTAAATGAAGCTGAAAGCTTTGTGGGAATTGATGTTGAAATCTGGAGGAGCAAGAATGTTAAAATGCCTACTCTCATCTTACATTTTGACCACTGCAGGTTTCAACAAGATCCTCTTACTCTTCTTGCAGCTTCATACTTCAATTTTGCATAACTATTTATGATCTAAAGAGTACATAATTACATTAGCATACTGTTATGTGCTTGTGTGTGTACACCTATTAGGCTTATCTACTGTTCTGTAATCCTTTAAAATTTTCTCATTAAATTATAACTTCTCTTATTTTTTAACATTTCCATCTACATAATGGCAGAAAGTTTTTAAAATGGCTAGGATTTGAAATACCTTAATTTTCCAAATTTAGTTGCAGAGTTTCCAAAGGAAATCTAATTTCCTGAAAGTACTAATTACTTACTCCTGAATATCAGGCCTATAAAAAGTTTCTCTGATTTGGCATCCCAAATGCCAAAGCGGACCTGATGCCGCGCTTGCAGTACACAAAGTATGTATGTCTGGTCTAGGGGCCACCACATAATGCAAGCATCACCTTCATGTCTTAAGTTGTACCTTTTGTACTAGTACAAATGATTTCAGACTGAACAAATGTTTCCTAATGCCAGCTGTAGAACAAAGGACAGAAGAGAAGGGAAACTTGTTGCCTGTATTTAATTATATATTTCCAGGTGTAAGAAAGACCAGCCCTTAAATTCAGTGATGGTGCTGGAGTTGCACATTTTGGCTTTTGGTTCACCAGGACAACAATCCTGAAGAAAACTTTAGGGAAACAGGTTCTATATTTCTTACATAATTAATATATTGCTAGATCTAATGCTTGAAATATTGAGATGTCTTATGAGAGAGTTGTCACAGCTTTCATATAAAACTAGAAAAGTCAAATAAAGAAAACTATAGTATTTTCTGCCACTCAAATGGCTTGCAAAGCTCATTATTTTCATATTATTTTCCTGACATTAATCTTTTCACTAAAAGCATGTGGTTGAAAATAGAGGGATAATTAGCATTAGCCCATTTATGAGAAACTGCTAGTGACAGAAGCTTATTTATTGTTGTATACAATTAAAACATGATGCGAACACATGAGAATTTACATTAAAACAAGATTCCGGCTTGTCAGCAGTTTCCTTTGTTCAGCTGTGTGTTTATTAGGCTACAGTTGCTCACCTACTTTTATATGAGTTTATAATAATAGTAGCAATGTCTTCATTATTGGAGATGTTTAAACCAGCTTGATTACACAATATAAAATTTAAAAATATATCTGATATAATCTTTGTTAAAGAACTAGATCTGGAAGTAAGATTATATACCAACAACAACAACAAAAAAAAGACCTTCTTGTCTCATCTCTTTATTGTTTTGGGGTGGTGGTGGTTTTTTTTTTTTTTAGTCCTTGCAGTAAGTGTTGTTTATGCATAGCACCTAAGGCGATTTATGCAAATCATTTTGCTGTTTTATTTGGACAACTTCAGTGCATCTACAAATAAACAAGTTGAGACCTGTCAGAAAAAAAAGCACATGCATTTTTTTTTTTCCTAATTCCGTCATTATACAAAGTGATTTCTGCGGCATAATAGTTGGTCTTAGTTTATGTATTTACGGGTCTTCGGGACTCGTAGTCCTGTTATTAAGAGGGTCAGCTTCTTTATGTTCCTTGGCATAGATAAACTATGGGGGGAGGTCACGGTGAAATACCTGCACCCTTTTCTGGCTCCTGTAGCTGTATGGGCAGTATTTTAGAGCCTACAAAGAGGAAAGCAAAGGTTTCCTCTGTCAGTAGTGCCCTGCTGATACACAGCATCTGAAGGAAAACAAGGCAAGATTCAGGGCCCTTAGTCCTGTCTGGCCCAGAGGTGTGGTGAAGCATAGAGGAGCCATCAGCAAGTCCCAATAAGAAGATGTAAAAGAAAGTTCTGGAAACCTTCCTGCAGCTTTCTAAACTGAAAGGTTTTGTGCTTTCAGGAGTAAAATAGGGCCATCATGTCTTCAGTGTGCCTAAGGGACGTATCAGCACTATTAACTTGTGCTGAGGTGGTTCACGTTGTTCTCCAAAACAGTCAGAGAAAATACTGATTCTATTAATTTCATGTATTTTTTTGCAGTCACTATGTGCAAGTCTAGCTATCATGTGAACTTTCTGAGAAGATAGGTATCGACTTGCACAGCTTTCGTGCTGGCTGCATGTCTTTTCTAGCTGTCGTTGTATTTCTGTCTAGAGGGTTGTATTTCTCATACTCAGCACTGTGCATAGACATAGAGTCATAGCCTGTGACTTTGAACTGAATCTTAGTCTGGTTTTCTGGAGCAGAAGCAGGATGAATGAATGAACAAGGACTTTGGTTGCCATCAAAATTAAGACCTTAAGCATATGCTTCAGGTTCGTTAACGTGAACAGAAAGAACTGTGCTTAAGTGGTTTCTTGTGACTTTCCTGATGGGAAGCAAAATTTCCTTTCTTCAGCTTGCTAGTAGTCTGTAAAAAGGTCCTTTACATCCCCACAACCATGCTTGTTACTTTTGCTACAGCTGGAAAAGCAGCACTCTCTTACTTGTTTCGGAAGTGTTCAGATACTACTGGAGCTATGATAGTAGTCAGCCCAGCATGTACAGCAATGGAATGCTTCCTGCTACCTTCAGTATGCACTGTTTAAATTACTAGTATATTTTTTAGTTCTGGAGTTGATGAGGAAAGGGATAACTCTTTGCTTTCTGTTACTTCTGCTGTGATTTCCTTTGGAGAAAAGTTGCCAATGTACCATAAAGTCTCACTGCCCCATATGAACATTTAAATTTGTTTTAAATGCCAAGCAGCACTTAAAACTGTGGTCTAGATTCATCACTTCTGATTTTAACAACACATATCTGCTTTTTTTTTTACCTAAATGTGTTATCATTGACATTGGTTTAAATGGGTTATGTTCTCATAAATTATTATTTCATATACATAAAATAATTTATGTAAGAATAGCTTGATGGTCTAATGCAAAAATTATGTCATTTCTTGTTAAGTAATTACAGGTGTCAATAATTTTCTAGAATTATACCACATAATACACGATCATCTCCTTATAGTACTTTCCTAATTCATCTCTAGTCTCAAAACCATCAGGCTGAATATGTGAGCAGAAACTCCTGAGTGACACTGTTTGCAGTTTGCCCTCTGATGGTGTTTTTACCTTTGCAGCTTTTGCTCAAATCTGGTTATTAATTTTAAAATGTGGAACAGCTCATAATGATCATTATACACTCCTCTGAAGTCACAGAGAAAAAAAGCCACAAATGTTTTGATGTTCTCACATTGGAAAACTGAGGTTTAAAAAAAAATCCATAGTTTTAACACTGTAGAAATTGCTCACTAATGACAGTTTAATCATAGGGTTAAAACTGACTGTGATCTAAAGCAAAGAAGGAAGGAAGAGGAGAGGCAAGAAAAGAACAGATAGAACTATCACTATGCAAGAGCATCTGACCTTAACCTTGGATAGCAGAATTAACTTGGGAGGGATTTTTGCTATCCCTTTGTCCTAGTTTCAGCTGGGATAGAGTTAACTGTCTTCCTAGTAGCTGGTACGGTGCTATGTTTTGAGTTCAGTA
>JANHGO010000053.1:29399634-29426071 GCA_024606505.1 Aquila spilogaster
AGGAGAGGTGTTCCATCCCTTGGATCATTTTTGTGGCCCTCCTCTGGATGCGCTCCAACAGGTCCATGTCTCTCCTGCACTGAGAACTTCACATCTGGACACAGTACCCCAGGTGAGGCCTCACTAGTGCAGAGCAGAGGGCCAGGATCACCTCCCTCTCCCTGCTGGCCACTCTTCTTTGAATGCAGCCCAGAATACGGTTGGCTTTCTGGGCTGCAAGGGCACATTGCTGGCTCATGTCCAACTTCCCATCCACCACTACCCCCAGGTCCTTTTTGGTGGGAGCTGAGTGTTATCCACAAACTTGCTGAGGGTGCACTTGATCTCAGTGTGAACGTAATTGACGAAGATATTAAAGAGCATGAATCCCAGATCTAAGCCCTGAAGGACACCTCTTGTCACTGATCTCCATGCAGACATTGAGCCGTTGGCTGCCACTCTCTGTGTGTGATCTTACAACCAGTCCATCAAACCGCTCACCTATCAAATCTGTATCTTTCCAATTTGGAGAGAAGGATATTACAGGGGATCGTGTGAAAGGCCTTACTGAAGTACAGATAGATGATATCAGTGGCTCTTCTTTTGTCCAAATGCAGTTACACCATCATAAAATGGGACAAGGTTGGTCAGGCAGGACTTGCCCTTGGTGAAACCATCTGGTTACCCCATAACACCTCACTGTGATATTGCTGTGATTATATTTGAAGTCTTGTCTCTGAAATGTATTTGAAGAATTCTCTTTCACAAAGGTATCTTAACCAAGCAACCAAAACAACAGAGGAAATAAGAATATAATGTTATAAGCACAGAACATAAGGATAGGAATTTAGTTTCTCAGCAGTTAGACAAGACTAATATGAACTGAAAATACACTGTTTAAAAACTATTTTCCCTGAGGTATAAGGACAAAATTTTTGCCCCAAGCCAAAATATATTGCTTTAATTTTAAACTGTGCATATTTACTAATAAGAATAGCATAGCACAGGTAGCAGATTTAATAGTGGTGTTTTGCTTTCACCTTTTGTTTGATGGTGGTAGAATCATCTCCTCTATAGTTCCCAGTGGTGATTCCTGTACCACACTTTCTGTAATCGCATTAATGATTTAACGAATATCTATCTCTTATTGTAATAAACTCTCTTTGTGTTTAACCTCATTAATGCACTGAAATAGTGTCCCCTCCGGGTAATCCAGACAGTTTCATTGTAACTCTAAGATTAGATGCTGTAACAACTCTAAGGGTGTGAAAACTGCTGCTTCAGCCCAAAGGATCACACATTTCTTGTAATGGTTTGCAATTCATGAACACACTGCAACCGGGCTCAAAATGAAGGTGTTTTTGACAACAAACTACAAAAGTACAGATGTATAATAATAAGAAACCTGCTTTTCAGCCCATTAACCTTTAAGATACAGAGAGCAGGTTCCATTTAGAAATGAAGTAGAGTTTTACATTATGAGCCTGTTCACGGGAGGTTGTACGTTGGCCATAAAAATGAAGTAAAAGTAATACAAAATCTTTATTGCACGAAAATCTTGTCTTGAGGCATTATTTTAAACTTTTGAACTGAAAAAAATATATATATCTACAGTTCTGAGTTGTAGAATGGCAAAACCGATGACTTTAGTCATTCCTTCATTTATTTTAAGATGCTGAATGGTTTTTCAGGGTGCATGCTAGCCCACAATATCAACAGCTGCATGGAGAAAGAGTAGTAGTATTTCTACCTCGCTGAATCCATAATCCCCTCTAAGGTAAAGCAAAAAAAGAAATGAAAGCCAACTAGAGTTCATTCTTGTAATTATGAAATATTAGGGTGCTGATCTTTTCTCAGAGAGTTAGAACTCCAGTTTCTCATGCATTTCTCCTCCCCTCAGAGAATAAAAACTTGAGTAGATGCTGCCACAAGAAACTGGAAATGCGTTAGACTTGAAATATGCTTCCTCATATCAAATTGAATTGTGATTAGAAAAATGATGGCATTATTGCAGCTTATTAAGAGATGGACCAACCACCTATATTCTTTTGTCTAGTGTTATTATTCTGGCTTTTCTGTTCCATTAGGCATGAGATACTGTTTGCTTGAAAGCTGAATTTTCATTCCTTGGTTTACTATCTTTATTTATTATATTTTCAGCCATCGCTTTTGTTCATGCTAACAATTTTCTTCAGATCCTCTGCTCTTTATTGACCTTAATGAAAGTGCTAACACAGACTGGCAGCCAGTGTTACGTTTCAGGGTACCAGCTTATGACACGACATCTGAATCGCTACTTGTTAATAGTGAAATAGTACAATGGTAGGAGTTATAAGCATGTACGCATAAGCATTTTTCTCTGTATAAGTACATTGCCGAGGGAAGGTTCTTTTCCCTCCTTAATTATTGGTGGACTGTACGCTAATACTTAACAGCCACTCCAGAGTAAATCCTGTCTTTTCTGATCCCAGATTGTTGTCTTTTTCTTTCAAAACCTTTGCTGTTAATGTTTTACCCCACAGTTTTCCAGGATGACAGCGACTTGCTCCCCAAACTGTAGGTAACACGGAAGCTCAGAGGGTCTCTTGTGAAGCAGAAAAGCCTGAAATACAACAGAGGATGAAGGACGTTATTAGCATTTATGTCTGAGTAGCATGATGCCACAGCTGGCAAACAGTGTGAACCCTGGAGTGATGCCGGTGGCTGGGTTTGGAGGATGGTTGCTGACAGCTTGATAACTTGTAAAGAGCGTGAATGTCTGATGCCAAGACATACTGGAAGGAGATTTTCAGGGTCTTCCTTTCTCTTTTTTCCTTTTGTGGGGAAAAAGGCCAGCAACAACAATGGTATAAGGTTGAGTATGCCGGGAGGAGGCAAGCAAAACCATTTTGTGTTTGTTCATGCAAGGTTCTGTAGGGGCAGTCCTCTGCAAAGACTGACACCTTTCTTTTCCTCAAGTTGAAGTTTAGTGAATATCTCAGACAAAAGACCTTGGGAAAAATCTTACTTCCGAGTATGGCCACTGAGATTATGGATTGCAGATGGAATTTTGTGCTTATGGAGACCAGGAAGCTATCCTGCACTGCAGCTATCCTACATGGCAGCACCAGGGCAAGGACAAAATCTGTGCAAATGTTCACTGTTTTTGATTTAAAAATCTGTTTTTTTTTAAGTTATTCAACAAATCACACTTGAAAGTTTAATACAGGTCATATACTGTGGTTTCAGGAAGTTATTAGTTTCCCTTTTTAGACTTACCCAATAACCAACTGTTAGTTAGAGAGTGCCCTTTTCAAACAGGAGAAGAGCGATACTTTAAAGTAATGTAATTTTCCCTTCATTCATCTAGTCAAATTTTTCTTCAGTGGAGGAAGTAAAAGTAAACTCAAAACCCCCAGTGAGATCAGCAGAATTCTTTTTGGCTTGATAAGGACTGAAGATATAAGTAGAGCTATAAAGCTTGTTACTGTTTATAGTTTTTCCCCCTTTTTACCCTTCCTGTTTATGCTGGTGATGTTATTTTATAATTCTGGATATTGGAAAAGAAACAATCAAATCTGTAGCACCTAGACAGAAATGAAGAGAAAACATACAGGATGAGAGATGTGAAAGCAATAGCTGCTGTGGTCCTGTCACTCGCATAGCACTAGGTCAAATAGAATGTGATATGTCTTGGGGCTATGTATTCAGAGCTTACATCTCAGTTCAGTCTGTTTTAAACAGCCAGTTCTGTGAAGCTAATGGAAAGCAGATTTGAATTTGCATGCAGATCCCTGGGGATCTGCTGCTTGGGTATTTAAGGAGTATTCTTCTGATGATATGTTTCCAGATTATTTAAAGTAACTGTATGGGTTTCCCTTAAAGTGAAAAAGCTGGGGAAGTTCACGCTTCAGATTAAATAAGTAATCATTACTGGAATAGTTTGGGGATATTATATAAATGGTTGGGCAGGTTGTTTCCTTTAAATGGTTGGTAAGGACGGGCTGTAACTGTACTGTAATATAGCTTTGTGATTAGATCATATTTTTGGAATTAAGAAACTGAGTAGGAGTAATAAAATGTTTTCACACTTCCATACCTTATTGGTAAGAAAAACAGTGTTATGTTTTGTTCTGTTTACACATTGTAAGGCCAGAAAAGGCTACTGTAATCATGTGCTCTACTATCTTTTATAACACAAGATGTAGGACTTTTCTGTGTTAATTCTTCACTATAGCAAAGAGGTTTTTTAAAATTATTATTATTTTAGGAAAAGAAGACTATTGTGTTACAAAAATTGTAATGGAGGATCTGTTTTAGTTCTGAGGATGTTGTTTCAGTGGCTAATTGCCTTTATTAAAGAAAGAAAGAAAAAAAAGAAAATCAAATTATAATCTTCTCTCTATTCTGAATTGCTTTAGATAAAGTTTTGAGCCATCATCTCTTACCAGTCCTTTTCCATGCATAGAAATTAACCTATCGCCAGCCTCCTTTTCCTCACATAGAGGAAAAGAATACAGTCATAGTGCCCTTCAGCCCTCCCTTTGATAGGCTATATGGATTGAGTTCTTTCAGTCTTAAGCTGTTAGGTTTTCCAGTTCAATCTGTCATCCTCTTAACTGTTCCCAAGAAATTTCTATAAATTTTTCATTAGCTTTACTGAACAGCGTGCACCAGAAGTAGGCATTGTGTTCCTGGTGTTATTCCTCCAGTGCCAAAACCAAGCATAATGTAATTTCTCTGCTTGTGATTTCCAGATTGTTCGTTCAAGAAAGATAGAAGTGATTTTGATAGTAGTGTCATACCACCAGGAAGTCATTTAAAGATGTCTAGTAGCTGTACCCCTAAATCTTTTCCAAGATTCTGCTTCCCAAGAAAGAGTTTCTCCATTCCATTGCTAGGACCTGCTCCGATGTCCACTATTCAAAGCAGTACAGAAAAGCTGAAATTCAGAAAAGAGCTCAAAAAAAAATTCAATCTGCAAAATACACCTTCTAACGTGACTTGTTTAAATCCTTTAAATCCTGGATAGCCTGCACTCTACCCCAACCAGAAGCTATAAACTTGGCTTAGAAATAATTAAATGAAGTTTTACAGTGTGCATTATTCAGAAGATTAGATACCATGACTATAATAATACTTCCTGATCTTACTGCTTCTATTTTAAAGCTAAATATGTGATCTGAAAATAACAGAGTTGGGAGCAACCTTTTGAGTGCTTTTACGATATCGCTATAGATATGCTATTTGATATCATTATAACAAAGGCACAGTTATACTGCTGCTTAAGAGTAGATATAATTTAATTATATCTTCATCACTTTAATACAGCTTAGTTTAATGGAATGTTGAGTCAATCAACTAGAAATGATTCTTTCCCACCGCAGTGTTAATGTTAATACTCTTCTGAATTCCCGATGATGTGCAGTTTTTTGTGAAATTGGAATTTGATTTTTGTTTGTTCATTTTTAGCTTCCCAGTGAAGATATTGAAATGTTTGAGAATGCTTCACGGTGCTTATCATTGCTGGTTCAGCTGTACGGAGGGAACAGTCAGGAGAGCATGTCTCCGGAAAACATGGACAGCTTTGCTGAAGTGCTGAGATCCAGAAAAGATACACGGCATCGGAAGGTTTTGTTGAGAATTATAAAGAGACTGGTGAGTCCGCTTCTAAACGTTTTGAAATTCCATGTCAGCTTTTTTTTTTATCATTCGATATTTTTTGGGACTATAGTTTTCCTTTGAAAGTAAAAGCAGTATAAAAGAATTTTGACAACAAAATACGTGAAGTTAAATTTCGTGTCTTTAAATTTCAGTTAATTTCTCTGGCGAAGGTAGACTTCTGCTTTTAAATCCTCTTGCAAAACAATTGTTGGGTTTTTCCTGTTTCACTTAGCTCTTCAGCTATTGAATTAACTCATGTTATTTATATATCTGTTTAGTACTTCAGCTTTATGAGGTATTGAAACAGTTTTCTGAATGCCTTCTGGAAGAATTAACTTCGTATCGTTAAGTAGCTGCTCAGAAGCACAGGGTTTGATTTCATGGTAAATAAAATGCTATTTTGTACTTGAAATTCGTTTGTACGTAGATTGTTCTCACCAACCTTCCGGTTTTGCTCAGCTCTATCTTTCCCTAGAAGAAGCGCAAATATAGAACACTGAAATTGGAATGACACTTAAAATTTGTAGTTTCTCTCATTCGTGTTATCATCCTAAGAGTTATTCATCTCCTTTATTTGCTTATGCTCTTCTAAAGAAAAAGTTCTAACAAGAAATTTAAGGCAATTCCTATTTATTTTTTCCTTTTCCTTTTCCTTCTCTTTCTGTGTAATTGTTGTGCTGGCTAGAAGAATTCTGGTTTTTTTTTCTTTTTTCTTTTCTGCAATAACAGTTAAGAGGAAGAGGCAAAAAAAGTGTGAGGAAAGGAAGGAGGAAGGAGGTTGTAATATACGCATCTATATTATTTCATATTAGCATAGCTACAGAATGATTGCATTTCCCTCCATTTTGAAGGCTGCGTTTCAAAAGTTGACCCTGCACATAGGCTATTTAACATAGGAATTTCTATTGACTACCTTAAGAGAACAAAGCTATACTATCACCTTTTGAATATTGGAAGTTCCTATGCCTTTTTATTCTCTCAGTTGTATACCAATGATGCTGGTCCTTGTTATTTATATCCGGCAAATTTTCTGTAATTACTTTAATGAGATCATAGGATTTCTTTTGAAAGCAGGGTTCATAGATAATTTGACAGATTATTTAATAAATCGTACATTACTTCTCTAAACCTTAAAATGTCCTGTTCAGAGGAGATGATTATCTTGTCATAATCACAAAAGACATAGAAATATAATGATATCTGTTTAACAAGGATTCAGCACACATCATCTGTTCATGCTGAATTTTAAAGCCTTGAATGGCATTTTTCAGTTTTTTTTTCATAAATTGCTCATACCTGAGCAATATTTTAATGGGCGGATCACTAAGTACGCCAGTTTCTATTCTTGCCAGTCAGTGCTTGTACAAAGCATCTTTTCAATCTGTGATCATATTAACTTTGATATTAGAGACACAGGTATTGCTTACACAAGACAGGGATGTTATAAAAAGAAATTATTGTGTTTATGGTACAGCTGTCTTTATGGTATGTATTTCTGGTAATAGGAAAATAGCATAGCAGTAAGACCAGCTAGTCTTTGTCCAAGAGTTTCATGTATTTCCAGTGGGCCACTGGAGATGCATCTCCCAATATCAGAGTCTTCAATTTAAAACCACGTCAGAGAAATTCTCAGTGTACAAGACTGTCTCACCTTGATGAAGTGGAAATTTATATTTTTATGTTGTTTTAACTAATAGTATTTATTCATGAGGTTTTGCCTCCAGTAAGCTTCTTCTGGACAAAGTTGATGTGTTGTTTCTAGTGTGATCATTTCTCTGTTCTCAGACTTGTCCGGCTAATTGACTGCAGAGCAAAATAAACTTCTTGCAGCCCTTTCTTCTCTGATTTTTGCCCTACAATTTTCTTGTATTTATTTAGTAAACAGAAATACAGATTCAGGCCAGACTAGGTCAAGAAGAAATCTAAGTACAGTTACTTATTAATGTAAGGGACATGAACAGACCCTTTTTGGGGGCTTTTCTGGTTGAGAACCTTTTTCTGGTTGTCAGCTAACACCTCCAGATCCTTTTCCTCGGCACAGCTTTGCAGCCACTCTGACCCAAGCCAGTGTCACTGCATGGGGTTGTTGTGACCCTAGCACCTAGCACTTGGCCTTGTTGAATGCCATACAACTGGACAGGGCCCATTGATCCAGCCTATGCAGATCCTTGTAAAGCCTTCCTACCTTCAAGCAGTTCCTGCCTAACTTGGTGTTGATTGTAAACGCACTGGGGGTACACGTGATCCCCTCATCCAGATGACTGATAAAAATGTTGGACAAAATTGGACCCAATACTGACCTTTGGGAAATACCACTGCAGACCGGGTATCGAATCAAATGCAACTCCATTCACAGCGACCTATTGGGCCTGGCCATCCTGCCAGCAAACAGTACAGCTGTCCACGCCACGAGCAGCCATCAGCAGTTTCTTCAAGAGAAGTCTGTGGGAAACACTACCAAATGTCTTGCTAAAGTCTTTGTAGACAACATCCACAGCCTTTCCCTCATCCACTAAGCTCGTCATCATAGAAAGAGATCAGGTTAGTCAGGCATGACCTGTCTTTCGCAAGCCCATGGTGAGTGGGTCTGCTCACCTGATTGTCCTGGATGTGCTATGTGATGGCAAATCAAGATGATCGGCTCCATGACCTTTGCTGGCACTGAGCTCAAACTGACAGCTGGTGATTCCTCAAATGCTCCTCCCTGCCCTTCTTGTAGATGGACGTTATGTTCTCTGTCCTCCAGTCAGCTGGGACCTCCCTGGTGTAGCCAGGACTACTGATACGTTATTGGAAGTGGCTTGGCAATCACTTCTGCCAGTAACTTCAGCACCCTTGGGTGGATCCCATTTGGCACCGTAGATTATGGATGTTGAAGAAATGATTTTACCGTAAAAAGAGATGATTATAATTAAAAACAGAAAAAGGTACTTTCAGCTAACTTTTTAAACTGTGTAAGAAACGGTCACTGAAAAGCTTTAAAGAGGCAGCATTGGCCATCTTCTCTATGTTTTTTATAATGAACTCCTAGCTTTCAAAGCTTTTGACTCAGTCAGGCCCAGGTTAACCAGTCTTTTTCAGGGATGTTCTCTCACTGGTATTGATACAAAAGATGGAAACTGAATTAAATTATTGAGTCAAAGAAACAGGTTTTATTTTTTTTCCTTCTGCCCTTTTGCTAACTCTTCTGTTCCGGTTTCTTCATCTTGGGTTAGACAATACTGCTATTCAGATACCCATTTTTAGCGACATCTGTGTAACTGAACAGCGACGTCGGAAGAGTGGTCTTGTTTCATCTTTTAGTTCTGGAAGCCTCTCCTGCCACCCTTTGTGGAAATTGCTATCTTGGCACTTCATTTTTGCTGTGAGAATATAATGAATCTTGTTACAGTCCAGTAAGTCACCTACATTAAAGTACTTCTTTGTGAAGTGGGAGAGTTTTTCATGGGGGAAGCGTATAGTTCAACTTTCGCTTTCTTTAGTCAGAAGATTTTAATTTCTTTGTCCCCGCAGAAAAAATGTCTACCTGCCAGCTCAAATCAACGTCTAGAACGTAATGTAAAAGCACGGGATTATCACCAGGACTTTTTGGAACTAGACGATGCCTTTTCACTGGACACACAGTCACTGTGGGATTGCAGCTTGGTACAGGCAAATAAAATCTCTCATCTTTCAAAACAAGGGAAAATGCTTTTTTTTATTATTGTTGTTTCATCTGGTAATAGGGAAAAATTCCTCTGAGAAGAAGGAATGAACACCAGGCTCTAACAGGCAGCTCACTGTGCAAAGTGAACTTCTGTTCTGTGGCTTTTACCTTAAGTACTTGTCATAAAGTATATTTGAATTCCACCTGAATCACACTTCTTTCCTCTGATCTTCTTTCTAGAACCTGATTTTCACTAATTTGCATATCGTAACTGTCAAAAAGTAGTTCATCCTTTATTTTTTGAGCAACTAAGACATTTAAGAAGTGATCAGTGTGTCAGATACCCTGTGGGGGATATGTAGGAGGATTTCTCAAATTGCACTAGGCTGTGTAGAAAGATGATAAGGCAGAACCGTGGTATGTGCATTATGACAGAAGTCCATAAAGTTATTAAAAATTGCTGTGATAGTTCCCAGACTAGGTCCTCATTATCTTAATCGCTGATTACGTGTTATGAGGAAAGACATTTAGAGCTTGAAAAGAGATACAGTCTAATATGGGGTAACAGCTCTGCAGTCCCTCTGAAAGTTGGAATTTCTTACTGGAGTTTTCCTTCTCAGTGCACTGCAGCACATAGATCTGCACAGAGCTTGCCTCAGGGAGGGGAAAGCAAAATGCCAAGAGATTTTCAGTGTCCCTTTTGCATCTTCAGCTCTGAGTATTCAGTGCCACAAGGAGGTGCTTGTGTGGCAATTCCCAGCGGTCTGCTTCTCCAGTGTTTATAAAGCTAATGAACCTACTGGCACATCTGCTGCTCCAGGAGCGTACTTCTCTCACATAGCCTCCGTTAACTGGAGGAAAACTTCTTACACATCTTTCTCCTAATCTGAACATTTTAAGAATACCTTTGCTTAAATGATTCACTGAAGCAGTCCATACTATTTCATTGCTTGAAGGGGTGATTTTATAACAGAGATGCTTGTTAGACTCTGAATACAATACTCACTTGTGGGTTACTGATATGTATTGCTATAAATGCACTGGCTGCTGATACGTTTTCCTGAAATTATACATCTTCTTACTATCTGGATGATTCTTATACAAACAATTTCTACCCTTCGTTACTACCGCTTCTTTTCAAGTTATAAGCAAGTTTGCATCTCTTCCTTATAGAACATCTCTGAGTGGCTTCAGTCTGCAGTACTTCCTGCAGACTGCAGAATATCCTTGGGTAGGATGAAGCGTTTTATTAGGCATAAACAACTAAAGACTCCCCCGAGAAGAAAACACACTTGATGCCTATCTTAGACCGGATGAGTTTCTCACAATGCTCTGAAGAAGACAGATGGAAAGGCTAATGCCACTTCATTTCTTTATTCCTTTTCCTCTGACTTGAGAGGCTCCCCCTGTTTACAAACCCCGCTCAGGCCTTCACGTAATAGGTATGGACAGATTTTAATGAAATTTGAGAGTGTTTCCAGACATCGCAGATAGGAAGGCCATTTGTGCAGTGCTGTTGCTTGGTAACGTTAAACCATCTTATTTGCAGGCTCTACAATAAAGCAATGGACATGGGCTGCTTGCCTTCCTGGGTGCCATCCCTTCCCAGGTTTTCCCAGAGGGCAAAGAGGGAGAGGTGTGCTTCCACCTCCTGCACTGCTGGCTTTAACCTAGTCGCAAAGCAGGGTTTTAAATACAGCTCAGTGAATTTTACGTATGTTCTGACTGAAATAAAATTCAATGACACTTCTTAAAAAGAAACGCCATAACTTACAGGATCTCAACCAACCAACATGGAGGTTTGGGAATCGGAACCACTGATCTGGGCCATCCCATGCCCTTTGGTCGACAAGCGGTACATGGAGTTTACAGCTTACTGTTAGGTCTATGCATCAATTCAAACAGCAATTAAACAGTGATTTAAATGGAAGTGGTTTAATTTGAACAGATCTAGCATTTGGCATGCCGACTTCCCTTTTGTGGTACAGCCCCTTCGCTGCATTTTATTGTTTACAGAACGGTGAATCGAGCTCATAATTGATCAGCTTATCCGAGTCATTTGGTGTTATATTTTTAATAAAGAAGTCACTTTGGCTGGGTCTTGAACTTCATGTTTGATTGGTAATGTCTCATGGGCTCTGCCGAATTTCTGTGGAAATGAAATATTGTCCTTCTTTCTTGAATACTGGAATAATAAAGCTTTTTTAGTAGCGGTCGTAAAGGAAGTGTTCAATCACTGAAAAAGTTTGATCTTGCACAAAGTGTATTATGAGCATCTCTATTTTTTCCTCAAACATTCTATAAGCAATGCAAACTCCTAAGATATGGATTATTTATGTTTTAATTATTTGCTTGATGTTAAGAATAACATAGCTTTTCAAAGTTTTTTTTTACGTTTTCATCCTCTGTTTTTTTTTTATTGGAAGAGAAGAAAGAATATTTTAGTATTTAGACTTACTTTGTTAGGGCACTGAGATCCTTTGGATCTAAGCTGGGATTTTTCTTTCTCCGGCTGATAACTGGATTCCACAAACCTGTTCTATTATAACCTGTGGTAAAATCAGAGAATTAAGTAGTGATGCATAGAATTGGATGATTAAGATGTTTCTAAAGTGCAGTTAACTCAGCATTTTTGGAGGCGTGTAGGAGTTCGCATAGCATGGAAAGTTTTGATTAAAGAGATTGTTATTGGGACTTCTACTGGGACTTCTAACCTTTGATATGATATAGATCTTTTTTTTTTCAGCCAGTGGTATGTCTGGAATAGCCGTAGTTGTCATAATCCAGAGGTGCTGCTTTGTTTTATACATTTACATGTCTACAATGACTAATATGCTGTCAGTGTTTATACATAACTGTGAAGTGTTTCCTCCATATCGAGGAGAACATGCTGCATTTTGGTATTTCCATCAAGCAGATAAACACCTACTTTGCTAGCAAATCATATATTGACATCTCCTGCTCCCAACTCAAAGTTCAAACAGTGGTTTATATTAATGGTTTTCCTTCATTTGTCCTTAGTGTTTGTTTGATGCTGATATCTTTCTAGCATAAAGCTGGACAGATCCTACTTTTGATGCTTTTTCTTTGTCCTAGCAGCTTTATGTTTAATATTACTCTCCTACCCGCATAGGCTATTATGATACTTAATGTTTGTAAAATATTTAATGGTCCTTACATTAGAAGTAATGGATATCATGCAACATTTTGCCTAAGAGGATCCCACCAACAGTAAGAAATACAATTAAATTATCAAAAATGTTTTCTCAGCTGGAATGTTAATACCTGGTGCAAATATTTCTGGGGTCCACTAATGGGAGCATATAAGCAGCAGTTACTGCCATCATTATTACCACAACTGAATTGCATTACTGCCAGTAGAACAGGACCTCATTGTGGTAAGCTCAGTGCAAACACGGTAAAAAGTCATTTTTTGCTCCAGAGAGCAATCCAGCTTGCTACCTGTCTTTAAAATAAGCTCAAGAAATTGCCTGACACCAACACTCTCGAACAGGAAATAATTTGACACAAAGATGACCATCATTTATAAAACTTGGGCAGCACTCAGTTCTGTGAAAGCAAGAATGGGAGTGTAACTCATTGCTCCTGGCTGCTAATACTGAAGTATATTCATTTTATTCTGAAGTTAAACTCTTACAGTCACAGCAGTACTTCAAAATCCTTAGTCTTTACATAGTCTTAATGTGAAGCCATTACCAGAAACTTAGAAAGTTTTTAGTTGCCTGTGTTGAAGATGGGATAGAGGTATATGTAGAAACCAGGTTCATTGTGACTTCTTGAAAAGTCCTATTGTGAAACCTTCAACAAAATCTCCCTTTCTTATTGCATCTATTCACTTAACTCAGCAAATTTCCTGAGGGTGAAGTAGTCCATTGCATTTCAGCATGTAAGTAAAATTTTAACTGTAAGTAAAATGTGACTACCATTTACTGGGAAGAAATCTAGTGTAATTAAATTCCCTACTGGGAAGCAGTGGTCCTTCTTTTGTCTTCTAAATGACCTAATGCATAGCCAGAGTCAAAGGGCTTGACGCATCCTATTAATTAAACTTCAGCACTTCCTTTTTCTCCTTAAGAATGTCTCTATCTATTGACTTCTGCATATATTTCAAGTTCTGTACCTTAATATGGTATCTGAGTTTCACTTTGTCTGGATCCATATTCCCTTCATCATCTAAGGCTGAAACACAGCTGAGAAGCTTGTGGTTTCAAAAATCAAGTCATGAGCAAATTTGCGGGTCACAAGGAGCTTGGTTTAACTGATGTAGTGTATGGATTCAGGAAAACAGAGAATATAGTTCAAGTGCTTATAGGGGTATTTTGTAGAGGGAAACAGTGCCTGACCATCAAACTTTGAGGATGTGTGGGACTCTGAGGCACATGAGTGAGGCACAGGAGTTGTAGATTCATAGGGCATTTCAAATATAGGCTGTCAGAGGGAAATTGTGAGTAAAAATATGACACAGATCCAACAAAAAGTATGCTAGTCTTGATAATGAGGCCAAGCAATATGACCATATGAGGTCAAAGGAAGGCAATGTTTAAGGAGTTAGAGCTTGTTGGGAAGATCAAAGACAAAAATTATTTTAGAGGCATCAGTCATAACATACGTGTGGTGAAAGAACACAAAACGTTTAACATCCCTGGATATCTCATGAACCAAGTGGCTGGTTGACGTATTCACTAACAGTAAGTGCATACATTTCAAGTTCTCCAACAGAGGGCCCGTACTCATTTTCTAATCCCTAGCAATAATAACTATATCTGGGCTTTATGAACATGATGCTGCACAGTTTCAGATAAGTCCATGATTCATGTAAGTGTTCTCAAACAAGGTTATGTTTAAAAATAGCATTTGTATGCATTGAGATTAGGCTTTCAGTACATTACTACCGTAATTTGCCCCCCCTCCCCAGACCAAGCAGTGATTTAATCTAATGTCTTCAGTGATGAAACCTCCGCATTTTTAAGTATGAAGACTCTACTAGTTAAACATTTATAAAGTGCCCAGTGCTGTCATTTCTTTAAACTATTAACATGTAATGTTTTTCTAAGAACATAATTATACATTTATAACAAATGTAATTTCTGGTGATGTGATGTTCTATGGACTGTGAATTACTGTCCTGAATTTCACACAGCAGATGCTTTCTCTGGGATATAATGCCTGCTTGATGAGTTCAGATGATGATAAGAATATCTCATAATCTGCATACCAGCTCTACTCTGCTTGGACAGCTTGCCTTTTTAGATCTTTCAGGGGGCATTTTGAGAGCAAAGAATTCTTGTGAAAAGCAACTGATTACCCATATCCTTTAACATCAATAAAAGTGTACCTCTGCCAGAGATAGGTAGCAATCATTTAGAAGATGGATCATCAGATGCATGACATTTTATGGTATCAAATAGCTCTGATGATTTGGAATGATTTTTTTCTTTTTTTTTCTTTTTTTTTTTTTTAGCAAAAATACTGGTGTATGTAATTACAAGAGAGCTGTTGTAGAGCATAATCCAAGTATACATTGACGGGTCAAAATGATATGTTCCAGAGTGCCGAATACTGGACCTTATGGATAGAAATCTGATCTTTATGCTGTAAAACCATGGTAATTGTAATGCATGGTTTTACTACATATTGGAATTGTATCAGAAGATAATGTTATCGGAACCTGCCCCTGCCTGTGCTAAACAAAATGTGCCCTGGGCAGAGCTTCTTCTCATGGAGGGCTTGGGGAGATGTAGCAGCAGGATGTGCTGGAGAAGCTGTAGCCTGTACTGCTGACTTGTGTGCCTGAGCAGAGCAGCTCTGCAGGGCTTCCTGGGAAAGCAGCATCGAATCAGCCTGAAAATATTACCTAAAACCCCTCAGTGAGTTTGTGTGTTTTGCTTATTCTCATTAGAGTACAAGTCTACACAAATTATGTTAGACTTAAAAACAAAAACAAGTTAATCCATTATGATAGAAGAATTCCCATGGAAATGAGTATATTAGCACATGCTCGTGCTGCTACTTTTCTTTAAAGTACTACTGCTGTTTAAATATGGCAAAAAGCAATTTTTAATGTATGTGATTAAGAGGAATAATTATTTATAAAGATCTGTGCCCCCTTTTGTCATTTTAAACCAATATTGCAGTTTATGTATTAGCAATATAAACGGGGATATATTCATGAAATGGCACACAACATTTATTTTCAAAGTCCTTAACTATAAGTTGGCTAAGAGTAATTTGTGCCACATGCATCAGTCAGATATGTGTTACTCCAACTCTGCTAATATAGCAATAATTCTTTCAGGTTGGTGAGGAAAATTCTTGCTGCTGAAAAGCAAATTACAACTGTCGTTGAAAGTCTTAAGAAATAACATGCCCTCAGGATTGCTCGAGTGGACTGTTGCTCCACTGAGGAGCTCTGATGACATCAGAGAGGTGCTCATGCAATTTATTCATGTAATTGGAATTCCAAGATGTAATACATATTACATTTCGAAGGTGATGTTCTTTAATAATGAATGATTTTAGAGACTCTTCTAGTCTCTATATCATATCCTTGCTCCTTCATCATTATATTTATTAGGATCCTTTGCTCCCCATGCCTTCTTTTTCTACGTTATATTTCCACCTCTCTCGCTTGTTTTTGATTCTTCTCCCAGCTCCTGAAGCAGATGCTCCTGACCTTTCTTGAAGCCTACTTTTTTTTTTCTTTCTCTTTTAGATGAGACTGGGAAGCTTTGTGGGAATTGATGTTGAAATGTGGAGGAGCAATAACGTTAAGATCTATTCCCATCTTAATTTTGACCACTGCAGGTTCTTACAAGATCCTCTTCCCCTTCTTGCTGTTTCATACTTTAATTTTGCATAACTATTTATGATCTCAAGAGTACATAATTACATTAGCATACTGCTATGTGCTTGTGAGTGTACACCTTTAAGTATATACACTTTTTGGTAATCCTCTAAAATTTTCTCATTAAATGGTAACTTCTCTTACTTTCAGTATTTCCATTTATTTAACAGTTAAAAGTTTCTAAAATGGATAGGGTTTGAAGTACCTTAATTTTCCAAATTCATTTCCAGAAATTCCACAGGAAATCTGATTTCTTCGAAGGCATTAATTACTGACTCCTGAATATCAGCCTACACAAAGTTTCTGTTTTTTGGCATCCCAAATTTTTGGCTCTTTTGAGTCCTAGCAAAAAGTATTTATTTCTCTTTTTTGGGTTTGTTTATTTTTATACCTTGCATTTGTGTCTTTTGCTTAACCCCTCTTTTAACAAACTGTTTTAAATGGATGATGAACTTAATAATGATCTATTCAAGCTTTTCATCCACAGAGTTCAAATGGCTTTGAAAAGAGGCAAATCAAATTGGTCCATCTCTACTAGAAAATAAAAGCAACCAAACGTAAATTGTGCCAAGCTTGTTCTATCCAGCTGTTGCCTAATACCTTGTAGAACACTTCAGGGACTTCAAAAATGATTAAACTTTTAGTTTGACTTGGATGAGAAAGTAGAATGCAAATGTAATCACTCTGACAGAGATGTAATGACCCTGGGACACCTGGGAGTAAAGCAAGGTGCAGAGGGCTGTGGCAAGATGTGGAGTGGAATGTGAAAGGAGCAGCATTGACTATTGCTGAATGCATGTATGTGAGGACGAGAGAAACAATGTTAGGAAGTTATTGGAGGTGTGAAATACAAAGCAGTGATGAACAGTCTCTCAATATGATGGTGGTATTGAAGTTCTGAATGTGTTCCCCAAACAATATGGAACACGTTAGATTTTGAGGCTACTGCAGCTTTTCATTTTAGAGTGATAGTAGTGTTGTGCTCCACTCTGCACAGCCTGTCCCCACAGCAGCGTTGCTTTGTCCCAGCTCCGCCATGCAGCTTAACGGGTTTCATCTTGCAGTGTCTCTGTTCCAGCAGAGAGGAAGAGAAGAGACTGGAAATGGTAGCACTCCTCATGCACCTTTCTGTTCTTCTGCCCTCCAATGGACATGGGTGCTAATTCCAGTCCACTGCAAAGAAGCTGGATCAGAGTTGGACTTCTGTTTTATAATGTCCGTAGCAGGGTTTGTGGTCCAGTGAGATCTTACGTATTTAGGAAGACTGCAGGGGGAGAAAAGGGGCACCAAAGCCGCTATGTGTTATAGCGTCATTATTGGATGAGGTCTTCTTAGGAACATTTTCTAGCTGTAGTTACATTATTAGTGAGATTAGAGAAGTTCTGGCAACTTTAACTGAACTCTTATCCAGAAGGTTCAGTAACATGTAGGTCGCTCCGAAAATAATGCCTCCTGTTTATTTCCGTGAAAACTAAAACAGATACGAAGAACAGACTAACACTGTTTGGTAGAGCAAGTTCTCAGCTACAAAGCACTGCTTTTCTACATAGTCACCACCATTAGCTATGCACTGTTGCCAGCGATGCACAAGAGCCTGCATGCCTCACTGAGAAAAATCTGCGGCAGTGGAGGTGACCCACTGTTGCCGTTACTGAAATGCACCACCCACTGCCTCACTGTGCTCATATTCACTGTTTGGACTCCAAAAATGTTCAACGAGTGTTGGTGAATGTCAATGGGTGCCATTTTTTCTGCATGAAGAAATTCAATTCCAACCCTTTGCTTCAGACACATTTCCATATCAGACGCCGTTTTGTCAGACTGCCCCTCTGCTGCCATCTGTCACACAGCAACAACATGTAATGGAATATTGGTGGGAAGGTTCAACCCCTACTGCCATACCACCAACGTCCACCTTTGGTGTTGTGGGCCAACATAATAAACTACGAGGCACTGCTTTTGGAGCAGCCCTCATAGTTTATACATTACCTTATAGTAAGGAAAAATTCATTAAGAAATTATACTTGAGTAAGGTCCAGCTGCGACCTTAAAAAGGCCTTGTTTCAGAATGATGAGCACTATTTTCTGTGTGGGTTCCTCCATGGTGCTGGGTTTGTGCCCCTGCCAGACCTGGCACCACATTTACAGAATAGAAAGTACATATGGATGGTCTCCAGGGGCACCACATAATGATTACAAGAAGCACCCCTGTGTATTGAGTTGCATGTTTATATGATCCTCAGTGTAGTCTTGTTTTTTTTCCTGGAAATTTAAGATGAAGGATTAATCAGAGAAAAAGTGAAAATTGTAAGAGGCAAGTTTGTAGTATTTGAGTGGATCAAAGAGCCCTTTCTTCTTAATCATTCCCTGGACAATCATGCTTATAGATGTGGTATCTTATCATAAGTTGGTCTAATTTTGTCAGATTAAGTACAAAAGATTTCAGGACAGATGCCAGTTGTAGCACAAAAAGACAGACTAAACAGGAAACAGTTGTCTGTATTTAATTACATACTTCCAGATGTAAGAAAAACTAGCTCTTAAATTCAGTGATGGCGCTAGAGTGGCATGTCTTGGACCTCAGTTCACTGGCACAACAATCCTGGAGAGAAACTTTGGGAAACATGTCATACATTCCTTACATAATTAATAGATTACTGGATCTAATGCTTGAAATATTGAGGTGTCTTATGAAAGAGCTGTCACAGCTTTCATACAAAACTAGTAAAATCAACTGAAGAAAACTAATATTTTCTGCCAGTCAAATGACTTGCAAAGCTCATTATTTTCATGTTGTTTTTTTTTTTCCCTGACATTAATCTTTTCACTAAAAGCATGCGGTTGAAAATAGAAGGATAATTAGCATTAGCCCATTTATGAGAAACTGCTAGTGACAGAAGCTTATTTATTGTTGTGTACAATTAAAATTGGATGTGAACACATGAGAATTTACATTAAAACAAGATTGCGACTTGTCAGCAGTTTCCTTTGTTCAGCTGTGTGTTTATTAGACTACAGCTGCTTACCTGCTTTTATATGACATTATAATAATAGTAGCAACGTCTTCATTATTCCAGATGTCTAAACCAGTTTGATTACACAACACACCAAGAAAAATATATCTGATACCATCTTTGTTGAGGAAGTAGATCTGGAAGTAAGATTTTTTTATATATGTATTTTATATACGTTATACAAAAATCTTCCTGTCTCATCTCTTTATTGTTTTATATATGTTGTGATTTTTTTTAATTCCTTGAAGTATGCGTTGTTTGTGAATAGCACATAAGGTGATTTATGTAGATCTTTTTTCTCGTTTTAATGGACAACTTCAGTAGCTCTAAAAATAAATGACTTGAGACCTGTGAGAAGCGGAACACATGCATTTCTTTCCTAAACCTGTCATTCTACAAAGTGATTTTTGCAGGCTGATAGTTGGTCTTAGTTCATGTATACGAGGATTTTTGGGATTGGTACTCCTGCTGTTAAGGGTCAGCTTCTTCATGGCCCCGGCTTTTAGGTACGCAGTGTGGAGAGGTCACAGCCTTTTCCAGCTCCTGTAGTTGGGTTGGGTGTATTTCAGAGCCTGCAGAGAGGAAAGCAAAAGGTTCACCTGTCTTTAGTGCCCTACTGACACACTGCATCCTGAAGGAAAAGAAGGGTCAGGGCCTCTATTTCTTCCTGGCCTAGAGATGTGGTCCAGCATAGTGAAGCCATCAGCAACTCCTAATGAAAACGTGTAGAAGAAGGATCTGGAGCACTCTGAAATGAAATGAAGGAGTGAAACTTTTTATCTTCAGCACGTAGAGGGGACAACCAGTGCTGTTAGCTTGTGCTAATGTGGTTTGCATTGCTCTCCAAAGCAGTTAGAGAAATTGTTGATCATAGATTTCTTCTGTGGTCATTATGTGCAAGTGTAGATATTGTGTGAGCTTTCTGAAAAGATAGGTGGTGAATGACACAGCTTTCTTGCTGTCTGTCTCTTTCAGCTGTCGTATTTCTGTCTGAGAGATTTTATTTCTCACAGTCATCACTGTGCGTAGAGTCATCATCCATGACTTTGAACAGTTCATCTGTTCATAGCCTGGTTTTCTGGAGCAGAAGCAGAAAGAATGAACAAGGACTTTGGTCACCATCAAAATTAAGACTTTAAGCACGGGTGTCAGGTTTGTTAGTGTGGACAGGGAGACCTGTGCTTAAGTGATTTCCAGTGGCTGTCCTGATAGAAAGCAATATTTCCTGTCTTCAGCTTGCTATGTCTATCAAAAGGTCTTTTGTACGGTTCCTCAAACCCCACAACCATCATTTATGGAAAAGTTATGAGCTGTTACTTGTTTGAGAAGTACATAACATTCTAATTACCTTATTTTTTGGGTTTGGGAGTTAAGAAAGTTGTGTGTATCTGCTGCTTCTTTCTGTTGTATGCTGTTCTTGCTGTTGTATTCTGTTTCTTGTTGTTATATCCTTTGGAGAAAAGTTTTGAAAGTACCATAAGGTCCCATTGCTCTTTATGAAACATGTAAATTCAGTTTAAATGCCAAACATTGCTTGCAAATGTGCTTTAGATTTATCACTTATGACATTAGTGACATAAATCTGTCAGTTCTTTTTACCTAAATGTGATATCATTGACATTGATTTAAATGGATTATTATTTCAGTTATTATTTCATCTATATAAAATAATTTATTTAAGAATATCTTGATATTCTAATGGCAGAAGTTACGTTGTTTCTATTTAAGTAATTGCAGGTGTCGATAATTTTCTAGAATTATACTACATAATACATAGTCATCTCCTTGTGGCACTTTCCTAGTTTATCTCCAGTCCCCAAACCATTGGGCAGAAACTTCTAAGTGAGTGACACTCAGTGGTTTGCCCTCTGATGGCATTTTTACCTTTTCAGCTTTTGCTTGAATCTGGCTATTAATTTGAAAATGTAGAATAGCTCATAATAATCATTATGCACTCCTGTGAAGTTGCAAAGGAAAAAACCACAAATGCTCTGATGTTTTCACGTTTGAAAACTGAGGCTTAAAAGCCCATACTTTTAACGTTATGGAAGACACTTACTAATGACAGCTTAATTATAGGGTTAAAAATAACTGAGATCTAAAGAAAAGAATGAAAAAAGAAAAGGGGCAAGAAAAAAAAAAAAAGCATCTCTATACAGAAGCGTCTGATCTTAACCTTGGATAGCACTTATTTGGGAGGGGTTTTTGCTGTCCTTCAGCATACAGAAATGAGATAAGCACAGTACCCCAGAAAGTGCAGTTGCACCCTGTGGTTTTCAGAAGGAGAGAAAAAAAATAGACACTATTATAGAACATAGTGGGATTTAGATGTAGTTCTTGTGAGCTTGACTTCTAAATAGCATCAGCTAAGCCATGATTTACGACTGTCTTTTACTTCTCAGTGGAATTCATCTATTTTCTTCAATTTTTTTTATTTTATTACAGTGAATTATTTTTAACTCTCCAAAATATACCTCTGCTGTCAAATATAGCCGACGGTGGGTATGCTTGCACTCAAATATAGTAGAAATGCAGGAGAGAGAGCAGAGCGGTACTGCGTTATGAGAAGTTTTGTGCATATCTCCCAAGAAACTCTGCCTTCAGTTACGTGCAGATTTGGAGCCTTGGGGGAGAGGGAGTCTATGAACCATCATATTACAGCCGAAGTCAGATTCTATCCTGTAATGCTTAGGTTAATTCAAGGTGCAGAATTGGTTCAAATCTGGGAACAGGTAGTGAAACTGAAAAGCAGCGTTTCTTTTCCTACACGTATTGAGGAGAATAAAATAAACATTGATAGAATGTGACGTGAGTCCCAAAACCCATTTTCAGTGGTCATTTATATAATGTTCCTCTTTACTAAAAGTGGTGTCTGTTAGGTAAACTGTATTCTTGCAAGCATAAAAAGTTTCAAGAAAGGAAATGTATGGTTTTGGAGCAGTTTGTATTTTTTTTCAGTTTATTTTCTTTTTAGTTTTGAAGGGAAGAATTATAGTTGTCATGTTGTAATCCATACTCCAAAAAATATTTAAGATAAAAACCTTCCTGGCTGTCTACCTAATCGACCTCACAGCCTTGAGTGAACTGAAACTTCATGGAAAGGAAAGAGTGAGAACATACATCTGAAGTTGTCGAATCTGCCTTCCTAACTTAATGACTCTGATTTTTATTTATATTCAACCAACACTGCTTTATTGGACAAAGAAAAAGACCAAGGAGTGAAAGGGACCAGGCGAATGAAGCGGCCATGGAGGGAATAAGTTTTAGCATTAGAGAGAAAGTTTTAATCCTAAATGAATAACTTGATTTCGTTTTTAGTTGTTCTAAACCTTCATCCTTAAGAAAAATCAGTCAAATTTGAAAGTGAGCAGTTGTTTATAAACAGTGTGTAATACTGGGACTGTCAAAGCTCTGGTTTTGGTTGGTTTTGTTCTGTTGGTGTTATTGGGGTTCTTATGTCACAGAGAACACACTTCACCAGTTAATCTACATTAATAATTAGGTGGATCTTCAATAACGTTCAAACTCTTTCCCTTATTTCTATCATTAGTCAAAAAAGACTCTCTCTTTCTATAGGAACTTCTTTGTTGTTTTTTCTTGTCGGCAGATTCCACACAAAATGTAACATTATTCAAAATGCAAAGATATATCTTTACAAGTAGAAACTGGAGAGGTCACTGGGTTTCTGGCAGGATAAAATTTCCCTGTGGTATCATTTAGCCAGTTATTGGAGAAGCATCTCTGCAAGAATGTCAGTGTTTAATTGAGGTAATCGTTTGAAACCACCTGTCTGCCCCGTTCAAGGTCATACGCAGACTTGTTCAGTCAGCTCTTTCACCCGTTGGTAAATCAGTGGAGATGGTTTCTTCTCGCATTTAAACATAAAATATCAAAGTATTTATTACAGCTTTCAACTTCTTCCATACTGACTGATCCCAACAATAGATGGCGATGCATGGTGCAGAATGCAAGGAAGGGAGCTCTCAGCACTCCTCCAGGCCCACAGACCTTGCACATTACCTTTTCCTTGGGGCAGTGGTGTCAGAGAGTAGGTCAGGGCCTGCTGCTGCTGCAGAGCGTTTTTCAGACTGCCACACCTTGTTTTTTTGTTGAATTAAATTCTAGAGAGATTGTCAGGAGTGCTGCTGCTCAGCAGTTGGAGCAGAAAGGACGCTGTATTAAAAAAAAAAACAAATTACGGTGTCTCAGCTTTGAGGAGAGAAGTGGAAAAAGAATCTTCTCTAGAGGTGTTCAAGACAACCATTATGAGAATATATGAGCATATTTTAGCATATTTCCCGGATGGAAACAGAAAACTGTGAAAGCAGCACATCTTCTGGAATCGTGGCACGGCATCCAGCTGTCTGTTCACACGGGGTAGCACGCCTTCAGTTGTGCACATAGCTTGCTAGGAGTGACATGGATTATTCTCTTGGACTGCTTTGCTGCTGCATGCTGCTGGCCATTCTGCAGTTTAAGTTTTACAAGTAGCACGATATTTTTCTCTTTTCTCACTGGTCCTAGGTGGTGAGTGTGCATTTGGTTATGCTGGAAGCTGTTGAAGCATCTCACAGGATCTTGTTCTGCTTGATAATGACAGTTCATGCTCGGTACTTGAAATGACTTTTGAGATGTCCTTAATAGATCAGGATTCATGATTGTACACTGATAGAATCAAGTTGGAAGGGACCCATAAGGATCATCGTGTCCATCTCCTGGCTCCACACAGGATCACCAAATATCAGACACTTCTGCTTTGCAGAGAGAGGTCATGTGAAGGTTAAACAAGAGGCAAAACTGAATTAGATGGATGATCAGAGTTTAAATTGAGCAAAATGAAAGTTTTGCTATGCTTATACAAGAAGATGGGAAGCAGTAGCCTTTCCTTAGACTTCTCACCTTTGACAGAGACAGTCCTCATCTGGCTGGTACAGTTTCAGATCTGACTGCAGCCACAAGACTCAGTTTAGGTGTTTAGGTTTCTAATGCTTTGATGATGAGCTGTCACTAGAGCAGAACAGAGCAGCAGATAGAAAACAAGGACTGCTTGCTGATACACCCGGTGTTGCTTTTTGTTGAAGAATGGAATCTAAGCCAAGATTTCAGATCTTTTTCTTGTAAGACTTCAGATTTGGGTGAGTCCCAAACCATCATCGGTTTCTGACCCCTCTGAGTTTTATACTGTACTACAAGCGGATGGTCTTGTGTGTTGAAAGCATGCTCATCTGTAATTCTTTATTTTCATTTTTTGCAGATAGTTTTTGGTTTTGATAATTTTACCAGTGAAACTGGTTTGGTTTCTGTTAATTTCACTTCCAAGTGTTTTTTACTTTATTTATAGAGCCTGAGGGTTTTCAAAAGACACTATCAACTTGAAGCAACAAAATCATTTTTATCATTATGTAATGAGGCTTATGCCGATTGTTCTGATATGCTCAGAAGTATTTTACTTAGTCATTTTTGGTTGGTTTAGCCAACAGGGACGGTAATAGTATTGAAGTAAAAGTTCTGAATCCTAATTCCATAAAGTCAGCATGCAAAATAATGCTATATTAAAGAGAAATGTAGAACAATACAGATCAATGGAAAAGAGGCATACAAACAGGTGTTAAACAGGTGTGTATGGAATAGTATTCCTTATATGTACTATGGGACAATAAGTTTTCTCAATTCAACTATTAGAAGACTGTTGGCATGCAAGGGGATTAAATTTATTGGAACTAACCTTTTGTTACATTCGAAGTGACCACTGAGATCAAATGCATGGGCAGATCAGAAGTACCATTATCTCAAGGAAATTGAAAAAATGTGGTTGCAATAAACTTTAAAAGGTCAGCAAATGTTAGCACAGTCCTCTGTATTCTTTTATGTTTTGGTATCTTCCTGCAGAGTAAAATAACACTGTTACAGCGGGCAGGTTTCAGTGCGTATTTGATGGGATATAGAGTTAAAAATTGTTCCAGAAAAGGCATACAACGAATTATATGCACCACAGAACAATAATATTGTTGTCTCTTACAAGTAGATTTCAGGCTGAGATATCTTCATCTTAGTGTGAAAACTGAGATGCAAACTAGAGATAATTTGTATTTTGAGATGTTGTTGCATAAATATTATGAGAAATTTGTTCTACAGCTTTTTGGTAGCACAGCTCTGCCGTTCTTTTCTAAAGTTAACTACATAATAATCTTCCAAGATACAGATGCGGCATGAATTAGGCTTCTTATTTACTGAAGCACTTCCTACATTCACTAGACTGAGAGGTACAAGTTATGTAATCCAGCGAAGTGTCAGTGACACTGCAGGGCTGCAGCAGTTTGTGCAAGCTAGAAAGTTATATTGTGTTATTGCAAAAATGCCAGGTGTGGGGACCTCCTACATCCTACTGAAGTTAGCAGAGTTTGGGTTTGCCCGCTGCCTTGCCCACTTAGGCCCTCAAGCTCAACATTCCTAATTTTCAGATACACAGACAAATGCTACTTCATAATAGTGAGAAAAAGCTATGGCTGCAGTGAGCCACTATGGAGTGGTTCCAGTGGAACCTCCTGTATTTAGCATTGCAAATCTCTGTCTCTCTCTCAATATTCTATGTTGCAGATGTGTAAACTGAAAAATACAGTAGATCTGGCATATTGTATAAATATAAAAGGCTTTCAACAGCTGTTGTGCTGCTTTGGTTGAAGTTGAATGGGAATTACAGGAGCCAACCTTTTTGATCACTATATCTAAGTTGAACTTTATTAAATAGTAGAATATGTGTAGGACTTAACAGTGGGGATGTGTTCAGAAGACCAATCTGAAGACTGTCTGTATTGGCTTGTGAGGCACCCTCCCAGTGGAGAGAATATAAGTGCTTAGAAATAAGAGATAGATGAGGCTGGGGCCAGTTATACCAGCTTACTGGTACATGCGTAGGCTGATTCAAATATTGTTGTCACTTAACAAGTAATGCCTCTTCATTTGCACATTGATATGTTTACAAACATTGGTTAGTTCCATTTTACTGAAAGTGCCATGTTCTTATTCTTAGCTGTGCTCTTACACTTTTTTTTTACAATAATGTGTCCCTCTTTGTGCCAGTCCCTTTCTCCCACATGCCCTGCATATGCACACAGTAATTTAGTATGACATTCAGAAAGAAAAAACACCATTTAAAATCAAGACATTAAATTATGTTTTAAAATTCAGATTATAGAAGTTCAGTGACTGAATTTGCATAGAAAATGTCTGGTTTGCATAATAACTTGAAATCTATTTTCCTTCTCTAATATTTGGTTTTAAACTCCATTT
>JANHGO010000053.1:29426171-29436416 GCA_024606505.1 Aquila spilogaster
TCTATTAAACTGTTCTTATCTCAACCCGTGGGTTTTGCTTCTTTTCCCGATTTTCTCCCCCATCCCACTGGGTGGGGAGGGGAGTGAGTGAGCGGCTGCATGGTGCTTAGCTGCTGGCTGGGGTTAAACCACGACACCCTTCAGCACGTAGAAATGAGACAGGTATGATACTCAAAAAGCAGTTGCACCCTACAATTTTCAAAAGAAGGAAACCAACTAGGTAGTGTCATTGAAACCCAGGGAGAATTAGACATAGTTCTTGAAAGCTTAAATTGTAAATAGCGTTAATTAAAATGTGATCTACTATCTTTTACGTCTCAGTTGAATTAATATATTTTCTTTTATATTTTTATTCTATTACAGTGACTTATTTTCAAAATGTACCTCTGCTCTCAAATGTAGCTGATGTTGATTGGTATGCTTGCACTCAAGTGTACTAGAAGTACAGATGAGAGAGAAAAGTGATATGGTTATGAGAAGTTTCATGCACTTCTCCTAAGAAACTCAGCCTTTGGTTATGTGCATGTTTGCAGCGTCACTGAAGAGGGATTCTATGCAAACATTTTGGTTTGCGTGTTTGTTCTGGTTCACATCATTTCAATCCACTCGATTTCTTACTTTTTGGCCTGGATGAACAATCATATCAAAGCAAAAGTCAGATACTATCTTAAAATGTTTAGGCTTACTGAAGATGCAGGTAAGCAGACTTTGGTTCAAACTTGGGAACTGGTAATGGAACTCAAAGCCAATGTTTATTTTCTTACAGCTCTTGTAGAAACAACAATGAATATTGATAGAACATAATGCGAGTCAAATAAATTTTTTGCAGTGGCCATTTATAAAACAAATAGTGTTTCTCTTTACTGAAGCTGATGTCTATTAGGCAAACTGTTTTCATGCAAGTATGAAAAGTTTCAAGAAAGGAAATCAATGGTTTTGTGACAGCTTATATTTTTAGCAGTTCAATTCCTTTTTAATTTTGAATAGCAGAATAGTAGTTGTAGTGCTGTAATCTGTACTTTAGAAATATTTAAGACAAAAAATGTTCCCTTTACATACCTAATATAGGTACCTTACTGCTGAAGCATTCAGCCTTGACTTAGCTGTAAAGCTGATCACATTTATGGAAAGAAAATATTCAGTGTACATGTTTGAATTTGGCAAGTCTGCCTTCCGAACTTAATGACCCTGATTTTTATGTATGTTTAACTAGCACTGATTTATCGATCAAAGAAAAAGACTGGGGAGGGAAAGGGATCAGGCCAAATGAAATATAATTGGAGGGAAAGAGTTTTAGCAGAAAAGAGAAAGTTTTAATCCTAAATTAAAATTTTGTTTCATTTTTATATTTATTTTAAACATTTGTCCTTCATGAAATTCAGTCAAATTTTAAACAAAAACTTTGTTTAGAAGCGATACGTGAAGATGCCTTGTACAAAAGGTTAAGGTGCAAAGGACTGTTGGATGCTTTCAGCTTAGTGCTTGGTTGGTTTTGTTTCATTAGTATTATTGCGGTTCTTATATCAAGGAGAACACACCTTACCGATTAATCTATGTTAATAATTAGGTGGATCTTTAATGACTTTCAAACGCCTTCCCCTATTTCTATCGTTAGTCAAAAAAAAGTCACTTATTTCTGTATGAACTTTTGGGGGCTTTAACTAGCAGATTCTAAGCAAAATGTGGTATCGTGTATGTGGTGATATTACTGCAAGTAGAAACTGTAGAGGTCATTGGGTTTCTGGCAGGATGAAATTTCCCCGTGGTATCATTTCTCCATTTATCAGAGAAACATCTCTGTAAAATATCTGTATTTAATGGAGTTAATCATTTGAAACCACCTGTCTGCCCCATTCAAGGTTATAAGCAGACTTGTTCATTCAGCTATTTCACCCTTTTGTAAATCAGCAAAGGTTTCTTCTTGCCTTTAAACATAAAATACCAAAGTATTTATCATAGCCTTATGATAAATAAAACTCTTCAAACTCCTGAGTGCAGACTAATCGTAATAATAGATGGTGATCCACCGTTCAGTGTGGAGTGTGCTCAGCCCTCCTCTGGGACCACCAACTTGCACATGACGTATTTCTTGGAGTAGCGACCTTTTAGAGCTGTCTGTGGCTCACAGCTGGCCTGTTGTTACCACAGAGCTTTTTTCAGACTGCTGCAGCTTGGGTATTTGCCTGATTAAATTCTAGAGGTATTGTGCCGAGTAGCAGAAACTACGCATTATGACAAAATATTACATTTTCTCAGCTTTGAGGAAAGCGGTAGCGAAGGATCTTTTCTAGACTTGGTCAAGACAACTATTATGGGAATATGTGAGCCAGTTTTAGTCTTTGCCTGCAGACACAGAAAACTGTGAAAACAGCACATCCTTAGGAATAGTGAGATCAAATTGTGTGTATCAGCATCCCGTTGCTTGTTCACCATGTACACATGAGAATGCATGCTTTCAGTTGTGCAGCCTTTCCTTAGGCTTCCTCTTATTGATAGAGAGAGACCAGTGCAATTCCGAATCTGACCACAGTCCTAAGAAAAGACTCTATCCAGATGTTTCGCTTTCTAATGCCTTAGTGATGGGCTGTCACTCAAGCAGAAGGAGGCAGCTTGATTAGTGTGTGGAGAAGACAGAAAACGATGATTGCCTGCTGATTCGTCCTGTATTGCTTTTGGGTGACAAATGGAGTCTAATTCTAAGATTTCAGATTTTTATCTGTAAGAGTTCACATTGGGTAAGTCCCAAACCATCATTGGCTTCTGACCCATCCCAGTTTTATTCTTCTTTGTTAGAAGCAGCCAGTCTTGTCTGTTGGAAGCATGCTAATCTGAAAGGTTATTTTTGGCCTTGATAACTTTAAACTGCTCCATTTTCTGCTCAGAAAAATTGAAACTGATTTGGTTTCTGTTAATGTCTCTTCCAAGCATTTTTTACTTTATTCTTACCTTTAGAACTTTGTGTTTTTCAAAAGACACTGCCAATTTGAAGCAACAAAATAATTTAAAACTAATGTTACATACTGAGGCTTCTGTCAATTGTTCTGATAATGTCAGAATATTTTACTCTGTCGGTTTTGGTTGTTTTAGCCAAGATGGCTAGTGATAGAATGGGAAATAAAATTCCTGATTCCTAATCCTGTAATGTGACCACAGAAGATAATGCTATATTAAAAGAAATTTACAGCAATTTAAACTGGGGGTGGGGTGGGGGTGGGGGTGGAGATGTACAAAAAGGTGTTGAACTGGTGTATATAGAGTACTATTCTTTACAGATGCTGTTGGACAGCAAGTGTTCTCAATTCAATTATTGGAAGACTATTGGCATGCAAGGAGATGAAACTTAGCAGGACTAAAATTTTGTGTATTTTCAATAGGAAATTATAAATAACCATTGAGATCAAACACACATATTGATCCAAAGTACTATTATCTCAAGGAAATTGAAATAACGTGGTTTCAATAAACCTGAAAAGGTCAGCAAATGTTTAACACAGTCCTCCGTACTCTCTTCCAGTTGTACCATTTTTGGCATCTTTCTGCAGAATGGTATATGACTGTTACAGGGGACAGGTTTTAGTGTGTATTCTGATGGGATGAAGAGTTAAAAACTATGAATGATGAATGATGATGATGAAGAGTTAAAAACCAGAAAAGGCATTCATTGAATTATATGCACTATGGAACAATAATGTTGTTATCTCTTACAAATAGATTTCATGCTGAGATACCTTCATCTTAGTCTGACAATTGAGATGCAAACTAGAGATTAATTTGTATTTTGAGACGTTGTTGCATAAATGAGAAATTTGTTCATTTTTTTTGGTAGCACAGCTCTGTTGTTCTTTCGTACTATTCACCACGTAACAATCCTCCAAGATACAGATGCAGCATAAAATACAGCTTTCTTATTTATTTAAGCAGCTCCCACGTTTACTAGACTAAGAAGGGCTAAAGTCATGTCAATTAGCAAAGGGTTGGTGACACAGCAGAGCTGCACCGGTTTGTACAAGCTAAAAAGTTCTGTTGTATTAGTCCAAAAACATCAGAAGTGGGGAACTTCTACATCCTATTGAAGTTAGTAGACTTTGGGCTTACTCACTGCCTTGCCTGATTAGGCCCACAAGCTCAGTATTCCTAATTTTCAGATATACAGACAAACTGCTACTTCGTAATAATGGGAGAAGGCTATGGCTGCATATATAAAGACAGGTTCCAGTAGAGTTTGCTGTATTTAGAACTCCATTGTGACTTTCCATCTACCTCTCATTATTCTGTATCACAGGTTTGTAAACTGAAAATATACAGTAGGTGAGAATAGTGTTTCAAATATAAAAGGCTTTTAACAGCTGTCGTGCTACTCTGTTTGATGATGGGAATTACAGAAGCTGAGCATTTCGATCAGTACCTCTAAGTTGCACTTTAATAATGGAATACATGTAGGAATTAATAGTGGGATGTGTTCAGAAGACCAATCTGAACATTGTCCATATTGACTTGTGAGGCACCCTGGTATCCCCATGGAGAGAATATAACCACTTAGAGAGATGAGAAGGTTGAGACTGAGACCAGCTTACTGGTATATGCATGGGCTGAATCAAATATTGTCAGTACTTAATGAGTAATGCTTCTTCATTTGCACGTTGATGTGTTTACAAACAGTGGTTAGTTCCATTTTTATTGGAAGTGTTATATTCTTATGCCCTTAGAAAAACTTTTTTTTTTTACAAGAATTAATTCCTCCTTCTGCCAATCCCTTCCACCCATGCACCCTGCATATGCACACAGTAATTTAGCATGACATTCAGAAAGAAAAAAAACACATTTACAATCAAGACATCAACTTATGTTTTAAAATTCAGATTATAGAAGTTCAGTGCCTGAATATGCATAGAAAATGTCTGGTTTGCATAATAACTTGAAATCTATTTTCCTTCTCTAATATTTGGTTTTAAACTCCATTTAATCATATTTCTTTCTGGAAGGCACTGAAGCATTAATACTTAATTCTGGTCAAAATATTTGGGTTGGTTATTTTCCATCCTCTTGGATTGCAGTCAGATCTTTTGCAGGCCTTTGGGATCCAGAAGATTTTCCCCTGTTCTTCCTTTGTTTTACTGATAATTCAGGCCTTTCTGGTGGAGTTAATAATGGAGACTGGGAACTAAGTTTGAATCTCAGCTGAGATTGCACTGAATACTTTCTGTAGACCAGTAAGCTAACTTTGGGATTTTTTTTTTTTTTGACAACTTATTTTGTCAGGATTTTTCCAGCCTGTCATAATAGTATCAAAAAATGTCCTTCTGTTCAGTCAGCAAAGACTTTGTATGTATGACACCCTATAGCCAAACTGTACTCTTCTCAGAAACATATAATTTAAGATGTCAGGAAATTGTAGGTTAGTGTTTGTAAAAAATCAGGCACATTAAAGTAACTCTGACATGCCCCATTGATTCTTAGGATTTTCTTTCTCTCCGTAGATAATGCTTAGCTATGTAATTACCTTCTCTGGAGAAATAATTTATTTTCATTCCTTTCCTTTCAGTATTTTTTCTTAACTTAGTGTTTCAGTGAACAATAATTTCTTTAAAAAGTTCAACAATTCTGTAACTTCAGAAGTGAAATATTTGCATGTCTGTGAACAATCTAGTCCAAACACAATACTGCAGGCTTTCCTGCACCAATACAGATGTCAGAATGTGAGTTAGGGGAGGTAGTGCCTGCATCCTGATTTTCTTATTACAGAAAAGTATTACAAAACCAGAATGATACAAAGACCTGAGGATTTTAGTTACTCAGAAGGATTAGATCTGTGAGAACTCTATTCCTTAAGAAAGAGTAGACTAAGAGACTGTACTGATTTATTTTGAATCCTGAGAAGATGAGAAAGGATGAGTTATCAGGTTATTTAAATAAAGTAAGATCAGTACAGGGAGATACATTCATTTCTCTGAAAGGAGATGGGGACTGAAGAAATGCATGTACATTTCATTTCACTTAGAAAATAGCTGAAATATTTAATAATTTGTCAGGTATAGCAATCCATAGAGTTACTTGCTATTAGTAGTTAAAAGTAAGGATGAGGTAACGATCCAGGTTTATTAAAGCTGAAGTTTAAATTAAGTTTGGAGTGGAGTTCAGATGTGAATGTTCAGAATTTCAACAGTGTTTCTTAGGAGAAGTCATCTGCCAGAGCCAGAAACAGGTCACAAGATTGTATTTTTAATGGATCAGATTTCATGAACTCCATTGTTTATTTATCACTCCAGATATTTCTGCAAATTGGATCTGAAGTTTCTGTATAATATCTTTTCTAATAGGCTTTTATCAGAACAGATCATAAAATAGATATGAGTAACCAAAAGCCAAAGATATGAATGTGTTTGAATAGAAGTAATGGAAAAATATCCCTCTGCCACATGAGCAAAATTCATGTCAGAGTAGGTTATAAAGATCACTACTCTGAGGTCTTGTCGTGCCACACTTACAAATGTGCCGCTGTAACTGGGTTGGCACAGTTGTGGTGCAAACCTCCCTAGTACTGATGTAGCATATGGTAAGAGAAGAAGCTTTTTTTGTTGGCAAAGGTACCAGCTGCCTCAAATCTGAGTGACACAAGCCACCTGACAAATGCACTTTCATCTTGGTCTAGCTGTAACATAAAGCATAAGGATCCAAATAACCTGCTCCACTGAAAAACAAGCAAACAAACAAAACCCCCACCCAAGAGACACAAATGTTTTAAAACCAGCAGCTAGTGAAAGCTGAAAACAACCAGCATTTAGAAAGGTGCCGGTTTAAAAAGACAAACTGTGTTGTATACCTGGAAGAGTGTTGGTGTGATGCCATGCCTTTAAGGGGGTCTGTCCACCCAGTTCCAACTGCGGTGTTGGAAGTAAGGTTTCCTATGCATCTGACATCTCCAAAAATTATTTTCGGATTACAACCAGAATTTCTTCCTTTGCTTAATATAAATTGCTGCTGAGGGTAATTTGAACTAGCCATGCTGATTTTGCACTGCAGTGAATGGAGAACAGTCATGATTAACTCGTCAAGCTCGAGAATGGTAACACGCAGTCTGGTGTACGGCAGTATCTGAAATCACTGTATCTATTTTTGCACTGACTGTTAGACTGGGATATTACATGAAATGAAAGTTTTGATAAAAAAAGAAACGCAGTTTTTAGCTTCTACATAAGCCAACAAGTTTATATAGAGACTTTGGGGGAACAGTAGGTTCACAGTTATCCGTTAACAGGAGTGGAGAAATAAGTTTTTTTTTCTTCTGCTAGGAGTTTTCATAAAGTGGGGTGTGATTTCACAAGGTTTCAGTCCTCACCACAGCTGAAAGGCAGTGGGCTTGCTCTTCTCCCTCCTGTCCCTGCTGCACAGTTCTGCCTTTGCCTCATGGCATCTTCCATGCTCATTGGACCCGAAGATGTGCCAGTTCCACTTGCTGACCTGGCAAAGAGCAATTGCCACCCTCAGTAGTTTTCTGCCACTTTAGCAAGCTGAATTAGTTTAATGTGAGATTGGATGACTACTAGGACCTGTCTCTTTCTGTAATGGCAAACTCTTTATTTGTATCAGGTGATTTAGTAAAGCTGTGCCCTTAGGGTGAGGTTTCACAAGATGGCTGAGCCATTTTAGCAGCTTGCTGCAGTCAGAAGAATCCCCCAGGTACATGTTTCCCACTGCTCAGCCCTGCCCCCTTTCAGCTGGTTCAGCTCACTCAACTGGCAGAAAATGAGCCCAGCAAAAAAAAAAGTGAGCAGCTTTATGTCAGTTTAGTGAGTTAACTGAACTCCCAGAGGTATCAGACAAGTGCCAGAGCCAGTGCAACTGTGGACTGGCACTGGGAGGGCTCAGCAGGGAAGGAGAGAGGGGGGCAGCTTCTTTCAGCAGCACAGGGATGCGAGGTTGGCTCAGCTGGCTTGTGAAACCACACGTTACTCCCAACATTAACACAACCGTTTTCTGGTTGTGAAGGTGCACTCTGGTATGGAATTCATTTTAAAGATTTAAAAAAAAAAAAAATATTCTGGCACTCAAAGATTCCAAGGAAAGATATACCCTTTTTCCACAATGAAATGGTTCCAAATCAAAGGTGAAAGAGAATAAACAGAATTGTAGTTTGGAGCTGTTGGGAGCCAAAGACTGTCTATGCTGTGTGCCCAATAAAGGCATTTTTGTTTGTTAAATTTTTTATGCTAACACTTCTGCAAGGAATGCTGAGTTTCCAGCAGTTTCTTCCTTGAAATGAAAAAAAAAAAAAAAAAGGTGTTTCTATAGCCATTAACACCCTAATTAACACCTTACTACTTTCAAATGGACCTGGTAGGAGAGCTAAGGGAGCTGTGGCAGCTGGAGGTAAAACTTCCCTGGTGAGTAGGCTTGAAGTGTTAAAGGGGAGAAAAAATCATAAGGAAAGAGTTTGGGTCATGTCCTTAGAGGAAGAAGTATAAGTTGTTGAAAATAGGGCAATGACTAAAAATCAGTATTAAAACACCAGTGGCTGGATCACTGCTGGTATTGCTTGGCATTGCTTTGCTGAAGTCAGTACTGCCACACTGCAGGCTTGAAGGAGGTTTGCCAGCCAAGCTATTTGGGGAAACCACCCCCTCAGCTCCACAGCAGAGAGCCACCTCAACTCGATGTTCAAATGAAAAAAGTCGCTGGGGCAAGACAACTTTTTGTCAGGATAACTGTGTATATGGGAAGGTTTTTTGCCAACATTGTTAACGATACGGTTTTGCAATTGCTTTAAACCAGCCTGTGTGTGGGCTGGCGTCGAAAAGGGAGGTCCTAGCCATGTGTTTCTGCCGCCTCTCTGGTGCCAGTATGAGCGTGAGTGGTAAACTGTAAAACTAACCGAGGGAAAAAAAAGCATGGGAGGGGTTGGCCAGATCGCATCCCTGGTTTCTCACCATCTGATTGCACAAATGCCAGCACTGGCACAGAGGAGGGCTGGGGAGATTGGGGGGGGCGTGGAGGGGAAAGGCCCCTTCGGCAGCAGCTCTGATTCAGCCTGTTTTACAGGGATGGAGAACCCCCAGCCTGGGAGGGGGGGAAATGTTTTTTGGTGGTTGGTTTTTTTTTTTCATTCTAAATGAATCATATCATCCTAAACCACATTTCAGGATACAGATTCTGTCTGAGAGGCATTCGGCACTTAGGAGGTTGGCCCGGATCTTGCTGCATGTAGGTCAGTGAGGAGTGCAGTCTCTTGTTCCCAGCATATCGCTACAGCTACTGCCAGCAAGAATGCAGGATTACTTAATTAATTTTGCTCTGTGTAATACAGCACACACCTAAGCCTCTGATGGAGTACAACCATAGTTTCCAGTTTAACAATGTATCAAGGCGTGTCAGTAATATACAGTTACATATGCTAAGTCCTGTCTTATGTAAGCAATAACACAAAACAAGGTGTGTTTTTGTCAGCCAGTATGCATACATCTTGGATGTACTGGGGCAGTAGTGTTGCTGAGGGCTATAACACACCCAGGGTGTGGGTGTATTAGCTGACTAATACACATTTTGTAGTGTTATTGCACTCATTAAATATATTGAAGGGAAAAGTTTTAAAGTAAATTAAAATCTAAATTATGAAGAATCAATCACTGCGTAACTCGAAGTGAGCAAGCACATCTCAAAGAAGTAACCAAAACTGCAGAACTACTCCTACCTTTGAAACTCCCCCATTTGTTGCATCTGCTTCACAGGTAGCAGCCAGGGGTTGTGGTTATTTGGCTGTGGAAACAGCCGGTCCATGTTTGCTGAGCCATTAGTCCCTTGCTGTGGGTCTCTGTCCAGCACTGTAAAGCACAGCTATTGCAAGTCAGGGGCAAGTTGTGTCACAAATATACTTAAATTGGACCCACCGCTTTTGCTTGGCAATGGGTAGGGGTGGCTTGTCAAAAATTGGAAGAAAAACAACCACTTGTTCCACATCACTTCTGCTTCCTGTGCAGAGCCTGGTTTCCCTGATCCTTTTCCTTATCTTGCGTGTTTATTCATGGAAGAGCGAACAACCTGAGGACTTCAGTACTGCATTTGCACTTTCCCCCTCACTGCTTGGAAGCAGCATGCTTTCCACAGTGTAGTGCAACTTCTCAGAGTACGTATCTTCCCAACCAAATGTCTGCCACTGCCTTAAAAACATAGAAGAAAGTAGTGTCAGACAACATATTGTGATGGAGCTTTTTTCCATCTTCTTGTGTCTACTGCAAAGATGAAGTTCATCTT
>JANHGO010000053.1:29436516-29463217 GCA_024606505.1 Aquila spilogaster
TGGATCATTTTTGTGGCCCTCCTCTGGATGCGCTCCAACAGGTCCATGTCTCTCCTGTACTGAGGACTCCACATCTGGATACAGTACTCCAGGTAAAGCCTCACCAGCGCAGAGTTGTGGGACAGGATCACCTCCCTCACCCTGCTGGCCACTCTTCTTTGAATGCAGCCCAGGATACAGTTGGCTTTCTGGGCTGCAAGGGCACATTACTGGCTCATGTCCACCTTCCCATCCACCAGTACCCTCAGGTCCTTTCTGGCAGGGCTGTGCTCCATTCTTACATCCTCCAGCTTGTACTGATTGCAGGGGTTGCCTCAACCCAGGAGCAAGACCTTGCACTTGGCTTTGTTGCAACACATAAGGTTTTCCTGAGCCCACTGCCTGAGCCTGTCTATGTCTCTCTGTATGGCATCCTGTCCCTGAGATGTGTTGACTACACCACACAGCTTGGTGTCATCTGCAAACTTGCTGAGGGTGCACTCAATCCCCCTGTTCATGTCATTGATGAAGATATTAAAGAGAATTGGTCCCAGAACTGACCCCTGAGGGACACCATTCATAACTGATCTCCGTCCAGACATTGAACCATTTGCCACTACTCTCTGGGTACATTCTCACAACCAGTATCTGCTCCATGATCTTTCCTGGCATGGAAGTGAGACTGTCAGGTCAGTAGTTCCCTGGGTCATCCTTTCTACTCTCCTTAAGAATGGTACAACTTTCCCTTTTATCCAGACACCAGGGGCTTCACCTGACCACTGTGACTTTTCAAGTATCAGTGGCTTGTTGACTACATCAGCTAATTCCCCCTGGACTCATTCAGGTTTCTCAGGTGGCATCAAACCCAATCTTCACTGGGAGGGATATTGCTTCCTCACCTTCCACCTTCTGACCCATTTGCTCAAGGATTGTTCGAAGAGCAGTCACCAGTGAAGACTGGGTAAAAGAGATGTTGAGTACCTCAGCCTTCTCCTTGTCCATTGTTACCAGCCTGCCTGTACTTAGTTCTAGTCAAAATATTTGGGCAGGTTACTTTCCATCTTCCTGGATTGAACTAGATCTTTTCCATAACTCTGGGATCCTGAAGATTTTCCCTTGTTCTTCCTTTGTTTTACCAATTATTTATGCCCTCCTGGTGGAGTTAATAATGGACACCGGGAACTAAGTTGAAACCACAGCTGGAGCTGCGGTCAGTACTCTCTGTAGAACAGTAGGTTAACTTTGGGGCTTTTTTTAGATGACATATTTTGTAAGGATTTTTTCAGTCTGTCGTATTAGCATCAAAAACGTCCTTCTGTTCAGTCAGCAAGGACTTTGTGTGTATGACGGACTGTAGCTAAACTGTACCCTTCTCAGAAGCTTATAATTTATGATGTCAAGAAATTGTGGGTTAGTGTTTCTGAAAAATCAGGCACATTAAAGCAACTCTGACAAGGCTCACTGATTCTTAGGCTTTTCTTTCTCTCTATAGATAACATTTAGCCATGTAATTACCTTCTTTCAGAGAGAATTTATTTTCACTCCTTTCCCTTCAGTGTTTTTTTCTTAACTTAGTGTTTCAGTGAGCAATAACTTCTTAAAAAACATCAACAATTCTGTAACTTCAGAAGTGAAATACGTACGTGTCTATGAACAATCTAGTCCAAATACAGCACTGGCAGCTTACCCTGCATCAACACAGATGTCAGAATGTGAGTTATGGGAGGCAGCGTGCGCGTCCTGGTTTTCTTATTACAGAAAAATATTACAAAACCAGAATGATTCAAAGACCTGAGGGGTTTAGTTACTCAAAGAGATTAGATCTGGGAGGATGGTATTCTTTAGGAAAGAGTAGACTAAGAGATGGTACTGATTTATTTTGAATCTTGAGAAGATGAGAACAGATGAGTTATCAGGTCGTTGAAATAAAGTAAGACCAGCACAGAGAGGTGCATTCAGTTCTCTGAGAGGAGATGGAGACTAGAGAAATGCATATAAATTTCATTTCACTTAGAAATGGCTGAAATATTTAATAATTTGTCTGATGTAACCATCCATAAAGTTTCATATTTGTAGTAGTTAAAAGTAAGGATGAGGTAATGATCCAGATTTATTAGTTAAAGTTTGAATTAAATGTGGACCGGAGTTCAGCTGCGAACATTCAGAATTTCAGCAGCTTTTCATAGGAGAGGTCAGCGGCCTCAGCTGGAAAAAGGTCGTAAGGTTGCATTCTTAATGTATCCAGGCATCGTGAACTCCCTGGCTTGTTTATGACTCCAGATATTTCTGTAAATTGAATCTGAAGCTTCTTTTTAATATCTTTTCTATGGCCTTTTGTCAGAACAAAAAATGGGTATGAGTAATCAAAAGCCAAATATATGAGTATGTTTTGAATAGAAGTAATGGAAAAATACCCCTCTGCCCACTTGAGCAAAATGCAGTTGGGACTGGGCTACAAAGGTCACTACTCCAAGGTCTCATCACACTGCTCTTACAGATATGCCACTATTCTGGCTTAAGAAGACAAACTCTACAGTATGCCTGTTGTATACAGCCTGGTGTGATGACAGATTCTTGATGGGGCCTATCCACTGAGTTCTGACTGCAGTATTGGAAGTAAGGCTTCTTATCCATCCATCATCTACAAAAATTATTTTTAGATAACAACCAGAATTTTCTCTGCTGCTTAATTTAAATTATGGCTGAGGGTAATTTGAGCTAGCCCTGCTGATTTTGTGCTAAAATGAACAAAGAATGGACACAATTAACTTGTCAAGCTGAAAGAGTGGTAACAGCTTGCTGTACAGCAGGACTTGGAATTGCTGTAACCATTTTTGCAGGGATTGTTGGACTGGGGTGGTACATGAAATTAAAATCACAGTTTTTAGCTTCTATGAGCATGAATAGTTTCATATAAAGACTTTGGGGAACAGTAGCTTCTCCTTCATCCGTTAGAATGAATGGAGAAATATGAAGGCGGCTCTGAAAGTAATGCCTCCACTTTTATTATGTTGGCCTACAGTGTCAGAGGTGGACATTGGTGGTATGGTAGTAAAGGTTGAACCTTCCCAACAATATCCCATTACATTTTGTTGCTGTGTGACAGATGGCAGCAGGGGGGCGGTCTGACAGAATGGCGTCTGACATGGAAATGCGTCTGAAGCAAAGGCGTGTTATTGAATTCCTTCATGTAGAAAAAAATGGCACTCACTGACACTTGTTGAACACTTTTGGAGTCCAAACAGTGGGTGTGAGCACAGTGAAGTGGTGGGTGGTGCATTTCAGCAGTGGCAATAGTGGGTTATCTCCACTGGGGCAAATTTTTATGAGCGTGGCAGGCAGCTCTTGTTTATTACTGATGAAGGTGCATAGGTAATGGTGGTGACTATGTTAAAGAATAGCCTTTTGCAGTTGAGAATTTTCTCTATCAAACAGTGCTCTTGTGCTCTTTGTAGTATCTGTTGTAGTTTCCATGGAAATAAGTAGGAGGCATTACTTTTGGAGCAACATGTGTATATATTATTTTTTTGCTAGGTGTGATTTTGCAGGTTGTAAGGTCTTACCACAGCTGAAATGGAGTGGGCTCACTCATCTCCTTGGCTATTCTCTTCTGTCCTAGCACTGCCATGCAGTTCTGCCATTGTCTTACGTCACCTTCACTCCCACCTGAGCAGAAGCAGCGCCAGTGCAGGCTGCTGACCTGACAAAAACACTTGCCACCCCAGGTAGTTCTCTGCCACGTCAGTGAGCTGAAACAGTTTAATGTGAGATCAGATGACTACTTAGGACCTGTCTCTTTCTGTAATAGCAAACTCTTAATTTGTATCAGGCGATTTAGTAAAGCCATGCCCGTAGGGTGAGGTTTCACAAGATGCCCCAGCCATTGTAGCAGCTTGCTGGTGTCAGAAGGAAGGATGCCCCAGCTACACGCTCCCCACTACTTCCCCCACTCTTCACACTGCTCCCCTTCCAGATGGTTCAGCTCACCCAACTGGCAGAACGTGAACCCAGCAAAATAAAAGTGAAGAGTTTCCTGTCAGTACTGTGAGTGAGTGGAACTCCCAGAGGTATCAGACGAGTGCCAGAGCCAGCACAGCTGTGGACTGGCACTGGGAAGCTCAGCAGGAAGGAAGCCTCATTCAGCAGCAGCAGGATGCGAGGTTGGCTCGGCTGCCTTGTGAAACCATGCACCGCTTCCAGTGCTAACGCAGCACTTTCCATGTGAAGATGCACTCTGGTATGGAATGTTAAAGATTAAAAATATACTCTGGCACTTCAAGACAGCAGGAAAAGCTGTAGCTCATTTTCACAACAAAATAGTTCCAAATAAAAGGTGAAAGAGAGAGAGGAAAAAAAAAAGGAATTGTAGTTTGGAGCTGCTGGAAGCCAAAGACTGCCTACACCGTGTGCTGACTAACGGAGGCTTGATTTGTTACGTTTTCTATGCGGTCTAACACTTCTGTGAGGGATGCTGGGTTTCCAGCAGGCGCTGATTCTTCCTTGATTGGAAAAGAAAAAAAAAAGAAAGAAGGTGTTTGTGTAGCCATTAACACCCTAATTAACACCTTACTTCTTTCACATGGGCCAGTAGGATAGCTGAGGTAAAGCCTTCCTGGTGAGGAAGCTTGAAGTATTAAAGGGGAAAAATCATAAAGAAAGGGAGATCTTGGTTGGTGTCCTTAGAAGAAGAGGTGTAAGATATTCAAAACTGAGGCAGTGATTGGAAATCGGAACGAAAACTCTGGTGGTTGGGTCTTCTGCTGGCATGGCTTGGCAGAGCTTTGTCGAAGCCTGCCGCACTAAAGACTTTGGTGCAGTTTCCAGCAGAGCTTTTTGGGGAAACCTCCCCCTCTGCCGTGCAGCAGAGAGCCACCTTAACTCCCTGCTCGTATGAAAGAAGTCGCTGGGGCAGGGCAACTTCTTGTTGGGATAACTGTGCCTGTGGGAAGGCTGCTGCCAGCATTGTTAACGATCTGGTTTTATGATTGCTTCCAACCAGCCCTGTGTGTGGGCTGGCGTCGGAGGGGAGGCCCAGCCGCGCTCCTGCCGCCTCTCTGGTGCCAGCGCGGGCTGAGTGGAGGCTGTCAGCTAATGTAGGCCTAGGAGACAGGGACGGGAGGAGCTGGCCAGGGCCCTTCCCTCGTTTCTCACCCTCTGATTGCACAAGACAGGGAGGAGGCCAGGGATGTTCTGTGGACACAGGGATAGGGCCCTTTGGCAGCGACTCCTGCCCAGGCTGCAGCATGTTGATGGGAAGCTTGCAGCCCACCAAAGGTGGGCATCCTATCCACGTGAATTGTGCCACTGCAGCTCATTTCAGGACAGGGACTGCATCCGAGAGGCATTCAGTGCTGTGGGGAGGCCCAGATCTGGCTTGATGTAGGTCAGTGAGGAGCACGGTCTCATTCCCAGCGTATCGCTCAGCTCCTGCCAGTAAGAGCACAGGATTTCTTAATTAGTTTTGCTCTGTGTAATACAGCACACACCTAAGCCTCTGATGGAGCACAACCATGGTTTCCAGTTTAACAATGTATCAAGGCGTGTCATTAATATACAGTTACATCTGCTAAGTCCTATGTCTTATGTGAGCAATAACACACAACGAGACGTGTTTTTGTCAGCCAGCACGCATACACGGAGGTGTGCTGGGGCAACGATGCTGCCGAGGGCTATAACACACCCAGGGCGTGGGTGTCCTCGCTGACTAACACACGTTTTGTAGTGTTATTGCACTCATTAACTACATGGAAGGCAAATCAACTCACTGTGTAACTGGAAGCGAGCAAACACATCTCAAAGCAGTAAGCAAAGCTGTAGGATTGTGCTTGCCTTTGAAACTCCCACTTCTGTGTGTCTTCCCCACAGGAAACAGCAAGGGCTGGTGGGTGGTTGGCAGCAGAAGCAGCTGCTCTGTGCTCGCTGAGCCACTGGACCCTTCTGCACTGCCTGGGTGTCTGTACAGCTCTGTAATGCAACTATAGCTCAGTGGCACATTCTGTCACAGTGTGCTTAAATTGGACCCTCTGTTTTTGCTTGGCAATTAGTAGGGGTGACATGTCAGAATACGACCTCCCCCCACTCTTGCCCTCAATCATTTCTGCCTCCTACACAGAGCTTGGCTTTCAGAGAATCACAGAACTATTGAGGTTAGAAAAGACCACTAAGATCACCTAATCCAACCATTAACCTGTCCCTACTGTGCCCACTGACCATGTCCCTCAGTGCCGCAGCCACACATTTCTTGAACACCTCCAGGGACAGTGACTCTACCACCTCCCTGGGCAGGCTGTTTGCATCTGAGAAATCTCAGACTGAACAGTTCATTTTGAATGGAATTAGTTGTCACTTTTGCCTGGTTCATGGGTGGGTGATTTTGTTAGGAGTTAGATCTTGATGGTGACTCATCAGTTCACTGATGGAGAAATATGATCTGAAAGAGTTACAGCTTCACAAGAGAGTGCGTGATTATGCTGGTTCCATGGCTTGCTGGGAGTCTACACTCTTCTTCTCAGTTATCTGCTCTCATTTTGTAGTGTGCCTATACCAAGTCTCTGTTTTCCAGCTTCATAAAGTTTCATTCTTGCTCGGAGAAAACACCCAACTTTGGATATTTGTAAAAGCATGATCTCTGATGGTTTTTCAGTCCTGTTGCAATTTAGAGACTTCCACATTTGAAGCTGGTGTTGGCAATCTTATCATGCAGATCTGTTTTACTTCAACACTGAAACTGTTTTTGTTGTGGGTTTTTTTTTGTTTTGTTTTTTGCTCAGAAAACATCTACTAGATATTCACTTTTGAGTTGACACTGAAATGTTCGAGGATTAAGTAGCTAACAGATAGCAACACGTCAGGGATGCCTGTTCATCTTCATTCCACTGTCAGTATTGTCCTATGGAAAGAAGAAACTGCAGAGTAACCTTCCATTCTCCCAAAGTCATCTGATCCTCTAACACCTGACTTACTTGTTGAAACAGGTTACTGATGAAATAGGGGAAACTAACATATAGAGTTTGACGCTCATCTGGCTGGAGTAAACTAAGAATCATTCTGCTGATGTCAAAGCTGTTGTAAAGGACAGTCAGGAATAGGATCTTTCCAGTAGAAGAGCCAAGGTGCAATGATGTGTATCATTGTACCTTGTGCGGTGGTGATTTGCTTGTGCACACAAACAGTAGAAGCTGCACCACTGTGCAAAGGACATCATTCAGTTGCTCTGGCTTAGTTATCTCTGGAATTGACTTTGAATATGTTCCTAGCCTAATTACAAAGGTTATTTTGATACAGCATTTTGCTTCTACTCTCCATTATTGTAGTGTTTTGTTTTATTTTGTTTTGTTTTTTTTTTTCCCATACTTTGTGCCTGGTCTAAGATTGCTTGCTATACCTATATCTCACCATGCAGGCTGTGGCCCTCTTCTTGTGAGGCAGACCTTTGACCTCTGCTTCAGTGCAAATAAGTAGTAGTAGTGGCTGTTATATCAGTGTGAGTTACCTGCCCGGTTTCTGTTTTTACTAAGGCAGTATTTGGGTATCTTATTTACGTAACAAAGCGCACTCCCATCCTGCCTTCAATTTTCTTAAGTAGGAGAATAGGTACAATGGTTTTTTACTGTAAAAATGATGCTTTGGAAAATACCACCTAAACTACATAGTTGTACCAGAAGGTTTTGATACATGGATGACTTTCGTTTATTAGAATTGTTCCTGAAAGACGCGGGTAAAGAGAATGAAACCTTTCAGAATGTGCTCCTTTGTATTCTGTCATCCTTATTTAAGAGTCCTTAACAGGGCAAAAACAATCACTTAAAAACTTAAATTTCAATAAATAGGCAAAGAGTTTTTCCCTAAGCAATTTGGCAGTAGTGTTAGAAGCAACCCATTACTGTAAAGTCACAAAAACTGTGCATCTTGGTAGCAGAAGGAGGAAAGTTATTTAAATCGTTTTTCTTCAGTCACAGTAAAACCACAGCAAGCAGGTATAAAAGAGGACTAGTTAGCATCTGCCTCCTCAGCTTTCGGATCTGAAAATAAATGACAGCCTGCAGTAATTGGGACTTGTTTTGACACAGTGCAGAACGGCAATATCTATGTTGTAGGGCACTGTAGTTCCAAATCAAAAATTACTATAACAGGTTATTAAATTTTCCCCATAAGAATTACGGCCCAACTCCTTCATTTATCTTGATAAAATTGGAAGTTTGTTGTTTAGGGGAATGAATGAATGACTAAAGAAAATGGCTTGCTTTCATTAGTGAAATTTACGTATTACAGAACAAGCCGCTAACGTGAGTAGATCACACTTTTTCCTGCTCAGTATAGGTTTAAGTATTTGACCAAAGTTAGTATTTGATTTAGTTCTCTGGTACGTGATTTAACATTAATGGATATGATCTCAGAAGGGAAAAAATATGTATTTCTGTTGACAGAATGAAGTCTCTGTGGATTTAATTTTGTTATTTTTAAAAATAAGTAAATCCAGTGCAGAAAGTTTCTGTACTAAATCTGGTTTATTCTATGACTTTAAAACCTGTGCAGTATCCCAGTAACTGCAAGAACTGTTTTTTGTTTAAAATTTCTTTGAGAAACTCATTATCTTTGTACATATGAGTAACTTGATCCCAAAGGAAAACAGTTTGGTTAGAGAGACTTGAGAAGACTGAATCTCATGGTTAGAGAGACTTGAGAAGACTGAATCTCATGTGTCTGAGCTTTGCTTGGATGGTTTGGTGAGGAGTGGCCGCCTGGGCCTTCATCTGTAACTTCTGAAAGTGGTGTTTCTTCCAGTTAGCCCCAGCAAAGCTGAAGCTACAGAGAGAACTCCTAACCTCCAGTAGCAGGTTATCCGCAGAGTGTGTGCCAGGATGCTTTTAGAGCTCCCACCCTTGAGTAGCCTCATGGAAAAGTGCAGATGTTGCTCAGGCAGCCAGGCTGTCCTCGAACTTTCATCAGGAGAGAAACCTCTCTTCATTTCTTTAAGAGGAGGAATTTTTAACCCTGCTCCATGCTACTTAACACTTTAAGACTTCTTTTAGAGAGAGCAGAGGATGCAGTTTATGATTACCTGAGTGACCAGTTTGATGTGCACTACCTTACCTCTTAATACCCAGGCTTAATGCACAGACCCCCTAAGCTGGATCCATGGCTACCCTGGATGAAAAAGGAGAAGTGCTGCAGGCTTCACCTTGTCTGTATTGAAAGGTTACAGCTCCCAAACAACCCCCATTTATCAGAAGACCTGCTGACCTTCACTGTATGTCACATAAAGGGCACATGCAGTGTTTGTGGGACAAGGCCTCATTATAGCAAGGCCAGTTGAAGTGAGAATGGATTCAAGGTTTTATCTGTAGAGTATTGTTGCATTAATGATGTTTGATCACAGATAGGTGGTCATTTATTACAGGAACACTCCCAAACCTGTCTGTATTTTTATCATGCTCTTGTTCTATTACTACAAATGTTCCATAACTGATTTGTTATTGCTTGAGAAGAAGGTCTGGGAGAACTGTTGTTCACTTTAGATATCAAAAGGGACTTCTATGTGTGCATCCCACTAGGACGGCTCGGTGGAGCTGAGCAGACTGAATACCAGTGGGTAGGATGTGACCATCACAGCCTTTGTGCACTACTGTTGAAACTGTGGTAGCGACGAACGTGTTTAAACATTTGTTGCCAGTGTTATTCTAGTGTGATGTCTGAAATAATATGGAGACAGGGAAGAGAAAAGAAAGCAACCCGTCGAAGTCATGTACTGCAGCACAGAGTTAGGGGAACACGGCGGTGATACTAGGGAGAGAAAGCATGTTAAAAGCAAGTTAGCCAAAATACAGCAAAATGTGTATTTTTCTTTTCTTCTCTGGCATAGGCAGGACCCAATGTGACGTGTGGTTGCTTATTATTGGCATTTTCTGACTAGTACAATTGTGTAACAGCTGTGTAACTGTAACTTTGGAGCGTTTGTGTTCTGATTTTTCATCATAAGTGTCTAAATTTTCCTAAGCTATTCCATAGTTTCCTGAATGATTACCAGGATATATTATCACTGTTATCTGGTTATAGTTTTAAAACTTCTGATGACTTTCTTTTTAACTGCCTTTCTGAAAAGTTATTGCTCATGTCGAGAACTTGACTTTTGTTTTGGCAATGTATTTTTTTGCCATACCTTGAAACTTTTTTTTGTTTGAAAAGCTTTTTAGAAGCTTGAAATGGTTAAACATGTGGCAGCTCAGTATATGCTCATTAAAAATTTCTTCCACAGTAGAAAATGAAATGTCTGAAACTTCCCATCTCGCCCAGTGCGCTAAAGCTTCCTGCAGCTCTGTGGCTGATTTTATGGTCCCCCAACAGCTGCTGTTTCCATTTAAGCAATGCATCAGCCCCCTCTGAGGCTGAGCAAGGTCCTTATCTTCCCCAGTCCTACGTACAGTTGGATAGAAAGTATGCCATGCCTAAAACCAAGTATGCTACAGTGTGGGGCAAGAGAGCGAAGCCAGAGCCTGCACTTTGCAATTGCTGCTTTGGGCAAGAGTGAAAGTGAGCTACAGAACCGACAGCAGAACTTCACATTTCCCAGTATATGCTGGGTCACAAGAGCCAATGGTCTGGAAAATGTAAATTTAATGCCTGAGCTAATGTTTTCATGTCTGTTGATTTATTGTGATCTAATGTTTTAATTCCCACTGGTTGGTCTTCTTCCTGGTCTCATGGATTCGAATCAACAACTAGGGCAAAAATCAAAGTGCCAACTTCTAGCCAGCTCTTTAAAGTGTGTGCTTCCTTTCTCACGTGTTTATGTTCTGTGCTCTTGTTTAAAAGCCTGCAGCTGGGAAATTAGCTAAATGCTTTCAGTAGCATTAAAAAAAAACTCAGGATTTTGTTAAAATAGGGAAAGCTTCCTGTAAGGCGTATTTAGAAATGTGTGTGCTGAAGAAGGTATGGGGTATTATAGTCGAAGTAATTCTGTAATTTAAGTAACAAAATTAATTATCAATTACATAATAACTGAAATTGCTACTACTGTTGCAGGAACTGGTGATTTGGGCTTTGCTAATGTGCTTGAATGGATCTGTGAATACACGGAATTTGTATCTAAAAGTCAGCGTGTGTGTCAAGTTCAATGATAAAATGTTTCTGTCAAAGGCGCTAAGTACCCTCAGCCTGACTAGTAAAACCAAATAGAGAATACTGATTTGCAGAGATATTTCACCTCTACCTATCAATTTAGAGGCCATGCAGCGCTTCAGAGACGGCACTGTTTTCACTGCTTGATGATTTCTGCTGTTGGATGCGAGTGACTGGTTTTACTGACCACTTGCCCACATTACGAACTGCCTGATGGAAGTCTCATTTGTTGGTTTGAACATAGCTTGGGCACTTCAGGTACTGCCTCTGTCCTTGTGTAGTAGTGAAACACTGATTAAATATGAATGCAATTTTTAATTAGGTTTCCCCAGTGCTGATATTGCAGTCTCTGGTCTGTTCCCCATTAGTTTGCTGGTCAGAAGTTGTTGACCTTTAGATTATGCTACAAAATCCATCTGTTGCTACAGGCTTTTGTGAAGAGAGGATGTAAAGAAATACTATCTTCTGTCAGTCAGCCATGGAAGCAGTCTTGAACATGGGCAGTGTCTCAGTTTTCAAGATGAGTTCATCCTAAGTAAGGAGGGAAAGGAAAAGCTGTGAGTCAGTGAGCAAGTGTTCCCTATCTACAGGAGAATCATTTCTCAACTGTTGTCATCCTACTTTAAGTTCCACCTGCTCTCCATGGAATGTGTTACTCTGACGGTGACCCTAACCAGTAATCAATCCTTTTTTCATATAATCATACAATCACAGAGTGGCTGAAGTTGGAGAAAACCTTAAAGATCATCTAGTTCCAACTGCCCTGCCTTGAGCAGGGTTGCCAACCACTAGATTAGGCTGCCCAGGATCCCTTCCAACCTGGTTTTGAATGCCTCAGAAGATGGGATATCCACAACCTCCCTGAGCAGCCTGTACCAGTGCCACACCACCCTCTGAGTAAAAAATGTCTTCCTAACATCTAACCTAAATTTCCCCTCTTTTAGTTTAAAGCCATTCTTCCTTGTCCCATCACTATCAGAGGTGTAAAATGTCCATCTTCCTTGTGCTTGTAAGCTCCCCTCAAGTACTGGATAGGCCACAGTGAGGTCTCCCTGAAGCCTTCTCTTCTTAAAGCTGAACAAGCCCAATTCCCTCAACCTGTTGTCATAGGAGAGGTGCTCCAGCCCTTTGTTCATCTCTGTGGCCCTCCTCTGGACCCATACCAACTGGTCCACATTCTTCCTGTAACTGGGGGTCCCATGTTGGGACCCAGTACTCCAGCTGGGGCCTCACAATGGCAAAGTAGAGGGGAAGAATCACCTCACTCGCCCTTCTGGCTGCCCTTGTTTTGGTGCAGCCTAGGATGCAGTTGGCCTTCTGGGCTGCAAGTGCGCCCTACTGGCTCATGTCCAGCTTTTTGTCCACCAGGACCCCCAAGTCCTTCTCTGCAAGGCTGCTCTCATTGAGTTCTCTCTTTTCAGTCTGTACTCATGTCTGGGATTGCTTCAACCTATGTGCAACACCCCATGATCTTCTCAGGCACATATGTGAGGCTCATAAGCCTGTAGTTACCCAGATCTTCCTTTCTCCTTTTCTTGAATATGGGAGTGAAGTTTCCCTTTTTGCAGACTTTTCCTGACATACATGATTTTTCAAATATGATGGAGAGTAACTTTGCAACCACATCAGCCAGTTCCTTCAGAACCTGGGATGCATGTTATCTGCCCTATAGACTTGTATACATTCAGCCTCATGAGATAGTCTCAGACTTGCTCTGCTCTTATGCTGGGAAGGTTTTGCTTCCCCAGCCCCTGCTCAGTAGTTCAGGGATATGACAGGGATGGGAAGCCTGACTGGCCATGAAGAGTGAGGCAAGGACTCATTGAGTACCTCAGCCTTCTCTGTATCTGAGGAGACCAACTCTCCGTTTATCAGAGGGGTACACGCTCCTTTGTCTGTCTCTTCTGCTCAGTGTATCTAAAGAAAGTCTTTTTGTTGTTCTTCATATCCCTCACCAAATTCAGTTCCATCTGTGCCTTGACTCTCCTGATGCCTTTTTTGTGAAATAAAAAGATGAAGGCCATAAGGCCATAACTGCCCTCTGCCTGATTCCTCTTTCCACCCCACTGCCAGCTTCCAGCTTATTCTTGGGGTGTTCTCACCCATGAGACTTCTTTGTTAACAGTCTGATTTTTGCACTTTTTGTTGTGTGCCAGTCAGCCCTCTGTTTCCACACCCTATCCACTCTTTGACATTGTCCCTAATTTAGCACTTCCAGTCCCACATCATCAAAGACTGTCTAGAGGATTTTTTTTGCCCTCGAATGTTGGTTAGCAGCATACTTTAGACAGTCTTTTTTTTTTTTCCAACTAAGGAACTAAAGGTTAGTTGCTCTAATGTGTTTTAAATAGGGTTGTTCCAGTAACTTTTACTCGTATAAATGTCACTAACATGTCTGAAGTTTCTGAGTCCAATTTAAAATGAGACTGACATATAATTCTCCTAATTACAATGCAGTGATGTTCTTACTGCTTCCACCTGCATTACGAAAATTATCAATGCCTTTTAATTATGCAAATTTTCCTCTGCTAACACTGCAAGCATAGTGTTCTCACGAGTATTTTGGTTGTGTTTTCAGATACATTTGCAACATTTTCCAATTTTAAATGTCTTATTTTGTATCCCTCTCTAAACTCTAAACTGTGATTTCTGCTTATTGAATGCTGTAGTATCCTGGTTTTAACTTAATGTCCTATAGCAGTAACATTTTTCCATTTACCTGATGTCTTTACGAGAAGGTTTTGTTTCCTTTAGAAAAAGAAGAAAGGGTTAGCTTTTCTTGGCTCTGAGCATCCAGTCAGAAAACTCCCACAGTCCACACCCATTACAAAATTATCCTCTTCTCTTAAATAGTTTCATGAATCTTAGTCCTCTGCACTGCCTTATTATCCTTTTTAAAAGTACTTCTCAGTGGTACTCTCATTAAGCAAGAACTAATACACCCACAATTCGTTCTCAGACTCAAAAGCTAGATATGTTAATTATATTTGTGTGCTTGTCACATATGTGCTACAAATACACAGGAATATGCTCTTCAAAAACTTTTCTTATTTTGATTTTTATGAGCAAACTCAGAAGCTATGCCTTATAGGGAGTGTCACTGAGTGTTACTTTTTAGGATAGTCCCTCTGGCACGCAACGTTTTTGAATGGAAATCTGATAACAAACAGGCACAATCACTAAGAACTGTCTTACCTGCAGGAGTTTTATCCAGGATGTATTTCAAGAGAAATCATAAGAAACCATTTCAGGGTGATGGGATGGCTTACCTCCAGGTGTGATGTCCGTAAGAGGACTTCCAAATGCCTGTAGTTTTCTGTATTTCTTGCGATAATTAAGTCCATAAACATTGAGGTGACAAGACTTGAAAGGTCATAGGTCAGTAGAGGTAATTTAGGTTACTCTTTGTGTACTTTTAACAATTTGATTATTAACTATCATGATGGGTCATCCGGGTTATATTCTGATGTGTATATTTTTCAAATAATTGTCTTATTATAGAGACAAGAGTGCCATTCTTCCTGGTCATAGACAGTCCTCTTTAGTAGTGTATCAGTTCATCAAATGAAAAAATACATTGTCTGCAATGACAGTAGTCATTCATTGCTATCTACAAGGCTTTGAGAAACTACTGTATCTTCGTATCAAAGATTTGTCATGTACGCTGACATAGGAAGTATTCCTCTGAAGAGGGTAAGTCTTATGCCACAAACTTCACTTTTCAGACTTTGTGATCTTTGCTAGTAAAAGTTACACAGTTTTGTCATCTCAGTCATTTTTCTATGTATAAGAAAATGTCCACAAATGGAGGTGTTACAAAATGATGTTTTAGAGTAATGTAATTGAGTAGTAACAGGTCAGCTGGTCCTGGTGGTGATTGTCCACAGTTGTCCATAAATTCTAGAGGAACTCATATGAAGTCGCTTAGCCTGTAATTGTGGCATGCAGCCTATCAAGTAGAATCATTATCTATACTAAAATTTTTAAAAGGGCTCTAGGGATCCTTCTGAGAACTGCAACCAATTAACTCTGGCATTTCTAAGACTGAACTGGTAGGTAGGCTAATAGGGAAAGGACAGGTAAACAAAAGGTAAATATAACCCCTTAAGTAATAGTCAATATCACGTCTGTAAAAGAAATTCATATTTCTCCAGTTCCTCCAAGTGACTCAGTAGTTTGTGAAAAGTTGTAATCTATCTGATATAGTGGGCTTGGATTTTATAAGGTCACTCAGTAGGGCTTCCTAAAGCAACTAAGCTGGTGTAGGAAAGAGCAAAGTTCTTGTCAAGATTAATAGCAGCTTAAGTGATAGGAAATAATAAATGGTTAGTTTTTCACCGTAAATGTGAATTACTGTCATAAACCCACCAAGATCTTTCCTATGGAATGTGTTCATAAATTGACTGAGTAAAGAGATGAACAGCAATGTGACAAAGGTTTTTAATGATAGTTATTTAAAACTAAGACTGATTGTGAAGAGTTGGAGACAAAACACTGATTGAATGGATGACAGAATTGCAGACAACATTCAGTGTCATATCAGATATATTAGATACTGAATAATGTATGGAGGGAAAAATCACCCTAACTATACAGACTTCAGAGCTTGCGTAGTATTGGTCTAAGAAGTGTCCATGGGGCCCGAAGTGAGTAAGAAGCTTCCCTCTGGTTGGGTCAGCACCTCTCTTGGACTGCTGCTTGTTTTCTGTAATGGTCACCAGCTTTTAATTTTGGCCTGCTGTTATTTTTACAACAGCCTGTCTGAGGACATGGGCTTTGTAAAGGCCTTTTGGAAATTTTGGCTCATGTGATAGGAAGAAAACTAAGCTTTATTCTTGCTGGAAAGGTGATGGCATGTAGCAAAGGTGTGTGCCAGTCCACTTGCCATAATACTGTGAAAAAGGCTACTTGGTTGTGGCAAGCTGGCATCTGGTGCAATGTGTTTCAGAGTCTGAAGGCACCTGCCTTACCCATCCTAGTGTACTGAAGGACAGGAGAGAGAGGGCAAAGTCCCTTGTCCTGGGTCACATTTCTCTGATCAAACATCCCACTCATGTGACAGAGGAATTGGAGAGTCATAGAATCATAGAATGACTTGAGTTGGAATGGACCTCAAAGATCCTGTAGTTACAACCTCCCAAGCCGTGGGCAGGGTTGCCAGACTGTGCACAGAAGGGTACCAAGAAGCACGTTAGCTGCCTCCTGGCAGAGGGTGGCACCCCTCTTACAGACCAGAGGAAATATGAGAAGAAAGTGCTTTCTCTGTAGACATTCTCTTTCTGGATTCTGTTGATTTGGGCACTTGCCAAGCCTTGTGAGTTTGGCCACAAGTGGTCAGCTCTATGTTCTCATCAACCATTTCACAGAGGCTTCCTCAAGGACACTGAGAGAAGTGTTGATGGTGATGTTACTTCTCCTGTAATAATGTGAAGGAACCTTGTCCCTGAAAAAATCAGTAGTATCTACCTGCAAGGTGTCCTCTTTCACAGCCGGTGGCGTTGCTCTTCACCCCTGATTAAGAAACTTGTCTTGCTGTGCCAGGTGGCTTCGGCCTGCTGTGCATACCTGCTGTAGGGTGGCATTTTAGAACCTATATGAGCTTTTTGATGGAGTCATGGAGGAATGAGGGAGACACCTGTGGATGGTCGGCACCTTTCAGTATTTAGAGACCATATTACCTCTTCCTGGACCAAGGGGCATTTTTTCCAGATTTTTCCTGGGGCCTAGCAAAGGAAGAGGCTGGCATCCCTAGTACAGCAGTGAACTCAGTAGAGAGGTCCTTTGAAAGGCTCAACAAAGGACTCCTCTAGCTTCTCCCATTCCATGCTCTGGTGGGTTCCTGTCCTGCAGGTGGGAAGTAATTGCCAGGGAGCTGAGAGGGAGGTTCCTGCTGGGAGAAGGGCCTCGGGTTAAGGGGTGGAAGGAGTACTTTTAGGAGGGAGTGAGGAAAGGAAGAAGGCTGATTGAGGGGAAGAGGATCTGCTCCTGCTGCATCAATTAGTGTGTGCCCAACCCACTGATTCATATGCAAGTAAGTCAGTCCATCTCCATGTGCTGGCTGTGGGCTTGGTTTGCACTGTAGCCATTTGAAATGAGTAGCCATGTCATGCACTGGGAGCAAAGAGCTTCAGGCCTGGGAGGTGGACTCTTAGTCTGACCCAGTCCACTAGTCAGCAAAGAGTAATATTCGTATGTCATACAGTTCATCTGTTCTAAGTCCCATTAGTAAATCAAGAATCACAGTATTAGGAGTTGCAACTAGTTCATAAAGTATGTTCAAACAAACATATGTAGAACAACTGTGACTAGTAAGTGTATTAAAATGTTATATTTACTATAATCTATGAGTGAAGCTAGAGTCTAAATTCACTGGTAAATAAATGTCTGGAAATGATTAATTTGCTTTTATTAAATGAGAGAAGACTAAAGAGTGCGTGTGAGCAGCTGACATGTGATAATGACTGCTCCTTCAGAAAACCATAATAGGAAGCTGTCTGACTCACTCGCATCTAGTGATGGCTTCTCTGTAAATTATAAGTCATTAAAACCCAGTATGTCTACCCTGAAACTTAGTAATTTTTACCTTACTGAAATACTTCATTTCAATTTTCCCTAGTAGCTTTTGAGTCTGAAACTCTTATTATGAGCAGGTTAGGGAAAGTAACGGTGATCTAAACCTGATTCAGCAAGCCGATGCCTTGTTTTATATTACTGCATTGAGGGATAAAATGTTGATTTAATTATTGTCATTGTCAACTCATTCCTTGCTTCACGGCAAACAGTGCCAACTTTGCTGGCAGTTCAGTGTTCTTAAAACGTGTAAGAGTAAGAACATCACCTCTCTTACGGATCATCAGATGACCACCAGATGGGTGATCTTTGTCTTGGATCGAATTTAAATCGGCAGTTTGGATGTGAAAGACTTTATAGCTCATTAACAATCCCTTGATCCACCCAGTTCCCCTGGGTGCTGTTTTAGAATGATAATCTCAATCATTCTTCAAATCTTTATGAGCAATCAGTTTCAAGCGCAACTCTTAGAAGATGAAACTTTTCCTGCTAGTTCTACAAAACAAAAAAAATCACCAGAAATCCCCAGCAGGTGAGCTAGAGGCTTTGATTAGACAGGTATTCTTTTTAAGTCAGGTTTAGTCATTTTAGATTTTGTTTCTGCATGCTTCAAAACGAACTAACTAATGTAGATTGGGTTGAGTGCTTGAAACGGTGCAATAAATCTTTACTTTAATCTATGAAATTATTTTTAACCTGACATCAGTGTAACTTCCAGGTACCTTAACCTTTCCAGAAAGGATCATAGATCTGATTAAACTTCAAAACTCCACCGTCTAGCTTGCATGAAAATTTTCCTTAATAGTGTGCCAATCACATTACTTGTTCTGTGTACTATGTGGTCAGGGCCTTTGTAAGATATTTGCTAAAAGTTAGATTTTCCCGTGTAAATAGGAAATGGGGTTTATTACTTCTTCCTGGAACAATGGTGAGATCATCATATCGGTTTTGTATTGTGACATGATTAAGTTTGCACCGTGACTCAGTTACCTTGTCCTGGAGGACAAAGTTATCAAATTGGCTGCCACTGTGGGTATGGGAGCAAAAGGCAGTGTCCTGTGGCAGACATCCAGGTGTTTGTTCTGAGTCTGAAAACATTGTCTTGTCTTTTTAAAAGAACACAGCGTGAGTGTATATGACTTCTTTTTAATGAGGATGTCTGCTTTCATTTCCGTAACAGTGTTAATATTTGAATTATCGACCTAATCAGGTTAAGCATATGGACCACACCATCTAATTTTGAGGCACGCCTTGTTCATAGGAGTTGTGCAACAGCAAACTGGAAACAATGATGTAATTAGCTGCCCATCAGCAAAAATATCTGAAGGGTTTTCTCTTTAAACCTCTAAGAGAAAACAAACTGCTTTATAAAGGTCAAAATGCTGTATTTGGATCCTGTGTTTGGATATTGTGTGTATGAACAGTGATAATAGTACTTGATGACTTTCTTCTCATAGTCACAAAGAAAACGAGGGGAAAAATATCCAGTTCACATCCTGATTAGATCATAGCTGAAAGCTGTGCTGTCGGCAGCCTTTTGTACACAGTTCGATAGGATTGTCTATTCAGCTGAAGCCAAGGCTGCAGCAGTGGCAGTGCTGTAAGCTAAGTGTAAGGTTCACTGCCTGATCTGCGTGGGCGAAGTTTCTCAGAACCCCTGCATTCATTAGGATTGCTTTTAGCCAGTGGTATCCATTTCTTGAACGCTAATTTCGCACACAAGATAAAAGCAAAAAGCCGATGCATGTACAAAATAAGAGAATGTTTGTTCATCTGCTGATACTCAAATATAACGTATTTCGAGATAACAAAAGCTACAAAGAAGAATTTTCTCCCTGGAAGACTTGGTAATACAACTCAAGATTGAAGTTTAACTTGTCCCAGCAAGCATCTCATGGCCAAACAAACAATGCATCACAAAGCTGGTTAATGTTGAGCCACAGCAGCTGGGCTCATATTTATTATAATTTTCAATAGGACTCGCTTGGCGATTTTACATAAAGGTCACTTCCTAAATTTTTTTCTCATTAGACATTGCCTTCTAGGCTGCTTGTTCAAGATAAGCATCAAAATGATGATGTCAGTCTTTGTTGTATTACAGAGTTACAAAGGGGAACAATTGGTTTGTCTTCCAGTGAATGTTCTCCTATCCAAATTAAACCGTTTGATTTCTATAGGAAAAAGGCTTTTTAGTATGGCATTTCTGTGCATTTTGTGTCTGTGGAAGGAAAGATTCTCCCCTTTGTTGTGGACTGATTTCTTCACCAAGAAAGTTTTGTCTTTTTAGTTTCCTACCTTTCAATCTCCACCTTTTAGTGACAAAAGTCTGTGAGCTCACAGTGGTATAAGAAGGGATCTTATGCTGCTTTTCCTGCTCTGGGGATAGGAACCACTGGCAATGAAATGCAACAGCCAGCTAGGGCAGCCATGACAGATAAACCCAGCAAAACTCATTTGTCAAGGCCTGTGGACAATGTTACTAATAGATGACATAAGTAAATTTGAATGTGTTTTTTAGTGCACCTTTATAAGTGTTGTGCTAGCATCTTTCCTCTGGTGGTAGCTCAGGATTTTAACATTTACAGAGCTTTCAAAATAAGAACTTCCATCACGGTACCCGCAAGGCAGAGAAGTTGAAGGAGCTGTTGCCCCTTTGCTTGGATATTCATTCTCCCTCACCTGAGACAGCACAGCTGATTGTTGCTCCTAAGTCTTCTGCAACATGGAATGCAATGGGTTATTGTAAATCACCATCAGTGGTACTTCAAGTTAGCCAACTTAGCGTTGCCATTAGTGGGTGTGTATATAGATGTCACATTCCAGCTAAGCGCTCGGTAATGTCATTAACTGTTTAAACTCAAGTGCTTGTGATTGATTGTTTACTTAATTGCATGGTTTTAATTTAGCTAAAATTTGTTGAAGTACAAAAAGCAGAAGATAAGCTGGAGTATCTGTGGTAACTCAGTACCAGACAGCCTTCTGTGTGGTGAGGAAGAACAATTTAAGTAGCTAGTTAGTAACTTTTTTTGTTCGCTCCTTGACACTGTGCTACATATTTCCTTGCTTTCTCCCACTTAGGTGATCATAACTGGGCAGTGACACCAGGAGGAAATATCCCCTGTGCCCACCAGCTGCACACACAGCCCCTCCCCTCATTCTATCTGCCATCAAGTGTTTATGCAGAGTTGTCACGTGCTGCCCTTCTTTTTAAACTGTCAGGGATGAGTTACCAGCAACTTGAGTTTACCCTTAAATAAAATGAACCTTGGTCTTCCATGACATCTTTTATCAACAGCGATACAGTATATTACCATTCGTGTCACTGGTTAATGACATCATGTTGGACCTGTAGTCACTGTATCTTTTTGCTTTTGTTGTTGATAGAAGACTGCCGGGTTGAAGAGCTTGATCCTTTTTGCTCCCTAGCATAATAAGAGCCCTTCTTGCATGTGTTGGAAATGTCAGCTGATAAGAAAAGATTAAGATGACTGTAAAGCACTGTATTGAGAGTAAAAAAAGGTGATTTATCTTCTCTTTGCAAGTTTCTGCTCTAAATCATTTAACCTTGTCTTAGGGCCCTTTTGTTTTGCAGTTGCAGCAAAGAAATTCTGCTGTGTTTACATTTATCTGTATCTTGAAATATGACTATAAAGAACAGGAAGATGGTATTGTGTTGGGGACAGCCACAAGGATTTCTCTCATACATAGACTGCCAGGAGCTGGAACTTAGCGAATTGACAGAAGCACAGGAAAGCTTCTCAGGAATCTGTTCGTGTCTGATGAATGTGGTCATTAGCCAACTGTGGGTAACTGTGAGCTGAATTATGAAAGCAGGTATGAAATAATCAGATCACTAGCTGCTCGATAGCACTAAACCAGCAGGACTCAGGGTAAAGCATATGGAGTCCAAACAGAACGGAACAGAATGGCTAATAGTGATGACATTCAGAATGTGAGTGACGGAGGACTTGTGGTTTTCTGCAGTGGGAGCTGCAGTGAGCAGGGATGGCCTCTTGACGTAAGCTCTTACTTGCAAGTTGGCCTACGGAGGTATTAATTCTACTTTAAATCTTATTTAGTCTGTTTGTTTGAACTGAGTTTTGCAAGTCTGGAAACATGTGCGTCTACCTTGGGTGCAGAGTTGGGCTGCCATTGTGGTGATTGTTCATGACTGTTCAGTCAGTCTGTACTGGATGATCTTTTATAATGAGGGGAATCCAAGTATGGAACCTGCTCTTCAGAGAGCAGCAAGAAGGAAAAGTCTTTGTTCCAGTGACTGGCAAGCTGTGGACTCATGTTCCTGTGAAAAGTTTCTTACATCCTTCTTTGGAAATACATTCACTTTCCAAGAGCCATCCCTAGGGATTAGCTGTGCTGGTGTTTGGATGCTGGGAGCCCATTGTGGTTAGGAATAGATACAGGAGCCATCCAGAAAGTGGAACTGTTATGGTTGGCAGTGAGAAATGCACTCTGTTTTCACACAGATGTTTTCCTTCTGACTGTACAGTGAAGCCAACCATTCTGAAACCTGCTACCTGTTTACTTGATTCATCAGTCAAGGCCTGCATAATTCCCAGTGACTATCACTGTTTTGTTGTTTTTTTTTTTGTTATGGAGTCCTAATCCATTGTTTCTGCGGGCACAGAAGTGTCGCTGGACTCATTTGGTGTTCTGGTGCACTGTAATTTTGCGTAGAACAATTCTGTTGGGATTGCCCAGCTGTGTCATCTGTTGGGCTCATCACTATTACTTCCTTTTGACCTCTTCTCTGTAATTGCGCGTGCATGACTTACTAGCTGCTGTAAAGATACCCAGATTCAACTGTGCTCATTTAAAAAACCAACCAAACAAACAGAAAAAGTGGATAGGCCAAAGTGATTCTGTTTGAGATCAGAGAGGACCAACTAGGTAGCTGTTTGCTTTCTGCCAGGCAGCCAGAGCCATCTGTCACATGACGACGAGCAGACAGATTTTAGAAGTTCATTTGTTTTTATGACCATTTTTACAATTTTATGCAAATGGAACCATTACATAAAGCATAATTTTTCCTCAGAAATAGATGGTTTAGAGACTTATATCCCTGTTCAGTCATTTACATATCTAGTTGCTTTTTATACAAAGCATAAAAATAATGATGCTTTTCTCGTCTAATAAAAACACTTCAGACCTAAGTTTTGTCTTCTCCCACTGTATGAAGAACTATCCATTTTTGGTACTAAAAGAAAACCTCAAGGGCTTTACGTCCAAGTTTTATGTGTCCATAGAAACTAAGTCTATAAAGGTTATGAAGGAACTAATGTTTAATGCTTTAATATTTAGCTTACGTTCACAGTCCATAATGATTTTTTAAGAAGATTTTGTTGCTCTTTTTATTCTTCAAGTATTCATTTTTCATATGCTGTATTGTTTTTTAATATAACTCATGATATTCCTTCTGTTCTTGGAATGGTAAATCTAAAACGTGAAGTCAAGTTGTACAGGTTTTTAGTAGCTGGAGTGCTGTGTTCAAGTCCAGATGATAACCAGTGTGAGCACAAAGTTCTGCAAAAGTTAATGCTATAAAAGGGTTCCGCCCAGGAGAAGCCTGAATGGCGCCAACAGGTCTGTACAAGAACAGTTTGACAGCATCTCCTCATATGAATATGGCTTCATGATGGCGTAGTAGTCTTTATTTTTATGAGGAGCATCTTAAAGCAAGAGCAGCTTTTTTGTTGTTTGCTTATTTATTTATTTATTTATTGGGCAGTGTATGCATTAAAACTCAAATTTCTCCAGTAAGTTGTAAGTACCTGGGGGTTTGGCCAGTTCCCTTGTGTATCACAGGCATGGCTGCTCAAGTGTTTGCATCCTTAGCTATGTGTAAGCATTTATGAAATTGGTACCTGCTTGGTTGCTTGCATATTTTTCCTGTATAGTAATTGCCATTTAAAGGTCAGCGCTTTCCAGTGTATTCTGAGTGTCACTGTTTTTCCTAATAGTGAGAAGATGAGTTCTTGGTAGTAATGATTCTTACCCATACTAGCATAGAAACATTTGAAATTATTTTGAATCATTATAGCATGAAATATGATAGTGAAAGGTCTAGGGTCAGTTGTATTCATTGCTATGTCCAGAAGAGGAGGCCATCCCTAACTTCTGGATCATCTATCAATTAAATTTGGGTATAACTCCAAACTGTGTAGTCAGGCTGTTTTGTGGTTTCACGTGGAAATGTAAATGGTAGATTTCTCCTTTCCTTTTGTAGGGGGGAAGTCATATGAGACCAGCAGGTGCCTAGGAGTTGTTGGTCTCTTCAGATCCAGTGAGACCTATGAGGGGCTTGCCAGAGTGTATAATCTCTGTCCGTGACCCCTTATGCTAAAGCTGATGTTTATGGCTAGCAGGGAATATTTGGGCAGACTGAAATTAGTCTGAAGTGATGCCTCACGGAGCTGTCAGCATGCAGGTGGTGAATGAACCTGTGTTTGTGGATGAGATCACCAGCAACACAGTGGCAAGCGCTTATTTTTAATGTCATATTGATGTTGGGCTTGCTAATGCACACGTTGGATCAGGCTGTGCATATTGGAGCAGGCAGCCCAGGGAAGTGGTGGAGTCACTGTCCCTGGAGGTGTTCAAGGAGCGTGTAGATGTGGCACTGAGGGACATGGTCATTGAGCATGGTGGAGATGAGTTGAGGTAGGGGTTGGGCTAGATGATCTTAGTGGTCTTTTCCAGAGTTAATGTTTCTAGGATTCTATGTGTAACGTAACCCTGCAACACTGTGTGGAAGTATCCTCTGCCACCTTGGAGCTACCTTTTGCTGGACAGGACTGTGGTTTACTTTTGCTGATGGAGTTGCTTTGGCCAACTGGTTCTAATAGATGTAAAGAGATTGCCTGTTAAGTCAAATATTCTAAACTCAGTAGTTGCAGAGGATGGAAGCTGTGATAAGGTCTATTTTCTGGGTCATAAAGACATTCTGTATTTTCTGAAAATCAATCGAGAGCACTGTTAGCACCACCACCAACAAAAATACCAAAAACTCACAGGAGGCTGGGAGTATGCTTCAGGTCAATAATTACCTTGGGGTTTTATGAGTCTTCTTTAGTGCTTAAACAATGCCCCTCAGAGTGGGCATTTTCCTAACTTTACAGCAGTCATGAAGCATGCCTTTGTGTGTCTTATGCGTATGTTGTAGGGCCGAAAATAGCATCAAAGTGAAAGGTGTCAGGAAACACTCAGAATCATAGAATCGTAGAATGGCTTGGGTTGGAAGGGACCTCAAATCATCCGATTCCAGCCTCAGTTCCAAAATCAATTGACACTGATACAGCGAGAGTAGTCCTACCTTGTCTCACTGCAACCAGCCCTTGAGGCAGCGTGCTCAGCCTGCCTGGAGCCTGGCTGTCTACAAGTTAGCAGTGGAAACTGCTTTGAGCTTGGAATAAACCTGCACACCTACAAATCACAAGACAACAAAAGATGTTGAGTGAAATCTTGGCCTTATCAAAGTCAAGTGGAGCTTGCTGCTGACTTCAGTGGAACGAGAATTTTATTCATAAAGAGGAAAAAAAAGATTTTTGAATTCTGAAATCAGAGTTAAACTGTCTGATGTAGTGGGGTTTTTTTGTCACAGATGCCTGCTTGTTTTCACACGCATTTGCAGGATCTGAAGGCCACAAAGACTTTGTGTCTGCAATCCCTGGCTGTAGTAGTGCTTGCCAAAGCACACCTGGAACACTCATGCGTTTGTAACTTTCATTTCTTGTTTTTATGGTCCAGCAACATTGCTCAGGCCTGTTCAGATGAGCTGGCAATTAGTAACATAAATATAACTCGTCTGACTTGATTTGTTCTTCCCACACACATTCCATCTGTCTCTCTGCAGCAGAACCATTTGTAGAGAGAGTAGTAGCAAGGAAGCCTGCTCTGATGGGATGGATGTCAGAAAGGTGTTCAGTCCTTAATATGAGATCTCATACATCACAGAGAGCAACAGTACTGTGTGGCCACCCTTGTGAGCACTCACCTGTGCAGATCTCTCCTTGAGCATATTCTTGGTCACAGCGCTCCTCTGTAAGAAGCAGTGGCTGAGTGTTACTGTTCACAAATGGTGAATGACAGACCAAGGAATGTGTTTTGTTTGATTCCTGCACTGCCTGTAAATAGCTCAGTGGAGACAGACTGGAAGAAAAAGTATCTTTAAATGCCTTGAGATGCACTCAAAAGGTCAGCAGCACGGGGAGGTTTTCTCCTCCAGCCCCATTTCCAATGATGCCATTCCATTCACTTATTCACTGGGCTGTCACATTGGCTACGGTGATGCTTTGACAACACCGTATTTTGTGACAGTCGTTCAATTTGTTCATGTCCTACACAGAACCTCAGTTAATGCACAGGGAAAAAAAATGTGATTATTCTTACTGCAGCATGAGCCAAAGCTACCGCTCCCATTCGCAGAAGGACCTCTGGGATGCATAGTGCTTGGGCACATGCTGCTGTCACAGTGATGCTAAACCTGCAAATATCTGGTGTTCGGTAAACCAGCTCATGCTCCATCAGTGGTTGCTCCCATTGCTAGCAAAGCTGATTGAGAACTTCTGCTACCTGATCCTGTAAGGTAATTGGCTTAATTGCATTACAACTTGAGGAAAAAGTAGGAAGCATCACTTTGAGATTAAAACATTGAGCCGTGTTGGGGAAACAAGGACAAGTTTGTGTGAAAGAGAGTTCATGAAGTGGCCTGCTTGTGTCTGTGTGTACAGGCACAGAGGTGGCTCTTAGAAAAGAATCTGCTGAAAGTGGCAGTGGTAAACCTAGAACCACAGAATACCTTCAGTTGGAAGGGATCCACAAGTCCAACTCTCAGCTCTACACAGCACCTCCCAAAACCCAAACCCTATATCTGACAGCGCTGTCCAACCACTCCCTGAACTCCAGCACCTGGTGCTGTGCCCACTGCCCTGTGCAGCCCATTCCATGCCCACCGCCCTCTGGTGCAGACCCTGTCCCTCACCCCCAGCTGCCCCTCCCCTGACACAGCTCCATGCCG
>JANHGO010000053.1:29463317-29490548 GCA_024606505.1 Aquila spilogaster
AAGTAGTGTCAGACAACATATTGTGATGGAGCTTTTTTCCATCTTCTTGTGTCTACTGCAAAGATGAAGTTCATCTTTTTGTCATTGAGTACAGCTGAAAGTTATTTGAAATAACTTTCCTCAATGGCTCACCAGCCTACTCTGTCTAAAAATGGTGAAGTTATCCTAGTCTGAGGCCCAACTCTAAAGTGACTACTCATATATGTGGGAAAAAGGTTCGTGAGAATGCCTCATTTTCTGTATACCTTTATCTGAAATCCATTTTGTGAGGTTTTTTTCATGTATCTTAGGAAAGAAACATTTTTAGCTTCATATTTGAACCCTTGAAATTTCAGAATGAACAGTTAATTTTAAATGAAATTAGTAGTTACTTTCATCTTGTTTATGGGCAGGTGATTTTGCTAGGAGTTAGATCAGGTCTTAACAGCAAGTCATTTTCAGTTCATTGATGGAGAGGTATAAGCTGTGAGAATTACAGCAGCACAAGAGAGTGACATGATTCTGCTGGGTTTAGTGCTCTTTGCTTGTTAGGAGTCTGCATTTCTATCTCAGATATTTCTGCTCTGTATTTTGTAGTATGCCTATACCCAGTGTCCAATTTCCAGCTCTACAATGCTTCATTCTTGCTCAGAGAAGGAACCTGTTATTGGGTATTTTAAAAAGTACTATCTCTGGTGGTTTTTCAGTACTTTTGCAGTTTAAGGCTTTTAATATTTAAAGCTAATGTTGGCAATCTTATCATGCAAACACCTGCTTTCCCTCAACTCTGAAACCTTTTTTGGCTCAGAAAACATATATTAAATACTTGCTTTTGACTTGATGCTAAAATGATTGAGAACTGGGTGGCTAACAGATAGCAATTTATCAAGGATGCCTGTTCATATTCATGTCACCATCAATATTGTCCTGGAGATGAAACAACCTACAGTATAACCTTCCATGCACCCAAAGTCATCTGATCTTCCAACACTTTATTTACTTATTTATTAAAACAAGTTACTGATGAAATGAGAACATTTAAAACGTAATATTACATAAACTTTGCCCCTCTTTTGACTAGAGCAAACTAAGAATCATTCTGCTGATGTCAAAGCTGACACTCTTTCCAGTAAAAGTGCCAAGGTGCAATTACATATCGCTGTATCTCGTGTGGTAGCAATAGGCCCATGCACAAAAACAATGGAAGTTTCGCCACTGTGCAAAGCGCAACATTTAATTGCCCTGACTTAGTCTATCTGTGCCGTTGATAATTTGAATATGTTGTTAGGCTAATTACAAATGTTATTTTGATATGGTAAGCCAGCATTTTGCTTCTCTCCGTAACTGGTTGGTTTGGTTGTTTTTTCCCTCCATACTTTGTGCCTGGTCTTAAGGTCTACAGAAAGACTTGCCATATCTATACCTCACCTTGCATGCTGAGGCCCCGTTCTTGTAAGCCAGACCTTTGACGACTGTCAAGAGTACAAATAAAGAATATCAGTGACTGTTGTATCTGTGAATCATAGGTTGGAAAATATCCCTAAGATCATCGAGTCCAACTATTGACCTAACATTGCCAAGTCCACAACTAAACCATGTCCCTAAGCATCACATCTGCCCAGTTTCTGCTTTTACTAGTGCAGTGTTTAGGTGGTTTAGCTGCACAATAAAACCTTTTTTTTTTTTCTTTGCCAGTTACCACAAGTATGAGAAAAGGTAAACTGGTTTCTTACTGTGAAGACGATGCTTTTGAAAGTATCACCTTTACTAGTTATACCTGAAGGTTTTAATATGTGAGGTCTTTGGTGTCTTAGAAGTCTTCCTGAAAAACACAGGTAAAGAAAATGATACCTTTCACAATGTTCTCTTTTACGATCTGTCATCCTTAGTTAAGAGTCCTTGACAGGGCAAAAATAAAAACTTAATTTCTAATGAATATATAAAGAATTTACCCTAAGCAATTTGACAGTACTGTTAGAAACAATCCATTGCGGTAAAGTGACAAAAACTGTATCCCAGCGGCAGAAGGTGTAAAGTTATTTTAATTACTTTTCTTCAGTCACAGTAAAATTATTGTAAGCAGGTATAAAAGAGGGCTAGTTAGCATCTACCTCCTCAGCTTTAGAATCAGAAAATAAATCACAGTCTGTGGTAATTGGAACTCGTTTTGACATGGTGCAGAATGCCAGAGTCTATGTTGTATGGCACTGCAGTTCAAAATCAAAATTTACTAAAAGGGGTTATTAAATTTTCCCTTAAGAATTGTAGCTCAGCTCCTTCATTTATCTTGGTAAATTGCAAAGTTGTTGTTTAGGAGCATGAATGAATGAATGACTAAAGAAAATTGTTTGCTATTGTTAGGGTAATTTACATACTGTAGAACAAGCCACTGACATGGGTAGATTTTTCCTGCCCAGTATAGGTGTAAATCCTTGACCAAAGTTATTATTCAACTTACTCAGTTCTCTTGTATGTGATAGTAGTATTAATGGATATGATTTCAGAGGAGAAAAACGTTTCTATTGATTTGATAAGATCCCTGTGGATTTAGTTGTTTCTAAAAATAAGTAAATCCCTTGCAGAAAGTTACAAAGTTTCTGTGTTAATTCCAGCTTATTCTATGACCTTAAAACCTATCCGATATCCCAGTAACTGTAATAACTATTTTTTTGTTTAAAATGACTTTGACAAACCCACTATTACCAAATACATGAGTAACTTCATTCAAAAGGAAAACAATTCCATTCAAGAGACTTGTGAAGACTGAACCTTGTACGTCTGAATTTTGCTTGGACACATTGGTGAGGGATAGCTGCTCGGGGCATGCATCAATAACAGGCGCTTCTGCTGCTTAGTCCCAGCTAAGCTGAAGCTACAAGGGAGAAACTCTTAGTAACACAGTATCAGCAAAGTGTGCCCTGTGATGCTTTCAGAGCTCAGAGTCTTGGCGTAGCCTCATGGAAGGGTGCAGATGTAGCTCAGGCTAGAGGCAACCAGGCTTTCTTCTGACTTTCCATCAGGAGAGGGACCTTTCTTGCTCTCTTTCAAAGGGGATATTTTTACCCCTGCACTGTGCTACTTAACCCAGCCATGAGTTCTGTTAGAGGGAGCAAGGTAAGGATGTAGTTTGTGTTCACCTGAGTGATCGGTTTGATGTACATTGGTTTCCCCATGTCCTACTTCTAGTAGCCAGGGGTTAGCCTCAGTGCACAGAGCCCCTAAGAGTCTGGATCTGGCACTGTCCTTGATGAAAAATGAGGAAAAGTATTACAGGCTTCAACTCGTCCGTATTTATAGGTCATGGCCTTATACCCTCTCCAAAAAGTCCCCGTTTATCAGAAGTCCCATAAACCTTCACTATATGTCACATAAAGGGCACGTGCACTATCTATAGGGCATTGGTATCTGGTTCCTCATCATTTATGAGGCATAGCCTCATCATGGCAGGGCCAGTTGAAATAAGGAGGTGTGAGTGGATTTATCTGTAGAATATTTTTGCATTAGAGATGTTTGATCACATATAGTTGGTAATTTATTATGGGAAAACTTAAAAAAAAAATCTGTTTTTTTTATTGTGTTCTGCTTATATTACTACACATATTCTGTAACTGATTTGGTACTGCTTGAGAATATGAAATATTCTTTAGTACCTGGGCAATATTCCCATCAGAAGCTTGCTCATTATGTTATTATGTTGATTTTTAGTTATCTGAATTTCCTACAAGGGAGGTAAAGTTAGAAGTCCTGGAGAACCCTTGTTCAACTGGGATATCAAAAGGGGAACATTTCCGTGTGTGTCCCATTGGGGTAGCGGGCAGGATGTGGCCATCACAGCCTTTGTGCACTGCTATTGAAACTGTGGTAGCAACAGACATATTTAAACATCTGTCACCAGTGTTATTCTAGTGTGATTTCTAAAATAATATGGAGACACGGAAGAGAAAGCTATTCTGGGAAGTCATTTACTGCAGCACAATGTTTAGGAGAAACACTGTGGTGATACTAGTGAGAGAGAGCATGCTAAAAGCATGGTAACCAAAAGACAGCAAAATATATTTTTTTTTCTTTTTCCTTGTGACATAGACAGGGCTTAATATGGCGTGTGTGGTTGCGTATTATTGGGGTTTTCTGACTTGTTCCATTGTGTAACAGTTGCCTGTAACTTTGGGATGTTTTGGCTCTGATTTTTCATAATAGGTGTTGGCCTTAGGTTGAAATTTTCCTAGGCTATTCTTGATGAAATTTCCACAGTTTCCTGGAAGATTACTAAGATATATTATGTTATTATTATTATCCGGTCATAGTTTTAAAAATTCTGATGACTTCTTTTTTAACTCTGCTTTTCTGAAAAGTTACTGCCTGTGGCAAGAATTTGACTTCTATTTTGACAATGTGGCTTTTGCCATCCCTTGAAATCTTTTCTTGAAATGTTTTTTAAAAGCTTACAACCCTTAAAACAGTGGCAGCTTGTTATATGCTCAGTAAAGATTTCTTCCATATTAGAAACAGAAATATCTGAAAATTCTGTTCCCCCTGAGTACGCTCTAGCTTCTTGCAGCTATGCAGCTGACTGTATGGTCCCCCAACAGCTGCTATTTCCATTTAAACAGTGCATTCACCATCCCAGTCTCAGACTGAGCATGGACCTTATCTTCCCTGCTCCTGTGTGTAATAAGATTGTAAGTATGCCATGCCTGAAAACAAGGATGTTCCAGTGTAGGGGAAGAGAGTGAAACAAGAGCCTGCACTTCGCAATTGTTGCTTTGGGCTAAAGTGAAACAGAGCTACGGAACTGACAGCAGAACTTCAAATTTCCCAATATATTCTGGGTCACAAAAGCCAATGGTTTGGAAAATGTAAATTTAATGCCTGAGCTAATGTTTTCATGTCTGTTGATTTATTGTGATCTAATGTTTAATTCCCACTGGTTGGTCTTCTTCATGGTCTCATGGAATCAAATCAACAACTGGGGGAAAAATCAAAGAAGCTGTCTTTCAGCCAGCTCTTTAAAATGTGCACTTCCTTTCCTGCATGTATATTTTCTGTGCTCCTGTTTAAAAGTCTGCAGCTGAAAACTTAGCTAAATACTTTCAGCAGTCGTAAAAACTCTCAGAAGTTTCTTTAAAATAGGGAATGCTTCTTTCTATAAGGCATATTCAGAAGAGTGTGTGCAAAAGAGGGGAATTATAATCCAATAATAGTTTGGCAACTTAAACTACAGAATTAATTATTAATTACATAACAGCTGAAATTACTACTAGTGTTGTGGTAACCAGTGATTTGGGCATTGCTAATTTATGACTGCATCTGTGTATGTGTAGAATTCATATCTAAAAGTCAGTGCTTGTGTTGAGTTCAATGATAAAATATTACTGTCAAGGACACTAACTCTCCTCAAGCTGACTGATAAAATCAAATAGAAAATACTGGTTTTCAGAGATCTTTCACCTCTGCCTATCAATTTAGAGGCCATGCAGTGTTTCAGAGGCTGCACTGGTTTCATTGCTTGACGATCCCTGCTGTGGAATGAGAACGACTGGTTTTACTGACGAGTTGCCCATGTTACAAACTGCCAGACTGGAATGATTTCTTATTGAAAGGCTATACAAAATGGTATCTGACCGATCTTTTATTTATTCTGGATGGGGTGCTGTAGTTGTATGCATTACTGTTAAGCATAGGTCATGTTTGTTTAGTCCTTCTGAGTTTGAAGGATATTGAATAGCTGAGGGATACACCCTGGGGCAATTGAAGAAATTTTGGTGAAAGGGTGGGCAGCTGAGCAGTATGGCAGGGTTGAACCAGTTTTCTTAGCTGAAGAGAAGGAGGGCATTTCAAGTTTGCAGCTTGAGGGTCTTGATTAATCATAAGTGCTTCTGAATGTCCATGTGACAGTCTTTTGGGGGTTACCCCCCCCCCCCCCCCAATCTATAACTCGTGAAAATAATTCTCAGCTGTTTCATGCACATCACTACAAAATCCCCCCCTTTGTCATGTTGAGCTCAGAATACTTACGACGTGCTTAAAGGCTTCTAAAACACTTTTAACTGATGGAGAAAACTGGCTGTTTGTTACATATTGTGCCTTGCAAATAGTGAATTTGGCATGTGATTTACATTTATGGTAGCCTTCCTTTTTAGAAAAAGCATTTATTGATTTGAACATATCTTAGGTACACCAGGTACTCCCTCTGTCCTTGTGCAATACTGAAACACTGGTTAAATATGCACATAATTTTTAATTAGGTTTCCCCAGTGCTGAACTTGCTGCAGTCTGGTCTGTTCTCCATTAGTTTGCTGGTCAGAAGTTGTTGACCTTTAGGTTATGCTGCAAAATCCATCTGTTGCTGCAGGCTTTTGTGAAGAGAGAGGTAAAGAAATATTCTCTCCTGTCAGTCAGCCATGTAAACAAACTTGAATATAGGCAGTGGCTCAGTTTCCAAGATCTGAGTTCATTCAAAATAAGGAGGAAGAGGAGAAGCTGTGAACCAGTGCTCCCTATCCACTGGAGAACCCTTTCTCAGCTGTTGTGCCCCAATAAAATGCCGTCGTCCTACTTTAAAATCTCCCTGCTCTCCATGGGAGAGGCTGCTCTGTGGATAACCCTAGCCACTAATCAAATCCTCTTCTGTGATCTAGGAAGATAAAGGCCATAACCCCCCTTTGCTTATCTCTCTGTGCCCTCCCCATTGCCAGCTTCCAGCTTGTTCTTAGGGCAGTCTCACCCTTGAGACTTCCTTGTTAACGATCTGGTATTTGCACTTCTTGTTATGTACCCATCAGCTGCCTATTTCCATACCCTAACCACTCTTTGACATTTCCCCTCATTTAGTACTTTCTGTCCCACACCCTCCAAGACTGTCTAGAGAACTTACCCTCTTTTTTGGCCCCCAATGTTGGTTGGTGGCATACTCGATGGTCTTTGGTTTACTGATAAACTAAAAGTTTGTTGCGCTAATGTGTTTTAAATATTATTCCAGTAACTTTTACTCATATAAATGCCACTGACGTGTCTGAAGTTTCTGATACTGACAAATATTTCTCCTAATTACAATGCAATGGTGTTCTTACTCCTTTACTTGCATTACATAAATTATCAATGCCTTTTAATTATGCAAATTTTCCTCCACTAACGTGGTAAGCACACTGTTCTCAAGACTATTTTGGTTATGTTCTCAGATATGTTTGCGACATTTTCTAATTTTAGTTTCCTATATTTTATTAGACTCTAAACCTGTGATTTCTGCTTATCATTGAAATGCTGTCATATCCTAGCTTTACTGCACTTGCATGTCCTATGGCAATAATATTATTCCATTTATCTGATGTCTTTATTAGAAGTTTTTCTTTCATTTAGAAAAAGAAGAAGGGTTTAGCTTTTCTTGGCTCTGAGCATCGATTCAGAAAACTCCCACAGTCCACACCCATCACAAAATTATCCTCTTCTCAGTTTTGTGAATCTTAGTCCTTTGCACTGCCTTATTATCTTTTTAGAAAGTACTTCCCACTGGTCCTCACATTAAGCAAGAACTAATACACCCACAGTTTGTTTTCAGAGTCAAAAGCTAGATATGTTATTATGATATATTTGTCATATATATGCTACAAATACATGGGAACATGCTCTTCAAAAACTTTTCTCATTTCTGTTTTCATGAGCAAATTCAGAAACTGCCCCATACAAGAAGTGTCATTCTAAGTGTCAGTTTTGAGGAGAGTCCCCCTCATGTGTGAAATTTTTGGATGGAAATGTGACAGGGACGGACACAATCAGTTAAGAAGTGTCTTATCTCCAGGAGCTTTGTCCAGGAGATGTTTCAAGGGAAATCATAAGAAATCATTTCAAGGTGATGAGATAGCCTACCTCCAGGTGAGGTGTCCATCAGAGGACTTCCAAACATCTGCAGTTTTCTATCTGTTTTGGAATGTTTATGTCCATAAACACGTGCTAAGACTTAAAAGGTTGCCGGAAGTCTGTAGTGGTAATTTAGATTATGTTTGTGCTGTTCTACCAAGTTGACAAGTACGTGTTACTTAGCAAGGTTAGTCATCTAGTTTATATTCTGGGGTGTATATTTTTCAAAAAATTATCTCAAAACAGAGACAAAGATGCCACTCTTCATAGTCATAGGTAGTCCTCATTAATAGCTTATCAGTTCATCAAATGAAAAAATATATCATGTGCAATGAAGGTAGTCATTCATCACTGTTTACAAAGGTTTTGAGAAACTACTGTATCTTTGCGTCAGACTTCATTTTGTAGACTGACACATGAAGTATTCCTCTCAAGACAAGAGGAGGGCAAGTCTTGTACTTAGACTACAAAAGTCACTTTTCAGACTTTTGATTTTTGCTACTGGAAGTTACACAGTTTGGTCATTTCAATCTGTTTGTTATGTGTATATAGAATTGTCCAAAAAGAAATCAAGGTGTCACAAAAAAGAGATTTTGGACCAATTTGATCAAGTTAATAGTAACGGGTCAGCTGGTCGCAATGGTGATTGTCCAAGAAATTGCTGAGCCTGTAATTGTGGTATGCAACCTATCAGGTAAATCAGTACCTATACTAAAATTGTTAAAAGGGCTCTAGGGGTCATTCTGAGAACTGCAAACAATTAACTCTGACTTCTGTAAGGCGGAACTGTTAGATATGATAATAAGGAAAGAATGGGTAAAGAGAAAGATAAATATAGCACATTACGTAAGAGTCAATACGATGTCTGTAGAGGGAAGTCATATTTCTCTAGTTCCTCTGAGTGAGTCAATAGTGCGTGAAGAATTGTAATCCATTTGATGTAGTGGACTTGGATTTTGAAAAGGCATTTCTTAAGGTTTCTCGGTACAACTTCCTAAAGCAACTAAGCTGCCATGAGAAAGGGGAAAGTTCTTCTCACAGATTAATAACAGCTTAAATGATAAGAAATAATAAATGGCTGGTGTTGCACCGCAAGTGTAGATCACTATCATAAGCCTACCAGGATCTTTTCTCTGCAATGCGCTCATATATTGCCTGGAAAAAGACATGAAGAGCGCTATGACAAAGATTTTTGATGATACAGAATTATACAAAACTAAGGCTGATTGTGAAGAGTTGCAGACAACTTGAAATATTGATTGAACGGATGACAGAATTGCAGATAACATTCAGTAATGATAAATACTGAATAAAGTATAGATGGAAAAATCATCCTGACTATACAGGCCTTGGGGCTTGCAGAGCATTGGTCCAAGAAAAATGTCCATGGGGCCACAAATGAGTAAGGAGCTCCCCTGTGGCTGGTCAACCCCTTTCATGGACTGCTACCTGGTGTCTGGAATGGTCACGAGCTCTTAATTTTGGCTAAGGTCAACCTATGGTCATTCTTACAATAGCCTGTCAGAGGACATAGGCTTTGTAGAGGCCTTTTGGAGGTTTGAGCTTGCTTGATAAGAAGGAAATAATATCTTTTCCTCATTGTAAAGGTGCTGGGATGTAGAGAAGGTGTGTGCCAGTCCTTGTGCTGCAGCAACTTGAAAAGGGCTAGTTGGTGGAGGGCTGTGGCAAGCTGGCATCTGGTACAAGATATTTTAGAGCCTAAAGGCACCTGTCTTACCCACCCTAGTGTATTGAATGATAGGAGAAAGAGTGTAAAGTCTGGGTCCAGAAAGACCACTGGGTCTGAGGCACATTTCTCTGATCACACATCCAACTCCTTTGGCAGGGGAATTGGAGCATGTGCATACATCTACTCATTGGGAAAGCAAAAGGGTACCAAGAAGCATGTTGACAGCCTCCTGGCAGAGGATGACACCCCTCTTACAGATCCACAGGAAATGCAAGAAGAAAGGGCTCTCTATGTACATGTTTTCTCTCTGGATTCTAGTCGTTCTGGCACTTGCCAAGCCTTGTAGGATTGGCCACCAGTAGTCAGTATGGAGACTGGGGCCAGCTGGAGTTGTAGGAGGAGGTTTAGGCAGGGAAGATAAGACCAACTGCTGGTGTTGTCTCAGCACCTAGATGAAGACCTAATGGGAAGGCAGGGGATCATCCCTTCCTCAGGTGACAGAAGTCAGACCCAAGACCTTGATTTTCTGGAAAGGTGGTAGCCAAGTACTTGTATCTTCAGAATGGACTTTTGCCTGGCATCCACTAAGGCAGTTTCTTCCTTCTCACCAACCATATCCCAGAGGACCATATTCAAGGCTTCCTCAAGAACTCTGTGAGAGGACTGATGATGGTGGTGTTACTCCTTTATATGACTATTTCTACACACAGGCTGTCTCAGGAGATGGGGCTGTGGATGCATCAGTGACCTCCTCTAATGATGTGAAGGAGCCCTGCCCCCCACCTTGAATTAAGATTGCTGGTTTTGTCCTCTAGGACAAATTTCCAGCATGTGCTCATGAGTGTCTGCGGAGGGATGGCTAGCAAAACTGGGTTTGGAGTGAGCAGGATCCGGGAGGCAGTGCATAAGGGGAAGAGAGTAGGAAAGGATTAGCAGGAGAAGAAATTGTACCTTCTCTCAAGGTGCCCTTTTCCACACATTGTGGTGTCCCTCTTCACCCCTCACTAAGGAACCTGTCTTGCGTTGGGTGGCTGTGGCCGGCTGTCCATGCCTGCTGTAAGGCAGGACATACATGAGATTTTTGACGGTGCCTTGGAGGGAGAGAAACATCTGTGGATGGTCAACACCTTGCATTATTTAAAGGGATCATATTCCTTCTTCCTGGTCCAAGGGACAATCTCTCTGGATTTGCCCTGGGACCTAACACGGGAAGAAGCTTTTCCCTGGTAGAGCAATGAGCTCAGTAGAGGGATCCTTTGAAAGGCACAACCAAGGGCTCCTCTAGCTTCCCCCATTCCATGCAATGCCACCAGCACACGACTGGGTCTTGCTCTGGTAGCTCTGGTGCATTCCCCTCCTGTGCATGGGTGGTAATTGCCATGGGGCTATGAGGGAGGTTCCTGCAGGGAGAAGGGACTTGGCTTGTGGGGTGGAAGGAGTACTTTGGGGAAGAAAGCTGAGTAAGGGGAACAGGCTCTGCTCCTGCTGCGGCAATTAGTGTGTGCCCAACCCACTGATTCATATGCAGGTAAGGTCAGTCCATCTCCCTGCACTGGCTATGGGCTTGGTTTGCATGATAGCCATGTCATGTACCAAGAGCAAAGAAAGAGTTTTAGTCCTAGGAAGTGGACTCTCAGTCTGACCCAGTAGTCAGCACACAGAAACAGTAATATGTCATACAGTTGATCTGTCACAAATCCCATTAGTAAATCAAGAATCACAGTAATAAGAGATGCAAATAGTTCACAAACAAAACATCTGTAGAGCAGCTATGACTAGTAAGTTAATTAAAATGATACATTTACTGTAATTTATGAGTGAAACTAGGGTCTAAATGCACTGAGTACATCAATTATTGGAAATTATTTATTTGCTTTTATTAAATAAGAGGGAGGACTACAGTGCTATGTTCTGAGCAACTGACATGTGATAATGAGTGCCCCTGCAGAAAAGTGTAATAGAAAGTTGTCTGAGTCACTCATTAACATCTACCATTGGCCTTTCTGTAAATTATAAGTCATTAAAACCCAATATAGCTACTCTGGAACTTAAATAATAATTTTTACCTTACTAAAATGTTTCATTTGAATTTACTGTAACAGTCTTAGAGGCTGAAACTTTTATTTTGAGCGGGTTGGGGAAAGTAATTGTGATCTAAACCTGATCCAGAAAGACAAAGCCTTGTTTTATATTACTGTATTGAGGGATAAAAGTTAATTTAAATTGTTTCATTGTCAATTCATTCCTTGGTTTCACTGCAAAGAGTGCCAATTTTGCTGGCAGTTCAGTGCTCTTAAAACATGTACCTTCTAAGAATAGAGTGAAAACATCACCTCATTTCTTACGGATCACCAGATGTCCACCAGTTGGGGGATCTTTGTCTTGGATTGAATTTACATCAGCAGTTTAGATGTGAAAGACTCGATATCTCATTAGCAATCTCTTGATCCACCCAGTTCCCCTGGGTGCTGTTTTAGAATGATAATCCCAATCATTCTTCAAATCTTTATAAGCAATCAGTTTTACGTGCAACTCTTAGAAGATAAGACTTTTCCTGCTAGTTAGTTTAAAAAAAAAAAACAACAACCAAAACCAACACAGGTGAGCTAGAGGCTTTGATCAGACAGGTATTCTTTTTAAGTCAGATTTAGTCATTTTAGATTTTGTTTCTGCATGTCTGATACTATGCTAGAAAATAATCCAAAGACAGTATTTAAAAAAGGGTGAAGAGCTTCAAAACAAACCTCCTAGACAATTTAGATTGGGTTGAGTGCTTGAAATAGTCCAATAAATCTCTTCTTTAATGTACAAAATTATTTTTACCTTGACATAAAGGCAACTTCCAGGTACCTTAACCTTACCAAAAAGGATCATAGATTTGGTTAAACTTCAAAACTCCTTTCAAATTCAAAAATCCTCTGACAAAGCACTGAGACTTTCTTTAAAAGTCTCAATGTCACTATCTCGGGTACGTTAGTAGTTTCCTTAATAGGGTGCCACTCATGTTACTTGTTCTCTGTGTTATGTGGTCAGGGCCTTTGTAGGTCTTTGCTGAAAGCTAGATTTGCTGGTGTAAATAGGAATGGAGTTTATTCCTTTTCCTGGAACAGTAATGATATCATCACATCAGCTTTGTGTTGTGATGTGATTAAGTTTGCACTGTGACTCAGTTACCTCGTCCTGGAGGACAGAGCTACAAGATTGACGGCCACGGAGGGTATAGGAGCAAAGGCAGTATCTTGTGGCACACATCCAGATGCTCATTCTGCATCTGAAAACATTAAGTCCTGTGTTCTCAGAAGAATACAATGTAAGAGCATGTAATGACTTTTTTTTAACACGAATCTGTTTGCTTTCAGTTCTGTAACTGTGTTAATATTTAAATTATTGACCTAATCAGGTTAAGTGTATGGGCTGCAACATCTAATTTTAAGGCACACCTTGTTCATGGTAGTTGTGCAATAGCAAATGCAAAACAATGATGCAATTAGCTGCTGATGAGCAAAAATGTCTGAGGATTTTCAACTTGAAACCTCTAAGAGAAAACAAACTGCTTTATTAAGTTAAAAATGCTTTATTTTTAATCTGTGCATATTTATTATGAGTATTACCATGTGATAATAGTACTTTATAGTTTTTTTTCCACAGTCAAAAAGAAAATGAGAGGAAAAAATATCCAGTTCATATCCCGATTAGAACATAGCTCAAAGCTGGGGTGTCGGTAGCCATTTTGTACACAGTTCGATACGATTGTCTATTCAACTGAAGCCAAGACTTCCAAAGTGGCAGTGCTGTAAGCTGGGTGTAAGGTTCACTGCCCAATCTGCATAGGAGAAGTTTGTCAGAACCCCTGCGTTCATTAAGATTGCCTTTAGTCAGTGGTATCCATTACTTGAACCCTAAATTCACCCACGAGATAAAAGCAAAAAGCCAATGCATGTATAAAATAAGAAAATGTTTGTTGTTCTGCTGATACTGAAATATAACGTATTTTGAGATAACAAAAGCTACAAAGGATCACTTTCTCCCTGAAAGATTTAATCGTATAATTCAAGATTGAAGTTTAACTTGTCTTAGCAAGCACTTCAAGGCCAAATAAACACTGCATCACAAAGCTGGTTAACATTCAGCCACAGCAGCTGGACTCATATTTATTAAAATTTTCCCTAGGACTTGCTCTGCACTTTTAGAGAAAAGTCACTTCCCTAATTTTTTCTCAGTAGACATTGACTTCTAGGCTGTTTGTTCAAGATAAGCATCAAAATGAGGATGCAAAGGTCAGTCTCTGCTGTATTACAGAGTTACAAAGAGAAACAGTCAGTTTGTCTTCCAGAGAATGTTTTCCTATCCAAATTAAACTATTTACTTCCTATAGGAAAAAAGATTTCTTCTTTGGGAATTCAGCAGATTTTGTGTTTACAGAAGTACAGACTCTCCCTTTGTTGTGGACTTACTTCTTCGCTGAAAGTTTTATCTTTTCAGCTTTCCACCTCTTCATCTCCACCTTTTAATGACAAAAGTCCGTGAGCTCATGCTCAAGGCTCTGAGGTGCTGGCTGCACTGCACCCCGCTTTGCTCTCCCGCCTCTCTGCTGTCCTGACTCAATGGACCTGGCAATGTGTCTCAGCCCCGTGTTAGTGTGGGCCCACCTTCATCAGCTGTTCAAGCTAACAGGGCAAGTTGTGAGCCAGAGCAAGTGAGACAGGAAGAGGGATCTTATCCTTCCTGCTCTGGGGACAGGAACCCCTAGCAATGAAATGGAGCAGACAGGTGGGGCAGTGATTTTTTTTTTAATTTTTTTTTTTTCTTTTTTTTTTAAAACCATGGCAACTGAACCCAACAAAACCCTTTTGGACAGCATAGCTAACTGATGACATAACTAATGTCAATTCAAATATGTTTTATAAAAATAAGGATGCATTACAAACAAATGTGCTAGCATCTTTCCTCTGTTGATAGCAATTTCTTGCTCAGAAGTGTAACATTTAGTGAGCTTTTAAAATAAGGACATCCGTCACGGTGCTATCAAGGCAGAGGAGTTGAGGGACCTGTTGCCTGCTCAGTTGGAAATTAATACTGACTTGCCTGAAATAACACAGCTGACTATGGGCACCCCAGTCTTTTACAGCGTGGAGTAAAATAGGTTAGTGTAAATCACGAACAGTGGTGGTTCAAGCCAGCCCACTTAACGTTGCTCTTTAGTGGGTGCATATATACCTAGATTTCACATTCTAGTGAAGTGGTTGGTAATTTCTTAAACTGCTTTAACTCAAATACTTGTGATTGTTTGACTCTTTTCTTAATTGCATGACTTTAATTTAGCTAAAATTTGTTTAACTACGCAAAGGAGAAGATAAGCTGGAGTATCTGTGGTAACAGTGCCAGACACAGCCTTCTACGTGGAGAGGATGAACAATTTAAGCAGATATTTTGTAACTTCTACATTCATTTCTTGACACTGTGATATATTCCTCCTTGCGTTGTCCCAGTTTGGTGATCACAACTGGGCAGCTGCAGTAGGACAAAATTGTCATTCCCATGCCCACCACCTGCACAAACAGCTAGTCTCATTCCCCTCACTCCATCTGTTGTGAAGGATTATGCAGAGTTGTCATGCATTGCCCTTCTTTTTATATTGTCGGTGATGAGTTACCAGCTACTTGAGTTTATCCTTAAATAAAATAAGCCTTGGTCTTCCCTGACTTCTTTTATTAACAGTAAAGCAGTACATTGCCATTCATGTCACTGGTTAGTGACATCATGTTGGACTTACGGTCTTTGTATCTTTTTCTTTTATTGTTGATAGAAGACTGCCAGGTTGGAGAGCTTGATCCTTCATGCTCCCTAGCATAATAAGAGCACTTCTTGCAGCTGTTGGAAATGGCTGCTGATAAGAAAAGATGAAGATGACTGTACAGCACTGTATTGAGAGAAGAAGGTGATTTATCTTCTCTTTGCAAGTTTCTGCTGTAAATCATTTAACCTTGTCTTAGAGCCTGTTTGTTTTTGCAGTTGCAGCAAAGAAACTCCGCTGTCTTTATATTCATCTGTATTTTGAAATATTATTATAAAGAACAGTAAAATGGTGTTATGTTGGGGGTAGCTGTAAGAGTTTCTCTTATGCACAGGTGGCCAGGAGCTGGAACTCAATGAATTGATAAGAGCAGAGGAAAGCTACTGAGGAACCTGTTCCTGCCAGTCACTGCTGAAACTGCGATAGTCAGCCAAGTGTGGGTGTATGTGAGTTGAGGTAGGGAGAGGAAAATCGATATGAAATTCTCAAATCACTAGTTTCTTGATGTCACCAGAACAGGCAGGGCTCATAAAGGGTGAAGCATGTGGAGACCAAACACAACTTAATGAAATGGCAAGTGTTGACAAAAACCAGACCATGAATGTGCTGAGGACTTGTGGTTACCTGCAGTGCAAGACGTGGTGAGGGGGGACGACCTCTGAAGTAACTGTGAGCGCTTACTCGCAACTTGGCCTATTGAACTCTTCATTCTGAATTAAATCTTACTGTGTTTATTTAGAATAAGCAGTGTAAGTCTGGAAGTATATGTGCGTCTGTGCTAAGTGCAGATTTGGGCTGACATTTTGGTTGATGGTTGTTTTCACAACTGCCATTAAAGTATTCAGTCAGTCTGCAATAGCTGCTCTTTAACGATGCTGATGGGGTGGAGGGAGAATCAAATATGGGACCTGCTCTTAATTTCAGAGAGCAGCAAGAATGACAAGTCTTTATTCTTTATTCCAGTGGCTGGCATACTGCGTACTCATGTTCCTGGCGGAAGTTAGTTACCCCCTTGTTTGGAACATGTTTGCTTTCCGAGACACCCACCCCCCCAACGATTAGCACTGTGCTAATATTTGGGTACTGGGAGCCCAGTATGATTATGAATAGATACAGGAGCTGTCTGAAAAGGAATGCTGCTGTAGTCAACAATGAGAAATCTGCTCTCTTTTCACACGGACAGATGTTTTCCTTCGGGTTGTACAGTGAAACTGGCAGTTCTGAAACCTGCAACCTGTTTATTCGATTCATAATTCAAGGCCAGTGTAATTCCCAGTGACTATCACTGTTGTTTTCATTATGGAGTCCTAATTCATTGTTTCTGTGGGCACAAAAGAATTGCTGGACTCATTTGGTGTTTCAGTACACTGTAATTTTACATAGTGCAATACTGTTGAGATTGCCTAGCTGTGTCATCTGTTGGGCTCATTGCTATTACTTCCTTTTGACCTCCTCTCTGTAATTGTGCATGGATGACTTACTAGCTGCCATAAAGATACTTAAATGCAACTGGACTTGTTAAAAAAAAGACGTGAATAGACCAAAACGATTCTCTCTGAGGTCAGTGAGGACCAACTAGGTAGCTGTTTGCTCTCTGCCAGGCAGTCAGAGCCATCTGTCACATGACAATAAGCAAGCATCGATTTCAGAAGTCCATTTGGTTTTATGACAGTTTTTACAATTTTATGGAAATTGAACCATTACATAAAGCATAATTTTCCTCAGAAATTGGTGTTTTATAGACTTACATCCCCGTTCAGTCATTTACATTCCTAGTTGCTTTTTACATAAAGCATAAATATAATGATGCTTTTTTTCCCCTAATAAAAAATCTTCAGAGCTTTTTTTTGTCTTTTTTTCAGTATGAAAGACTATCCATATTTGGTACTTAAGGAAAACTTCAAGGGTTCTATGTCCAAGTTTTATGTGTCCATAGAAACTGAGTCTATAGGGGCTACAAAGGAACAAATGTTTAATGCTTTAATATTTAGCTCAAAATCATAGTTCATAATGATTTTCTAACAAGATTTTGCTACTCTTTTTATTCTTTAAGTACGTATTTTTCATAATCTGTGTTAGTTCTTAATTTAACTCATCATATTCCTGCTTTTCTTGGAATGGTAAAATCTAACACATTAAGTCAAGTTGTACAGATTTTTAGTTGTTGGAGTCTTGTGTTCAAGTCCAGATTATGACCAAAGTGAGCATGAACTTTCCAATTTTGTTTCATCCTCCATGAAAGTTAATCAATGTCATATAAAGGTTCTGCTCAGGGGAAGCTAGCGATTTTGTATACTAGATCAGATTTGAATTGCACCGATAGATCTGTAGAAGGACAACTTTGACAGTATCTGTTCACATCACACTGCCTTTGTCAAGGCATAGTAGTCTTTTATCTTTATGAGAAGCATTTTAGAGCAGGACAAGGCACAATGTTAAGTTGGAGGTATTATTTTTTGGAGACTATATGCATTAAAACTCAAATTCCTCAGTAAATTGCAACTTCTTGGAGGTTCCTAGGGGTTTGGCCAGTTCACCTGAGCATCACAGGCATGGCTGCTCAAGGGTTTGTGTCCTTGGATATAAAAGCATTTATGAAATTGGTAATTGCTTGGTTGCTTGTATACTTCTCCTGTGTGGTAGTTGCCATTTAAAGGTCAGCACTTTTCAGTATGTTCTGGGTGTCACTGGTTTTCCTAATAGTGAGAAGATGAGTTATCTGTAGTAATGATTCTTACCCTTAGACGTGTATAAATATTTGCAGTTATTTGAATTGTCATAGCACGAAATATGTCAGTGAAAGAGCTAGGTTAAGGTGTACTAGATGAACATGAAAAGAACATGTACATGAAAAGAAAAGGTGGCCATCCCTAACCCATGGAGCATATCAATGAAAGTCAGATATAAGTCCAAAAAAACTTTGCAGTCAGACTCTTTTGTGATTTTACAGGGAGATATAAGGGATGACAGATGCTGAAATTCAGGGATCTTATTCACGACTTGAATTATTAGGCAATAAAAGACAGAGGCACTGGAAAAAAGAGGAATCAACATTTAAGAGGGATTGGGAGCTCATTGTCAGAAGCTATTTTGGGAGAAAAGCTGATGAGGAGAAAGAGAGACTATGAAGGACATTTGCATATGAGAGATCCAGGGAATGATGAACTTGAGGGGAAATCTAGATACGCAGAGAATCTGTGTGTTGTTTTAGTGTGGGTTCATAACTGCTTTTAGGGTTTTTTGCTCTAAGACAACCAGGAGCCTCTGTAATAGATCCTAAAGGAACATAAACATAGGATCTAAGCCTAAATTGGACCTGCTGTGGTAGTGAAAAATTATTCTAGTGGATTTCCCTGTTCCTTTTGTAAGGGGGGAAGTCGTAAGAGACCATCAGGGTAAAGCGTACCTGGGAGGTGGTGGTCTCAACAGATCCAGCAAGGTGAGGACAGGCAGCTGCCTACGAGCTGCGGGAAGAGGGATCTGAGGGGCTTGCGAGGTTTGTGTAAGCTCAGGATGTGCTCCTATTTTGCTAAACCTGATGTTTGAGGTCAGCTGGGATCATTGTTTAGACAGAGTGAAACTAGTCTGAAGTGGTACCTCAGGCAGTCGTTGGCATGCAGGTGACAGATGAACCCGTGTTTGCGGATGAGATCACCATCAACGGGGTGGCAAGTGTTTATTTTTAATGTCATATTGATGTTGGGCTGGCTTATGAGCATGCGTAACTTGTCAACACTGCAACACTATGTGGAAGTCTCCTGTAGCACCTTGAGACGCCTTTTGCCAGACAGGACTGTCGTCTACTTTTGCTAATGAAGTTGCTGTGGACAGCTGGTTCTAAAGGATGTGAAGAGGTTGCCCTATCCAGTTCTGTTAAGTCAAATATTTTAAACTCACTAGTTACAGAGGATGGAAGCTGTGATAATGGATATTTTCTGGGTTATAAAGACATCTTGTATTTCCTGAAAGCGAGCTAAGGACACTGCTCTCAATAAAAACCAAATCAAAAAAATCAAACAAGACAGCAGTCTTCCGTTCAATAATTACCCCACGGTTTTACGAATCTTCTCTTATGCTTAGACAATGCTCCTTAGAGTTGGTAATTTTACAACTTTACAACAACCACGGAGCATGCCTTTGTGTGCGTTAGGTATACGCTGAAGGGCAGAGAATAGCCTCAAAGTGGAAGGTGTCAAGAAACGTCCAAAATCAATTAACCATTATATAGCATGTGGGAGACATTCCTTGTGTCTCTGTGAAGAGTCCTTGAGACAGCGTAGCTTTCAGACTGCCGGGAAACTGGTACGTTTCCAAGTTACCGGTGGAAATTGCTTTGAACTTAGAATAAACCTGCGCACACATACAAATTAGAAGAAAACAAAACACGTCAAATGAAATCTTGGCCTTATCAAAGTCAAAAGGAGTTTGCTGCTGACTTCAGTGGAACAAGAATTTTATCCATAAAGAGGAAAAAAAAAAAAAGATTTTTGAACTCTCAAATTAGAGCTAAGCTGTCTGATGTAGGGTTTTTTTGTCACAGATACTTGCTTGTTTTCACATGTATTTGCAGGATCTGAAGGCCACAAAGTCTTTGTAATTGTGTGTCTGCAATCCCTGACTGCAATATGCTTGCCAAAGCACACCTGGAACACTCATGCTTTTGTAACTTTCATTTCTTGTTTTTATGGTCCAGCAACATTGCTCAGGCCTGTTCAAATGAGTTGGTAATTAGTAACATAAATATAACTTGTCCGACTTGATTTGTTCTTCCCACACACATTCTGTGTCTGTCTGCCTCCGGCTGAACCATGAGTAGAGGGAAGAGCAGCAAGGAAGCATGCTGTGATGGAGGGGAATGCCAGGAAGGTTTTTACCCTTTTAGAATGAGCTCTCATACGTTATGGAGAGCAAAAATAACTCACGGCCATCCTCGTGAGCGTGCAGTGTCTCTGCAAGCACGCTGTCCTTGTGTGTTCCTCTGCTACACTTGCAGAGCCTGGCAAGAGTTACCATTAATTTTCATTAAACCACCTGTAAATTGGTTGCACCTTAGCATGTTGAAGGGTCCAATCCCAGGTACCTGCTGAGAGCATGTCTAGCAAATGCCAGATTAAACACCTCACAAAAACCCACTGTATATATCTGGGATTTTTGTTGCTGGTTTTAGTTGTTTTGGTTTTATTTTTTACAAAATTCCTGCCACAGATATAAAATTGGCCTAATAGCTAGAGTGCTCCCTGGTAAATGGGAGTTCATGCTTAACTTCTCCGACCTGGAGAGCCACACTGCCTCTTGCCTTCCTGCCAAGTCCCCTGTGCTGTGGTGTTATTCACTCACTGCGTGGAACCATCCAAACCTCCCTGCCTCTCCCCATCCAGTGGAAACTGTGCTGCAGCGACAAAAATGTGACCTTCACTTGCCTAGAAAAGGGAAGAGGACTACAGGAGAGCATGGGAGTCTGTAGCCAGCTGTGAGGTCACTGAGAAAAGGGTTGGAGTTGTGGTCTCGGCTGTTAGACCGTGAGTTTTTGTTTGCCATATTGGCAGTCTGAGCTCCAGAGAGGAGAGGGAATTCAGATAACTTTGTGCTCAACATGCAGGTTTCCATGCCCTTCAGCAACTACGCACTCCCCATGCACGGTGCGGGTATTTCAGTCTCTGCTTGGGATTCCTCTTTGGTGGCTGACACCTAAAATGTAATCGTTATAGCCTCTGCTTTATAGGTTCCAAATGCTTTATTGGGTCTGGCCCTTCATTATGCAAAGGTAGGGTTACATTACTTTGTAAGGGTAAGAAGTGTGCAGGCCTGCAGAAGCGACGGATCTGTTTGATCTGTCGTGGGAAGTGATGGATTCGTTTGTTATACCTCCTCTGGGCACTGCCAGCTTAATGTATATGCTTGGAGAGGGACTTATAGTGAAAGAAATATTTTTATTTAGTAAGTTTGAACACAATCAATGGATCTGTGGGGTTTATTTCATATAGATGCTCACCTGAACGAGTCTGTGTTTGCAGTGTATTCTTGGCTATCGTGCTCCTCTGTTAAGAAGGAATGGCTGCATATTTCTGGCCATGTCATCATGAGTTGTGAATGACAAACCAAGTGGTGTGTTTTATTTGATTGCTGCTGTGCTTGTGAATAGCTCAGTGCTGACAGCCTGGGAGGAAAAGTACCATTAAATGCCTTGCAAGAGGTATAAGATGGGCTGCAGAGCTGGAAGCTGGAAGGTTTTCTTCTCCAGCCCAGGCATTGTGCCTCATTTCTGAAGTTACTGTCCCATTGCCTTATTTGCTGGGCTGTCATGTCAGCTATAGCAATGTTTTTGACACCACTATATTTTGTGACATTTGTTCCTTAAAAAATGGGAATAAGGTCACACTAAGCAGCGGTGAATAGCCATCAACTTTCAATCACTAGTAGCTGGGGTGGCATTTGAAGCAGCAGCTCTGAGTGGGGACGAAAGGCTCTGTGTCCTACTGATGGTGCCTTCAGCCAGTCACAGGTGGAAGCAGGAATGAGAAGTCTGAGATGCACATTTAAAATTGCAGGGACAGCACTTACTATGAAGACATTATTTGAAATAGCGTCTAGATGGCAATAGGAGTGTGCTTAATACTTCGATTTTTTTTATTCTGAAAACTTAATTTTTTAAAATATATTTCATGTCCTACATAGGGTCCCAGTTAGTGCACAGAAAAAAATATGTTGCTGGTTGGTTTTACTGCTGTGTTAGATGAAGATGCAACTCCCATTCACAGAAAAGCCTCCAGCTGGGGATAAGTGGTTCTTTATTCACAGCATGTGTCGATATTTGGGTGATGCTAATGTTGGACCTACAGGTATCTAGTGGTTCTGATAAACCAGCCCACAGCAGCTCCCATGTTACCTGTGAGGCTGCTTTCAGCCAGTGTCGGTAAAGTTGAGCGAGAACTTGAGCTAACTAATCCTGCAAAGGTAATTAGCTTAATTGTATTAAATTTTGAGGAAAAAGTAAGGGAGCATCACTTTATGAGGTTAAAATATGTGTGTTTGGGAAAGACAAAAAGCCAGTTTGTGAGAAACAAGCTAGGCATTTCATAAATGCTCTATCTGTGTATAGAGACACGGTGATGGCTTGTAGAAAAGCAGCTGTTGAGCGTGGAAATGTTAAACATCTCCAGTGGTTGTTTATTTGAGAAGATAACACTTGAAGGTACAGCTGAATATGCTCCTGAGGCCTTTCTTCAACTGAAAAAAAGTTTCATATAAAAAGATCCTTATTTTTACCCAATCAATATTTTGCATTATTTCCCAGTTTACTTCACAGACATCAAGCTTACAGTTTACTGGAAACCTCACCAAAGCAGGAGAATTTCTTTCTCTTCAAAATGGTGAGAGAGTAGTTCACTACTTAGGTCATTTAACTTGGTCATAAATTACAAAATGTGAGTTATGACTAATCAGAGAAAGCAGTTCAGTATTATGAACTAAGAAAAGTAATCGTCCCTTAAGTTTCCATGCTTTTGTGAAACTTGAATTGCAAAAATAACTTCTTAGACCAAGAATGTTTTATAATATATCTTTTCCTGCACTCACCTTTAGCAGCACCGTAATACCTGAACAACTATCCTAAATTTTAGGAAATACTGATCTTTACATATCAATTATGGTACTCCTTATGGCTCATCCTTGTTTAATAGAATTGAAGGAAGGAAAGCTGCTGGATGGGTATTGGCTTCACAAAGAAAAGTAATTTTGAAATTCTTGTTAAATTGCAGTAAGTGTAAAACTAAACTGAGATTTAATTACATTTTTAATTAAAGGAATAGCTATTGATTATGTCATTGAATATGTGTTGTAGCCAGCCCTAACAAATAGCAATACTACAAGAGATCATTAAACTAGTTGTTAAAATTCCAAGTGAATGAGAACTAGAACTGGTGTGGATAAAAGGCACAGCAATGCTGGATAGAAGAAAAAAATAACAAACTAAGTGAAAAATACATTAATTTATAAAATTTTGGTTACTGATGGTTTTATGTCCTGTCATAATTTATCTATGGAACAAAACAAAGACAAAACGGGAACAATTTTTAAATAAGAAACTTGGGCAAAGTTTTATCTTGGGTCTTGAAAGCGAACAGTGATTCAGACAATATTTCTCATGAACTTTATGTGAAGCAGGATGTAATCTGTCATATGCGAGAGATCTTCTGATCACTCAGGTAGCAATCAGATCCACTACGCAGCCTGACAGAAAGGGCAAATAAATGCTAGCGGTCAGAGCAGCAGCAGCATGGGAGTACTGACAAAAAAAAACGTAGGCAGCTGCGGTCGAGGACAGGGCACTGGCAGCTGACCCGATATTCAACCTACAGCTCTCCTGCTACCACAGCGTCGATCCTCTCCCAGGCCCGTGGTGTGGATGCCTGGTGGTAGACAGAAAGCAGTCTTCTGGACACCAGTGATGGAGAGCGGGGTGGGGAAACCCAAGCTGCCTGTGTAAATCTGTACAGCCACGTTTTGTCTGTGCAAGTTCTCCATTTGTGTGTGCAGGTGGCACTGCCAGCTGGATGGGTCTGTTCTTCACCAACACCCCTTGGCTTGTGTGAAACTGTTAGCTGATGCTCTAGAGAAAATGTCTCCTAAATTCATTTTAGACTTCATTGAAACAGTCTGCAGGCTGCTCATGATGTTAAAGGCCTGATCCTCTCCCTCCTTGTGGTACCACTTTTACTGCTGAAAGGATCTTATTGAAGCATTTTATTAGATAGGGGAGTAGCCCCTATGGATAGGTAGTGCAGAAGCCCCATTGCTTGTGGCCGAAAGCTGCTGTGAACAGTGAAGTATAATAGGGAGATGGGGGAGATGATCTCATGGGTCTTTCTGTTCCTGTCCGTTACGATTTCTGTGCATATAAAGCCGTTTTAGTCCTTTCCATTCAATTGCATTGTATCCACAGAGATGTATTCTTAATAATGACACAAGGCATGCTGCAACACAGGCAAGCTCATAGTCAGACCCTATGACTCAGTTGGCTGAAGTTATTGTTTGAAATAATAGAGCATTTTAGAATTAAAACTTATTGTTGCTACCAGATTTTGTATTGAGCATATTTTGAATGTTCTTTCTACGTATAATGCACAAAGGCTAATTCGTTAAAAGACTATAAGGGTTGTACAGATGTCAGTATCCAAGAGTTAGGCTGTATTAGAATTTGAGATCTGTAACCTTTATTTGACCTTGTAGTTTTATGGAGCATGACCCAGTCCTAATGACCTTCCTCCCCCCATGACCTCTGGCTCTTTGAAGCATGCAGGATGAACAAGGGGCACGAATGTGGCAAGTGCAGAGGACGTGGCAGCAGCTTATGGGGAAGTATTGGGTAGAGGCATGAGCACTCTTTAGGAAGAGAAAGCACTGTCTTGTGCTGAAAGCACTTTTCTCTCTGTATTGCAACTGTATTGCTACTGTTACGTGTGGTGGTGTTCTCACTTTCAGAACCCAGATTAAAAAGTGTCTTCTGTGCCTAATGCGTGAATGGATTACTGAAATATAAACTGAAAGGGTCAGATACAAACCTCAAGAGAGTGAAAAGGTTTAATGACCTGTAATCAGGATTTACCAATGATTTGTACTTGGGTAATGCAATCACTAGTTTTTTTCCAACACATGGGACACATTTTAGTTTACTTCAGACAAGTCCCTGTTCCCTGTTACTGCTTAACTACAGGATGTTGTGATTATAGATGTAGAGACACTGCTGTTGCAGAATTGCTGATAAATTATGGTGGGATGGCAGCTGTAAATACAGTTTTGCTTGTGATTTAAGAGGGAGATGTGAAGGCATATCACCCAGATGCTTATCCGTGGTAAATAGGGCCAGCCACAGCATGCTAAAGCTTAAAAGTCCTCGCCAGATTTTGGGATTAGAAGTCATCGTTTCAAGCATTAACTCCTCCAGTATCAAAATAATCGGCTGCTCTGGTCCTCCGCTTTTCCTTTCTCTTTGGCCGAGATTTATTTACCTTTGCAAGCAGGAACTGACACGCAAGCCTTCTTTTCAGTAATTTTTTGAGCTACAAGAGCTTCTTCAGCAAGTTGCCAAGTATTCAGTGTCTGATTGTGCTACACTGCTGTGCAACTTCATGTCATGTCCCCCGTGACCTTCCCATCCACCTGCTTAACTGGTCAGGAAATGTGCAGCCGCTTGGAGCTGCGTAGTTATACTACTTAAGGCTGGAGAAACAATAAACCAGTCATTACGGATTAGTGTGATAAAACACACCAGCAGCAAAATCAGCTATAATCAGGATTCACTTGACACAAAAGGGCATATATCTTTGGTCACTCAGTCCCCTGCTCTGTAGGTGACAGTCCTGTGCAGGTAATATTCCTAATGACTGATGAGGGGCAAGAAAAATTTCAATATGCAACTGCTACCATTGCAGTGATTTTAACCTGGCTCCTCTCAGAGAAACCCCACGTGTCCTGATCTGAAGGCTGATACAAGCTTCGTTATTTTTTCCCTGAAGTGAGAAATGAAAGTGACTGCTTCCCCAAGATCTCCCTGGAATTCAGACTAAATGGGGCTTGTATATGTATTGGTACTAAGGGTGAAATCAGGATTGGCAGACTGTGGTGTGTGAATTCGCACACATACAGGGACTCGGAACAAGAGTGAATCTCGTTAATTAAGCCAAGACATTTTAGATGGTCTGTGCCTAAAATTGAGTCCTGTTCAGTAAAAGGCACTTTCTCTTGGGTCTCTTTAGTGTCACATTCCATTTACAATTGTAATAAATGCTATAACTTGTTTCCCTCTCCCCTATCCCACAAAAAATGACAGAGAGGAATTTCTTGCTAAGCCTTTGATAACAGTTCTTTCTTTTTGTTCCAGATAACTTCAAACAAGAAGCACTCGGAGAGCCTGAAGAATGATGGCGATGCTCTTATCCAAACTCTAGAGAGCCTGGCCCAAACTGCCAGGTGAGTTCCCTCAGGCTTCCAAGAATTTCCAGGGCTGAGAGCACTCACCTCCTCTTTTGTCTGCAATGGTCTTCTCCTGTAATCGCCTTCTGTGCAGTATAAGCTTCTCAGGTTTCTGTCCCTGGCCCCCCTCCCCACTGCTCTCCTCCAAACTCCTCTCATTCAGAGCTTGCTGGAGTTCCTGCCGCGTCATCGTCATGCTTTGATCCCCAGCTGTGGCGAGCCGCAGTGTGCTGCACAGTCTGGCTCAATGTCTGTGCAAGTGTCAGTTTTGGTTGGTTGTTTTTTTGTTTTGTTTTCTTTTTTTAATATATTATTTTATTCCAAACACTTGGTCTGTATAACCGGATACTGGTCAGTGGTTCTTGGCAGAGTGGGCTAGATGCACAGTGTGATGTTTGTGCCCTGTTTTAAAGTAGTTGTGTTTGGTGCACTTTGCAAGCTGATTACTTTCAAATGCACAACCGAAGAACAGAACTGCTTTTGTTTGAGAATACCTGTGGCTTCTCTGAGAAGGCGTGACACTTAGGGGAATGCCATGGCCTCCTCTGTGAAAGCAGAGGTGCTAGTCCCAACAAGTTGGCCAAACCTCAGCTCACCTCCCATAGGCTTTCCCTCATCTAATCCCCCTTGGATGTATGAATGAATGAATGACTGTTCTCTGCCCCTCAAAACAATTCTTACACTCCTGCCATGGGCTGCTAGGCTGCATTTCATTCCTGGCTGAACTAAAATTCAGAGAAATTGTAGTTTATAGATCAGTTTTTGAAACACTAAGATAATCTTTTCGGTGTTCTTTGTGCTCCCAAATATGCGTCAGCTGTTTAGGAAAATTGGCTCCTCGGTATTATGGCAGGGTGAACCCTGTGTTGGAAGGAAGGGGGGATGTGGGCAGATGTGGAGAGGAAATTTTGGGACATGGTGTGTGCAAGGAGATGCACATCGA
>JANHGO010000053.1:29502563-29516550 GCA_024606505.1 Aquila spilogaster
GATGGGATTTGCATTCCTTCATCCAGTGTTTCAGGGAACATAGCTGCACGCACTCTCTGAGCTCTAGTCATTGCATATTGGCCATCAATATCTGAAAAACAAGGTAAATATGTCTTAAACAGGAATAAGAAGCTATTCTTCTAGATTATTAATAATTCAGTACTGAAGTTTTTGTATTATTAAGCTGCATGCCTAAACAAGCTGGTGTAGTAGAGAAGGCCTTACCAGCAACTTGCTCCTGGGTAAAGGACTGAGAGAACCCTTGCTCCCACTCATACAGGACTTGCGTTGTGTCCACATCTTCCTCTTCAGGATTTCCTTTGCCACTCAAAGAGGGAGCAGTTGTCGTGGCACCAGAATGAATACCAGAGTCCAGATACGACTGCTGTTGCCAGTGACTGACTGCAGCTTTTCTGTCTGGCTCCATGGCCATATCCAACTCCATCAAGTCAGCTGTAAGAAATCATTGAACAATTTGGTTTAGTTGAATTACTCCAGCATGTATTAGTCCTTCAAGAAATGACTAGGATTTTACAGTAAAATAAAATGTTTTAAACAACTACCTCAGCCCAGCTGAGTGTAGCACAGGAAGTCAGACAGCCATTTTAAACTGAGGCGTTACACCAAACCAATGCAGACATCTATAAGCCTGACTAGCTGTTGTATTGACTTAGTCTGCTGCTTAAAGGCTCCCTTTCTACATCGTATGATTAAGTACCTGGCCATACTTAAGTGACTCAAAACATTTACGATGACAAACCTGATGTAGGCTTAAGTTCCAGTGGTAAGGTATTAATTGCTGCAGTACAGTATGCATTATTCTATTCAAGCAACTTAAAAATGTTAAAAAGGAAAGTAAGGAGCCAGTTTAACTCTTCTTTATTACAACTGGTAGGGTCTAATAAAAAATTAAAGGTAATAAATTATATACCTTGGGTTGCCATGTTCCTCACTGTGCTCCCAAAACTCTTTCCTGCTACCTTTCAGAGACTCTAAAAAAGAACAAGATTAGAACTTATTAAACACTAATCAGAGCTAGTAAGACAGGATTTCATATTATAGCAGTAGAACTGCAAGCTAAAGTTTAGAACGTATTGCCATGTCACTGCTAAAGTGAGTATATTCAGTGCTAATTAGCAACCCCCCTATGGACACACAAGAATGAGATATATCACCCAGTCTTTTCCTGGCAGACCATATGTAAGATACATTCACTTCTTTACAGCCGCAAGAGAAAAATAAGTGAAAAATGACCACGATAGAGCCATTTTTTATTTCTCTATCTCGTGTAAGATGAAGTACAGACATTAAATTACCTGGTCTGGATGTGCTGCAGAGACAAGGGCTAAACGTTGGAATTCCTCATTCCCTTCTCAGAAAACCACTCTGAAGATATTAATAAAACTGCTTGATACAGGGCTACAATAAGGATTTCTGCCAGAAAAGCTTAACGACCATTTAAGGCAAGCTACTATCATTTCACTGTTATAAAAATTTGTAACTGAACCTCCTCCTTCACTCCTTTCCTGTATCACAAGAAGAAAGGTTTCTTTCTATATGAAATACTCTTGTGAACTTAAAATGGAAAACTGAACCAGCCTTAAAAATCAAGAATTCTGCTTCAGTTGCACACATTAAGTCACCAAACTTTTGTTTTTTTCTGAAATCCAAGGCACAGAAGGCTGAGTTATGATTAAATGTTGTGTCACATGTCGTATACACCTCCATTTAATATCACCAAACATTACCGAGGTACTTGTACCATAAAGTTGTAGCTGTCTCCTCATTAACCGAGAGGGAGAAACTCAAGGCTGCTACTCCACAATGGGTCAGTCAAAGCTGTCATGCTTTCATTTGCTCCCCTTCCTCCTGCAGTCCAACACTGTTGTTTTTGTTTTGTTTTGTTTTGTTACTAGCCTATATCAGTTTCATTGTGTTGTATCTTTTCCAGAACAAACACAGTGCCGGTGACAGCCTGTTCTGGGAGCTAGCCAAGCAGAAACATTTGTAGTGGTAACTAGTGCAGAGAGCAAAACCATCTCTTCCAGCAATCAGCTTTCAGTGTGTGTTCGGTGTTAGAGCTCTGCTGATCAAAACATTCCTAGACAATGAAGTAAAGGCAAGAACAGGTCTGCTGTACTATGTCAGGAGAATAAAGTCCATTTGACGCTGTATTGGTGTAAAGACAGACTGAGCAGTTTAAGGATTTCCTTCAGTTGCAGCTTTTAGAAAATGATAATTCAATAGAAGACAGGCCTGCTTTTTTAGGGCTCTCAGTCAATAGACCACGCAACGCTGAGGCAAAGCTGCGTTTTGCTGTCTGAGTCACCTGCAGGATACCCCAAGCAGCTCCTGAGCAAACGGATTACTTTGCTGCACAAACGCCAGTGCCGCCTGTCCTGACTTAGCACTCCCACCATTTTTGGCAGCATCCCTTTCCTGGCTCTTTTAAAATGGACTGTCTAAATTAGTAGAAGTGCCAATACAACATCCTGATAGCACCTTGCTACACTCACGTATTGCTTTGCCAGCCCCAGTAACACCTTCCAGGCAGAAAGAAGCAGAACAGTATTGAAGGTAATCTGTTATGCTCGATATCCTTCACACACGATCTATTTTGATTGTAACCTCTATTGCCTGCTCTGCTAATAAGAAACCGATCACCAGATTAGTTGAAAAGTTAACACACCAGTGGATGAATCAGCCAAGAGGACCAACACAGTACCATTTTACATTCAAATACGCAATAGGGAGCTTGGGGAGAATGCATATCATTTCCTTCCGCTGTTGAATTCTGCACAAAGGAAGGCAGCCCGTTTACAGCAACCGTACTCTGAAATGGTTTGCTTTCAACATCCTGAAGAAATCAGATGACTAACCGTACCAGTCCAACAGAGCACACCAACATTTAAAAATGAACCCGAAGAACACCTGCAGCTTAGCAGTGAGAACAAAGTAAAGTGTTCAGAACTGTATTATCAGTCAGATACAGTGTGACTTTGAAGCACTGACCTTAGATCAGCCTGACTGCCGCACCTCAAAGTTTCTAACTTCCTAATCTGCATTTCATACAACCGCAAAGCCCCCCAGCAATTCCAGTCAGCATTCCTAATTTAGATGTGAAATTGGATTTAATCCTCAAAGTTAAAAATAACCACAGATTAAAGTCAGCCAGGGAAAAGCAGGACATTCTGTTTGCTTTTAGGGTTTCTGCAACTGAACATTCTTCTGTATTTCACTTCCCACTCCGTTCTCTTTTTATGAGGAGTAAAACGGAGCCCAGACAAGCTGCTGACTCCTCCCAGTGCACACTGCTGAGAAGGCCAACTGCTGCCTCTGACAGCAACAATCCCATCCTAGGTACAAAGGTTTGTGCTGTTACCTCTCCCAACAGAAACTGGATCATTGAGGGAGAGGTGAACAAACATGAAAACCACAACCCTGCAAAGACTATGAAGCTTCTTTACATCTAGCTCCTCCTCAAGCATCCTGGAGGAGGCAGGACTAGAGATATCACATTGTCAAGGTCAGTAGCACAGATCTGAATCAGCAGGAAGAAAAAGGATTTAATGTATTTCAAAAACAAACATTAGCATCATAGCAAACTTCCATAGCCCTCACTACTTTTAAGGAGTGCCTAGTATTCAGAATTCAGGCCTCAATTCCTCTAAGTATTGTGTTATTCACAACACATATCCACATGGCTGCATTACCAAGGTTTAGTCCTACTGGCCTCTTATAAACCTCCCCAAGGACAACATCAGTTTATTTAGCAAGCACCATCAGCTCTAGCCTTTAACAGACTTTTATAATGAATATGTACTGAATTTCTTATATGAAGAGTAATACAATGCACTGCACTGGACTACACCAGGTACCCTCAGTCCCGTGTATGCATTTGAAATCTTCTGCCAGCAGAACAAGCTTAACTTGAAATTGGTAGCTCATAATATGGAAGAATAATTCAAATTTTTCTGTTCCAAAGGAATGAAAGATGAGGAATATTTTGATGATCAATAAAGCTTAGGTATTAACTTGTGATTTTCAAGGACAGCGTATGCCAAGGAGGTAAACAACAGATCAGCTTCAACGAAACCTACTTCTCTTTCTAAAGAAAAGCTCCATCAGGATACAAAGCACACAAAATTGTTTACTTCTGCTGTCTTACATGTGGAGAGAAGTAGGAAAAAAGCCTATCGTGGAAAGCAAGTACCAGCCTGATATTTACCTGCCTGCTATGTTAAGACAACATTTGCACGTTTTCTGCCGTTTATCTAAAATAAACTCATTTTCACTGTTGATCTGCTAGCTTATGCAGCAGCTCATATTTGCAGCTGATATTAAACAAAGTATTTCCACCTTCTTTCAAGGTTATTGCCTTAATCTTAATAGAAAACCTTCATTAAAATTGACTCCGATTATGCCTGACAGATCTGATAAGCAATTACCCAATTTATAAGTTAAGTCAAATACCAAAGTTTTTAAGTCTTCCAGAAACCTTTTGTTTGAAAGCAGCATTCAGAAAAGCCTCATATGGGAAAGGAAGCCTGGCACATCCCCATCAATGCAGTCTATTTAAAGCCTACTGCCCATGCTTTCACAAACCACGTCTCATCTCGGACAGACTAAGGAGCTGCATCTTCAAATTAACCATCAGTGCTGAATGTCACAAAGACTTTCTCACTTCAAACAAGATCTTAATCTTGTAATGAAATTGCAGCAGTTAAAATCATGGCTCACACCTACATACAAATGAAGAGAAATACATGCACTGACAGTTTTCACCTGGAAGCTTTCTCTGGGTCTAATTTTATGATGTGCCTCTTATACCAGATTAAGTATGAAAAATACTTCTTCACTCTCTTTTCTCCAGTTTTTATTTTTAATCAAGGAAAAGTAGGCCCACACTTCACCAATTTTAACTTCAACTACACAATCTTGCAGCAGGCAGGCCTACTTCCACTGCTTTTAGTCGCACAGAGACATGATCCAACTGAGATACACAATTCAGTACTGATTTGGAATAGCACTGAACTGATGAACACAAAGTATACAACAAGTTGAAATTTGTTTTTTCCTCCTCCATTGGGGGAATCCCTCAGTATATCTGCTTTGTCTTTTTTTTCTTAAAAAAAAACAGCTTTTATTCTACCTGAAAATAACCTGACAGCTACAACCAGAGGAGAGGAGGGAGAAGCTACAGCTGACCTAAAAGAAATGATTTAAATAGCTACAGAGGAAAACACATATGGCAATTGTGGAAAGCAATTACACTTCAGATACTGGCATTCAACTTGAAGCTTAGCTGATTCTAGCTTCAGAGTAAGGGAGATAGCCTGGGAACCTTAGGAGATTGTCATGTGCCTCAGAAGTTTGAATGTACAAGAACTTCTTTTGGTATCTTTGAAAGTAAAAGAAGTTCTGCTACCAGAAACCTGTTCACATACAGTGCCTTAAGTTTCTAATTATTCCCTATCCCAACAGGAGGAAAAATCCTCTTCTCCCCTATCCTTCCAAACAGGATACAAAATTTAACTTGGGCAATTTCTGCCTTCCACTGAGTTCCGGGTTTGTAGTTTTAAAGGTCTTTCATGCATGTGATGCTCTCGAAGATTAATAAGAAATCCCAGAGGTACACGTTCTGTGTGTTTAAAGGAATTTCAGAAGCTCATGACAGTTGGGTTTACAGATTTTATTCTCAATCAGTAGATCTTTATTTCAGAGCAGGAACAGATAAAGTTTCATGCTAAAGACATGCATTTTTATTTTAAAAAAGCATTTAATTACTCTTTTAAAGGTATCACAGAATTAGATAAAATGATTTTCTCCAAATACATTCCATATCCACAAACCAAGTACTGAGTAAGTAGCATTCCCACGCTGTGGGAAGAAGTAGTGACGCTTGCAGTCTTCAGTCACTTTAACAATTCTAAAAGTAACCACCTTTGTGGTAACTGCTTACAGCAAGTAGAGATTAGTTTGAAGTTATAGTCAAGCACTGGCAGGCCTTGATTCAAGCCAGATGCTTCATGCAACAGCAGTAGCTTCTGAATTGAGAAACTCAGTTTTTCAAATCTCTCCTCACACCAGCAGTTTAAGGACCTGGACAGACAAAAGCTACTAACGATCTCACTAAAAAACTGCCTCAAACAGTGGTTAAGGGCTGTAAGTAACCACGTTTAAACAAAGCAACAGACTACTTTGTTCTCAGAGACTGAGTTTGAGACAGTGAAGTTAAGCCTTATCTTAGTCATATCAAGAGTCAGGATATTAATGTGAAAAATGTAGAAGTCTTTAACAGTCTTCATTCCAGTCATTCAAGCAAGCTGATATTTAATACAAGATGAAAATGTTTTGTTATGGGTCATATGAAGATGTCCTAAATAAACAGAAGTAACTTAGTCTACAACATTGAAAGGAAACATGTCAAACCATACAGCATGGGGAAACATCATTCCTTTCTAGTGCTGTGAAAAGGAATACATACCATGCAACTTCACAGCACTAGAACATTTCAACTGTCTTTCTGTTTAGGTAGTAGAAACAGTCATCTGCAGCCTTCAATATCCCCAAGAAATGCCATGCCATGAGTCACAGCAGCATTACTAGCTAAGTAGCAACCTCAACAATAGCAACAGTTTAAAAAAAATAACTGAGAGCTACCAATAGTGACAGGAAACCTAACTTTCCTTCTGCAGCATGTAATACCACCAAATCCAGCTTACCGATCCTAACCTGCAGCAGAGCAAATGCATTCATGAACTTACATCATTCCCTCCAATTACTAAGGAAGGATACTTCAGTCCACTGATAAACTCAATACTCTATTATAAATGCAACAGCAGGACTATCCAGCTCTAATTCCTCTGACAACACTTTCTGCTGATGACTACAAAAAAGTAGAGTTGCCTTGCACAAGGGATGTTTTGTTTTAGATTTCAATAATCAGATCACAGTAAGTTTGACTCTGAACACAGACTACACAAAATGTTAAGAACAGTTTTCTCCAGACTTCAGGACCCATTTCTTCAGGTAAGCATTATGAAATTAAGAAACCTGAGTAGTATCTGTTTCAGTGACCTCCTTCAAGAAAGAACAGCTTGCAACTGTCAAGCTTTACATATCCTTAATTCGCGCTCAAAGAGGCAACAAACAAGCTCAAATAATCCAGGGGCAGTATTTAAATGGAAAAGGGGTACCTGACACAAAGATCCTCTAGCACTCACTAGAAGTTCTTGGCTTTTTACCATATCCCATCTTGCTACCCTATCTCCTCCTCCCTCTCCCTGGATTTCTAGCCCTTGCCTTCTGCCTCGGAAGTTATGTAAAGGCTCCCTCTGCAAAAAGCAGGTTAGCATCTATACACTAACTCCTGTAGGAGTTCATTTGATGCCACATCACAAAATGAAGTGTTACATTATTCTATTTTCAGTCATCTCAGCAATCTAAGGCCAATTAAGAGCACAGTTTCTATTCACGTGCTCATTACCTAAAGCACACAGCAAGCAAATATTTCTGTTCTTGCTCTGTTTCCCTAAGAAAGTTGATTACAAGTGCTTAATGGAACTAAAGTAAAGGCATCTAGTTGTCTTGACTAGACTTAAGAACTAGGTTAGCCTCAAAAAAAAAATAGTGGAAGACTCAGATTACATGGCCAAAAAAAGAGAGGCTTCTCCTTGAATCCATACAGCCTCATGCACACACAGAGGAAGAGGGAAGCTGCACATACAGCCAGATACAGCACTAGCTATCTGACTGCATAGGGCACTCACCAGCTATACCCCTCTGCTCCAAGAGACAGCAGACTGGTGAAGAACCATGCCCCACCCAGCTTGTCAAATGATTAACTGTGACAGCACATCAAGCTCTGAGTGCAGATGAGACTACAGCATAGTGCTCAATGCTTTGTCCTCACCCCACTTACAGAATACCACCCCAAAGTTTCAGTCTATCAGTGAGGAACAACTTCAGCCACTGACCGGGAATTCAGGTAATGGGAATGCATCAGGAACAGACTTGGTAAGCTCCCACTGCCGAACTGGCTTTCAGCTGCAGGCACTGAATGGCCCTGAAGAGCAGCACTTCTGAGCAACAGACACAGCATACAGGCCCTAGCAGCTTGTTCAATTAGTCAGGGTTTTCACAAGCAGTAAGGTTTAAGTACCCTTTTAAAAACAGCCCATTAAAAGTCCCAGTAAAGGAACACTTAACACTGGTCTAAGAGCTGCTGGTCAGCCAACAAATGCTTAAGATAAGTCCCAACCTGTAAAACTGGGAGCCTGGAGAATACAGACCAATCTCAAAAGGCAATTTTATCAAAAGATAATTCAGCGTATCAGGGCACTGAGCTGAAAGATCACTTAAAGGATGAACTTTGAAACTTCACATGCTACTGGAAAGTCTGCGCATATACCCCTCCATGTGACTAACAGCACAAAGACAGCACCTTCTCAGTCCACAAACTCCGCCACTTAAATATTTCTACTGCAGTATTTTGAATCTGATAGCACTGGATTCTATCACTTTGGGTGAAGTTACAGCATGTTAGGATCCACAGCAGTTATTCTGCAGGAGGTCTGTCAACATCATCTTTTATATTCAAAAATCATGGAAAGTACACCAGCAGTTTCTAACAAGACCTACAAATGGAACAGCCAAAGCAACTGTCTCAAAGCTACAGTGTGCTCTGGGATTTTGTTTGTGTTCTATAAAGACTTTTGTTGTCTCCAAGAGACAGAAGTAACAGCTGTGATCAAGCTGATTGTTGAAATAATCAGTTCATGCTTGAAAGCAATGGCTGAAGAGAGCACTTCACTGGTAAGTAACCAGTAACACTAGCAAAATACTATAATTTAATACTATACTCAAAACTGGCTCAAGTATCTATGCTTCTTCCTCCTCTGTCCAAGAAGAGCTGATGATAATCTTAACATTTAAGACAGGATGGAAAAGACTGCATCAACTACTTAGTGTTACACATCCAGCACAGAAAAAAAGTGTATACACCAACCATATGACAGCAGTTTACAGCCTAACATTAAAAGACTGCTGTGACAGTTTCAAGTTTATGAACTTAATCTAGTTATGAACTTGCATTATCAACCCAATTACTCTGTCTTCATTGTTTAAATCAGCTAAGCACCACAGATTCATGCCTGTAACCTCAAAACAGTTACTAAGTCACTTCTGTTCAGTAACAGGCTCAACTTGATCTGGTCACCAGCAAGCAGTTCTGATGTGGGCTTTCATGCAGCGTTCATTACACTGGAGTACTTCCACAGCCAGGCAAAGCACTAAGAGAAGTTCTATCACTACTTATAAAGACACCTCCTTTTATTGGAGGACAACTATCTACCTCCACTACGTGTACCCTTGCCTTTCTCAGTTGGGAACAAGCTAGCATTCTCACCCATAGTGAAGTCTGCAAGCAGTTCAACTAATCTGCTTGCACAGTTCATAGATCCTAGTCCACAAACCCCTACTTTTATCAAGTAAGAAAACCTCAGTGGAAAGAGCAGTAGCAAGGACCAAACATCACCCTTTAGTCTTAAATAATCACATACAGAAAATGAGCCTGCCGTGATGACCATTTAGAAACAGCCTACAAGAACTCCAACAATCACATCACATTTCATTTAATGCTAAAGAAGCTCAGTAACAGCCCACTGTCAACTCTCAATCTTCCTGCCCAGAATGAAAAAAAACAGTAATTCCACAGTTAATGATAGTATGTATCAGAAAATAAGACTGAGAGCCAGTGTATTACAGAAGTATGTTATGTAGGGAACATAACTTAATTCGACAAATACAGTGACAATTTAGAAAGTAACTCCCTCCCCAAAGTGTCCAACCATAATCTAGTTTCTTCTTTGACTGCAACTGCATAGCCAACCCCAAATATGGATGTTAAACATTAATCTTGGTTTTAAGAAACCAGAGTGATTAGTCATAATTGCACTGACACCAGTGAAAGACTTATGAATCTGAAAGTGCACATATGTACTGATGGCCTTAACTTGTCTGTCAGAATAGAGAAGTATTTACAATACTGCAAGCACTGCTTAAACACACTAATGCTCAGCTAACTTTTAATTAGTATGAATTGACAATGCAACAGCATTATCAGCACCTCTAGGATGTTAAGAGTTTTGACCACTGGAGGGCACCTGAATTGTTACCAGGACAATACAGGAATACTTGCTACATTTGCTGCAGAGTTGGCAAACTTCTCCAATTTATACAGATCTATTTAGCACAGCAAGTCAGCCTACAAATGCTGGTTCCAGCAAATATCCTTAAACCACACGCTTGGCATTTGCCAACTCCAGCAAGTTCCAGCTAACTCAGGCTACCTTTTAAAAGGAGCAGTCTAGGATACTAGATCAACAATTTCAGTCATTAAGTGGATAAATTTATTCCTTAAACTCTACAGTTTATTTCCTATTTCCGTAATTCTGAGTCAACATACATGTTGTCTCCTAAAGCAAATGGGAACACCTTAAAAGTTCTGTAATTAAAGATACATAGCAACTTCTGCACTCATACCTCCCAAGATGAGGAAAGCAATGGACACATTTTGCTTTAGAATCAAACCCAAGTTCACCCACAAGTACTTCCCACCTGCTCACACTATCAGTGTGGGGTTCCACACAGACAAGTACCAACAAAAGTCATTGTAAGTTCTCTCTTGCACATGAACTTTATCTGTCAGTGCAAAAAACTTCTGACTACCTATTTCCCCATCCCAAAAGAGACAATACAGGCCAAACAACAAGTATATTAAGTCATCACCCTTCGGGACTATAGTCCCAACACAGTCTAGAGAAAATTCTAGCTCAGAATCAAGTATCAGAGATGGATATTAAAATTAACCACAGGCAAGCTACTTACATTGCTAACTCTAACCAATACAGCTGATACGTCACATAGCACAGCACCCCCAGAACAAGCCTTCCAATGCTTAGCCAGAATGTCAGCCAACAATAGTGCCCTGCCCTCTCCTACCAGGAGTCATTTCGCCTGAACAGACAAGGAAGTCACATGCAATACTCAGAGTGCCACACAGTTTGCAGAATTAGCACAGTGCCATGCCTAAGCTGGAGTTCCTGCAGAGCCACCCAGAAAGGCAGGAGGCTCAGGATTTGCAGGCACATGCTCAAGGAGCCATGCAAAAGTCCCAGCTGCCTGCACAGTTTCTCACCAAGTCTTATCAGGCCCCACGAAGTATACGATGTTCAAGATAAGTAAGGTCAGTCCTGATTTTCCTGCTGCAGTATGCAGTCTGCCAAAGTTACAGAACGAGTTTCGCTGCCATCATCACCGCAAGCCCTGTGTTACCAGCTTTAACAGAATTAACAGGAGTGATTCTCACTACTGCTGTATTTGCACACTAATCTGCCTACTAGACAGTTTTCTGCAGAAATATCTTTATCCACAAGTTTCAGACAGCACATTCAGACTTCCATTTACAAAGACCGAAGCTTACAATTTCTCTTCCCAGTCCCCATCTTGCTACATACCTCTCTACTCCAAATTTCATTTAGAAGGTCACCAGTACTGAGTTTTCTTCTTTACAGAAGAATTCACTTAAGTACTGTGTTCTGAAAAATTAAGTACAAACTTCTGTTGATGTTAAGTCACAAAAAACCAACATCCACCATACAAAGAAAGCCGCACCTCTGAAGGGCAATGAGGTTTCAGGACTGAGATACAATAAGCTGCTTACTGACATACCAGGCAGTCACAGCAACATGCAAACATTCACGAGAACGTATCAGGCAAGCAGTCCAGCCCATTTATTGCTTTAGCAAGAACAGGAAGCCTGGTTTGCAGGGGACGTAACAGAACACTATGTTTGAAAAACAGACCGGCTTTTTCCAATCAAGCTTTGCTTTACAGCAAATCCTTGCTTTTAGAAGCTTTCTTGCTTTGTCCTTTCATCAGTGTGTTTCTACTGATTTCTTCCCTACACTCTGAAAAGAAGCAGTCAAACAGATCAACATGAATATTCTCATGTCTATCAATTTCTAACTAAACAAAATTGTGAACTAACAGCCACAGAACCATGCCATTTCCTCAGAGCTCCAGAAAAGCCCGGCACTCCATCTGATTCTACCTGCAATGGCTGAATTCAGTGAAGTTTAAGACTTCTCCTGAACACCTCAGCAGCTCACTTCCAGCAGTACCAGCCGTTTTGCAGCAGACACAGCACACATAACTGCAGCTGTCAGCACCTTATATAAAGGATGGAAGATTAACATTAGGTTCCTGCATTGTCAGTTATTGAAATTCATATTACAGCTTATCCTAACAAACATCAGTGAACTTCGCCCTCTATGCAGTTTTAAAGCCTTGCAGGAGGACCCTTCTGCCATTCAGAAGCAAATTCGTTAAGTGAAGAGTTTTGCTCCTGTGCATCTGAACTTCGAATGGAGGAAACAGTGACGCGTCCAGGTAGTTTCCTAGTCTGCCCTCACCCTATTCCCAACGCACAAAGATCCTGTTTTACTAAAACCCGTCCTTGATTTCCTTCCCCCGACCTCAGCATACCAGCCCGGCCTCTTTCCATTCACCACTGCATACTTTGGGGGATGGGAGGACCACAGATGTCTGGAACGCACCGAGTATCAGAACAATGGCCGCTCCACGAGAAAGAGATCAAGAAGTAACAGCCGACTGCAAAGATCAACACTGCTGCTCCCGAAGTCACAGCCCGCCCGCGGTACCTTCGCAGCCTGTCCTCTCTTCCCAGAAACCACTACCGGCGGTATCTCTTCTGGGAAGAGAGAACGCAACCAGCTGTACGACGTCCTGCAGCGAGTTTCAGCCAGGGGATAATGCAGGGTTTGGGGAGCTTTTGGAGAAACCTACCCCAGGAGCAACCGGCCTCGCACAAAAGGCGGCTTTTCAGGAAAGGGCACACCTAGGTCTCCCGTTTCACGGGGAGTCGGGAACGAGCGCCCTATGCGCTGCTGGAAGCGGCTGCCAAGTTGTTCCGAAGCGCCTGAGTCTGGGGTAGCCGTGGTCCCCAGATGGGACCCCCAGCTGCGGGGTGTTACAAACGACGCCGCGACCCCAAAGGAGCAGCGTAAGCACTCCAGCCAACACACAGGCACGCAAGTAAGACCGAAAACCCACGCGGCGGCACATCAGCTCTCTCCCGCCGACTGCAGCGGCCGTGATCAGTTGATTACACCCGGTACGAACAAACCTACGGCTCCCCGTTCCCCACCCCCATCCACCACGACGGCGACTCGGTGACCCCCCGAGAAGCAAAAATAACCCCTCCCTCTTAGCCCCTCGTCTCGCCCCTCGCCCCGGGACGCGCTTCTCGAGAGGCCCTAGGGGCCGCAGCTGCCGCCTCCCGCAGCTGTCCCGACCCCTTCCGCCCCCCCGCCCGGAGCCCCCCACCCTCACAGGCGCAGCCCGGAGCCCCGCGGCCCCGCTCTCCGCCGAGGGAGGGACCCGCCCCGAGGTCCCGCCGGAGGGAAGCGGCACTAACGTGGCAAGGAGGCGAGAGCGCAGCGTCCCCCCGGGCTCCGGCTGCCGCCCGGGCGATCCCGGCCGAATCCGTCGCTCCTTCCTCGTGCCGCCCTCCTCCTCGCTCAGCTCAGCTCCCGGCGCCGTCCCCCGCCGCTGCCTCCCGTGTGGCGACCGTGTGAGGCGGCGGCGGCAGCCCTCGAACCCCTGCGCTCGCTGCTCCCAGCGCCGAACCGGGCGAGAGGCTTAAAATGGCGGCGCTCACAGGGAGGCTCTTATAGCGAGCGCCGGGCTGCCTGTATCCTGCCGCCGAGGCCGGGCCCAGCGCGCAGCATTCCACAGGCACCCAGCGCACAGGGCAGGGGGAGGAGAAATAGTGCCCGGCTTCCAGGGCGGAGGGAGACGGCGGAGGGCGGAGGGAGGAGGCACAACGGCGGCAACAGCAGCAGAGAGCGGGGGGAAGGCCGTGGCGGCAGCAGCAGCAGCCTGAGGGAGGGAGGAGAGAAAG
>JANHGO010000053.1:29516650-29560879 GCA_024606505.1 Aquila spilogaster
CCCCCTTCCCGCCTCGGCGCCGGGCACACCCTGGACCCCCCAACGGCCGCGGGACGCAGCGCCCGCCCGCCCCGGGGCACCGGCGGCCGCTGAGGGAAGAGGAAGGGAAGGGGGGGACCCGGCCTGGGCTCGCCCCGAGTTCCCGCAGGATAAAGTGGCACTAACGTTGTAGGGAAGCGAGAGCGCAGGGTCTCCCCGGGCTCCGGCTGCTGCTGCTGCCGCCCGGGCGATCCCGGTCCGGTCCGTCTTTCCTTCCTTGTCCCCCCTCCCCCGCCTCCTCCTCGCTCGGCTCTTTGCTTACGGCGGTGCCCCCGCCGCTCTCCTCCCGGGTGGCGACCGTACGAGGCGGCGGTGTTAGTCCCCTTGCCCCGAGCGCTGCTGCTGCTCCCACCGCCGAACCGAGCGAGAGGCTTAAAATGGCGTCGCTCACAAGGAGGTTCTTATAGTGAGCGTCGGGTTCGTCTGTATCCTGCCGCCGCGGCCGGGCGCAGCGCGCAGCATTCCACAGGCACCCAGCGCACAGGGCAGGGGGAGGAGAAATAGTGCCCGGCTCCCAGGGCGGAGGGAGACAGAGAGCAGCAGCGGCGGGGAAGCGGCTACGAGCGGGGGGAAGGCCGTGGCGGCGGCGGCGGCGGCGCCGCGGCGGGGGGAGGCGGGCGGGATGGACTGAGGCGAGCTGGCGGTGTGAGGGGCTGGGGGAGGACAGCGGAGACACCTTGTTCCGGAGGTGGGAAAAAAGGATCCGAGTTCCCGGCTGGGAGAGAAGTTGCTGCCTGAGGGTGGAGTAGAGGCGGCGGGGGAGGGGGTGCAGCTGAGGGGATTAGCCCGGGGTCCCGCTTTTTTGGGGAGAGGAGGGGGAGCGATAGGCGAGCGTGATACCCTCCCACCCCCCTTTAATTTGGCGTTTCGTTGCCTAGGGATTTTTTTTTGTTGTTTTGTTTTGGGTTGTTTGGGGGGGGGCGTTTTTTTTTAAACGCACGCCACCAACTGTAGCGAAACTCCGTCCTCTCAAACGCTTGTGTCGCCAAGTGCGGGGACGCTGCCGGGCTGCTTTGAGGAAAACCGGCCCCGGCCCCGGGCTGGGGCAGCAGCCCGCCCAGCTGCCGCCCCGGCCCGGTCCGGCGGGGAGGCCGGGGCAGCCGGGGAAGGTGGCGGCGGGGCCCGCTCACGTCGGCGGAAACGCGCTCCGCTCTGCCCTTGTAAATATTTGTCAGGAAGCAGTTGCCAAAGAAAGTATCTCGTTATGCAATTTATTTATTTTTTTATGGAAGAAGCGAGCTTCCTCCCCACCCCCCCAACACCTCCTCCTCCTCGCCCGCCCCTCGCCTCTTCAGCGAGTCGTAAAAACAGGAAAATATTATGAATTGCACAAGGTTTTTCGCGGCGTGCAGAGCCCTGTGAAGGCACGTATGTGGCAGCCTGTTCCTCGGCGTGCACGGGCTTGCACAGCAAAATGTTTTACAGACTTTCTGCGTGTACCGTCTTGCATGGCAAAGTTTCTTTAACAGACCGGAGGGGGGGGGGGGGAAATCCACGCACATACCCCCCTCTACATGGAACAAGGACCGTGTATCCTAACATGTTTATGTAAAACATCCATTGCTAGTGAAAGATGGATTTTTTTTTTTCTTTTTTCCTCCAGTATAAATTTGCTTTGGCACTAGCGGGTGTTGGGGGTTGAATTCTTGGTCCCAGGCTGGAGGGCTTTGTGCAGCCCCTCATTCCCCACCAGCCTCCAGCTTCTGTGGTTCTTGAAGCGGGGAGATGGGCAGTTCACGGAGGGGCCACCTTTATACCTGTTTTTCCACTGATAATACCGTTTTAAACAGGCTCTGAGTTTCTACTCAGGAAGTTAAGGATATTTTTTTTTCTGTTGATTTATTGAGTAATGTGTTAGACTAAAGGAGCCTCTTCTACAGTGCTACTTGATTTTCACATCAGCTGCTTTTTTTTGAGTCGGTGCTTTTTAAAACAGGGGCTTTCTCCCTGGGGAGGCGGGGGGGAACATTGTAGGGCTTGCTGCACACAGAGGCACCCTAACCCTCACAGGTGGACCTGGCATGGGTGGCAGGGGGCCATAACCCAGTGGGACAAGTGCAGAAGAGGGGTCCTTAGTCTGAGGGTTAGCTGTCACTACTAAAATGGCTCTGGGAAGGCAGTGGTGATTAAAAAAAATCCTTGTTTCCTCCCCGCTCCCTCCTGCCGTTGCAGGGCACACAGCAATCGTCCACCCACCAGCCTCCCTGTGCAGTGGGCAACCTCCAGTCCCCACTAGTAAGGAAATTAAATGCCACCTGGACAACCCTGAAGTCGGAGGTTCGGGAAATACAGCTTTCCTTGTTGTGCTCTTTTCTCTTAGGACAGTTGCCCATTTTAACAATGCTGGCCAAAAGGAGGGCGAGAACAAGGGCAACCATCGGCAAGAGTCGGCAAAGCAAATCCTGCTGGATCAGGGCCAGTGGGCTGTGAATGCTCATCACCTTCCAGGGGAATTACTTGGCGCAGCTGTGAGCAGAAGGACATTGCCGTTCTTGACACCAGAAGTTTGATTCCAATTTACGATAAGAGTCAGAGAAAGTATTCCTGGAGATTGGGTTAGGCATTAAAAAAAAAAAAGGAAAGGGTGTGTGAGGAAGAGTTAATTTCTTTGTCCACCTCCCTTTCCCAGCTGCCTTCCTCAACAACCTTGGGAAAATCTGCTCTGCCTCGGTTTCACCCTCTGTAAAATGGGAATAGTAATACTGACAGACCCCTCCTTTTAGATCCCTGGATCAAAGGTACTATATAAGTTCAAAGTGCTGTTTCCATAGGACATTATTGCCAAATTCCCTATAAGCAATTCCATTGGGTACTTGATAACAACAGTAGAATCAGTCAAACGCCCTTGATGTGTTGCATGGTCCCAGATACCTTTCAGAGCCTCTTTGTGTGCCATCCCACCCCCTGAGGTCTGCAGGGATGGGGCTTTTGGAGCCTGGATTTTGCAGGAGCAGGAGGGGTACAGTCTGTGTCTTTGCTTCTGGCCCCTGAACTATGGACCGCTTTTCTTTTTGACCTGAGGAGGACAACTGGAACTAGCCCTTTTAAAAACAGGTTTAAAACATACAACTTATATATATATATATAAAAATTTCATAAAACCTTTAGTACATAATGCTAAACTCTTGTTGATTTTTGGTTGCTTTACTCTTGCATGGTTTGTTGTCATTTTAATCTGTTTGTTTCACTGCAAAGTGGTTAGGATGCTTTTGGATCTAGACACATTGCTAATAGAAATTTGGTTCATGTTAGCTTTGCAATTTTTAGCTATTAGGCAGCTAAACATTTTCTAAAATTTCACATTTTTAAAAAATAAAACTACCCCAGGAAAACTAATACCTTAATAGCTGGAAGTGTTGCAATTATGATTAACTCTAACTCGTAATACTGTTCTTTCAATTATAAAAATGTTTCTAAAATACATTTTGTGTTTCTAATTTTTCTAAAATAGTGTGTTACGGTCCACTATCAAAACAAGAAGAGTAAATGCTATATCAGATATTACAATGCGGGGCTTTGTGAGTAAATTCACAAACAGTCCGGTTATTCTTCCTCTTCTACTTTTTTTCTTTCCCCCCATAAGAAGCACTAAGTGTGTATATGCAGCTTCAGAAGTTTCCTTAGAGCTCTTTTATACTTTAATAGGTTTGTTTTGGTGGCTATTTGCTAGACGAGTATGCTGCAGACATATTTTTTTCAAAAGGTCAAGCAGTCTCCTAACATGTCCATTGTGTATCACTGCAGTAAGAAATCCTCAGTGCAAAGGAGAGCTTCATGGTTAAATTTTAAAAGATAATGATTTAAATCTTTTTGTTAGCCTCTTTTTTTACATCCTTAGTACTGCTTTTGGAGAGTCAGCTTTTAACGCGGTAGAAAGCAGGGAGCCCATTAATTAAAAATACCAAACAGCTAAAGCTAAGCTTAGTTGGTCACCTTTCCTTCTGAAATCCTGTGATTTAGCTATGTTTGTAAGGAACATAGTATTGAATGAGTAGCCATGGCACTAATATAAGGACAAAGCAAAATTACCAATTACGGAAACATCTAGGGCTCTGGGCCTGAATCTTTGATTTCCCATATGGATCTTAAAAATGTATGCATAATTGGCTTCTAACCATGCATACTCTACGAACATATTCAAGAATCAACTACAGATATTTTTTCAGACATTGACTAAATATATATCCACTTGTCAGCAAAAAAAAATACATCATTCTGATGCTCTTAAAAAAAAGAAAAAAATAAAAGGAATCTTCCAGCGAAGGGAAGTTGTAGTGTATTAGAAAAGTCACATATTTTCACTTTCATACAGGAGTGAAGGGGAAAAGAGAGGCGATGCTTGCAATATTTAAGCACTCTTTGAGATACAGGACTAATCAATGTAACTTCTGCCTCGTATTGGAGACGTTCGGTTTATTAATACACATCAGAATCTTTGCTATGTTAAAGCAAATACCTGTGCCATTTCAGAAAAAAAAAATGTTCTTTATGGACAAAGAGAAAGAGAATTGGCCAAACTCAAAATTCTGGTGAGATTTCACTTTTCTCAGAAATTATACAAAAAATTATGTGAATGCGTAACTCTGGGTCATTTTGAAGGAGAGACCCTACAAAATGTTAATAAATTAGTATAGAAGATACTGATCAAAACATGTTGTTAACTGGTTGGAATGATGTAGTAGTCTATAAATGTTGCTTCAAGCATTGGAAATAGAATTGTCATTGGCGACTAATTTGATTTAAAAACAAAAAAAGTTATTCTTTCCCTCAGTGTTCCTGTTTTGGATATAAGCAATGTGCCTTAATGTTTCCCTCTTTAATTCAGTACATGTGAATGCCTTCATCTTTAACTTTATTTATCAGGTATGTTTCAGAAACTGAAAAAAGTCTCCAGCTGATTTAGCAGCTGAGGCATTACTCATCAGAATATCTGATTACTGGCGTATTAAGCAGTGGAACAGAATAAACATGAAGCATTGCATCCGCCAACACATATAGTTTAATTACTACTAACCAAACAAATACCAAGATGGCTTTATATTCAAAATTTATTGCATGATCATGTAAACAGAAATCCACAATATTGATCCTTTTCAAAATGTTGTCATTATCAAGTAAACCGCAGCACTTAAGTTTGCCTTTAAAATTTCTCTGTGTGCTTGTCTCTTAATGATTATGGGTCTCATACTCCTCATTTAAAACAACTGCAATGCTTGTGTTCAGGCACCCTGGCAGAAAAACTGGCCAGAAACACAGGCGAAAACAGTAACAGTCGCAGAGGTGTGACACCTGCCGCCTTCTTCCCTAATCAAACTCTGTCCACATGAAACCCGTGATTTCTCAGAGTTGTAACCCTTTAATTGTCAATTCTCTAAATATATAGCTGTACTCGTATAGACAGCTGTCTTTAAAAAGGTAGTCGATACATACATTTTGCCTTTTTCTTTCAGTAGCTTTAGGCCAGATTTCCTTATTCTGAGTAATTGATTCTAATATGTAATCTTAAAACATAAGACAGTAAATTACTAAGACCTGATTTTTCTGTTCAGACCACTCTTTCTTAATTACTGTGCAGTCTGAAGATATGAGAGCATCAGGGTAGGAGTTTCATTTGAACAAATCTCCAAACAGGCTGTGCATGGACTAGGGCGTCGGATTTTCCTTACGCCACAGAAAAATTTCCTCTTCCCTTCCTAGCTGAAAACCCTGAGCAGCTGTAAACACATCTTGCTATCTGGAGGCTTGGCTCCCCTAACGCAGTCCAGTCATCTTAAGAATCCACTGGTCAAATGAATTTCAGTGGCTGGTAATGAAAATTTTCCTCAAAGCCTGCAGCATGGAGGTAGTAGTTGTAGCATTTCTGCAGTTATGGCAAGGAAACACTGTATTTCTTAACGTCTTGGTTCTCAATTTCTCACCTGCATGAAATATGGGTAACACCATACTCCAGGCATATTTACGGACACCATTGAAGAAAGGGTAGGAGCGATGGAGACAACAGCTAGAAACTCCAACGCCACAACGTGATTACAGTATGTTTTCCTTTCCTTGTTCTTTCACTTCATAGTAAATTTCATTCCAGCTCTTAGAAATCATCATTCTTTCCCCCTTTTTATTTCAAAATGGTTGCATATTTTTCATTCACGAAAAGGTTAAAGGCGTTTCCCCATCGCAGGAGGGATTATCTTACCAGAGGATTCTGGGACTGCAGATGTATACTGCGGCAAAATCCTAAATTCATCGGCAAAAAAAAAATCATTTCCAGACCCCAGCTGCTAAAAATAATAGAATTATAGTAAATCATTGATAAGATTAAAACATAAAGCCATTTTTATGTTCCAAAGTGCTCTAAAACATGAGTCTTTTCTCTTAGTTCATTTCTTAAATAATGCAAATTTTAAAGTAGCCTTTCTATCCCAAGCACGCAGCGCCATGAAATCGATAATTTTTGATCTTTTGGTTAGTAGGCAACATGGTGAGCTATTGCAGTGACTGCAGGCAGCAGACATGTTCTTGTCAGCTAAAAATTTTCATATTGTTTTTGAGTCCATGGAGATTTGTGGATGGGATACAGCCAGTTATAGCTTCAGCTTGCACTTTGCTGGGGGGACGTAAACCAGCACTGTTTTAGATGCGTGTATAGATATAGATATATGTTTTAAAAACAAGAAGCATTACTGGATTTTAAACAAAAAATTATGTAAAAAGAATGGCTGGTGTGATTATAATCGCATCATGCAGGGTCCACGGTTTCCATTTAGTGAAATTTCGCAGAGGGCAACTTCTTAAGAACATCCCTGCTGTGCAGAGTGAAAAGCATGAACAAACCAAAGACAGAATTCATCTGTGTTTATATTTTACAGACAATGAAAAACCTACTCTTTGTATGCCTTTTTTTCCACCTTATTATTTCACGAAAACTGCAGCATTTTCCCCGCCCCCACCCGAACACTCACCACCCCAGCACTGCGGTGTTCGGTGTTTCTTTCTTTCTTTCTTTTTTTCCACCTCTTCTTCTTCTTTTTTGCTTTCACAAATTCTGCACGCGCCATCTTTGTCTATTGTTACTCTTTTCTAATTTCTCTTGCCCATTCTCTTTCAAATCAGCTAATAAACAGAAGGCTAAATGCCTGATCAATGCTTATGTGTTATATTCTCCTGATCTTTTTCTGAGAAGTAAAATTTAAAAAAACGCAAACCAACACCCCACGCCCCAAAATTTCTGTATTACCATAACCTGTTGTATACAGTGGTGATAAAAAACATTATTAACATAATAGCAACAGCTGCAGCCTAAATAGAAGCTATGAGATAATAAATGTGCTACAACAAATTAATTTGCTGCAGGTGCTTGTGCTCTGAACTGCGTAACCCAAGCCATTTCAAGTCTGAATACAATTATTATTCCCCCCACACGCTAAAACAAAGTGCAGAGTGAAATGTCCTGTTATTATAAATATCTTGTCCTGTCCCCCGAACATTTTCACCACCAGCGAAGAGTGGAAGAAAGGATTTTAAAACCTTAGTAGAAAGCTGTGGCATTTAAAAATATTTAAAGAGGCTTCAAGTCATGTCCAGGCTTGAAGAGATAATGTCTGTTTATATATTAATTTGCACCTATTGTCTCTTAACCAGAGCTCTATAGGTAACGACGCACCGAGGTATAACATACGTGCAATTGGAAAGGCAGGGGCTGTAAACATCTCATTAGTAACAGATGCATATTTGTGTGTGTTGGTGCTTCCATTTACTTCATTGCAGAGAAGAAAAACTCCTCTTTGCAATTTGGCTTGTATAATGTGCAGTGAACTAAGCAGGGATTTTTACTGGTTTTTTCTGGTAAATATAGTGTTTATGGAAGCCAGTTACTAGTTACCTTACAGGCATGCACCAGTAGCATGTTGCAGCATTCTTCAGACTACAAAGACAGGAAGTTAGATGAAGCCAAGTGATCTCTTTTCATTTGGGCACCATAATGTAAAAATTAACCATGTGCTTTTTTCTTTCTCTTTTTTTTTCCTGCCTTTTTTTACTGCTCACAAACCTAATTGTCTGAAACCTGGTGAAAAGGCAAAATTATGGGCTCAGTTGTGCTGACTTTACTAGCTTTTTCATTGCCACAGCACACACAGCTTTTTTTTTTTCTTTGCAAATGTAATTAGAGAACTTGTGTGTTTTATAAGACAGATTATTCTCATGGAGTAACCTTGAAATGTTCTTTCTGTGATCTTAAAAAAAAAAAAAAAGTATCATGTGTATCCTAAGAGAACTAATCAAACTAATTCCTCGCACAGGACACATTTCCTCTGTGTTTTGGCGTAGCTTTGTAGCAATCAGAGAAGCTCGACAGACCACTTGTGCTGAGGCACGGCGGATGCGGTGCTGTCTGGGAGGGTGCAGATAGAGAGGTACACTGAAACCCCACAGGTTGTGCAACCCTCGGTGGTGGTGATGAGTGCTTGCTCACATGAGTCGGCCTGGGGAGGTCAACTGGATTACTCATGAGTGAGTGCGATGTTGCACAACTCGTCCTTAAGCTAGAATTTGCATGTCTCAAATCCCTTTTACCCGAAGCAGAAAACGTATAATCAATTAAGCAAAGACGTACATACTGTGCTAGTGAAAATGGTTTTGGTTTTAATGCTGCTTTTGTATCAAACTCTTGCTTTGTTTTCTGCGGCTTCTCCATGTCTACTCCAAAGATCTGATTTTTAAGTTATTAGTTGTTCTTTTCTCAGAGTAACAACTGGGACATGAATTCCTAAAATTGAGGCATTCATCTCCATAATGTTTCATGGTAATGTGTCTCCCAGTCATCATCCAAGTGAGTAAATAGTATAGCATTTCTGCATATGAAGCACAGGGTGAAAATGCGCTTTCGCAAACTTCTGTGCAGGTATTTCCACAGCCCCATGTCTCCTTTCTGCTGAAGTAAAGCTGATGCTACAACTGAGTGGTGCTTTAGGCTCTGTCCCTCAGACCCTCAGTATCATGCCCTAAAGAGGCAGGGTGCTATTCGTGTTCTCAAAGGATAGGGGAGTTGGGTCAACATTTCATAACTTGTTCATCCATCTAACTGCTACTGAAGTACCCAAGCACCTGCCTGGCTCTGGTTATCAAGACCACATCACACAGGGTAGGAAAATACACATCAAAACTGGAGAGCCAAAGCAGGACTGAGGGGCAGGTTTTCAGGTTATTTAGGCAGCTAGTGGAGTACTCCATACTGTCCCTTACTCCTGCTAGCAGGTGCTTTTGGAAATTTGCTGTCTGCCAAGCAAAATGATTTGCTCAGCATTCAGCAGGAAAACTGGGAGAGAAACCATGGTTGATGTAGGCCTACACAGGAGAGAGAAGTGCATGTGTTGGAGAACAGTGCCTTTACACAAGAAAGCATTACATGGTGGGAGTCATGGGTGGCTTCATTAAGAAAACATATGCAAATACTTTGGGAGGTATTACACCACCTGATTAATTTAATGGGGAGGAAAAAGTAGATACAAGCAGCTGTTTATTTTTCCATTATAAACCACTCTCCCCTCACTAACGAACAAAAAGGAGGAAGAGGAGATCTGATAGCTGGCTCTGGAGAAAAGCAGATAGTTAAGTGTAAGACAACCTGTACAATGCAGGCAGTGTGACTGGCAACTTTTTATTGCTGTGTGTATGACTGTAACAAAGCAGAGAGTATTTTTTTTTTTTCATGGGCTAATGTGACTCAGGATGAAGCTTTATTGTGAATGTTGCATATAGGCCTAATCCTGTCAGGTGCTGAGCACCCATTCCAGAAAGCATTTGTTGAGAGTTAAGGAAGGCCAGCGGGACTACCCACATTAAACAAAAAAACCCCCACAAAACCAAAACCAACAAAAAAAACCCCAAACAGAGTGATTGTGTTAGCACTTTATTATATCTGGTAATATCTGCCCTTCTGCATAATTATAAATGACTTTTTTTTTATTTGCCTCATCTCAGTTTCTGCAACCTGTGCTTACACAGGTTATGTTTCTGCAAGTGTGTTCTTTAGCACTGGAAATGTGAACATGAATGCATGAGTCTGAAGCACTTTCCCAGGCTGTGCTCATCCACAGACTCACCCCTTCATCTGTGTGGGTTTTACAATAATGTTTTGTTATTGTTTTGTGTCAATATTTGCTACTGCACTGGCTCTGCCTTTTTCCTTCCACCCACCTTTCTCCTCATGTGCGCTGCCAGAGAAGTGTGGTTTGACTGAAACCATTCCAAGAGATATTGCCATTTGCAGCAGTGTCACTGGGTATAACTTGTCGGGCGATGTCCACGGGGCTGGAGAGGAGGCAGCACGTGGGTGAAATGCTGTGCGTACCCGGAGGGTCCCTGCAGCCCATCCCCACCAGCCCACTCACCAGGCAGGAGAGGGCTGTGCCACATCTCAGGGCATGGGCTTTGTATGGCTGGAGGGTTTTGGGGCCAGGGCATGGGTTCACAATTTCTGAGCTCTTCTTTCGCCCCTCTGCAGGGCTAGACCAGTCAGACTTGTCTTTCCTTGCACTAGATTACCTCCAGCGCAGAGGGATGGCTTGCAAACTGTCTTTGGGCGAAGGCCTTCACTCTGGGCACCTCTAGAAGCAGAAGTCGGGAAAGGGATTTGCCAACACATTTACTTATCCCTGTGCAGGGTCCTGCTGCATGTGAAATACTGTGGGGCAGAGACGAAGTTGCCAGGGTTTCTGGGGAAGCCCTAGGTGAGAGGGCTGGGTTGGCAGCTATTTCCTTCTCATAAACTTCTTCCTTTGCTCTCCCAGTGTTGCCATGTTTGCCATTGCCTTTCTCAACCATCACGTTCCTGCTCCCACTCAGAAGCCCTGCAACTTCTCAAGTTATTATTTTTTTGAAGCTGATGAATGCCACTGCACCATGAAGCCGCTCTCCCCCATAAACAATGCCGTGAGGCCTCCTGCTGCAGTGCACGGTACGAAGGGACTCGAACGTGGCTGAGCTTGTGCTGCGGAAGGAAGGTTTGTCAGGGGAGGGATCTGCAGTGTGAACAGGAAAAACCCAACAGGAGAAGGGGGGACGTCAGCTGCCAGCACCATCTCCTTTGAAGATCTCCGCAACCGGAGGGAGGATCAGGTTGCCAGCAAACTCTCTCTTCCCAAAACATCCTGCCCCTAAAAAAAGGAGAGTGGAGCACAGTTTGCCAAGGGCCTTTTCTAGTCGCCCCCTCACCATTGCAAGTCTCCCATCCTGCCACTGCCAGCACGGAGGGTCCTGTGACAGGGCAATAGTCCCTGCCGTGGCTTTACCATGTGACTTGTCCATGTAACTTGCTAACCTGCTGCGTTTACCCGCTGCATTTAGGATGCAAAGCATTTTTTTTTTTGGTGGTGGTACTGGAAATAGCCAGCACCTGGGGTTTGATTTGCTTTCAAACCCACTTGTTTCTAACATACTGTCACACCTGGGTAACTAGCAAGTTTCACCCGTGTATGTTGTTTTGTAAACTCTCAGGCTGCATTGTTCAGTGAGTGACTGTACAAACCGCAGGGTCAAAGACGGGAGAGGGGCTGCTTTTCTAAACAGGTGAAAATGGGTGAGAAAGTAAAAATAATGATTTTTTGGCATGAATTTTCAAATTAATGAAGGCTTGAGCAAGAAAAAAGAAGAAAAGCTTTTGGCATGGACACAGTTAAATGTGAGTTTCACATTTTTGAAAAGTACAGATGATCCAAATCTATTCATTATTTGAAATTCATATCTGGTCCTGTGCAAGAAGTATAAAAACTGATACTGACTTTTAGGAATGTCCCTCAAGACCTTTATACACCTACATTCTGTTGCTTTTTCTTTCATCCTCTTGTCAGTCAATACTTAACCCTTTTGGATTCTGACCTTTTGATAGTGTGAGGGCTCGGTATAGAGCTGATCAGATAGTTAAAAGGATATTCTTGCATATTTTCACAAATCAAAGCACCATGCTTGGTTTACTGTGATTTGGGGGTTATATTATTACAAGTACAGAGGAGCTTGTTCACTGAGGCACTGTCTCTCAAAATCTTCCCTGATTTGTTTCACAAACCTTTATTTATTAAAAAATTCATCCCATACATTTATTATTTTTTATTCTTTCTTGCATGTTAAATCAGATGTTTGAAAAGCACCCCATATCAAATCAGCAAGTGTAAAAATTTCCATATGATTTGTACAGTCATCGAGCCGCCCTTAAATAGTCGGAGGAAACAGTTTGAAAAAGAGCATATGAGGCTGGTTTAAAAAATCCTCTAATCCAAATGGTAGTAAATGTGTAAAATAATGACTAAACAAAAATATTCAACGATCTCTACAGATCTAAAACATTTCTAAGTACGTACCAGTCTCAGGCTCATAGTAACATCCTTGACTGTCATCTAGTTTCAGGAGTATAAGGAATTTCTTACAGAAAAGGTGACAATAATACGTCTTGTGGAACTGAGAACCAAAATGAAGCAGCTGTACATCAGAGAGAAAATCTGAACCAAGAGACTGATAATGAGTGTGGCAAGTATTTTTTCTTGCTTATGGGTGGAAAAGCCAGTGAAGTCTCCATTTGAAGACAAAGCACATAATAATGTGATCATAAAAATCTCCTAATGGGACTATGTGATGTACGGTAAATTTATTCCTTTCAATACATCTACACGCAGTCTTTCAAGGTTGCCTCGAACTGTACTGAAGATATGATAGCATCGGTGTAGCTAGATGTGGGCAGAGCTGAAGCTCCTGTTTCGTTATTATTGCTATTATTTGTGCTGTTATTATTTAATAAGTATATTGCAGCAGCTCCTCAGAAGTTCAGATAAAAAATGTCACCTCATTTTTGTAAGGCAGCATGCAGACATTACCAAGGCACTGTCGGTGCTCTGAAAAGCCTGCAACTGATGGAAACGAGTGACATTCAGAGGGTGGGGAGACAAGTACCGTAATTATAGGTGGGGCTGGTAGTATTACCTGTTATTAAGGGCTTGCCTGACACTTCCCATTTTAAGAACTGTTTTTGGTGGTTTGTAACTACTTAGTAAACTTTAACCATTTGTCTTTCACTAGACTTCCGTCCTTGGCTGCCAGTGCTGCTCAGTTGTTATTAACAGGCTGATTTATTTCATTTAGGCTTGCGGGATGGCAGGGTTGGGGCTGACGGAGGGAGCAGCAGCTTTAAAAAAATACAAAGAAATTTTATCGTTGTGCCTTTCACTGTTTATCTGAAATAGGGACTCAGATATTATAATGTCACCCTCTTTCCTTGTATTCCCGCAGCTGTCTGTCCTCACCCATCTGTGAGCTCTTGTCTTAGATTTGTCTTTCTGTTCTGCATTTGTACGGTACCTTACACAGCTGGCTGCTGGTCCATGGCTGGTACACCTATAAGCTACAGCAGTGCCAAAAAATACTCTGGTTTTGCACAGGACAAATGCTTTTGGGAGGCAAAGAAATATTCCCTGTCCAGAAATCCTTCACAGTCTCTTCCTTATTGATTGTGACTCTCAAATTTCTTACCTTTCCCCTCACACTTAAAGTGCTGGAAATATTTTGTATTCAAATATGAGTGGCTTTTCTTGTCAACAACAACTCCTTTTAGTAAATGCTGTTTCTAAAAATAAAAAGGCTGTTTTCCAGGCTCTGTTTAAACAGAGACACAGTGCTGTTTGGGGATCAAGCTGAGCAAAAGCTTATTCCCTCTACCTGCGTGCTTGGAAGCAGCACAAAGAGGAAGGGAATGAGCCACTGAGTTCATGTTTCCACTGGAAATGCAAAACAGAGGACCAAGATTCATTAAGATTGTTATACTAAGTCAATATGACCTTTCCCTTTGTATTTTGCTTCCTTCAATTGACTTGAAATTGGATTAAGCAGCGAGCACTGTGTTTGAGACTTCTGAATTTCTTCAGCAAGGTCAATGTTGTCAACTGTAAGGGGATCATTGTTTCAATAGTGATTTTTGTGTTACCCATAAAGCCTCACAGGCCATTTCATTCACCTCCTTTATAGTCAGTATTTTTCACCCCCATTAAACTAAAGAGGTGACAAAATCTTACATAATTTGGCCTTTTAGAATAAATGCAAAAATCACTGGATTTGCGTTACAGCACCAAGTTGTTAGCATTGTGCTTTCCATATCTGAAGCCCAATCCTACAAAGTGTTTCAGGTTCTTTTGCTTCAGTTTTAATTTTAATTATCAGCATTTTTCTCCCCCAGCAAAGTGAATATCCCTGACATTTGCAGGATCTGTCCCTACATTTAACCAGGTCAATAACAAAAAAGTTTGAAGGCTGAATGTTTAAAGCTGTTCCTATTGGGATTAAAGATGGTTTCCTAAATGCAGACCTGTGTTCTCTCCTTGTAACCTGGTTATGGACCGTGTAATCTATGGCACACTTTTAGAGTGTAATCATACAGAAAAGTCCTTGGCCAAAAAAAGCAAGCAAACACCACCAGATCTCAGCAAACCACAAATGTGCTTTGAGATCTGAGTGTGGGCAGACCTAGGAGCTGAAGGCTATGCCATGCATCATGCAGAGGGTAATTTTCTGCTGATTTAAAAAAAAAAACCCAAAACCAAAACCACCACACCCTCTAACAAATCTGATTTGACCTAAGATCTTCATGTGGCTCTGATTTGTGATTAATTTATTCTTTCCTTCCTGGGTGGCCTCTACCAGCTTTCAGTGATGTAGCAAAACACATCCCCCTACCCTTCTTACCCCCATCTTTTAAAAGCAGCCCGCAGTCCTTGCTTGCAGGTCTGCCAGCTGAAAGGGGAAGACTGACTTTATTTTCCCTTTTTGGGCTGTACTCTTTACACACATGCACATGCACAGAACTCCTGCAGGGGTCAATGGGAGTATATTATGCAGGGATTGAGAAGAGAATACAACCCTGTCTTGCTGGTGTTCTCCCTAGGATCAGGTGGAAAGGTGGTGGTTGCAGGACATGGTTTGCTGGCACCATGCCAGGCTCATGCCAGCTGCTGAAAATGCATGGTAATAAGCCTATTTCTATGCGAAAGAGCTTATTGCAAATAATTTCTGTCAGCTTCTAACCGATTAGTGTTTTGGGTTCTTTAAAATCAGATGTTTACAAGAAGTTGTTGTTTTGTTTTTTTTTTTTTTTTAACACAGTGTTTTAATGCACTGCTAGTGGTCATCAGCTCCATCTGACTCATCCAGCCCAGAAACCAACTCATGTTGGTTCCTAATGATAAAAGCTAAAGTAAAAGATAAAATAAAAAAATATTTCCCCAAACAACTTGATTTTTCCTCCTAACTGGAATTAATGTGAACAAATTTCACAGTAAGAAGCAGAATCTGCAAATAGCCAGGCTGTAACCATTTGGGCTCTGGGTGTGTGCTGCTGGGAGGGGGCACCAAATGGTGGGTGAACCTGGTAGGAGTCAAGAAGACACAAGTCAAATTCTTTAGAAACCATCAGCCTTAAAGTGATGATCTCACCATCCAATGCATAGGGGCACTGTTGACGAGGCATGTTTTGCCAAAGTATCCATTTTGAGCTGTTCCACTAAGATGGAATAACTAGAGGCATGGTGGGAGATCCTGTGAATGTCCCTGTGAGCATTAGACAGCGTCTGTTCCTTTTCTTGTGGTGCTACAGCTTTTTTTTTTTTTTTTTTTTTCTCTAAACAATAAGGAGGAAAACAAGGAAAAAGAAAAAAGTGGCCAATACCAGTCTGGTTTCCAGGTAACATATATCTGTATCAGAAAGCAGGCATCAGAGTTGGCATAGGCCATCAGAGGGCCCCGGGGGCTAAATTGTTCATAAAGACCAAAACTTACCAGGAGCTGGTCTTTCCTCCATGGCAAGGCTGAGTGGGATGGAAGAACCTGAATTTCTTGCTGATCCTATGTGTGGCTAGACAGGTCTTCACCAGCTATCTATCTCATGTCTTTCCTGAGCTTGAAATCCACATTAACATTTTAAAATAATGAGCAATAACTGTGTGAGCTTCCAGGCTTTCCAAAAGCCTGTTTATAGCCTCATATACTGACAACCAAATTCCTACGTACACTGCCATCCCCAGCCGATTTTATTAGGTGAGCCTCTGTTGGATCCCCATGCCCAGATGACACTTCCCATTCTAGAGGGGTCCTCAGATAGTTGCATCTTTGCTCTCTGGCTCTCCTCCAAACAAGATTTGCAAGAGATAAATCTTTGTTCAAGTGGGAAGTGCCAGATTTCTTCCTGGTCTGTATGATGGAAAAGAGCTGGCTTGATTTCTCCATTTAGACCTGCCTTAAGTATTTCTCATACCTGGCAATATAGTATCACACGGGAGGTGAATTCCTTTGGCATCCCACCTGGTATAGCCTATGACTGTCCTCTGAAATGTTCAATTTGGAAGGAAAATCAACAAAAGCATCTCTGATGTTCCTGTGGGTGTGCCCCCACTTAATCAAATTTTCTGGAATGGGGGAAGAGAAAGGAAATCTCAGAGTGGGATTCATGGAGTTACAGACTAAGAGGCTGGAGGTACTGCTGTGCTTAACTCATCTGATTCGCTTCTAGAAGGAACCTAATCTCGATGTAAAAATTGCCAGGGCCAGGGAACCCAGCAAAACCTTTGGGAGGTTCTTCTGGTAGTCAAGCATCAGCACTTCTAAAGTCTAGTCTGAACTTGTCCAGTTTTAGCTTGCAGCTTCTGGGTGGTGTTACACCTCCGTCTTCTGTACCACACAGCCAGTATGAAGCTCTGTTCCTACAGACTGATCAAATCCAGTCCTTCATGTTCTCTGTAATAAAGTGTCAACCTTTTACTATACAAGGCAAATTTTCCACACTGACTCTGCTTCACAGCTTAACACCCTTCTGGACCACAGACACCAGGATGGGACAAAGTGGCTGCATCTAGGCTGTGCCTGAGATAGATACACACAAGTTGATGTGGTGGGCTAAAGCTGTTGGGCTTGTTGGCCAGCTCCACGCATCCACATGGCAGCCTCTGGGACACCATGGCATGGGAGACTGGTGTTCCTCACTGGGAAACCACATCCCACTGGAGATCCCAGGAGGCAAAGGCCAAGGGACATGTCATGGCTGGTCATGGCTGAATGTGGCACATCTGTATGGCTCACCCACACAGATGCAAGTTAGATCCCCATCAAAGAGTTGTATAGACCCAAGGTTTCTGCTCCCTGGCAGTTCCCCAGAAGTGGACTCACACCTGATAGACAAGTTGGCTTCATAAAATGAGGCGGCAAGGTTGTTAGGATTCACAGGTGGGCTTAGGCCTTCACTGAATGAACCAGTGCCAAAATATTAAACACGGCCCCTGTATCCCAAGGTTCTCCCACCCTTGTCTTAGAGACTTGGTCTTTTGGCCACTGCATCTTCTCAGGGATTGGTACTCACCTGGTTATTTGCCATGGCCAGGGTGTCATTGCTTTCCAGGACAGGGTCCCTGATTCTGTGATGACCTCCTATAGTCATAGCTTCTTTACACCTTTATATCAGCGTGTATCAGAAAACATGCTGTTTGCTTACTAATAGCTCACCCCCCATCAGTGACTTCTCTTCTTTGTTCACCCCCAGTCTTTGTGTCACCTGCCAACTTTATCAGCAGGGATGTTATATTTTCTTCCAGATCACTGATAAAAATGCAAAGTAACTCAGCTGGTTTTGTTAGCAGAAAGGGTCCGTGGGACTGTCCCTTGCAACTTGTGGGTTCTTAAAAAATTTGGGTTTCTTATTATGTCAACCACAAACTCTCCCCAAAGGTAAGCTGCCTAGGAAATGACTCCTATTAATATCCCACTGGTATTCCAGAGCACAGCTCTACTGCACAGGGAGAAGAGATTTACGCATATTGAATTCACTGTTATTACTTTGACAAATAGCATGATCCCTCAGAGCTAGTTCCTGCATAATCACTTCTGTATGTTTTTACTGACCTTAGAAACAGAACTAGAGATAAGAATAGTTGAGAAGATGGAAGGCAGCTTACCAGACCCTCCTTTGCTCCAGGCTGACATAGGCTGCCTAGAAACCACTAAAAGATGTGCTCCAACTTCCAGTGTTTTCTTCAGTTTTGTAGTGACAAGGACACCCTTTTAAAGGTTTGGGTTAAAAGAGGGATGTGTTTTGAAGGAATGCAAAGGAAGAAAATGCATTTTTATTTTGTGTAACAGTCCAAACAGATATCTGTGTGTGTGTTTTCATCATGGTACGGACAGATCTGCCTCTGTGATGCTTTCATGCATCAGTTGCTATTCAGAGGGAGTCAGGCAGGGCTGCAACCCCAAACAGATGGAATAAGTTTAATGATCAACTGAAATGGGAACCAACATTATCTGATTTGAGACATTTTAATGCCTTATCTTTCAGAGCTTGAATTAAAATTGTGATGACTCCATGTTGCCTGCCCCTTCCTATTAAGCATTTTGCAGAACCATGTTCATGTTGAGATTACATATCTGGGAGTATCTATGACTTTTGTCCCCCAGCATGTTCTCAAGAAGAATATGTCTTGACATATCCAAGTGCTATCAAACCAAAGTTTGTAGAACTAACTATTCTTTATTTTTTTGAGTTCTTCTCCTTCTGCTTCTTTCAAACATGAGATTTTTATTTGTCTGGGCTTCTGAATTCTCAGAAAAAGCAAAGTCAAATAGGTGAGATCTTCATTTTCCTCTGAAGGTGAGGGTTGCCTGCCATATCACATATGGCTAACACCAGTAGAAGTTTTAGCTAATGAAACTGTGATAGTGTCAAATGCATTTCATGTCTGTCTTTGAGAGGAATATAATGGAGCTGATTGAAGGCTCTGCAGACATTAAAGGCCATTCATGTGTTAGCAATATGGATTCTGTGTGGTGCTGCGTCTTCAGCTTACTGTTGTAAAAGCGTTTGTAACATCTTCAAGGGTTATAGCATGAAGAAATCTGAGCAATTGCATTTACCAGAGTCTGTCAACAAGTTACCTGAAAAACAAGAAGCGGGTTCTCAGATCAGATGATTGATTGATTTATTACCATAGCATATTACATGCCCATATAATATACAGGGCACACACTCAAGTCTTTTCTGCTAAAAATGAGATTCAGTAACAACATATACTTTATTTTTCACACTCCAGCAAGTGTGCACCAGCATGCAATTTTATGACTTTGAGAAAGAAATGAAAGCTGGATAACATGTTTATTTATTTCAGTTTTTTGAATGTCCATATGTGCTTCTCCCCAATACATACTACGTCTGTTCCAACACCTAAATGCTAACAGACATGGCAGAGCAAGGAGAAACCATTGAGATATCTTGTGCTTCCCGTAAAAAAGTTTATTAAATAACATACTGCCGATTCACACTCTTTAGAGACCACCCAGATATTTCCAGTGCTGTCATATAGCTACAACCATTATTTTTGCAACATACATGCAAATGCTTTAAGATTGAGTAAAACTAAACAGTAATTGTTGAAGGCCACACACCAGAATACACTGTATTCTTTTGTTTATTAACTTAAAGAGATCTCAGCCTGACTAAACATTAATTTTTTTCAGTGGTTTGCCCATGGTTAGTGCCTCAGTGAGGTTCTACTATAATTTAATTTATTATAAGCAATGTAACTTTATCAGTAGCATGCCACATGTTTCATGTGCATTTTCTTAAAGTCTAATTAACCTTCAATATCGCATGGGTTAGTTAGTGTTGAAGGCTTGAGTGTTGGGGTTGTTTTAGCTTGTGTTTTCTTTCAACACCGACCTTTTCAAATTCCCTCCTAGATAATGGGATACGACTTTTAAATGGAAGATATAGCTTTCAAAATGATTCAACATAATAAGAGATAAAACAACTGAGGAACTGAAAAAGCAAATAGTGCCTCTGACTTAAAAGGAAAACAACTACCAGTGCCCCTAGTGATTGTCTAATTTGGAGACATTTGAAAAAGACAGGTCTTAAGAGGGAAAAAAAGCCCTAAACTGAACACCACCGCTTCAGAGTTGTGAATTTCAGCTGGCATGAAGGAAGAAGGGTGCAGATAAACAGTATCTGATGTAAAGCTTCACGGCACAGAGTTAACCCACCAGCAAATTTGAGCGGGAGGAATGAGCTTGGGCTGGGCCAGCACCCTGCTTTGTGTGGCTGTGGTGGCTTTGATCCCACATCACCAACCTGAATAGGAGGAATTGGCTTATACTGGGGGAAGAACAGTTGTGATTGCAAAAGCAACCTGGGCTGTGCCCTACTCTAAATTGTTGTGCTCTGGCCACATCAACTTCTGGGTTCAAAAAGCTCAGCAAGACCCACAACTGCCGTGGTGTAGTCTGAGCTCTGCACCGAGCTGTCGTGCCTTCAAAAAGGTCTGGATAACCCAAACCGAGGTGGCGATGGACTTTTACCAGTCACAGGAGTCATCACTGGGAACCGCTGTGTCTCTGAAAGTAAGATCTGCTTTTGGAGTAGGGTGGGGAGACCATTTTAGAAAGAGAGCAGTCTTCAGCATGTGCCAGAAATAGGTATGGTCTCTGCATTTTTTTCCCAACGCTCCAGATTTTATTTACAGTATTTAGTGCTGTTTGTTTAGTACTGCCCTCCCTCCCACTCCCCCTTTATTTAAGGAAAGATGCCTGGATCTTTTGGTGGTGGAAATACCTGGAAACCACTACCTTAGCGTACTCCAAAGATAACAGAAGGCAAATAGAAGAAACACAAGTGTATTTATTTGGGGGTTTTAATCGTATGCATTTAGAGCAAATCCACTGATCATTTGAAACGTCAGTCCTGATCTTTGAAGGCTCAGGATTGCCAATATTATTAGCATATGCACTGAGGAGTTTCAACTGATAAAGTTGTGAGTGGTGTGCTCTCTGGTACGCTCTCTCAAGGGAAAGTCAGGCTTGGGAGATGAGGTTTGACTTCATTTACTCCATGTGACCTTAGACGGCTGCTTAAAACAGTCTGCTCTTTGTTTCTCCAACTGTCAAATGAAGATAATGATTCTTACCCATTCTTAGGACGGGACTTTGAAATTTATAAATGAAAATATTATTTATATTCAAGAGGTTCCCAGACAAGGAAAATTAATGATTTCCATAAATGCAATATATTTCTTCCTTGCATCATTCCAGTCTGGAACGTCATGTTTAGTTCCTGGCACTCACACACTGAAGATGGGTGTGAGAGACAAGTACTTATAATCATTTTATATATATATATACAGTCCCTCTCTATAGCAGGCCTGTGTGTGTAATTTTCTCTATGTATCTGTATGTGTGTGTGTGTATAACAGATACACAGAATACCACTTGACGTGAACGTGAACCTTTCCCATCTCACGTTCGTGGGGCTGACTGCCTTTGTAGCGCTCTCAGATAGCAAAGCAGGTAAATATTTTGTGTGACTTGAAAAGGTCAAAAACTCTATCAGTCTGTTGCCTAGTGAAATATATACATTAAAAACATTACTAGTTAAAAGGATGATGTAATGTTTGTCACAGGATGATGCCAATGCGCTTACTTTAATACAATATTAAACTAAGGTCCAGTCTGCTTGATTTTGGTTTCTGTCCAAATGGTAATGAAAATTCCCGGTGGACCTCTCTGAAGGGGTAATCAGATGCCGAGGGAGCTCCAGGGAAAAGCGCGCTCTTTTTCAAGAACAGCCCATTGCACTCAGCACCAGTGTCTCTATGAAAGAGTCTAACTTCCAAGAAAACAAGAGATCTATTCCTGCCTGCAAAATGGCAACTGCACCTCCTTCCCCTGTCAATGGACCAGCTTGGAAGCTCACCTCTGCCTTCCACTGTGGGTCTTCAAGCTCTGAAGATTCACTGTTAATCTAAATTTTATTCTTCCTTCTCCTCCTGATTCTCTGTATTTCTGTATCTGCAGAGATCTTCAGAGATGCCAGAATTCCTGCTACAGAAATTCCTGGCTGTCTTTGGTTTGGCTGTGGTTGCTTTGACAGGAAGATCTACTTTTTTCGAATGGAATCAGTGCACTATGTTTAACTTCCCACAACCTTTACTTTATTAAATATCTCAGAAGAAAGTTCCTGGGGTTTTTCTCTGTCTGTTGCTCATTTTTCTTCTCCATGCTTATCCTGTTTTCTCTGCACTGTCTGCTACTATCATGTAAACTGTGTTTGGTGAGCTAGGGTAAGAAGAATATGAGAAAGGGGAGTGCTAAAATGAATATGGCAGAAATATACATTGTTGAGGAAAAACAGTTTTCTTCACTGCTGTTTGTAAATCAACTTGTCCGTTCTTGACTTTTTAAAAATAAACAGTAAGAATATTTTATATTGGGAAGATGATGAAAGGGAGAGAAAAATTGACAGAAATAGTTAAGGATGGATACTGGTGAAGTTGTTAGTACCTCTCATACTCAATATATGTTTGCTAACAAGAAACACAAATGTTTGCAGATGTCCCTGAAGGAGAACCAGAGCATGGAAACACTTCTTGTCAGATTGCTGCAGGTTGGTTGACCCAAACTTGATCCAAACTTGTGTAGATCTCAGTTCAGATCCCTCCATAAAGTTGATCTTTGCAGTAAGCCCTGAAGGATGCTGGCTGCTAGGCCTGACTCTCCCTGGGGCCGGCGCTTTCCAAGCATCTGAAAGGCTACAGTGACGACATGATATTTGCTACAGAAAGGACTGTTGAAAACCAAAAAAAGCTCACTGCACTGTTTCCATTTCACAGAGAGGGCAAAGTTTCCCCATATAGGTAATTTCACAGCTGAGAGACGCTATCATGTTGCCTTAAAGCAGTTAAAAAGTAAGCGAGAGAATCTATCGCCTTTTTTTCCTAGCTTATTTTTGGAAGGCAGTAATTTAATATGGATGTGTTTTTTCGGGGCAGGGGAGAGAGGAGAGAAAATTTGCACTGAGAGGAGGGAGAATGAATAAATATGAAGTGGCTTCTCCTTGGGAGCCCAGGCTAAGGAAATTACCTATGCTTAGCTCTGGAGAAAAGCAGGACTGCTGCTGTCATTGTGTGGGGACCACAACAAGAGCAAAGGGAGAAACGTACAGTTAAAACTCACTGCTAAATACACCAGACGGGGAGCCAAACCAACTCACGTCCCCTATCAGTAATTTATAACAAAGCCTGCACAGTGTGGAGAACCCATTGCTTGAAATCAATAGAGATTAAATGACCTATGAAGGGAAAATAAACCATTCTGCCAAAAGGCAGAAGGTGCTAACAAAGCCTGCTTGAGCACTGGGGAAGAGAGGGCATCCTGGGGGAGGTGATGGGGTGCAGTTGGATTGTGGGGGGTCAGCCCAGGAGCCCCGCTTGGCTCATTCCTACCATCCCTACTGAACGTCTGCAGTATCAAAGGGTGGCAGACCCATCCGTCAGAAGATCTGAACTTTTTTCCCCTGACCGAAGTGGTGATGATCCACCTCCTGATGGAAGCCCTGGGCCTGGGTAAGGAGGAAGAGGAAGATGCTACTTGAAGAGGGCATGGCAGAGAAACTCTGAGAAAGCAACAGTCCCAGGGAGGTTTTAATAGACTTAAACCCAGCACAAACTGATCTAGACAGTATTTCTAGCAGATCCAAAGAGTCTCCCCAGCACTACCATTAGAGACTGCAGCTCAGGATTACTGACTGATTTCTTATTTACACTGTGTAATGTTTCACTGCCCCAGCCAGGCAGAGGTGGGACTGTAAGACATTTAGCACTGGAGTCATTATGAGGCCCTGAGGTGTACTTCAGGAATTATCTGGGCTTTGGCCAAATAATACATTAGACAGTGGTGCATATTTATTACCAGGTTGGCTTGTAACTCGTGTCTCTCGTTAAAGTTTCTATGTCAGTGCAAGTAGAAGTAAGAGAGACCCACTAAGCCATCTAGTCCATCTTCTGTCCAGTGCAGGATTGCTCTCTTGAGTATAGTGGCTTGTGCTTTGCAAGCGTGGTTTTAAATGTATCAAGAGATGCATCACTTCATTTATGAGAGTAATCAACACCTAACAGACCCATCAATAAGTTTTCATTTTCTTTTACATTTTTGCCTTTAAAAATATCATCCTGTTGCAAGTTATGCCCACTGGTGTTAATAACCTTTCTGACATACATAGGTGTCTATTGGAACTTCCCCTGTTCATTGCTTAGCCAATACATATATCTTTAGGGACAGGCTTTTACACACTTGCCCATAATATTTTGCTTTGTAAGTAGGCCTGTTAAAATGTAGGGGAAAAGGATGGAATAAGAATTAAAGTGCTACTCCATAGGAATAAAAGGTGCCCCAATCCACCCCTAAACTATTTTAATCTTCCCTTAAAAGTCAGCCCAGACAACCCCTTAGACACTATTGTTGCTCTCCACTGAACCTGCCTTTTTAGATGCTAATAAGGTACCCAGGAGTGAACTTAGTATTCCTAGTGTGGTCACACCAAAGCCATATGGAGTGGAATCTTTTCTTCCCTTTTCCAGGAGGTGATGTCTTTGAATCTGCAGCCAAAAATTTCCCTTTCTCTTTTTTTGCTCAGTCACATTTAATGCACTCTCTACTATCACCCTCAGGCTTCTTTCAGCATTACTTTCCTCATTTTCCCTTCTGAGGAATAACTGAGTTTTGGATTATTTTCCCTAGATGTCTAGGCTTGAATTTCTCCAAGTTGAGAGTCCTTCTGTTATTTTCTCCCCATAGGTCATATCATGTCATCAGCTATTAAGCACAATTCTAAATGTGGATTCTAAGTTATGGATTTAGTTTTCATTGATTTTCAAAGGGGAGGAAGGAATTAACAATTACCAACATGTCTGAATTTAAATTCCATCCCTCTGCCATCAACAGAAGAAATAATGGGAATTTTATTCAGTACAGCTTAATGTACAATATGTTATTTCAGATCAAATATTTTCACAAATATTTACAGCTTAGAAATTGAAAATCTTCTGCTTAATAATCCAGAAAAGAGATCCTTCAAACCTTTATACATAGACAAATGAGAAGTAGAAGATGGCATATTTAGGGTGTACAATAATTAAGTCTCAAGGTAAACAAGTATGGGAATAGTCTTTAGAACGGGTGTAGGATTGACTGGGAGAAAACTGTAGTCTAGTAATTGCAATTCATTCTCAATTCAGGATGCTATATTTGTCTATGCTATATGTAATGTATTTTAAACTAAATTTACCACTGACGTAAACTGAAAGATGAATCCAATTGAGTTATACCTTCTCTAATGGGTGAAGCAATTTTGTCCAATTCTTGCAAAAGTTGAAGTAAGGTACACAGATATTGTTGGTTACAAAAGCACTGCAGAAAAAGAAAGTGTCTGTCACACAGGGAAAAATTTTCCGCTCATTTGTACCTAGAGGGAAAAGTCATTAAAGTTGCCCTTGTGAAGTTGAACAGAGTTTGCTGGTTTGCCTGGATATATTGAAACACAAAAAATCCATGTTTCAACTCCATTTTAGAAGGTAGAGATATTTCTGGCACCAAAATTTCTTCTACGTCAGATTAATTCATCAGATTGGATTGCCTTTTCTCATGTAATCAAAAACTGATACATGTCCTAAATTCCTGTGCAAAGGCATTACATGAAGATGGAGGGATGTAAATTCACTTGAAGGAGACAACTGAATTAACTGTGTATCAGCAAGCAAACCCCACCGTGACCGTTTATAATTTCTGTGCACACATCGCCCAGTATGGAGCATTCCCCAGCATTAAGAATCAAATGGAGGGGGGAGGGGGGGGAGCTAGAAAAGTTATGGGATATTTGAAATGATCATTTGATGTCAGATCTGCTTGAGCATTTTGTGAAATAAACATTTATACTTTAGTGGGTAGTGCTGTTAATTACTTGGCATTCCTATGCAGAAATAACTAAAATAAATCCAGAATTTTCAAGGAAATTGCATAGTTACACTTAGGTTATGCTAGACCTTGGTGAATTTTTGGTGCAAACTTATTGGCCAAAAAATGTGATTTTGTGTGAAATGATTTTAAATTGCCAGCTTTCATGGGCCTTTTTGTTCTACAGAAAGCAAGACTGGTACAAAATCTGAATGCATCCAAAAGCGGCTCTTCAAAAAGATGATTCAAGTCCAAATGTTCTTCAATAGCCATAGTGAGCAGCAAGAATTGGGCATAAATTTCCTCAAAACAGCTCTGTGTAACTTCAACAACTGTAACGGGGAATCTCCAGAGCGCTGCTCTGTCTCCATGACATGGAGGCATGTCCCTTCCTTCTTTGGCTGTTGCTAAAGGCAGTATTCCCCAGATGGACAGGGAGATTTGACTGTAAGAGTTTTCATTGTTCAAGACAAATCTACCTTTCTTAGTTGATCCAGCATTTCACACCCCATCCTTAGCACAAACTCAAGACCAAACATGTAAGGATACCCTCAGACTTAGTGTTCTTTGCCTCAAGCATCTTCAGCGTTTCGTGGGGCATCCCCAAATCCTCAGCCAAGTGCTCTGCTGGGGTCCAGTCTGCCATGACAGCATTGCGTTTGGCTGGAGCTGGTGTGACCATGGCACGATCGAACCCAACTCAAGTCCAACCCAGGCCCAAGCAGGGTGGTAAGAGGAGAGCTGCTCCCTTGCCCCAGCTGCCCTGGGTGGGTGCCCTGTGCAACCGTGTTGGGGACCACCATGGAGGGGATGGAGGCACCCGCGCACTCATTGGCCGTGGAGGGATACACACTTGGCCGTTGTCTACAGCACTTTCAGCATTGTCAGTTAGCTTTCCTCCCAGGAGAGTTAAATGAGACTGTGCTGAAAAGAGTTGACCATCAACAGGTATTTTATTCTAAGATTCCCAACAAAGGGCTTCCCCCTTCCCTAGTTCTTTCTATAGAGGAGGCCTCGCACAGATGTCTGGGTGAAGACTTAAACTAGACCCAGTTTAAAAAATGAATTTACTTTTTTTTTCTCTAAGTACAGCCAGAGTCTGAGATGATGAAATACTGTGGGAATGCTATTGTGGGAACGATCTGTTATATCACTCCAAAAATTGCAGTTCCTGACTTAATTAGCTCTCATGGCTTGAGATATGTAACGCTGACCATTACAGAAAGCCTGATAATAAAGGGTAATGATACAACACAAACACTTTAAATTAACACAAGCTATGCAGAAACAGCTTCACTAGAATGCTGTGTCTCAGTTTTAAGGAAATTCTCCCAGAGATGGGAGGTACTAGAGTCTGTCCTTTAATTTGCCCTACTTTGTCTGATTCTTCCTCTTTCATATGCTAATTTCCATTCCTTTCCAGGAATATAGACAATTTTGCATATTCAAAACTTTTGGAAAAGTATCCAAATCTTTTGACATTTATCCAGACCAGGTCTAACACAGAATTTTCCAAGCAGTGATGAACCTAATAACCAATAGAGCTAAGTAATAATTAACAGCAATAATAAAAAATATATTGCAATAATCAAACTGTAATAATAAAATAAAAATCCAAGCTTGGTCTGGGGAAATGGAAAGAACATTTAAAAGCCAAATGTGAGTTCTGTAATAAAAGTACTCTATGCCACTCTGTAGTAACAGCTCTAAAAGGTATGGCAGCATCCAAAAGCATGGAGCACTTGGCCTGAGTTTGCATTTTTTAAAGTAGTTGTCAAAAGTCTCCTTGAAGAGCAAGCCTGCTGCTTGGAAACACAGGGCAGTGCTACTGTGGACATCACGGATGGGAGCGCCTGGGAGAAGGGTCTGACAGAGGATGGGAACCAACACATCCCAACTGGAGTGATTTGGGGTAAAACCATGGTGGGTGGTAGGACCTTGCAGAACAGGGACAGTAGCCTGCAGATGCAGCCTCCACTGCAGGTGTGGGTTTGCCTGTGCCTTCACCAGTTGGTGCTGTGGCTTATAGCAGAGCTCTACCGGGAGCCTGCAGGAGCTTGTCCCACTGGCATGGGCTGGGCTGGGTGCCCAGCCGGGAGGAGTGGGAGGCTATCTGCTGAGTGCTGCTGTAGAGCCCACATCACACTCACTTTTACTTATTGGGAAGTGGCAGTGGCTGGGTGTAAATTACTGTGAACTTTTTCATTTGACTTTTACACATGTTTTGTTCCCTTACACGAGCAGGGGACTTTGGCATTAGACAATTGCCCCTCTGGGACAGAAGTAATAGTGGGGAGCATGTACCTACACCTCAGCCGGTCCAGGTTGTACCTCGTTGTGTATTTAGTTCAAGCTACCAAGAAGGGAGGGTTCATGCTAAGGTGCTAGACGGTGCAGTGTCTAAATTACAATGGCTGAGGCTCAGACACCATTTCTGTCCAGTTGACTTTGTTGCCAGGAGATCGTAGCCCAGCAGATGGGTGGTAACAAACAGCTGCAAGGCAGTAACAACATTTACTCAATGAATGTGAATGAGAGCCCTACTTTATTTAAAGTTGCTGTCTGCTGACATCAGTACAATGCCATAAGGCAGTGACTCCTGCATTGTTTTCAGATCTGATCTGGGGAAGTGGAGCTCGCACAGGTCCACCTTTCACTCCATGCTGAGATGCCTTGGGGTTTAACGTCTTGCTTGCAGGGGGTACCTTACAGGCTCGGGGTCCTGAATCTCATCAACTGTATTCTTCATTTTTTTCTCATCAGTGTCTGGGAACCATGAGTTGCTCAAAATGTCAGCTGACAAAAAGGAGACCAAGATTTGGTTCATCATTTAAAATGAATCAGTAAAGGGCTTTGTGATCTACCAACATTTTTAGTGTAGCGTTTAAGACCTGTTAGATCACTACTGCTCTCTGGCCAGTTTCCCTATTAATACTTTGACCTCCAAGAATGCAATGGTGCAAAGGATTTTAAGCACATGCCTGAATTTCAAGACAGTCCAAGGGAGCTGAGAAAATGCTTAGATGTTTCCACGAATGTGTGGCTTGGCATCATCCTACAGCCTCAGTTTTATTCACATAGTGTGGTGGGAAGCAGATTGATTTTGTCCTTATGCAATGTTCATGAGAAAAGACTTAATTTTGAAAATATGATGGTTGGCAATGTGGATGGAGTCCTGGAGTTACCTGGAGACAGGTACATACAAAGTGAATGCATTAAAAATAATTTCTGTGACAATCAATTGTCCTTCAGAGTGGAAGACTTAGTTATTAAAAGACATGGAGGCTAGCAGTAACAGAAAATAGCTATACATGTATGTATGTATGTATAGGACAGACAAGAACCATATAATTTATAGCCCTGATGTTTGGAAAGATTGGGGTGTTCAGCTCAGAGACTTTGGACTGACTCCCTGGGATGTCAGTGGAGCCCGTTCCTTGATGTTGTGGCAGTCCTGTTTGGCCATCTCTTGAGCCTGGGCTCAGCAATTACCTAGGGATAGACCATAATCTTATAGGGACAGGATAAGGCTTTCTGCACATGGAGAAGAGGCCAAGCTATTTTATATCCGTAGCCATAGCTCGCTTGAAACCTTCGGTTTCCCTTTGGCACGAATGAGAGAGAAAGAAAAAATTCAGCTAGGCACTTTGGTTTGAGAGAGGCCTTCTTTCCTAACTACACCAACCACTGCCTCCTTCGGCACCAGTGCTATAGTACTGTAACCAGAGAAGCAGCTACTGAGTAAGTTTAGTGCTGTCTGCACTTTTCCAGCAAGCCGAATGTTTTTTCTGGCTGCATGGTAAATAACGATCAGAAGTATACCAGGTGGAGACAATTGTGTGTATCTCCAGGAAGACTATTTGTAAGTCTGTAACAGATCTTCATTTTGACTGCTCTCTATAAATTGAAGTTTGTAAGTACTGAAGTACTGTAATATTCTAGTTTCCTCAATAACACAAGTCCGTTAAAATGATTCAGTGAGTTTGTCTTCCTTTAGCCAACTGCAAACTTCAAGAAGAAAACAACTGGAATTCCTCTGAATGCAAAATCACATCATGTAATTTAGCGGCTAAATACTGATATATGTTTATTAGTTTAGGAACCTATTTCTTGCACTTTTTTTTACCATAAGCTCTACAGGTATCCAAAGTCTTCCTTGACATTTCTCCATTTTGTGCAACCACCTGAACTGGGCCGGGCTGAAGTTGCCCTGTGCACATTTCTGTTACATTGGCAAAACTGCCCTAAGCAAGCGCACATTTTTCTGGCTCGTGTTTCATTACCTTCCTGAGCTGACCTTCTGGAGACGTCTGTTTAAGTGAACTGGAGCCAATGAAACACCAGGCAACAGACTGAAAATCTTGGTTTAATTGAGTCATCATGCCAAGTACACGGGAAGCCTGGTGACAATGACAGAGTACTGTGCAGTGATTTGGAGGGTTAGCTGTTTCACCAGCTCCAGGCACGCCAGGCCCAGATGAACTCACTGAACTTGAGGTACAGAGCCACCCCGTATGTGAGCAATAGGATGCCGAGGTTTTGCTGTGCAAGAGGCGTCCAACTGTCTGCCACGTGCCCAACAGATCTGATGCATCCCACAGCTGTGTGACTGCTCGTATGCAACTGTTGTGTGCCTGCGTAGCCGTAATTTTCCCAGAAAAAGTAGGACCTCCTGCCTGAAACCGTATGCGTGTGTGGGGCAGGGGTGGTAGATTCCCATTAAATGGGAGAGTGTATCACCCAAAGGCAGAGGCTTGGCAAATCTCCAGATGCAGAGCCTCAGAAATTAGAAACCAAACTCTGCCAGAGCCCTGGGGGAGCAGTTTTTGAGAAAACAGTGAACAATCAGACCCAAATCCCAAGAAGACTGTTATCCCCTCTGGAGGCAAACCAAAGAAAATGTTCACACCAGCAGCTCTGCATAAAACCAGGGTTTTGGTGTTGTTCTACTGGCAGTGTAGTTGGTTGCCTGGCTGGAAAACATAGATGAAGAGGGAGCTCTGCATCTTTGTTTTCTCATGCAAGTTTTGTTTCCAGAATTGTGGTGATAATAGGAACATCTTCAAAATCTCTGCTGGAACCAAGGACTATATAGGCAGGAATTAAGCACAGCTGTGCCTAGTAAACAGTATTTAATAACAGCTCTATAAGACTCCATGAATTGGAATCTTCTTGTAAGTGATGCTGCAGCCACGTATGGGACTAATTTGGAGAACCAGATGCAGGACACGTGTGGCTGCCCAGCACTCATGATAGACATGGTTGATTTTGTAATCTCCTCTACTTTCCTGATATCTTTTTCTTTCCTCAGGCTTCTTACATTTGTTCACTGCATATGCACACATACCCTCCTAGACTGAAGTGCTGTCTCTGCTGGTTAGTGGCAATTTTGCCAATGACTTCTGCGGGACTGAGATTTAATACCTGGTGTATGACATACTTTCATACCTCGTGTATAAAATAATTTCATACTCTGTAGACTGTGTCACTTTGATATATTGGAAAAAGAGCAACATTTAGTGTCTCTGAGAACTAAGACTGCCACGTTTTCTAGGTATGGTCTAGAGTTAGCATGCAGGCTATAATTAAAAAAAACACCATGATGCGCTGATCACCAAAGAAACATTTATTTATTTTGCCTACAGTGCAAGTTGGCCATTTCAATATTGGTCTATCTATAATTACATTAATATAAATCAAGCTGGAGTGTCTGTGCTTTACCCAACTGAAGGCTACACTTGAGTTTTAGCAGAGCCAGAGGGATGAATCTAATTTGTTTAACAGATCAGTCAGATAGATAGCAACTGGCCTTGTAATACAAAGGTGATAACCAGAGATACCAAAAAGAGCTAGCCACCTACGGACTCAGATCAAATGGGACCTTCTACGTGGGGCCCTGCGGTGCACTGATGACACCCATGCTTCAAAGGCAACCCACAGAAGAAAAGTGAGCTCGTGACCTTTGGTTCTTCACAACGAACAAAGAAGCCCAAGAGATGGCTGTTGGGCTTTCTTAACTCGATCTGATATTATATTAAGAATACGCAAGTCATTAGACCTCGAACTGGTTGGATTTGCTGTTTCTCTGTTTTGTCTAGACGCCCTACTGGAGGAATTCTTCTGGATTTAGAGCTTTCTCACCTTTTCTGAAGGGTTAGGTGTACATGGGAAGGACTTTGCTAGTAGGGCATATGCTTTCAGCAGCGGTGCACTTCAGGACCTGTGTGCCAGTGAAACAAGTTGAGCCGGTAAAGCACAGCCCTGCTGGCGTGTCTGGCCTCAGTGCATCAGGATGAGGATGGAGGTCAGCTCTCCGACCGGTTTCATGTCCCCGACGGACAATGCTGAGTCAACAGAGCCCTGCCGGGTGGACCTGGCCAAAGTAATTTTGCCGTTCTCCTGCAAGGCATGTGAGTTACACAGGTAATGACAAAACCAGAAGCAGCAGCAAACTATAAACACTCTGACTAAGAAATCCCTGTTCCCATATTTACTTGCACTTCCCTGCCTGTGTCCCTGTGACATTATAATCCTGCCAGGTCTCTGGTGTCCACAGAGTATTTTGGGGAACAGAAGGGGTAAGACTGAAGCTTCTAATGCAAGTAAAAGGAAATCTATAAATAAGTCTGAACTTAAAAATTATAAACTCTAAATGGACAAATAGGCAAAAGCCTATTGCATCTTTTCTCCTCTGGCATCTTTAACAATACTGGGGGAGAGCAGCTTTAATGTACACTGGGACTATACACGCTGTGGGCACCAATCCAGCCCCCAACTGCACACTAATTTTGTTCTGACCTAAGTAGGGTCCCAATTCTGCTCGACTGCAGGAGAGGCTGTATTTCTCGCTGCTACCACCACCGGTGATGTTACCGGCTCTTGCAGTACCATTGCCCATGCTCACCCACTGCTCATGCTCCCCATCCTCCACCCTTCCTTCAGCTTTGCAGCTACCGCAGTACCCCAGCGCCGAGCAGGGGCTGGCACTGGAGAACTTGCCCCGCTCGCAGTAATGCACCAAGGAAAGGCAAGAAGAAAAAGGATATTCACAACCCAAGTCAGCACATCCTTCTTGCTTACCCTCCATCTGCACAAACCGTTGCTGAAGGATGAGGCAGGGATGGGATCAGGTGCTCAGCGAGGGCAGGGGGTAGGGCTTCTCAGGATATAGCCCAGGAAAGAAATCCTGAGGAAACTGCAGCCTCAGCTCTCTCAGAAAGGAGCGTGTGAGGGCATGCAGTCTTGCCAACAAGGAGCGCTGCTCATTTCCACATGAGCAGCCAGTTTTGGGGTCAGTTTTCTCCTAGTTTTCCCTATGGCAATAGCAGTGAATGCATCCTGAGTGCTGAGGAGCTGCAGCATTAGTCGCTGTCTCTTCCTTGACGAAAATACTAATGTGTGACCTGCATACTACAGAGGAATTGGCAATTTTAGATCATTACTGGGGAAAAGCATGGCAAAGATTAACTTGTCTCACCGTAATGCTAGTGTCTCCTGCAGCAGCGAAGGAAGAAAAGGCTTGACACCGCACTGAATCCACTTTTGTCTTAGCAGGGTACTGGCTGCATCTGTTTGAAAGGCTTGCATTGTATCACTGTTCTTTGTTATCAGGTTTCCCATGGTGGTCAGTGTTACATATCTTACATTGTTTGAGCTAATTAAGCCGGGGAATCAGGGAAAGCACATTTCCGGCGGGGATTTATTGCCAAAAGATATTTCAGCTGAAGGGGAAAAAAAGGAAATCTCCCTTTATGTCCAGCATTCCTGAGCTGTTTCATAATATTCAGCGCTCAGCTTCATGGAAATAAACTGACAATAATGTCAAGAAGTTTGAACTTGAGTAGTTTTCCTCTGTTTTGTTGAATTTAAAAGCACCGTAAAGAAAGGAAGGGATCTGTGTAGCCACAAAAATAAAAATATTTGAATCATCTTGGTTGGAAACAGAGACATGTTTGTTAATAATTTACATGCAAATGATTGATTGCTCTCAAGGTGCTTTGTGCCGCTGTGTTATTTGCACCCGCTTTTACATTTCTTTACAAGAGAAATGCAAGTGGCAGCATTTTCAGTCTTCACCATTCTCTATTTAGGGTGCTGGCAGAGGCAGAGGGGCATGGTTAACTACTGTCTACACCCAGCACGGCCGTTCGCAGCAGCACGAAGGGGTGCTGAAAGCACCCGGCAGCAGGACGGGCTGAGCCCTGCGTACGCGCCCTGCACATCTGCACCGGAGTGTGTTTTCCAGCACCTTCAGCTGCTTTGCAAGTGCTGCCCATGGGGCAGAGCCTGGGCTGTGACATGGTTGTCAGGCCAGCCGAAAAGGGAAGCTCTGCTCTTACGTATGGGATGTCGTATGTAGGTTCATTGTTAGGAAATCCTGTCTGTGAACAAAGCCCTGCTTTTCTTCCAGATAATATTAATAATCACTGTAGATGGGATTGGTGATGATGACAGTTTCTTCATTTTCACCCGTAGGTCTAAAAGGCTTTGCTGAAAGAAGTGAGGATGATTATCCTCTGCCTGCCAAGGGAAACCTGAGTGACTAGGGAGAGCTGTTGGTTATTAAAGGCAGCCAGTGTTTTGGATGAGAAGGTCCCATTTTCAGCTTTGTGTAACTTCTGTCAAGCTTTGGCTGTTCAGCGTGAGATTGTCTTCAGATGTCCTCTGAAGCATGGTTTGTTGCTTTCTGGTTGGTTTTTTGTTTTTCTTTTTTGATAGGTAGTTTCACCTGAAACATTTCAGCTCTCCCAAAGGTAATGAAAAAAAGGGGTTTCACCCATGGAAAAAGAAAAGGCTGGCAACTTTATCTTTAGAAAGCGTTGTCAGTACCCCTCATTTGAAGCAGAGACTGAAAGTCTAATGTCACTATACTGTCACACAAAATTTACCTAACTTCTAGGCCTCTGCAAAATTGCAGTTTGCACATGCTCACCACAGAGGAGAGTGTTTTAGCCAAACTCCCCTCATATTCAGCCTGCAGTGAGCAGGCTAGAGTGCAACCTATTATTGCTATCAGTTAATCCTTTAGGTCAAGTGAGAAGTCTCAGATATAGAAGAGATTCCAGCTTTGCTGATGACACATACAGGTGTCAGCGTGAAGCTGAATGATAACACTTCAGTCTTTCCTAATTTTTTCCTTTTTTAAAAAAACTGGAAATTACATGCCAAAACTGTTAAGAAGATTGTGTTGAGATGGAAAAATCAGAGACTCAAAGTCAAATAGTAAGAATTCCACAATTAAGGTTCTCTTTGTAATCCCACGCCAGTCCCTTTGTGCAGATTTTATTATTATGATCCATCTTTAATTAAATGATGATGCTAATTTTTTCCCTAAGTCCCCATCCTCGTGTAGTGCACAGGATGATTCCGCTGTTAAAATTAATGAAGACTGTATTACGAAGAAAGCCCTTGGCTGTAGGGTCCTCATCCCAAGTGCTCCTGTAGCTGGAAGACATGCAGCCCATGAGGTAGCAGGTTACAAGACGGGAGAAGATTACATGGTGCCTTAGGAATTTGACTATGGGATGGCATACCTGCTCCTGCCACTGCATCCATACGTGATGCTGACCAAGGCACTTAAAGCAGGTTTTTCACTGCTGGATGCTAAATGCAAATCTGTCACTTCCAGTGCGGCTGCCTCGGCACCCAGAGGGTCCTGACCCTGCTGCTGCTTTCCCCAGGCGAGACACTGGCTAAGCAGCACTGTGAGAGAGGATCTTCAGCAGCAGGCCAGAGCTCCCTCCTCGCTTTCCCTATGTTTTTTTTTTCCTGAAAGTAAATGAGCTAGACTAAAGTGCAGGGGGCAGATCGATACCGAGCTTGCATTCAGATAAGTCTGACGTGTAACAAGTGTTTGTGGGTAGAAACCTGCCCTGGTGCATGCAATAAACCTTGGGAGGGAAAGAGGTGGGGAGAAAGGTGGTGTGGAGCTTGCTGCAATGCTTCCTTCTATGCTTTGACCGAAAAAACCAATCACATGGATAGGCCCTTCGAGTAACCTGCTGAGCTGATAGAAAATAGGAGGACAAGCCACCTGAAAGTGCCCCTGGAGATCGGAAGGAAGGTCGTACATGAGCAACACAAAGTCTGTGAAACCAAACCACTAAAAAAACATCTCTCAGCTGGTCATCTTCTCTTACCTCCTTTCCACTGTGAGAAAGGCCAAGACAAGAGGAAGGGGAAGGAGGGAAAGAGCACTGAATATTTTCTTTTATACCACAGAAGCTCAGGTGCTGAACTTGTTACAAATTTTATTATGTGCAAAAAGGAGCTCCTGATCTTTTCGGACTGTTTCTTCCCTTGCTCTCCAGGCCCCACCCCTATCATATTGAAGTCCATTAAGAGTCCGGTGACGAGTGCCGGACGCTTGGAGAACGAGCCGCAAAGGCAGTAACGCTCCCTTCTCTCAGCAGCGTGCGGGCGAGCGAGAAAATAGTGTCCTTATTGCCTCTTCTGGTGCAGCAATCGGAATGCCGCGAGCAGAGCAACCTCCTGGACTGACAGCAGATGAGGAGCAGCAGCAGCGCGGCATTTTCCTGAGGCCATGGTTTGAGACGGAGCTGCTGCAGCCTTAATAGAGGCTGCAACAGCCATGGCAAACGTGACCCGCTCCATTATTGAATTGTGCGGTGCTATGTTGCTTTTGCGTTTAATATTGGTAATTATGCAATTTCTAAGCAACTTCCCTGTCATAACCAGGGCAGCAATGCTGACAAAACAGGCTTTAAATAAGCACTTGTCAAAGTAACAGCTATTTTTGTTTGCCCTATTTAGCACTGTGTTTAAGGTCTACAGTGGAAATCTCAGACAATTTTAAATATATGGTGCAGTTACTTTATCACTGCATCACGATATTCAAAATCCCCGAAGCTTGGAAAATAAATGTGTTTTAACAGAACTTTTTGGTGGTTCCTCCTGCACATAAAGGTCATAGCTTTTGCAAGACCTGCATTAGAGCCAGGAAGCACGGACAAGCTTAGGGTTCATGAGCCCTTCTTCAGGCTGTAGGGACTGCTGGGTAGAAAAGATTCAATATCCTGCTTTTTCCCATCTCTGAGACCTCCAGAGGGTTCTTCAGGGGAAAAGAAAGAACAAAACCACCAACACAAGACTTAGCAGTCCTGCTGTTCCTCAGGTAAGAACCAGACAGCAAGCAATCTCAAAGCCTCTTTGTGCATAATTAAGAAAAGACAAGAAATCCTTTTTTTCTTCCTTCATGAGCCCTGACTGAGGCGATGGTCTCCAGGCTCCTCAGGCACTGGGCTGCCTCATTTGCCCAATGCTGGGAGCAGGCAGCACAGGTACAACTTCAGCACGTGGTGAGAGGTTTCTTACCCGAGGTGCTGTGAAGGGGCAACTGCGAGGCCATGCAGCAAAGCAGGGATGCGCGCAAACCGAAATAAGTGGAGGCTCACTCTTCAGGTGGGGAAAAGGCAGCTAGACAGCCAGTGACATGACTGTGACAGTCATTAAGGAGTGCTTCCTTTAGGAAATAAAACCACCAGGCAAGCACAAAAGGATTGCAGAGTAACACGTGGGAGCAATTGCATACTGGTTTATTTAGGCTATTCCTTTTTTTTTTTCCTCCGTCTCCTGACTATGGACTTCCTAGCCTGTCTATTCCCAGGAAGTTTGTGATGTGTTTCCAGAGAGTTTCTGGAGCTCTGCTAGGACAGTAGCCTCACACAGTTACCTTACAAAAGCTTTGGGGATGAGGAAAAGGGTTCAGGAGGATCCTTGCTACCTTTATGCAGAAGACAACAGGAGCAACAGCATTTGGAGGTCCTGTGTTTTGAGCAACACCCTTGCCTTCCCCTCCTTCTCATCTCTACCAGCGGATGCCAGAGAGACAGCCAAAGCAAACATAACACATGGGAAATGGTCTGTAAATCCAAAACAACAGAGTTTTCTTTTATCAGCTGTTTCCTGTTGTCAAAGAATAAATTATTGCTTTAACCGTGTATTTTTTAGTGCACTGTGCAGAGAAACACAGTAAATTATTTAACTTTTTGAGCATAACTGAATTTTATTACATGTAGTGAAATAATCCTGGTATTAAAATATTATCATCTATGTCTATTTGTTCCCACTGCATTCCCTCTCTTCTCTGGTGCAGGGGATAAAAAAAGATAAGTCAGTAGCTTAGCAGGTTAGGCAAAAAATGCTTCCAAATTATTGTAATTTAATGGCACCTGCCTTATTCCACCGAGCCTGTTCTGCTCCGCTGCTGGAAGCGTGCAGAGAGGTTGGTGTGGATGCAGGGTGACCCCCGTGTTCCCAGAAATCCCCAGCTGCTTTGCTGCGGCTCTCTATCTAGTGACTCCTAAATGAGCTCCTGCAGCACCAGTCACCCACCGCTCCAGAGGGTGATCTAAGAAGCCGAAAATAGCCTCTTTTCTGATAATACAAGGCTCCGCTTATAAAGGCGGCATTCTGGCATCCCAGATAAGATGTACATGGCCTCCTCTGATTATGTTTTCAGCCTCACGGGCCTTTTTCTGCTGGGCAGAAGGGCTTATGTGGTGCTTTTCCTTATATGCGGGTGTTGCTGAAAACACCTTTCCAGGAGATGCTGTTGGCGGGGTGTGATGGGTCTGACGAAATCTTGGTTGGGCTGGGGGGTTGCTTTGCTCAGCGCAACACAGACAGGCATGACAAGGGCTACGTTAGGGAGCTACGAGGGGTGAGCAGCAGCCTGGTGAAGACAAGGGTGTTTCCAAGCTGTGGCCCAGGTCCTGCTGTGGGTACAGGGCAATGGGAAGCACCTTCTGCTGCCCCACCTGCAGCTGCAGGTTTTATAGCATTTGGGTGAGACAGTGGGTGATCTGTGAGAAAAGGGAATAGTCCCCTGAAAGTGTGGGAACCACGGGCTTGCTGGGCTGATAATCCCTGGCCTAGGGAGGCAAACGTGATCTCTGAGATGTGATAATCACAAGTGTTAAGATATATTCAGCTTGGCTGAATTGCTGGCTGTAGATACATCACAAGCAGGTCCTGGCTTTTGGAGCGCTCGCAGGGGTGTATTTTGTAGGCAGAGCACTGTGCTCCCCTTTGGCACCTGTATTTGTATTTATAAGAAACTATGATACTTGCGCACAGATACCCTATGTAACATCACCGGCTGGGCAGGGGTGCTTCTCTGAGTCCCAGCTGGCTCATTTCTGAGTGAGAAGTACAGAGCCTGGTTATGTGAGCATATAATAACTATGTTCCAGAGCAGGGAAAAACAGTGGACAACCGGGGTTAGACAATGCTCTCCTTCAGTAACCAGGTCAGTCCTGCACCCTGGGATTAGGTACTCTGCCTCCAGAAATGATGCTAATTGGGAAACACTCGGGAAAGTGGAATTTCCTGCTACTCCGGCAGCTCCTCCTCTTGCCACGAGAGCCTCAGCACTTCATCTGGCATGCCAAAAGCGGACACTAGCACAGCCTGTCCCCTCCATTGTACCTTTATGGGGGAAAAAAATGGAAGATGTGCTGTAGTGCTCTCTGGGGAAATCTCCTGCCGTCGTGTGAACCACGTCTCACCCGTGCTGCTTCAGCACTCATCTCTCTTAGGTCAGAAACTGCCATGGCGTCATCATACAGTTAAAATGCTGCAGAATATTCTGGACAAGATGAAGGTGTTTTAATGTATGCTGATCCTTGGTTTTTAGCGGAGGGATTTAGCATATGTTTGCATACATGATGTTAAATTCTAGTGTAAATAAGGCATAGATGTGAGCTGATAACCACGTTCTAGGATAAAATATGACTAGAAGCACTGGTTGCTTTAAGATTTGATAATCACGTAGTCTAGCAAGCGTGAATTAGGACATAGTCAACCTGCCTAAAGTATTAGCAGCAGACTTATCTTGAACAGGCCCTTACATTTGGGGTACTTACAAAGGTAGTAAGCTGTTTTTGTGGAGCGACATACTCTTGGTCATGAAAACAATGCACCCAAATTTGATTCTTTAGGATGTGTTATCCTCTGATTTCCATCAGAATAGCTGAAGAAAACCCAGGTTAAGCAGCAAGCTTGTCTGAAATACAGCTGTCCCATTTTAACTCAGAAGTATGCTGTTGGAGGTCTCACTTCTTAGAGGTGAGGAGCTTCCCACACAGCTGAATGGTCTGCCAGGACTCCCATGATCCATGTGAGGTGCTTCCCCACCTCGAGTGATGGCCCATCCAAAGGTTTTTGTTTGAAATTTCAGCAGGGGTGGATTTCTCAAACCCACCAAAAGCTGTGCTGGAGGTGAAAGGGTCTGTTTAATGCTGCTTCCTTGGTCACTGGAGCACTGATGTTCACAGTGTGAGGCCACCGTCTCATGAGGGTCGGGGCATGCGCTTAGCAGGGTGATGGGCTCCAATGCTGTGTTTATGGTTGTTGGAATAACAATGTGTATGGCTCTGGTGTCATTAAATAAGCAGGCCTAGGGACATTAAGGAGCATTTTTCTTCATCTAAGTTTGTTCCACGTGTTCTTGGCTCAGAAAGGCTCCTATTTCTTTCTACTTGTGCACTAATAGGAGATAAGAGTTTAAATGTTCTGTTGGGTCTGGGCCTGCAATACCTGTCAGATGTGTATCTTGGATATTTTTGCTTTTGCTTTTCATTGACTTTCGTTTCTTTCGAAATGGGATCTTCTCAAATCCTGCATGTGCTGTGCTTGGGAGGGAAGGGTTTTGCAGATGTTGCCTCCAATGAGAGCAGGTGGGGAAGGACTCGGCAGTTCCCCTCTACCTCCTTGCAAGGGCATTGATCTGACCAGCAAAATGAACGGGAGTCCCCACGTCTTCAGGAAAATCACCATGATTTTTTTTAACCAAAAGGTGAGTCTGCTGATTCCGGTGACTCTTGCAGCCCCCACCAGCCTGCAAGCTTGTAATCCCAGTGCTTCTTGCAACAGATGCAGGCAGATTTATACACAGGAAAGATTTTTGTAGGTACTGTACACCAATGACCAAGAAGAGGTGTTTTTACTAGATGAGCTAAAAAAGAAAAGTTTTTCTCCTCCTTCCCTAACTTAGCTATGACACCTTTTTTCTTCTCTGGCCTGTGCCTGAAATTCCTGTGTCTTATCACAAGTGAAAAGGGAGCCCCTTGTAAAACACGTATAAACTTTGTAAATGTTATCTTAAGTTTTTTTTTCCGGGAGGCATGTCATCAAATGCACGGACCCATATAAAACCTCTAAGAGAGCAGAAAGCCAAAGCTGGGACTGAGTCTCGACTTGAGATAACAGATACTTACTGATCATATTTATCACTTCAAGGCACAGAGAGGTAATGTTAAGTAAATATTCTTATTTTTTAATAAGGGAACGTCTAGACTCCATTCTTTCTAGCCCTGAATCTAATAATATCACCTGCTTGTTCTTGGCAGTTAAGTCCTCCCCTGAAACAACGTGTTTATAGCTCTGCCACCTCTTAAAAAACAGTGGGCCAAACAAGTTATTGAATCAGCCCGAGTGCTGTGGTTTTAACTGGGGATCATTTCAGTTAAATGAGGATACACCAGGATTTGTGGTCCTCCCAAGGAGCAAGAGGCCAGGGAAACGATCTGCCCAGGACTCCGCAGACTGGGAGGCAAAGCTCGGGAGACTTGTGAAAATGGAAAACAAGAGCTAGAATCTTTCTCCTTCCATCTTGAGCCACGTTTTTGTTTCAAAGGCAGTACTGTCCTTTCTCAACTGGGTGTTTAGAGTCTGATTTGAAACAATTATGATCATTCACATGAAGCACTTTATTTTGCACTTAAGACTGTGTAGCAATAGTGATTAAGAATTCATGTCTCCCAGGCATGGGGTAAATGAGTGCAAATAAAACATCTCACCACTGCTGTTCGAAGATGTGGCCTTTTATTTATTTTCACAAGGGTAGAGTGTCACGTTATTTTTCAAGTGTCATCATCTTACGAGGTTACTGCGTGCAAAACTCAGGAAGGCTTTTGTTGCAGGGCTAGGATCAGCCCTAACACTGCAGTGAACTGGTGGATCAGCTGCCACAAAATACTTCTACTTAGCTCAAGTATATGCGCTACTAGGAGCACATAAAGGATTGGTCTCTAGACCCCATTCTGAGCAAGGTCAGCCTGACAAATGAACAGATTCTCCTTGTGTGTAAAATACTAATCAAAAGGAAGGGAAATAAATATTTCAGCCCATCTCAGGTATAATATGCAAAAATTGATATACTAGGCAAAACCCTGAGGTCTCAGTTCCTGAGCTGTAGTGGAGAACTAATTGAGAAGCCTTGCAAGCTTGTCATATTTTCTTCCTGCCAGGCTGGCCATGTGCCACACGTGGTAGAAGGCAGGTCAACCTGAAGGCTTGGTCCAAAGAGCTGATGTTACCTGGTACCAAGGTGTGCAGCCCGGTGGGTCCCATCTCTGCAGCACAGTTGTGCTGTGCACCCTCTACCCTCTGCACTGAGCACCCACGTGGGGAAAAGGCAGACCCGTGGCTCTGCTCCTTGCCCCCTTTCCCCATCCACACCCCAATACTCCTGGAAACATCGTCCTCAGCAGTTATCCCTCCCTCCTGGGCTGTGACAGCCAGGAGGAAGCAAGGCAGAGACTATGGGTCTCTCCCAGAAAATGTTTTTCTTAGGTTTCTTTCCCTTCTGCAGGTGGGATCCTTTCAGCCTAATCCACCTCTGCAAAAAGTGGCTGTTGAAACCATAGGGAAGAAAAAAATGATGATGTGTTAGCTCTGGGGCCAAAAATAAGTATTTGGTAACAGCTCCCCAGATTCCTCCAAGGGGCAAATAAATGCTCTGCTGACAAACCTTTCCCTCCACTGTATTTACTGCCCAGCCAAAATTTCACAGCTATTAAACACAGACACGTATGAAAAGGAAAGGTCAGCTCACCTAGTGCTTTCTACAAGCCATCTTGATTTCTTGATGACAGCAGAGAGGATGCTGTTAGATGGAAGCTTCTTTCAGCATGGAGAAGACAGGACTGGAGGGGTGAGGCCTTTTCTTTCCAGTGATCGGTGATTTTTGCCAGAGGATGTATTACTCGTCTCTCAGTCCCATGCTGTGGCTTTTTATTTTTAGTCTGGATGTTGGCTATTGGCAATCATGATTGCAGTCTCTCAGAGCACTGCTTCGGGTGACATTCATCTGGAGAATGTTGAAACATAGGGGAAATAATTATAAGCAGCAGCTGCAAGACATTTTTCACCCCAAAGGACACAGAAAAAAGCCAGCACAACTTTGAACCATGAGAGTTCAGCTGAGGATAGGAGCCAACCCTTTCATCAAGCTAGCACAAATCCCAAAAGCAGACAGATTTGTGCAGTGTGGCAATTTCTGAGTAGACTTAGTCTTGATCTGCTATCTCAACAGCAGATTTGGACCGGGATCAACTCCCTGCTCCTGAAAACGGGCCAGGTGTACCTCCCCTGCCAAACTGCCCTCTGTGGCCAGAGCAGCACCATGGTCTCGCAAAGCCACAGGGGTTCTCCTGGTCTTGCAGCCTGGACCCAGCACAGGTGGGAGCTGCTGCATCCTCCCAAGGAACAGGAGTAGTGAAGTTGCACTTGTGCCTGAAATTTTCTTTACTCTGTTTCTGTCCATGTGGGCAGTGGTGGTAGGGAAGAGAGCTGGCTTGAGCTACTTGGGAGTCTTCTCGCATCAGGAGTGTTCTTTCCTTGCAAATCAGATGTTAATTCTCTGCTGCTGCAGAGTGACAGGTAGCCCACCATGATTCAAAACGAGCAGGGCAAGCTCCATCCCACCCAAATGTCCGCTTAAACCAGGTTTTGAACTTGGCACTGGAGAATAATTTAGGTCAGAAAAGACCTTCTTGTCTAGTGCCTTGGTCAAGGCAGGGCTAACTTCAAAGGGATAGCAGGTTTGAATGGTCTGTGTCGGGACGCAAGGGCTGCTGCACGCCTGCCTGCGAGCCGTGGGGGGTGAGGGCTGCCTGGCCCACCTCTGCCATGGGCAGGATGCTGAATGGCAGAAATGGGATGTGTTCCTATTCACTCTTGAAAAATACTTGTTAATTTGGATACCACAGAGACTAGAAAAAGACTTTGCCAGGGCCTTTCCTGGCTCTTGCATTATCATGGTCCTCTGCCTGACTGCTGTTCAAATCATACCCACCAAAGCTTTGCTGTTGCTACTCAGATTAAAGCTGAATAATGAAGGACCAAGCTACTCGATTGACCCACTATGTCTCCCTGTTCTGCTGGGGCTGTTGAGACCTGCAGAGCAGGATTGGGGGCCATGCACTCAGTGAAAAGGCAACTTGATGGAACCTGAGATGGCTGCAGCCCTCTCAGCATACTTAGGGGTTTACAAGTCAAGTCAGTGTTGAAAGATGCAAGGGTAGGAGAACAGACTGTTAATGAGTTACCAGAAGTAATTATTAATTTAAGAAAAATCTAATTGTTAAAATGTCA
>JANHGO010000053.1:29560979-29640891 GCA_024606505.1 Aquila spilogaster
AAATAAAATAAAATAAAATAAAATAAAATAAAATAAAATAAAATAAAATAAAATAAAATAAAATAAATAAAATAAAATAAAATAAAATAGCATGATAACCAGAGAAACATTTGTTTATTTTGCCTATAGTGCAAATTGGCCTTTTCTACATTGGTCTGTTTATAATTACATTAACGTAAATAAATCTGGATTGTCTGCACTTTGCTCAGCTGAGGGCTACACTTAAATCTTAGCAGAGCTAGAGGGATGAACCTCATTTGCTTTACCACAGATCAGTCAGATTGCAACTGGCTTTGTAATACAAAAGTGATGACCAGCAATGCCAAAAAGATGTGGATCTGTGAGATGCCATCTGCAGATGAGGACCAAATGGGACCTTCTTTGTGGAGCCTGCGGTGCACCAATGGTACCCATACTTAGAAAGTGACCCACAGAAGAAAAGTGAGCCCTTGACCTTCTGGTTCTTCACAATGAATGAAGAAGTCCAAGAGGATGGCTGTTGGGCTCCATTTGGTAATATGTTAGGAATATGAAAATAGTAAGACAGTAAGTTAGCTTGGTTTGCTGTTTCTTTGCCAACAGGCCTTCCTGAAGAAGTTCTGGATTTAGAGCCTTATTTCCTCTTCTGAAGGGCCTGGTGTTCAGTGGGAGGGCAGCTGGTAGGACGAGTTGCTGTGGCAGCCATGGCTTCTGGCCCTGTGCACCAGTGAAACAAGCTGAGCTGGCAGAGCACAGCGCTGGCATGCCCAGCCCTGCACTGGGCATGGGTGGAGGTTGGTTCGTCGATCAGTTTTATGGCCCTGATGGACACTGCTGAGTCACTAAAGCTCTGCCTTCTGACCTGGCTGAGTTGTTTCACTGTTCTCCTGCAAGGCACTTGGGTTACATAGGTCATGACAAAACCAGAAGAGGCAACAAGCTAAATGCTCTGACTAAGACATCTCTGCTTCTAACTATTTTAATTGCACTTCCCAACCCATCTCCCAGTGAAATACAATGCCAGTGCTCAGAATGTTTTGGGGAACTCAAGATTTCTAACGCAAGTAAGAGAAAAAAAGAAACCAATGAATGTATATAAAACTTAAAAATGATAAAATATGAATGGAAAAATAGACAAAAGCCTATTGCATCTTTTTTTCTCTTGCATTTTATCAACAGTGGGGGAGAAAAACTTTAGCACATACTTGGACTATCCACACTGCAGGCATGAGTCCAGCCCCCAGCTTTACATTAATTTTGCTGTGACCTAAATGGGTTCCCAATTCTGCTCATAAGACAGCAAGGAGAGGCATAAAGAAAGGGGTATTCTCAGCTGGAACCAACACATCTTTCTGTCTTACCCTCTATCTGCAAAGGCCATCACTTAAGAATGCAGCAGGAGTGGTAGGGCGGAGTGCTCAGAGGGGGCAGAGGTGTGCAGCCAGGGAAGAAATCCTGAAGACACTGCAGCTTCAGCTGTCTCAGGAAGGAGCACATGAAGGCATGCACTCTCGCCAATCAACAGCACTGCTCCTTGCCACATGCAGCTGGTCTGGGGTCAGTTTTCGCATAGTTCTCTCCATAGTGGCAAGAGCAGCAAATGCAAGCTGAGTTCCAAGGGGCTGCAGCTTTGCCTGCTGCCTCCTCCTTGATGGAAACCCTAATGCATGACCCGTGTACTACAGAGAAACGAGCAATTTTAGATCATTACCACGGAAAAACATGGCAGAGTCTAGCTTGTCTCACCATGGTACTCATGTCTCCTTCAGCAGTGAAGGAAGAAAAAGCTGAACACTGCGCTGAAGCTGCTTTTGTCTCAGCACAGCGCTGGCTGCATCTGTTTGAAAGGCTCGCATTGTATCGCTGTGCTTTGTTATCAGGTTTCCCATGGTGGTCAGTGTTACATATCTTACATTGTTTGAGCTAATTAAGCTGGGGAATCAGGGAAAGCACATTTCCGGCGGGGATTTATTGCCAAATGATATTTCAGCTGAAGGGGGAAAAAAGGAAATCTCCCTTTACGTCCAGCATTCCAGAGCCGTTTCATAATATTCTGCGTTCCATTTAGTGGAAATAAACTGACAACAATGTCAAGAAGTGTGAACTTGAGAAGTTTTACTCTGCTAAGTGGAGTTTAAAAGTACCATGAAGAAAGTAAGGGATCATTGTAGCTCCAAAGATGAACAGTCAGCTTGGCTGGACGCAGAGTTAGATATGTTTGTTAACAGCCTCTGTGCATATGGTCATTTTGCTCTCGAGATGGTGTATGCTGATCTATCATTTGCACCCAATTTAAGTTCCTTTACAGAAGAAAAGCAAATGGCAGTGCTTTTAGCCTTCAGTGGAGCACTTTGAGGGTGCTGGCAGAGACAGAAGACTTCTGTTTCCTGCATTCATCCTGCACCCAGGAAGCAGTCCTGCATGCCTGGCTTGCTGTTGGATTGCTTGCATATCTCCCCTGGTGGGCATCAGCCCTTTCTGCCCTAGAGTTGGCTCTTCCTCCCAAATACAGCCATCCCTGCACCACCTCCTTGGCCAGCTTGTGATTTGCAATGCTCCAGCTTGGGGTTCGAAGGGCACCTTTACAGACAAGGAGGTTTGTCTTACAATAATGGAATCATTAAGGTGAAGAAAGACCTCTACGATCCAACCATCAACCTATCACCACCATGTCCTCAAGTGCCAAAGATACACTTTTTTTTTAACAGGGCATTGTGGATTGTCAAGACCACACCAGGTTATCAGAAGATTTAGGCTCATGGGATGAACCCTGTATAAGCACCTGGTCCATCAGCGCTGAGGCGTGTTCTCCAGGACCATCAGCTGCTCCCAAGTGCTGCCTGTGTGATAAAGCCTTGACTACAACATGGCTGTCAGCCCAGCCAAAAAGGGGGATTCAGCTCTTACATATGAGATGTGGTGTACTGATTCATTGTCAGCACATCCTGTGTGTGTACAAAGCCTAACTTCTCTTCCAAACAATGGGATTAATGATGGTGATGATGATGACTACAATTTCTTCCTTTTCATCAGAAGGTCTAAAAGGCTTTGCTGAAAGCAGGAAGGATGATTACCCTCTGTCTGCCAAGGGAAACCTGAGCAGCTGGGGAGCACTGTTGGCTACTGAAGACACAGTGTTTCAGGAGGGAAGGTCCTGTCTTCAGCTTCATGAAACTTTTGTCAGGTTTCGACTTCTTAGTGTGACATTTTCTTTGTAGACGTCTTCAGAAGAACAGTTTGTTGTTTTCATTGCTAGTTTCAGCTGGAACATTTCAGCTCTCTCCAGCATAAGGGAAAAGAAGGGGTTTCACCCATGGAAAAAGGCTGGCAACTTTATCTTTGGAAAACTTTGGCACTACTCCTCATTTGAGGCAGGAGCTGAAAGTCTGATGTCCTTATTCTGTCAGTGAATACCTAATTTTTAGGCCCGTGCAAAACTGTAGTTTGCTCTTTCTCGCCACAGTTGAGTGTATTTTAATCAAACCCCTTCTTACTTGGCAGCGAGCAGGCTAGTGTGCAACCTGCCATTGCTACCAGTTTAACTGTGAGGTCCAGTGAGAAGAGTCTGAGATAGGAGTTCAGCTTTGCTGATGTCACATACAGGTGTCAGTGTGAAGCTGAATGATAACACTTTGTTCTGTCTTCATTATTTCTTTTTTCAAAGTAGGAAATTACATGCCAAAGCTGTTAAAAAGATTGTGTTGAGACAGAAAAATCAGACTCAAAGTCAAAGAGAATGGATTCCACAATTAAGGTTTCTTTGTAATCCCATGCCAGTCCCTTTGTGCAGATTTTATTATTATGATCCATCTTTAATTAAATGATGGCGGTAATTTTTTTCCCTAAGTCCCCATCCTCATGTACTGCACAGGATGATTCTGCTGTTAAAATTAATGAAGACTGTATTATGAAGAAAGCCCTTGGCTGTAGGGTCCTCACCCCAAGCGCTCCTGTAGCTGGAAGACTCACAGCACATAAGGCAGCGGGTCACAAGAAGAGAGAGGATTACATGGTGCCTTAGGAATTTGGCTGCTGGGTGGCATACCTGCTCCTGCCACTGCATCCCTACGTGATGCTGACCAAGACACTTAGAGCAGGTTTTTCAATGGTGGATGCTAAATGCAAACCTCTCACTTGCAACAAGCTGCCTCAGTACACAGAATATCTGTTGGGGGAAACGTTGCACATTTGGAGCTACAGGCATGGCCAGATAGGCAGGCCAGAGCTCCCCTCTCAGTTTCCATTTTCCTGACAGTAATCGAACCAGACTAAAGAGCAGAGCTCAAATTGTATCATGTGCAGCAAGGAGCCCCGGATGTTTTCAGACCCTTTTTCCTTATCTCCTGCCCAGGCCCACACTCTGTGTGCCCAGAGCTGAGCGACCCCCAGGCTGACAGCGAAGGAGGAGCAGCAGCATGGCGCTTCCCGAGGCCATGGTTGGAGACAGAGCCTCATAAAGGCTGCGACAGCCGTGGCAAATGTGACCTGCTCCATTATTGAATTGTGTGCTGCTGTTTTGCTTTTGCACTTAATATTGGTAATTATGCAATTTCTAGTCAACTTCCCTGTCATAACCAGGGCAGCAACGCTGACAAAACAGGCTTTAAATAAGCTCTTGTCAAAGTAACAGCTATTTTTGTTTGCCCTATTTAGCACTGTCTTTAAGGTCTACAGTGGAAATCTCAGGCAATTTTAAATACATGGTGCAGTTATTTCATCATCATCGCAGCATTTAAAACCCCTGAAGCCTAGAAAATAGAAATGTCTCAGCAGAACCTTCTGGTGGTTCCACCTGTACGCAAAGATCGTAGCTTCTGCAATAGCTGCTTGAGAGCCAGGAAGCACAGAGAGGCTTTCAGGTTCCTCATCCCATCTTCAGGCTGCAGGAAATATTGAGCCATAGAATCACACAATGGTTTGGGTCGGAGGGGGCATTAAAGATCATCCAGTTCCAACCCCCTGCCATGGGCAGGGCTGCCACCCACCGGATCAGGCTGCCCAGGATCCCATCCAACCTGGTCTTGAGCGTTTCCAGGGATGGGGCATCCACAGCTGCTCTGGGCAGCTGTGCCAGAGCATCACCGCCCTCTGAGTAAAGAATTTCTTCCTAACATCTAACCTAAATTACTCCTCTTTTAGTTTAAAGTTATTCCCCTGTCCTATCACTAGCAGATGGTGTAAAAAGTTGGTTCTCTTCTTGCTTGTAAGCTCTCCTCAAGTACTGGAAGGTCACAGTGAGGTCTTCCCAGAGCCTTTTCTTCTCCAAACTAAACAAGCCCAGCTCCCTCAGCCTGTTTTCATAGGAGAGGTGCTTTAGCCCTCTGATCATCTTCAAGGCTCTGGACCATTTCTACCTGTTCCAGATCCTTCTTGTGCTGGGGGGCCCAGACCTGAATGCAGTATTGGACAGGAAAGATCCAATATCCTGATATTTTCCATCTCTGAGGGAATGAAAAAAGGAAAACATGAATGCAAGACTTAGCAGCGGTGCTGTTCCTCCAATGACAGGAGCAATCCTTCACACCATAATCCTTCACCCAAAGCACTGTGAAGGGACGACTCCGCAGCCTCACTTGACCGTGCAGCCAAGTGGACAGGGCACAAGGCAAAATGCTGAAGGAAAGGGAGGCCAGACTGCTGGTGACACCGGTGTGACCATCACCAAGGAGTGCTTCCTTCAGGAAACAGAGATGTCGGCTGAGCACAAAAGCCTTGCAGGGTAACACGTGAGAGAAGCTGTGCACTGGTTTATTTAGGCTGTTCCTTCTTTTTGTTCCTGTCTCCAGTCTATGGACTTCCTAGCCTGCCTGTTCCTTGGACATCTGTGATTGGTTTCCAGAGAGTTTCTGGAGCCGTGCTAAGACAGCAGGCTCATACAGTTCACTTCAAATCACCCTGGCGAGAAGGTAAATGGTTCAGGAGGACCTTTGCTACCTTTATATGGAGCGGAACAGCAACCGAGGGTCCTGTGTTTGGAGCAACACCCTTGCCTTCCCCTCCTTCTCATCTCTACCAGCGGATACTGGAGAGACAGCCAAAGCAAACACAACACATGGGAAATGGTCTGCAAACCCAAAACAAAAGAGATTTTCTTTTATCAGCTGTTTCCTGTTGTCAAAGAATAAATCATTGCTTTAACTGTGTGGATTTTTTTAGTGCAACGTGCATAGAAATGTGGTAAGTTATTGACTTCTTAAACAGAATTGAATTTTATTCCGTGCATTAAAATAATCCTGCTATTAGAAATATGGATTCTACATCTGTCTGTCCCTACTGCATTCCCTCCCTTCTCTGGTGCATGGGATAAAAAATCCAAGTCAGAAGCATAGCAGTTTAGGCAAAAAAAAACAAAACCAAAAAGCTTTAAATGATCTTGAAGCGGTGACACATGGCTCATTGCACTGAGCTTGTTCTGCTTTGCTGCCGGGGCCGGTGCGGGTGCGGGGTGACCCAGCACTGCCCAAAATCCTCGACTGCTGTGCACTGTGTGCTCCTACAGTACAGGTCACCCCCAGCTCAGGGGGTGAGCTAAGAAACCGAAAATAGCCTCTTTTCTGATAATGCAGGGCTCTGCTCATGCAAGCGACGCTCTGGCATCTCAGATAAGATATACATGGCCTCCTCTGGCTGCACTGTCAGCGTCAGGACAGGAGGAAGGGCTCTGCAGTGCTTTGCCTTATATGCCGGTGCTGCCGTCTGTGCCTTTCCTTGGGACGTTATCAGTGCATTCAGACAGATCTGATGAAACTCGACTGCCGGGATGAGGGCTCTGAGGTGCGGTGTGTTCATTTTCTTCATTGCAGTGCTGGGAGGAGTGAGGGCTCCTTGGGATTGGAGGACATCCCAAGCAGGTCCTGGCTTCTGGAGCGCTTGCAGGGCTGCAGGCGTATGGGTTAATCATGGAATCATAGAAAACCTCAATTTGTAAGGGGTCTGCAGGGATCACCGAGTCCAGCTCCTGGAAGGCAGAGCACCATGCTCACCTGTACTTGTGTCTATTTGACTATGGTGCTCAGGTACAGATACTCCACCCAACATCTCTGCCTGGGCAAAGGCACTTCTCTGAGCCCGCTGGCTCATTTCCTCATGAGAAGTGGTGCAGTCCAGTTACGCGAGCATATAATAAGTATATTCCAGAGTTGGAAAAACTGTGGGCACCCAGGGATAGACATCGCCTTCCTCCAGTAATCAGGTCAGTCCTGAACCCTGGGATTATGTGCTCTGCCTCCAGAAATGGTACTAATTAGAAAACGCTCCAGAAAGCAGAATTTCCTGCTTCTCTGGCAGCTCCTCCTCTTGCTGTGGGAGCCTCCGTGCTTCACTGGGCATGTTGAGAGCGGATGCCAGCACGGTGTGTCCTTGTGGGACCGTGTAGCCCTCTGTGCCTTCATGGGGAATACACTGGAAGGTGCCACAGCTGTGTAAAGCACATCTCACCTGTGCTGCTTCAGCAGCTGTCTCTCAGTTCTGAGCCTGCTGTGGATCGTGCTGCAGTTCAGTGCTGCAGAGTATCCTGGACAAGATGACGGTGTTTTAATGTATGCTGCCGCTTGGATTTAGCCAAGGGATTTAGCATATGTTTGCATACATGATTTTAAATTCCAGTGTAAATAAGGCATAGATATGAGCTGATAGCCATGTTCTAGGATAAAATTTGACTAGAAACACTGGTTGTTGTAAGATTTGATAATTATATAGTCTGGCAAGCAGGAGTTAAGCCAACATGCCTAAAGTGCTAGCAGCAGACCAACCTGGATCAGGCCCTCGCTTCTGGAGCATTTAAGCTATTTACGTGGAACAACTTACTTTTGATCACAAAAACAAACAAAAAAAAGCACCCAAATCTGTTTGGTGATGGGCATCACACGCTGTGTGCTGCCAGATCTTTGGAGGTTGGAATACCAATGTGTGTGGCTCCAGTGGCATTAAATAAGCAGAGCTGTACCCATTCACACCACACACATGGGCCCGCCAACCCACAGGGCTGCAATCCCAGTGCTCTTTGCAACACATGTAGCCAGGTAAATACACAGGAAAGCTCTTTGTAGGTGCTGCGCATCAGCGGCCCATGAGTAGAGGAGCTTTACTAGATAACTAAAGAAGAGAATTTTCACCCTTCCTTCCCTAACTCAGCCGTGATGCTTCCTTCCCTTGGTTTGCCTGAAATCCCTACGTTGAAAAAGGAGTCTCTCGTAAAATATTAATGAATTTTGTAAATGTTATCTCTAGCTTTTTTTTTCCTTTCTTTTTTTTCCCTCCAGGAGATGCGTCATCAATTGTGTGGACCCACATAAAACATCTCAGGGAGCAGAAAGCTGAAGGTGAGAATGAGTCTTGTCTTGAGGTATTAGACACGTTGATCATATTTATCACTTCACAGCACAGAGAAGAAATGCTAAGTAACAATTCTTATTTTCATAATAAGGGAATGTCTAGACTCTTCTTTCTACTCTTGAATCTAATAATAAAACATCAGCTGCTTGTTCTTGGCAGTTAAGTCCTCCCTTGAAAAAACATATTTATAGCTCTGTAATCTCTTAAAAAACAGTGGGACAAACAAGTTATCAAATCAGCCTTAATGTCGTGGTTTTAACTGGCAATTCTTTCATTCAAATGAGAATACTCTGGGATTTGTGGCTGTCCTGCCTCGATCAGTCCTACGTGGATGGAGCAAGACACCAGGGACACAGTGTGCCCAGGATGGAGCTTGGGAAACTTGCAAAAATGTGAAGGAAGAGCTAGAATCTCCTCCCTTCCCTTCTTGAGCCATGTTTTCATTTCAAACGCAGTACTATGCTTTCTCAACTGGGTGTTTAGAGTCCGGTTTGAAACATCACACAAAGCACTTTATTTCCCATGTAACTCTGTGTAGCAGTAGTGACTGAGAATTCATGTCTCCTAGGCATGGGGTAAATGAGCACAAATAAAGCATCTCACCGCTGCCTTTCAAAGATGCGGGCTCTTATTTATTTTCAGACGGGTAGAGTGTCACGTTATTTTTTTTTTAGCGTCTTCATTTGTCGAGGTTACTGCAAGCAAAATTCAGGCAGGCTTTTGGATCAGGGCTAGGATCAGCCCTAACGCTCCGGTGAACTTGTGGATCAGCTGCCACAAAATACTTCCACTTAACCCAAATCTGGGTGCTACTGGCAGCACATAAAGGATACATCTCAAGACTCTGTCCCGGGCAAGGTCAGCTTGACAAATTAACAGATTCTCTTTGAAATCTAAATATTAATTAGGAAGAAAGGAAATTAATATTTCAGGTCATCTCAGATATAATATTCAAAAATTAGTATACGAGGCAAAACTCTGAGGTCTCAGTTCTGGAACTGCAGCGGAGAGCAATTTGAGATACCTTGCCCCCTTTCCTTACCCACACCCCAGTATTCTTAAAACATTGCTGCTCTCCCTCCTTCTTGGGAGGCAGGGAATGAAGCTCTCATCAGCCAACGTCTTCCTTGGGTTTCCTCCTCTTCTGCAGATCCTTTCATCCTAATCCACCTCCATATAAGCTGAAACAAGAGAAAAAAAACACAGTGATCTGTTAGCTCTTGGGTCAAAAACAAGTATTTGGTAGCATGTTCCCAAGTTCCTCCATGAAGCAAATAAACACTCCACTGACTTCTCTTTTTCTCCAACGTATTTACTGGCTAGACAATACTTCACAGCTATTGAAAACTAGTAATTAAGAAAAAGACAGGTCAACTCATCTGCTGCTTTCTACACACCGTCTTGATGGCACTGGAAGAGGATGCTTTCAGATGGAAGCTTCTTTCAGCATGGGGAGGACAGGACTGGAGGGGTGAGGCCTTTTCTTTTCAGCGTTGGTTGTATTTTGCCAGAGGTTGTATTACTTCTCTCTCAGTCTCATGCTGTGGCTCCTTATTTTTAGTCTGGACGTTGGCTATGGGCAATCATGATTGCAGTCTCTCAGAGCGCTGCTTCGGGTGACATTCATCTGGAGAATGTTGAAACATAAGGGAAATAATTTTAAGCAGCAGCTGCAAGACATTTTTCACCCCAAAGGACACAGAAAAACCAGCACAACTTTCAGCCATGAGAGTTCAGCTGAGGATAGGAGCCAACCCCTTCATCAAGCTAGCACAAATCCCACAGGCAGACAGATCTGTGCAAATTCTGAGCAAATAGAGTTAGTCTTGAGCTGCTACCTGACAAGTGGATTTGGGCTGGGTTCAGCTCCCACTGAACTCTGCTGAGTTTGCCCTCTGGGGCTGGAGTAGCACCATGGCCTCCCCTAAGCCGTGGTGGCTCTCCTAGGCAGGTGGGAACGGCATGAAGAGCTGCAGTGCACAGGGAGCTGTGGCATCCTCTGTGGGGCTGGGATGGAGAGGTGCCGCCCAAATACCCACTTACACCAGGTTTTGAATGTAGAACCTGTCAGTCCATCCATCTCAGGCTGTTATTTTTCAGAGAGCCAGACATTTACACACATGTATACATCAGCATTTTTTGTAACCCAGCATTTAAAGGATGCAAGACTACTCCCAGAACTAAACCTGACATAATGAGCCATTCTTACACTCAGAAACATTAGTGGCATACATTAGAATATGCATGAAGGCTTTTGCTGTTTGTGCTGTGGAATGCAAACTTTAGTCCGCACCAGTCTTTGCACTTTTTTGCACTTTCCCATGGGCATTTGGGCTGCACACGCATCACTCTGAACCACTGTAGGATTCTTTCCTGCTTGTTGGTATCAGCTGCAGTAGAAGTTGGAGCACTGGGGTGGAATGGCAGACAAAGGCACTGGAGCTTTACTGGCACTCAGACAATCTTGTCTCTGTCTCCCCTAGAGCAGCCTGAGCTGAAGCATCTCTGTGCAAGCAAGCACAGGTTCAAAGTGCAAATAAATACGTGCTCGAGGGCTCCCTTTGGGGGTGGAAGGTGAGAAAAAAACAGAAGTAGAGATTTGGTAAACATACTCAGCCTGTCTGGAAGGAAGAACAGGTTTGCATGGGATGGAGACTTGGGAGAACGTATCACCACTCTGTTCTAACTCTGGCAAGTCATCTGGGCATCCAGTGCTCTTGCGGACAAAAAGGATAGATGTAATTGAGATGGGAAGGAGATATTTGTTAAGTGCTTTGACTTAGATGTAGCCTAATTCAGTCATCTCTTCTCCAAGGCTTTCACAGAAGGAAGACAGTGTTAATGCCAGTGAATAGGAAGCTACTTCTCTCACGTCAATTCTGGACTCTTCCTCTGAATCTTATGTGGTGTCTGTACATATATTCACATACACTCATGCGTAAGTATCCAATCTCCAAATAGCAGGCAAGTGACATCGAAAGGACAGTGAGAAACTGGGGAGGGAAATGTTGCTTTCAGTAAAATAAGGCTTCTATGGGGTGAAGAGGGATATTTTCACTTTTCCCATATGTAGGTCCATTCGAAAAAGCACAAAAGAAGAGTGCTCTTCCAAGATGAGCACGTTTTTCTACAGAGGCAGATGGGTCTTGTTATGCAATTCATTTTCAGATGGAGGCCCCAGCGTGAAGACATTTGGGGACCCCAGGTCCTTTGAGGGAGAGAGAGAGATTTCCTGATCAGACCAACAAGGGTTCCCTGTTGCATTTGGATGTCGACTGTGAAAAGCAAAGTGAGTGAAGTTTTGCTTTGCTTGACTGAGCTTTACCATACCAGTTATTGTTTTGAGAAGTGAAGAGATACCTACTACATCTCCTGGGAAAGTGGGAAGCAGCTTGCTTTGGAAGAGACTGCTATTGCAGTGAAGTCCTCTGCACAGCTCTCTATTTTTGGCTCTGTGTATTCACGTCTGCTTGAACTTCCCTGGCAATAACAGCTTTGTGATTAAATGACTGGAATAAATGTTTTCCAAGCAACTGGGGATGGGTACAAATGTAATTTTTCATTTGTTGATAGGAGTGGGGTAGCTATTGATTTATATAGGATATTAAATACTCTGGAGCAGGGAAATGAAATATTATTAGTATTTTAAAAGAGGAAATGGTTACCTTGTTTTCCACTTCTAGGAACCTGTGAGGAGAGTGCTACTTCATTATCGTTAGGCCATTTGAATGCTTTGAATTATTTAGGGATTTTCAGTACGAGCTGATGAAATGTAAAAGCTTTCCTAAGATAAATCAAATTTGTTAAAAAACCCTACATATTCTTCCTTACAGTCCTTTATTGTTACTCATCTATGGTACTTGCCTAAAGGAAATACAGCCAAGCAGGGAGTTCAATTAAGAAATCTATCTATCTGTCTACCTAGCTATATATCTGTTTGTCTCTCTCTCTTACTCTGAGGATGATATTACAGTTGCTAGACATTACATTTTTATAATCTTTATTTCAAGCTAGGCTCTCATAAGCATCCTATTTCAGGAAGAATATATCATTATCCCTGTTACAGCAGAGTGCTAGCTCTATAGAGAGACGGAGAAGAAAATTCAGTTAGCACCTGAGCGAGTCCCTGTGGAGCAGAAGCAATGAAGCCTGAGGAGGGACTCATCCATGTCTGTTTTCTGATGCAGAACAGCAGCCCAGCTCTTGTAGTCATTCTTTAGGAAAAGCTAAGAAGGTCGCTCTTCTCTACTTTGTCCCCTATTTTCTCAAAACCTGTAGGGACAGGATGTTGCTGAAACCTCACTCCTCTGTCAATGCACCTGAAAACAAAAGGATTCTTGTGTTACCAGGGGGGACCAGTGAGCAGGTGCTCGGGTGGGCTCTGCAGGCTGTGAGTGTGCTTTGTAAAGAGAAGCAGCCTAAAAATGGATCTGTAACTCTTGAATTGTGTTTGCAAGGGAAATCCCGTCATATCTCGGAGGAGGACGAGGAAGAGATCTATCAAGGCACATGCTTGCCCCATTCCATCCCATCCCATCACATTTCATCCTATCAAAACAAAGGGCAGAAAAGCCTCTGACCTCCGCACGGACACACTGTAACCTGTAGGAGAGATAGGAGGCAAACCCAGGGATCTCCAGCACATCCTTTCTTCATCATACCATCCTCACTGCTCACTCCAAGGCCTTGGGAAACCCTTCTTCATCCTCCTTGGCTATTCCCCTCTGCAGCATTTGTTTCCAAATTATTGTAACTCCTTCTAGCAGGGGTTTTCCCCCTGGTTTGTTGTTTCCCTTTTGGAGCTTTCCCTGTCTTTTCTGGATCTTCCACGTGGCAGCTGTGGTTCACCACAGAGCTTGCTTCGTTGGAAACCTTTTGCAATGTTTTATCTTTTTTTGTTGCTGCAAAACAAAATGCTTCTCATACTTGTGTCCTCTGGTGATGGGTATGTTTCAAATACATCGCTGACGCATTCCAAGGTGTAACGGGAGACATTTCTCTCTGCATGGCATATTAGCATTGACAGATAGGGGCTGTAACTGCCTATCAACGTGAGTGTGCCAGAGCTGTCCTCCTGGACAGTATTAATGTTCAGTAAGGCCTCTTTTCATCCCTTTCAGCTTTCTCCTCAGGCCTTCAATTAGAGTTGTTCGGTATTTTTCTTTCTTTTCTTTTTTTTTTTTGTAGGAAGTGGGCTATCAAATACACACAGGTCTCTAAACCCAAAACGTTTCTTTTTGATGGACAGCATTCACTGTTTCTCAGAGGAGAAAGAAAACGCTGGAGTCAGAGCTAAGATGAACTGAATGCCTCCCAGTTTGAAATAAGAATGCCTGCAAAGTTTAAACAACTGTTTTAAGGCCCTACCTGTGCTCCTATTCCCATCATTTTTCCAAATTGGTGGGGACAGACACAGCTGTTCAGGTTGAAGACGGGTGCATTGCTATTTAGGTCCTGCCCAACCCGCCCAGCCATCAGGCCCACGGCCCAAATTGCCTTGTGTGAGTAAAGTCAAGGTGAACAACTTGGGCCATTATACTTGGCAAAAATACATCTTTGTCCAAGGGCTGCATGACATAGCCAGGAAGCTATACGCCGTGCTGCACAGGAATACAGGAGCTGTAGATGGGATGATCAAATACTCAAGGTAACCTGGCTGTGAGCAACTCATGAAGAAAACATGAATGCACAAATGTTCATGAAAACCATGAAGTCGGCAATTACGAACCAAGGAATTCGAGGCAGTCGCGTGTCTCTCATAGATCAGTTGTAACCAAATTATAGGGCTATAACAAGCTGAAAATTTGCTTGCTCATTCGACTCCTAAGTACAACCTTAATGTTGTTTTTTCATCACTGAATCAGAAACAGCAGCCAACGCTATCCATTTCTCTAATATGTTAGCATACCACGGGATGCATTGGGCTAGACAACTTCAGGAAATGTTCAGAACAAGAGCTGTCCCCATTTTGTCTCAAGAGCTAATGCACGCACTGAGCATTTTGGCAAAATGTGGAAAAACATTGCAGTGAAAAATGTTCCGTAGGAGTAAAGAGGGAAAGAACTTGGGAATTATGTTCAAAAAACCCTTTGTGCAGCACATTACCCATCCGGAGGCAAGATTTCCATCAACTTTTCTGTGGAATTTCATTTCTTTTGGAAGTCATAATAGTATGTAATTCTTCTTTCAATATAATGCAGGCCAATATAAAGCAATGTCGAGTCACTCTGTAATATTTGAAATACAATTTCTGTCTGTCTAGCTGGTAAGCAATTCCTCTGCAAACGAATAACTTCTGTATCTGCAGTGCACAAAAGGTCTCTGTGTGTTTTGATTCAAACTTTTCCATCTTAACCTTCCCTTTGATTTGCAAGTCAGGGATATTGATGTTTTCTGTTTTCTGTCTTTTCCCTTGTTTTAAAGGTATGTCAACGGGAAAAAAAATAGTCAGCTCCCTTAACATATAGCGCAGCTCCATCTCTGATCCAAGCTCATTAATAAAAAATAAAGATTTGTGATTATTGCAGACGAGTGCCTAACAATATCTTGTATGTGCTACTTTTGCACACAATTAAGAATACATTTCTCACATCTCGTTTCTTACAGATGCAAATAAAGTTCACTTCTTCCCCTCCCCAAAACATTTGGGAATATACTTTCTTTGCACATACTTTCACTTTTTTTTCCCCAGTATCTTACATTCCTTTGACCTAAATACTCTCCAGAAAGACACTATGTCTAAGGTCAATGAAACAGAAAAATGAAACCCTGAGAGCAGCCACAGAAAGTGCTTTTATACTCACCACTTCTTCCAGCAGCAATGGTTAAGTTTAGCAACAATCTATTATTAAACAGACCAGGACACTTCAGTCTGGAGAGAGATGGCCGGGGCCAAGGTGGACTACGGCAGCGTGCTGTACAACCACAAATGGCTGGGAAAGGCATAAACAGAAGCGCTGTTTGCTATTCCTGACAGTGGAAGTGGGATACCCGGTGAATTAATCAAGGAGGAGATTTAAAACAAATTGAAAGAAATCACCAGCGCAGCATTGCCCAGGGAAGTTGCTGCCGCAAGATATTTAGATGGCAGAAGTATAAACAAGTTCGAAAGTTTATTGCGTAAGTTCAGGGGGAAGATTGGTTAAACACAAACATACCCATGAACGTCGTAGAGAAGACACAACATAGTGTCTTATAACACAGTAGGGTTATTTACTATTTCTCCTCATTTTGCTCGGTGCCCAGTACCTTGCTTAATTGTATTTTATTTTCAGTCGGCCAGGCAATAAATTTAAAACAAAGAGATGTAATTATGCCATGACACTGACAGCTAGAGGGTGCTGGGAAGGCCAAAAGCGACACACAGTCCAACCGTGATCGGGCAGATTGAGATCAGAAAAGACTCTCGAGGGATGTTAAAGATGACATTATGAAGACATCTTAAGAAATCTCTTAGTGGAAAGTTTTAGCAGCAAGAATTATACAAAGGTGGCGAGAGTCGCTACAGCTGTGTCAAACCCTTATGAAAAGGCGCCGTTTAGAGGTATCTTTCATGTAAAATGGCTGTAAGAGACATTAAACTTGTCCGAAACGCTCCAAAAAAAGGGCAGACCAGGTATGTTTTAGGGTTTGGACTGCTCCACGCTGCAGAGACTGGGCAGAATGTTGTTTTCAGGGGTGTTGCTGTGGGAAAAAAAGAGCAAAGGTGTACCAGGGATAGCAAAGCCCACCGGCAGAAGAAAGCTCGAGCAGAGTCTGTGTGCTTTTGGCAGATACCAGAGTTTTTGGTTGGTGCTGACCAAAGGAGGCTTGGAGTAGGAGACAAGGAAATGACCTCTATTTTCAGTGCTATTCCTCCTGTGCTTAAGGAAGCTGGATTTCCTGCAGCCTTCCAAATAGTCAGAATTTCAGCAGAGATACCTGATTGCATCACCTCCTTCCTGGAATAAGTGAGAAGAGCCTGAAATCCCATTAACCATACAGCCCAGTGGGATAGCAAAGCATTTTAGAGAAACCAGTGAGGCGGGTGAAGTGACCCCAGCCGGTTGCATGAAATGCACAGTGCACAGATTACAAGGAGATCTGGCTTCTTGTTTCTCAGTGCCTGAGCTTCCAGTGGCAAAAGGGAGATGCTCAGCACAGCATCAAGCTGAAATAAGAAATACTGTTTTGCAAGCAAAGTGGCATGCATGCATTTTTCAATGCACACAAATCTCTGCATGCACCGCCGTAGATTGCCGTATAGCAAAGAGCATCTCACAGAGGTGAGGGAGGGAGTGCTTAAGTCCCCGAAAAGCAGTGGTTTCAGGAGCTCTGCCATGTGAGTCATTTTTTTCCCCTGCAAACAGAAAGGGAAAAAAAAGCCCTCCTTGGCTTTGTAACTGAGGCAGTCACTGTCGCTCCCTACTTCTGGGCTTCTTGTCTTTCCTTCTCATGTATAATGGGAAAGCATGTTAGGCCCAGAGCTCAGACGTGGGAGTCTGCGAGAGCAGCAGCTCCGAGACGGTAAGCGGAGGTGACAAGTTTCTGGCAATATTAAACATTAACACTGAATATTTTGTTGGTATTTAACTCCAGGACGTTTCATGTTCCCGAGCAGAGGCAGAACATCCCCTCACCCCCTCCGCTTTGTTCTTCCCTCCTGTGCTCTGTGTGTGCAGCAGGCAGGGATGTGAGGTGCCAGCACCTGCGAGGCTGAGATGGCTTCATACACACAGAGAGCAGACGGGTGGGGGCAGGATCTAATTCTGTGCTCTGCTCAGACTGGCACTGGGAGATGGGGAATACTCAGTGTACGAGGTGGGCATGCTTAGGTGCTGAGATCACTTTCTGCTGCCCAATAGCATCCGGGGAGCCAGTTGGTGTGCGTCAAAGGAGAAAGATACATGCAAATCTCATCCGACTGGCTTTCCAACTGCAAGTGGGAAATCAGGGTGGCCTGAGTAGCACTGCACTGCTTACTCACCAAAATGCACAGGCACCTGGCGACCTGGGGACATACAGACCTGGGGACTTTTTACAAGTCTTAAGAGGACCAGCTGAAGAAACTGCGATTGTCTAGTCTGGGGAGGAGGAGGCTCAGGGGAAACCTTTCACTCTCTACAGCTGCCTGAAAGGAGGTTGTGGTGAGGTCAGAGTCGGCCTCTTGTCCCAGGGAGCAATGATAGGACAAGAGGGAATAGTCTCAAGTTGTGCAAGGGGAGGTTCAGTTGGATATCAGGAAGAGTTTACTCTCCAAAAGAGCGGTGAGGCAGTGGCACAGGCTGCCCAGGGAGGTGATGGAGTCACCGTCCCTGGAAGTGTTCAAGAACTGTGTGCATGTGGTACTGAGGGATGTGGTCAGTGGGCATAGTGGGGATGGGTTGGCAGTTGGAATAAGTGATCTTAGTGGTCTTTTCCAGCTTTAATGATTCTATGATTCTATGACTCTACCTCATCTGCTCCCTGGCTGCATAAGAAACCTCTGTCCTCTGATATCTTTCCTCCAGGGCCTGCCATCCACATAAAGGACATTGTGTGCTTTATATGAGACACACTTCTGCTTGACCAGCAACATTTGCAAGGTGTCCATGCTCAGCTTCTGGGGTCAGTGACTTGAGAGTCATGAACCAGAGCAAGTTCCAGCTTGATGAACAAGGCTGATTTGCATCTGACTGTGCAGCACATGTTAAAATGGATGCACTGAAGTTTGCATCACCTTTTAAGTTAACTGGTTCTGAAAACCCACCTCAAAAAGTTGTTAACCCATTTCTGTCTCCAGCTTCTGCACATACAATGTGTGCCCCTAGGACCTTGTGTGAGTTGCCTTTAGACAAAGAGCAGAGTGAAATATTCCCGGTTTGCACATCCCAGTTGTTCATGGCATACACAAGCAATGTTTCTTAAGTCCCCAAGACACATGGCAAGAGGGTGGGGTGAAGAAAAAGTGTACTGATATGGTGTGCTGCACACAATGTGTATTTTCACTGGAAACAGAGCTTAGCACAGCCTGATTTACATTGCCTCTGCACTGGCAACTGTGCAGCTCCAGCTGGAAGACGCTGCTCGCAGCCTGGGGCTGTGTTGCTGCAGCCAAGATCCAGCCCACTGCATGCAGCATCCTCTCTAGCTTGCCTGCTGTGGTCTTTAATTCACCTTTCCATTTGCACTGCTGTAAATCAAGATTAACCCCATTAAGTCAATGGGCGCACACTGGCATAAAAGCAGCGTAAGTGGGAGGCAAACCAGATCCAGCCTCTTTATGGCGATGTTACCTGATTATTTACTATGCTGTTAAGTAGCAAGTGCTATCCATTGCAAACTTAATAGCAAACAGTAATGTGGTACTGCTGAGATACACAGCAATTTACTGTTATTATTTGTACATTTTACAACATTTTAAGGGAACTGTTTCTTTTTTTTTTTAAGTAGGTGTGTTTGTGCTATCTCTTGAATACAAAAGCTCATTGTTACACTGTTTTGTTTCTCGCAGATTTCGTCATCTGGCTCCTTTTAGGGTATGAAGGCTCTGCTCTGAAAGCGAGTGAGACTTGGGGAAGAAAAAGCACAACAACTCTCACCCTTCGAGGGACTGCCGAGTGGTGGTGACACCGAGGGATGACCGTGGCATGCAGGGGACAACAGACACCTTTCCTGGAATATTTTGGTGGTGGCCACTGCCTAAATGAAAATGTGCATGCCCTTTGGGGTACTTGGCAAAGAGATAGAGACACAATAAATGCAGGCATGCAGATCAGGTTTCCTCCCTCCTCACTTTCTGTGGCTGTCTTGCTGTCCTCTTGCAGCAGGTCCTGGCTCCCTTGGTGCGTAGATGGACAGGGGACAGGATGCTGTGGTGTAAGGGGAGCAGCAAGGAGCTTGTCCCAAAATTGAGCCAGGGGGTTACCCCATGGTGGTGCAATGGGATGGCCTTCAACGGGAGGATGAGGGGCAGCCATCCCCCTTTTTGCCTTCAGGGTTGAAGTGCTGGCAGGGACAGAGGAGCTGGCCATGGGGATGGGTTCAGATTACTGAAAAGCTGGGATTTAGGACCTGTCTACGTGGGGCACAGCTGCAAATAAATGGTGGTCATGCCAGCAAGAGCTGGCATGTCCATTAGCTCATGCTCAGAGTGCAGAGATCCACCAGTAAAGGGTTGAATCACTCAAATTCTTTTGAATTCACACACATTCTGAAAACATATCCTTTCTTTACTTCTTTTAACCCAGCAACTGAGAGCACAGCCTCTGAAACATCAGTGCTGCACCCCTGAGACCACAGAGCCGCTGTGTGTTCCTCTCCAGAGCACCCCCACTGCTGCCCAGCCGTGTGCTGAGCTGTACGGAGGAATGGGCTTGGTTAAAAATTAATGCAGATAACTACACAGACTGGTTTTCAGCTGCATCAGTCCACTGTGTGGGGGCCCAGAGAGCCCAGAGCAGAGCTATTCTGTTCCTCAACTCTCACACTGCTCCCTCAGTGCAAATGAAATGTCACCCCTTTGTAGGCAGTGTGCTCTCACGTGTCCCTTAGAGTGACTCTTGCAGAAAGTGCAAGGTCAAATTCACATGCTTTTCCTGCCTCCCTGTCTCTTCACTGCATGCTTGTCCATGGAGGGGCTCATTTGTGGGCCAGCAGCCCTGTGTCTGCTTTCTAAAGCAAGAGAGAAGGAGCAATGGCACAGGCCACCGTCTTGCCACTCATGCTCTGCCTCCTCAGACTCATTGTGCGAAGCTAACTGGGTCATTACTCTCGGTAGCAAGGTTGTTTTTCTTCCCCCTCAAGTAAAACTGGCTTTTATGTAAATAATTTTTGGACCAGCTGCACTGAACTAATTATCTGGGTCATTCAAATTTCTGCTTCTGGAAGTAATTATGGCCTTTGGGAGTATACTGTATAATACCGATTTATGATTGGAGACTGAGAGCCTTCCTTATCTGCATGAAGAGTATAAAGCAAAGTTAGCAAATCTTCCTTACATCCTCAGGGCCACAGAGCGCTCTTCTCCTGTGCACAGAGCTCCCGTTCGGGCTAATAAGCATCTCCCTTCTCCCCTGCTTCCGCCTGCACATTCCGAGGACTCTTATTCTGGATATACATCCTCAGGCTCTCATCTGTCATTTGGGATGGTGCTCCAGCATCCCTATCTTCCTTCTTTTTTTCTTTTTTTTTCTGTCTGAAGCTTTGTACCCAATTAGTGGAGCAAAATAAGGAGGAAACTTTATAGAGAGAAGCAGGTACGTGTGAGGAGATGAGTCGTGCGGAAGACTGGGTCCATGGACATCAGTCATGGAACTGCTCTGGGCTTGGCAAGGCTGCACCACTAGGAGCACGGAGCTGCTGTGCATCCACCCCAAGTTCTTGATCTCACTACCTGCTCCCGCACTGAGGGAAGCTTATGTTGCTCCGAGCACTGGGCTTCTACTGAGAGCAAGGACCAAAAGCTCTGAGCTAAACCAAAGCTGCACAAAAATAGGGCAGGAGAGGACAGTATCCTGGAGAGAGACTAGATAGATTCACATACCAAACAGGAAGGGAATAAATTTTATGTCTTCTATTTTAAAATTGAAATTGCAAGGTTCACATTGAATATAACATCAGTAATAACAAATTTGTATATCTCTTGTCATAAAGATAAAAACGAATTCACAGATTCCAATGACTTCAAGTTTCTGGAGCTCATCCTCAGTCCATACCTTGTTTTTCATCTCAGCAAGTTTATCCCTTTCTAACTACAGCTAGTAGAAATAAACCACAAGGTAGTAAAATGGGCATCACAGCGCTCAACTTCTAATGTGTTACAGCCCACTGCAGTTGGGGTCCAACTTCCTTCAGAAGGATCTGCCTGCTCTTCTGTGCCCCTCCTGGGCCCAGAGCTATGGACTCCTGGCTGCAGTTAAGCACTCTCAGGTGTTGCTATAGTAAACATGATTAATGATAACAGCAAGCAACAATGCTTCCTAACTCAGAAAATGAGCTGTCCCATTAACACATCAGCACATTAAAAATTGAATTAAATGAAAAAAAACCAGAAACTTTGTGTATGATGATCAGCAATAGATCACAGATCATGGATAACACTTTAAACTATTTTTTTTCGTTTCCTACTGGCCATGGTTAAAGAAGGGGGTGGAAAATGTGGATTGGCCACTAAACACACGCTCTCCCTGAGTTTTCCTAAATTGTTTTGTCTTGAAAAAGTAAGCACCCTAAAAAATCCAGCAGCTGAATCATTTGAGAACAGCGTTTGTGTTTTCTGATTCCAAACCATTTTTCTTTTAGAGTTTTCCCTCTAAATTACAGCTCACACGAGTTTAAAAACACTTGGCATTTGAAAAAAAAAAGCAACAAAACTTCCATTTCAAGAGACGAAAAACCCCATCTGATCTGAACTGAGGATATGTGATTGTTATGATTCACCAGCAATGATGGAAAACAGCTCCTCTCTTGCTTTATCTTGATTTCTGGGACTGGCGGCGTGCCAAAACCTCATTTGCCTAAATGCAGAAAGCATCATTAGTCATGAACATGGCTAGATGGGGAATAGCTCGAAAGTTAGGTGCTCCGGAGATCAGTACTGGATCAGATCTTATTTAACATTCTCACTAATGATCTGAGAGTCTATGTGCACTCTATATTAATTGTATTCATTGATGCCACTCAGATTCAGAGGGGTTGTGAACCCCAGTGGGGAGAATGGGAGATTGGATAAATGGACAGAAAATTAATATCCTTTCAAATCGATCCAATTAAGGGTGTTCATTTCAAAAAAAAAAATGCTAGTTAATAGAGCTGAGGAAAATAGCCCAATATGCTATGTTAGCTGAAGGGAAATATTCAGCAATTGTGTTCAGGGAAACACTGGATACTGGGTGGCAGAAAACCGGAAAGGAGCCTGGAGAGCAAAGTAAAGGCAAAATGCATCTTGTGTTTGGGCTGAAAAGTTCCTTCAAAACACTTCAAAAAGGAGTAGGACAATCTCATGGGGAAAAGGACATCAAAGGCCACTCAAAATTCCATATAGGAGCACCAGCTCAGGAGGTGGCTACAGACTGTTAGTTGCCACCAAGGAAGACTCTTATTTCCTTTTTCATGCTTTTTATGTACTTTCTTAATTCGTCTGCTGCTGGTCACAGTTAGGGACACCCAATAAAGGAGAGGAGCAGCACCAGAGATCAGTGCAAACATGTGGATGAGGTCACCTGTGGCCATCAGCAGGGCAAATTACAAGAGAAAACTCCCAATTCTGGGAGCTGACAGGGCTTCAAGAAGAAAGCTTACTCCTACATGTCCAGGACTTTACTGGAATCTTATGAAAGTAGAGGTGATATTTCATTGGCTATGGTATGGGAAAAACACCTACTATTGCAGGTAACTGGCAAAAGGGCCTAGTAGGTCTTCTTCATATCTAACCTCTCTACCAGTTTCCTTCTGTCTTTGATCTTGCAAGGAATCAATGAGCTCATCTAATCAATGAAGAACAATACGTATAGATTGAAGGCAGCTCTATGCAATTCTTCAGAGTTCCCAAATGTCAACTAAAGCATCACAAGAACTTTTTCAAGAGAATTTATTGGCTCGTCATTTATAATGGGACCACTACATAGTGTAAAAGATGCAAATCATAATGTCTGTAACAGACGTGTCTGGAGCATTTATGTGAGTCCTGCAGTAGAGCAATAGTCAGTATTTATTAAGGATACATAAATGATAGCCAAGGACAAGGATCAGTTTTTCAGTGAGCACAGAATTACTATTCACTCAACTTTTCTTAGTTTTCATGCCTCCAGCACTGCTTGAACAACTTTAAACAATCATAAAATGAGGCTTTTTTTCCCACATTTATTATTTTTAAAATCTCAGTTATGTCAAAATACCCTCCTCTTTCTTCCCTGGCATTTAATTCAAACCAAGACCTCCCCATGTCAAATGAGTTGCTGTAATTTTTTCCCCAAGCCCTGACTTGATGAATAACCATCAGAGGTGCCTCTGATGGTCACCTCCCCATCTCCTTCCCAGGAGCTGACCGCACAGACATCATTAGCACTGCTTGCCAGGAACCTCAGTTAAAACCTCCATAAAACAGTGCCAGCATTCTTGCTCAGCAGCAGGACAGATGTGGGATAGGTGCTCACTCACACAGGAAGCAGAAAATGGGCAGAAGTTGGGTGTGACAAGCTCCCAGTCACACTGAAAGCCCTCCTACCTCCAGGGCAGGCCCTTCCTGCATCCGACCTGGTGCATAGATGTTCCGTCTTCCCAGTTAACCACCTCCACGTCTCTGGCAGTCTCTTCTTCATCTTGTCCCAGAGATGGGCTGCATGCTGCCACCTTTGTCACAGCAAACGTTGGGCTTACACATCACAAGCTTTGCATGCCAGCCTTCCCTCCTGCATTTTGTCCTTTCCCAAAAAGCAAAGAGTGAGCCATGCCCCAGAAAATGTAGGCAGCCCTGTCTGAATAGAAAACTCCTACTACAGCCAAATTCAGCAGAAGGAAGATGGCAACCTACTCTAGGGAACTTGCTTTAGCAGGGAGGGTGTTGGAGTAGATGATCTCCAAAGGTCCCTTCCAACCCCTGTGATTCTGTGATTCTGTTTGGACTTGAATTTACCGATCACTTGGAGTATCACTGTCTGCCAACCTGCAGGATGTATTTGGAACTGGGACATGAAGTCCCTCTGCCAGAGCCCTGCAGTGCTGCTCTTCGGGCAAATCCTCTTGTCTTTTTCTTCTGCAGGCACTGCGCTGCATATGCAAAACTTCCACTTCTGCAGGGAGAAGTGTGCCAGATATCTATAAGGGCTGGGAGGAGGCCTGAAGAGCTGCATTCTCCCCATGTCCTGCATCCACTGCTCTGCCACCTTCTGTCTTCTGCAACAGTCACTGGGGACAGTTTTTAAATTGCAAGGGATCCTGAGATTGCTCAGAACTAGCAGTAGGTCTTTATCGTCATTAATCTTTCATAAATCTTAAGCCTAAAATAAATGGTGCGGCAGCTCTGAATGTCAGGAATCATGGGCTGTGGCAGTTCTGTTCACAGACATTGTATATGTGCGTTTAGGAATGTGGTTGGCAAATCTCCTCTATTATTTGTTCTGGCTGCACATTGTTTATACTTCACTTCCTGTTTTTGGAAGCAGAAATTACTGTCTCAGTGGCAAGATAAAATATTTCTCTTACAAAAGAAAGCTCTGTGGTTGAAGAGAAGCACTTTCGTCATTTTCTTCTTTACAGCAAAGGAGAAGAGAGATTTCTGGGATCTCCCACATGAATATTTTATGAGCTACCTGAGAAACAGTTTAAGGGATGAATGGCTGAAAATGGGAGACAGCGTGGTGCGGTGGACTAACTGCACCCCAGCAGGGAGCTCAGAGCTGCATCCCTCCACCCACCCATGGCAGACCAGGTAGGGCTGAAATATTTCCCTGGTCTGCCATATCCTTAGTTTGTGCACCTAATTAATGACTCACTTAGGCCACATCCCTTAAATTCAAATGTCTCCTGAGGACACAGCTTATCGTGCCACTATTGTCCTTTATGTTGGTACTGTTGATTGTCCGTATGGCTGCCATTTTCACCTATTGCAATATAGTGACCAAGGGAAAGTAAAGTGGCCAGAGACTGCCTTCTGCCTGAGATCTGTGCATAGAAATTGGCACTGAAACAGCAGCTGAATGCCATGACAGTTGACAGAGGTCTTTTTTGTTGTTGTTGTTGTTGTTACCTCAAAGCCATGGCCAACAGCACATGGAAGCTGAAGGAGTGATTGCCATTGGAAAGACTGAAGCATTTAAAGGTGATCTGAAAGCAAGGAGTGCAGGTTGTGGCATAAGCGTAACTTATCCATGTAATAAGTCAAGAGATATGCATTTGTCGAGCAAAGTTTTACTGCACGCAGTCTCTGGCTTCCTGATGTCAGAGGTGAAGCGCACAGACTTCCTGTTCCTCGGCTCATGCCCAGATGATGAGGCATGGCAGTGCACCCGCAGCAGCCACTAACAGAGGTTATTTCACCCATTGTGTCAGGGGACCTGCTCTTTCCCCACTGTCTGAGGGGAAATGCTCACTCCTGGACCTCTTCCAGGGCCCAGAAAGCACCAGCACATTAGGCCAGACAAAAAGGCAGTAATTTACACGAAAAAACATCGGAACCTGCAATTCAGACGCATCTTCCTTCTTCTCCCTCACTCTTCAGCCACACAGGAAATGTTGGATGAGGAGCACAACAGCCCATAAAAGGACTGGTGCATCCCCAGAGGACAGGAGAGAGGGATAACATGGGATCTCCCTCACTTGGGTGGCTGGAAGTGGAAAGCTGCAGTCAGCATAGATGCCAGATGAACCATGATTTCCAAAGGAAATTCATGGGATGGACACAGAGTAAAGTCACACATAAAATTTCCATCACAGAGAACAAGATGCAACGTTTCCTTCCTCAGTTTATCTCCTCTTAACAAATACGGGAGCTATTTTGTCTTTATTTTAGTTGTTTCAACAGTAAGTCCCTAAGACCAAAAGCTTGGAAAACAAACAGCCCGCCTCCTGGGGAATTTCCAATGGCAATAATTCCTTTGGTTTCCCAGTGCAGCTGGCCACGACTTTGAGATGACATCTATCCTGGTATCAATGTTGTGGTTCTCCCATTCTCCAACTCAGTTCTGATCGCAATGCCACATCAAGCAGACCCAAAGCCAGCAGCTTCCCTGAAAACACTCCTCCTGACTTCAAAGGACTTTGGGTCTGGCCTCACCCAGTGGTCAAACGTTGGGCATACTGGGGCAACCAAAGCAACCAGTACTCACATTCACAGCTGCAGAGATAGTAGAGACACATGCCTAATGCATTTGGACTTGAATTGCCCCAGACAGTGCAATGTGTTGAGTGCCCTACACAACTAATGCACAAAGACTTATTTAACCAATGGAGTTTGTTGCAGGCTCAAATAGGATTAGGTAACCAGCAAGAGGCTCCTTGCCTCCAGAGACAACTGGAAACTGCCTGCTTGCTCTTGCTACACATCTGTCAGCTGCAGCAAGGCATAGCATCAGGATACATGTGGGCTCCTGATGTGCTTTTGTGGCTGTGCAACAACAGTTACCTTTAAGGGTGCATACATTATACCTTCACATATACATATGCATAGAAATATGCATACGTGCATATTCAGCTACGTAAATAGTGTCCTGTACGGAAATGCTCTTGTGTAACAGTGTGGGGCATTGCAGACTCAGATGCTTCAAGCTCGTTTGCATGAGGTAATAGATTGTACACATTCATCAAATACATAATACTGCTGGGCTTGGTGATGTTCATGATTTCGAGGGGTACAAAAGGGAAGAATTACAGTAAAGCTAGAGATCCTTCTAGCTCTATCATAGAAGAGGCAGCAGTAGCTCCATAGCAGGCTTTAGACTCTGAGGAATTTGGCTCAAAGTCCCACTGGAGCCAAAATGAGGCAGACTGTTTTGTTTATTTATTTTCAGGGTAGAAAGTTCTCTTTGAGTTTTCAGGGACCTTTTAGAGGGCGTTTTGGTTACTGGCAAGGAGAAAAAGAGACAAGTGTTAAAAAGCAGCCACCCTTTCACTCCCTCACTCTGACGTAAAACTGTGGTGCATCAAAACCCTTGTCTGGTGTACAGCTGTGCACCAGGGAACTTCATGCAGAGTTATTTTCCCTGGGGGAAGATGTGAGGTTGGGGTTTAGGTCTGCATTAATGTGCAATCACAGGGAGTGAGATACGTGCATTGCATCACTGTACATTCTGGAATTTATGAAGATGAGGAAAAAGAAGGCAGTAAATGTCATGTGTGAAGACTAAGGCATGCTAAATGTTTTAATCACTTTTTTTTCACTGCAATGTACTTTTGTCTATGTCTATGAAAAGTGCAGTGTGCAGGTGCTACCAGACAGTGCTAGTAAAACTGCATAGTTGATTCTTTTTTCTTCTTTTTCTGTCAAAAGGAACGGGTTTTTCCACTTCTTTCCCATTACACTGAAATACTCCTTTCTCCTGTGTTTTGCTGTTTTTATGTGTTTCTGAGTATCAGCAAAATTCCTTCAGCTTCCAAAGCTGACATAGGAGGACTGAATGGAACGTGTTTCTTATTTAGGAGTGGCTTGTGTCTCAGGAAATGGGGTGTGCTGAAAGATGTCTCCGCTGACTTGTTCAAACAAACTGGTTTAAACCTTAGTACAGAAAGGTTGGCTCCTTTTAAATTTATCTGTAGGCAGGGGATCTCAAAGAATTAGCATGGGGAGGAGGGTGTTTTAATATGATTTTAGATCTAACAGTTTTTCCTAGTGTGTTCTCCCCAGGAGAGGTGTTGGATGCCAGTCTGTGCATGAAGTCCAGACCAGGAGTCAGGATACTTTTGCTCTGTTCCCAGTTACCGTAACCCGCCATGCAAAGCTGACAAAGTCAATTAACCTCTCTCTTCATTTTTTGTCTGCAAAAATGCAGATGCATTTGAAAATGGATGGGTGTGCCAAACTCCGGGCACATTCAGGGAAAGAAAACTGCCAACCTCAAGGGAAGGCTTAAAAGTCTCAGAGTTGTGTTGAGGTGTTTGTAAAGATCTCTGAGGCCCTCAGATGGAAGATGATCTGCAGATGAAGTATTTCAGTGACACCTCCTAATAAACACACACCTATTAATCCCCCTCCTCCCCTAATTTTCATTTCAAAGGAGTAATAAGAATGAGATTTAAAGTATTTATCGAGTGGTTGAGAAAGACAACCTTTGACTCTGTGCCTTAGAGCAGTGCCTGGGGCAGGCAGTAATTGTGCAGAAAGGCACTGATAGCATGTCTTCCTATTGCTTAAGAAAGGTGCTTTTCCAATTTGCTTTGTTCGCTGGGTTTCTGTACCAGACTCCAGATCCACAGCTATAAATACAGCAAGCTATATATAAATACGCACACATACATACACACACAGAGGCAATGACTCAGACACATTATCAGAACGCTATAACCCAAGTCAGTGTAATTGAATAAAAGAAGGAAGAAAAGAGAATTCAGTATTTTTAATAAATAGGGCCTGATCTGAAAATCACTTTAATGGGCTTTATCATTATAAGTAGTCAGACCTACTGAGAACAGAGTGGCTCACAAAGAGAAATTTGGACTAGACTGTAAATTGGACTGTGTTATCAGTGGAGCTCGAAGATACACATCATGTTGATATTTTCAAGATTAGAAAAGGAAATGAAACTGCAGAAAATTTATTCTAATTTTCAGAACTGAACGTTTTCATTACTTATTACATGGGGTGAATTTTCCCACTGTGCAGAGTTATTGTGTTTGGACTACAGATCCGTTCAGTCTCTTTGCAGACCTCAAACTGACTGAAGAATTTGTGGACGGTTCCTGTACACTGAAGAACTCCAGAGAATTTAGAAATACTAAACTGACCGAAGCAAACTGGATGTGCATCCCATCCATTGCATAGGATGAATGGTGGATAAACTTCTAGTCCCTTCCATCCAGCACGTGGGGTCATGTGTAATGCTTCCCTCTCTTAACTTGATTTAAGGATAATTTATATCATTAGGGACTTGCTGTACATATTTGTGACTATAAGTTAACTATATACCACCTACCATTTTTGAATATATAATTAAACCCCATGTTTTTTTTACCAAGGTTTCTGACAACAGAACTCTATGTGAGAATACTCGGAGGAAATGGATGTTAAGAGCTATAGTTATATTCAAAATGAATCAATTTAGCAATATAAATGCATTTCTGAAGCTGCTTTCCAGATCTTGTAGGTAAACCATTAAGCAAAACACATTGGGTCACATACGCTATGTTGACTATGTTCTGAAACACTAATAATTTTACAGTTTTCTACACTTATAGTATAATTTCTGTTTTAGAGTGAGCAAGGAACTGTTGGTTTTGGCTCTCAAAAGGTTCTTCAGGAGAAGCAGAGCTCATCATACTTTATGAACAACAGGAGAAAAATCAATCAGTAACACTTTCCCACTCCCCACTTTAAGAGTCCTCAGAGATGTGTTGTCAATTGAAGTTACAAATGGATGTTTCTGAGAGAAAAATCTGGCTTTAAAGTGCAGTAAAAAGGTCCAAAATCTGTTCTCAAATATACCACAGTGAATCAGGAATGGTTTCATTGAATATACATAGCATCAAGACATGAAGGTCAATAGATTTTTGCCTACTTCTCCTTAGTACAGTGGACTGCAAAATTTGGCTTCACCTTTGTGTATTCCAATTTGTATCTACATCTTTCAGGAAAAAAAAAAAGTGTATATTTATTGCCTGTGCAAATCTATGTGCAGTACAATTCAGGGAGAGCAAGAGAACTGTTAACTAGATGGTGAATGCCAAAGTAGCTCTCCTTCCTGAGGAGAGACGGAGACATAACCTACAGCATCATAAGGAATTGTCAGAGAAGAATCATTTTGCTAGAGAGCAAAGAAAAGAATAATTTCCACAAACTTTGGTTGTCAGTGTCTTGATGAGTATGTTAGATGTTAAAATGCAATCTCTGCTTTTGAAAATACTCCTTGTGACCGTACACAGGCTTCTGATAGACTGTTCAAGGAGCACTGCCATGTAACAGTCTGCATATGTTGAATATACAGCCTACAGTGCATATCATGACAAACACAACAGGCGCTGCCATACCCTCTCTTATTGATGGTGTTACTGCAGTGACCCACAAGCCCAGGTGTGGTGTCAGCACAACCCAAATGATAGCATTCAGACTGTAGCAGCAGCCGGGAATTATTCATCTTTTCTAAAGGCCTCAGAGGAGAGCTCAAGGCTGAAGGCAGCTGAGCCTTCATTCCTCAACCCTTTGCTCCTCCTAAGAAGAACTAAGAATTTAGCACAAGGAGCAGTGGGCAGATTTGTGAGTCACTGGCTATGGGTGGACTAATGAGTGAAAGCCATCATCCAGCAGCATCTTACCAATGAGGGCAAAAATGGGCCAATCATTGGTTTTGAACTTAAACTCTAGAACCAGCCACAGCACTGAGAAAGTGAATATATCAGTGGTATAACTTCAGGTGATTCTGAAATAAGTGGCACTTTGTGGTTTGATAGATATATTAGAGAAAGTGAATCTTTTTCTATTTCTTCCCACTTTTTTCTGTTTTGACAAATGCATGGTGAGGGAGAATCCATGTTGCTTAGCAACTCCTTGGGATGCAGAAAGAAATCAGTCAATAAAATTTTGAATTAAAGCTGCAACGATCCACATAAATCTGTCCAGATAAAACAAAAAATCGCTATATATTATCCCTCCTTTTATTTTATTTTTTTAATTTTTCCTGAAGTCACATTAGCTCTTTAAAATGAAAAGTCATGGAAATAGGTCTTTCTGAGTTGGAAGAAAGGGGATAATTTATTGCAGGACTCTGGAAAGCAGTAACTCATTCTGAATTCTAGAAATGCTGATTATTTTAGTTAAGGTTCAGTGTGAATTTAGCCATTATGGCACAAGGATAGTTTGTAAGCCAGGCGTGAATTCAACCATGAGACCTGCTCGATTGGATCCTCCACTTGTCTGAACTTTCACTGATTTCGTTGGTATTATGCCTATTACAGCTGGATCACCCAGTATTGCACCGATACCAAACAAAGACACAAGCACATGCATCAAACGCTCAGCATCTGAGCTCAAGTGTCATACTCTTAGTCTTAGCCCAAATCACAGGATGTTATTTCTGGTACCTGGCTGGATGTGTGAACATTTTAAGAGTGTGTTAATTCACCAAACACAGCAGGCATTTCTGCAAAAATTATCAAGAAGGTGGTGAACATCATACATTCATAAACATTCAATGATTAACATAACTTTCTAGAAGTCCAAGAGGTATAAAATGAATTGTTTTACTCAACTTTTTACAAGGGTAGATAGTGATAGGACAAGGGGGAATGGTTTCAAACTAAAGGAGGGGATATTTAAATTAGATGTCAGGGAGAAGTTTTTTACTGAGAGAGTGATGGGGCACTGGCAGAGGTTGCCCAGAGAGGCTGTGGATGCCCTGTCACTGGAGGTATTCAAGGCCAGGTTGGATGGGGCCCTGGGCAATCTGATCTAGTACTTGATCTAGTGGCTGGCAACCCTGCCTGTGGCGGTGGAGTTGGAACTTGATGATCCTTGAGGTCCCTTTCAACCCAAGCCATTCTATGATTCTATGATTTCCTATTTGACTAGAACACATCTGAATTTTCAGTTACCCAGTGTTTGGTCAAAGTGGTAAAATAACAGAGGAAAATGAGTATGGGAGGAAAACAGTGCTGTTTAATACAATAGCAAATTGCAAAGCACACCTCAGAATTTACAGCCACTCTTGGCAAATTGCAGCATTCAAAGAATAAAACAGAACAGTCTCCACTTTTTAGACCAACTATTGCTTCCTGTTCAAAGGAAGGAACAGATAGGAGAAAGATTTCCCTCTTTTGTTCTTTGGGCCATTATTAATAATTGTGATCATTGCTATTACAGTAATACTTGGGTCCCCAGTTGCATCACAATGTCTTAATAATTCTTCTTGTTCTCTAGATAGCCAGAGCATCAGGCTTGCTGTATGTATCCAACCCTCTTGGCTGCAAAGAGGAGCTAGCAACCACAGGAATGTGGTTCTGGTAAAGCAGGTGGGTCACAGGTGTGGATGGACCCTCTGTGCTTTGCAAAGTCTTTTTGAATTCATAAAAGAATCTGCAGAAGTGCATGTCCATGTAGACCAGGTTCCTCCAAGCCACTGTTAAAAATACCCTAGCCCTTGCATTTCCCTTGGATAGGTCTTATGTGTCCTATGTGCATAATCCTGAATGTTTGTTCTAGTGTATTCGTTTTATTCACAGTTTTCATTCCCGTAACTTTTACTTGAATGAGCTGTGAAAGACTGTGTCTTGCTATATCTTACAAGAAAAGATACGATATGTATGATGTTAAATTGATACATGTATACTACAGAACACTACACAGAATATTTTGTACAGCTTTATAGTACATCAGTCATATTTATATCACACACAGAGTTGTGATATATGGAGAGGTTACTTCTGCTGTATGTGCATGCTATACATACAGCTATATATATTACACAGATAAATGATGACATTATTAGAAATGTGATGTGAACTACACTTAAGAAAAATCACTTCTCCTTGCTATCTGTTGATATTAAAACTGTTCTGTAAGAGTAGTGGGAGAGTAAGAAGGATGAGATGCTTCGCGTTTTGTTTGTGTTTGCAGACCTTTGCAGGTCTGTCAACACAAAAGTTGTCTTTCCCAATGATTCTTGAGACAGATCCATAGGGGACATAATTCTTTGCAATGGTGCAGATGATTCCAGATAAAGAAGTTGAGATTTTCAGTATTTGTTCCAGTTTTTGCTGTAACCGGTGATTCATTCTGTTCTGGATGCTTGTCTCTGTATGGTATAAATAAGATTGCCTTATTTTTTGGATGTAAATCTATTAGAATAGCTTACAAAACCCAAGGGTTATGACCATACAACTTTTCTGCCTTTTAGGATTTTGAAGCAATTTGCTGTTCATAGTGACTGTAGTGTGTAAGCTCCTTCCCCATGCACATGTAAAGCAGTGTAAAGCAAATAATCTTACTGCACTGCATGGCACTTCAGCCTGCTGCCCTCCAGGTGACTCCCACTCTGCACACCAGGCTAAGACGTCACTTCCCATCAAACTTATCTGCTTTTTTTGGAGCAAGGATAGCCAGCTGGAGAGTGAGGGCCTTTCAGCTACGTGTTGAGTAAAAATGTGCAGTGTGCCAGTTGTGCTGTCCCTGAGATGTGCAAGGTAATTTGATGATGTGCTTGATGAGTCATTTCACAGTGCTGGCAGGTTTGGAGATGCTTCTCATTGGTGTATATAGAAAGTGGCAGGAGACCAAAGGCCAAACAAGTGCATCAGGAATTATATACATTAAAAATGTGTGGTGAAATCACGTCCTGAAGAGCATTAAGAGCCGCCCTTCAATCCAGCCTTCTGTCTGTATTAAGGAAGCAGGCCCAAGTGGTGGCCAGCTATCTGCTACAGAGTGAAGGGGCAGTAGGACTCCCCTTACACAACTTTAACAGTCTAAAAGCTAAGCATCTAGACTACCCTCCATCTGTAGCCACCATTTATGACCAACGAATTGAGGCGTCTTGTGGGATCAACTCATCTCATTATGAGGCAAGTAATTAAGAAGTTGGCAGGAAGGCTCAGCTGTTGCCTGAGGTGGTCACTTCCTGCCACGGGCTATGGAAGAAGCTGAGAGAGATTATCTGTTTTAGTGCCACCGATTGGAGGTTGGAGAGGAGTATTTCTGCAAGGGATAGGTGATGATGCTGTCCTTCAGTGAGACAGGCTGAAGAGTTGGGAACTGAATGAGGTTCAACAAGGGCAAGAGCAACTGAGTATATCAGTACAGGTTAGGGGCTGACTTGCTGGCAATAAGCTCTGTGGATAAGGACCTGGACAGCCCAGTTGATAAAAGGTTTGCCATAAGCCAGCAGTGTGTCCTTGTGACCCAGAAGGCCAGTGGTATTCTGGGGTACATTAAAAAGAGCATAAACAACAGGTCAAAGGAAGTGATTCTCCTCCTCTACTTCGCCCCAGTGAGGCCACATCTGGAGTACTGTGTCCAGTTCTAGGCTCCTCAGTTTAAGAATGACAAGCAGATTCTAGAAAAGAGTCCAGTGGAGGGCCAAAAAGATGATGAGGGGCCTGGAGCATCTTTCTTATGAAATGCTGAGTTGCTGAATGCTGAATGCTGAGATACCTGGGGCTCTTCAGCCTGGATGAGAGAAGGCTGAGAGGGGATCTCATCGCTGTTTATAAATATCTAAAGTGTGGGAGTCAAGTGGATGGGGACAGGCTCTTTTCGGTGATGCCCAGTGACTGAAGAAGAGGCAATGGGTACAAACTGCAACGTAGGAAGTTCCATGTGAGCTTCTTTACTGTGAGGGTGACAGAGCACTGGAGCAGGCTGCTCAGAGAGCTTGTGGAATCTCCTTCTCTGGAGATATTCAGAACTCACCTGGATGCTTTCCTGTGCAACCTACTGTAGGGAATCTCCTTTAGCAAGGATTTGGACTAAATGATCTCCAGAGGTCCCTTCCAACCCCTATGAACTTGTGATTCTGTGAAGTCAGTCTGGCGTTTATCACAGACATGCTTGTCACTGACCATCTTCTCACCGTCTCTCTCCCAGGAAAGAGTGCCTTTGTTGTGAACAACAGGGAAAACAGAATTGTGAAGTATTACAGCTCCTCTCAGTTTGGAATGGTGTGGGCAAACTGCTTATTATGTGGTTTTCCAAGGGATGCATAGGGAGATATTTCCTTCCTTGGAATTATATCACAACACCTCCAGAGCTGCATAAAGTTAAGCCAGTGGCATCATTAGCAGCCATGGGGTCATCATGCCAGCTTTCCTGTCTGTGCTACCTCTCCTTTATCTGCACAGTTGGGGCTGTAGGGTTAAGGGGAGTCCAGTGGCTCTGAAGTGGGCAGTGAGCTATGCTGCTATTCCTTTCTTGGTGCTGAGATGAATGATGCTTAGTCTTGTAGTTAATTTGAAGGGGCCACATCTGGAAGTGCTTTACACAGTCTTAGTCTCTGTGGCAATTTGCCTGAGTAAGCACCTCAAGATTTAGCCAGTAGAGAATATGCATTGCATAGCTCATTAAGAGCCTAATCACTCCCCTCTGGGTCGAATTCAAGTGGCTATTAAAACCAATGTATTTATTTGCAAGGAAGAATGCTAAAGAGGCTGCAAGAGATATATGAAATGTGTCTTGGAAAAATGTCATCGTGATAACTATACGAGAGGGAGACTGAGCCCCTTGCTTGCTGTAAGACATGGGGAAATGGGAATGTGAAGGGTGTCAGCTGGTGGAATGATGAAAATATCTCACCGCCAAGTGACAAGAAGCCCATGGCACATCAAATAGCAGAGAAGGACTATGCAGATAACAGCTGGCTGGCAGGGGAGCTGTTCCCTCTGATTGGAGGCTGTCTCCAAGGAACATGGACTGACTCTTTGCTTACTGACCTTGAAAATGGAACTAATTTCAGAGGCAGCCCTCTCTTATTTGCAGAAGTTTAAGCACATTTGTTTCTGTAATGAATCTGAATGCAAGTTGCTGTGACATCACAGGGAAAAAGGATCATTCCTCATTTATCATGGTGTCTTCCTGCTTCCACAGGGGCCAGCTGCTGTTTTGTTATAAATGACAGACAAAAATGTTTTTAATGTGTGGCTTCATCTTGCATAAAATATGATAAAAGGACAGAGCTGAGGCTGTGAGGAACAGAGGTAGAAGCATGCTCTGGGCAAAGATCATTAAATGTCCAATGGCTGTGGATATGCTGGGAGCTGGGAGAAAAGGATGTGTTTTACATGAGGAAAAGATTCAGTTACAGGAGAATAAGAGGACACTTGTGCTTGGCACTCTGCCAGCACATGTAAACAGACGTGATGCAAACGCAAGTATCAAAGTCTCCTTACACAGCTGTCTTCAACATCCCTTCTCCGTTAGTAATGAGTCTTAAGAAAGCAAAGTCTTCCCAGAAAGAATCACTGCTTTCCTGAACAGTGAACTTTTCTGTTGCAAAGTCAACAAAGTCCTGCAGGAATTCTTGGAACACCTCCAAAGATGTGCAAGAAAGCCAATAATTTGTTGCCTATCGTGGCATGCTTTTGGGCCCCACTGAGGCTATGGGAGCTGAGGGTGCTCTGTATCTCAGCAAGACAGAGCTCTTTTGCAGATTTTCTCAACATCATAGAGCTGAGTCATTTTAATTTAGTGGCTTATTCTCTATGTTCTCATTTTAGTGCCAGCTGTCACTGCAAGAAGACGGTAAGTTGATTGAAACCATCCAGATTGGTTTATTAAGCTGAACTACTCTCCTTCACTGATGAGGAGGTCACCTTGCAGGTACCAGAGGGCTGGAACAGGCGCATATTGCTGACTGGCTGCTGGCTCTGCAGGTCTGCACTCTCGTTTCCCCCATGGTAATTTCCCTGGTTACTATATCAAGCAGGATTTGCAAATCCACCAGAGGTCCTGGTTCTGGACAAGCTGCAATGCAGAGGCTGAACCAGATTTAGCCACCTTTGCTTTTCTAATTCCCAGAGGAACTGATGGCCTACTCACCTCTCAGCACAGAACATGCACCTTGGCTCCATTTGTTGATGGAAGTCCTCTTTGCAGTTGGTGCCCAAGAAAAGCTCTAAGCTTGGTTCATGTCAGTGACAGGGAAGTAGACTTATTGCTGTAGGTGAAGTAGGCTTTACTTCCACTTGCCAGCTTATTTTACAGGGAAAAAATGAAGTAAACCATACCTTCGGGTTTGCTTTTCTTCTGCTTCTACCCCCATGTCCAGGTCTAGCTCCCCTCTGCCTTGCACAGAGTTACCTGCTCCCTTTTTGCTGCATGGCACTGAAATCAGCATGATGCTCCCCAGGTATCCCCATCTGGAGTGGTTCACCTCAGCTATGAGTCACGTGGACCTGGAAGATGCCATGGTGAGTCCTGGCACTAGCGAATTAAGGGAAGAAGAGCTTTAGGAGAGCTGCTGTAAGCAGGGAGCACCCACAAAACAGGGAGCACCAACCCTCCATGCCAGAGGGTTTGCTTGTGCATCAAGCAAAGCTGTGGCAGCAAAGGCGAAATCTGTGCTGGGAGATAATGGATTGGCTGCTTAGTGTGATGGCAGCAGTAAGTGGCCTGCAGAATCATAGATTATCCTGAGTTGGAGGGGACCCACAAGGACCACCAAGTCCAACCCCTGCCTCCACACAGCACCACCCAAAATTCAAACCCAGTGTCTGAGAGCATTGTCCAAATGCTCCTTGAACTCCGGCACTTGGTGCTGTGCCCACTGCCCTGGGCAGTCCGTTCCATGCCCACCACCCTCTGGTGCAGCCCCTGTCCCTCACCCCCAGCTGCACCTCCCCTGACACAGCTCCATGCCGTTCCCTCGGGCCCTGTCGCTGTCACAGAGAGCAGAGCTCAGCGCTGCCCTCCATTCCCTATGAGGAGCTGCAGCCGCCATCAGGCCTCCCCTCAGCTCCTCTGCTCTGTGCTGAGCAAACACAGGGACCTCAGGGCTTCTCCATCAGGATCTCTTCACCACCACACCCTGGCAGGTCACCAGCAAGCAAAGTGGGGGAGAAGTGGGGAGAGGATCACACCGCTGTGGGGAAGGAGGTATATAAACAGTGCCTGCTTGGAGGGTCAGATGTGTCCATGTGTCTCAAGTCAAGCAGAACAAGACAGAGCAATAAGCATACCACATGCTCCTCTACAGACCCAGATCCTGAAATTCATTTCATCCTGTGTGTTTCTGTGATTACGGACAGGGAGGAAGGAAAGAAAAGAAAGAAAAATCCTGGTTTCATTCTTGGATCTCACTCTTCTGAGTCTATATTTGTTTGCTCTGTACCTGCTCACTTGTTTGTCCTGCTGATGGCTGAGCTGCTCCAAGCCCTTACTTCTGCTGGTGAGGAATTCTGCTCCCCTGTCTCACTCCTCTTCCTGCCATGCCTATCCCTGCTGCCAGGTGCACGAGCCCCTCTGCCCCCAGTCCCGGTATAGCTGGACCTTTCCCCAGACCAAGTCAGATCACCTATGTGGCTAAAACCTTATGTTGCTGGTCAGTGAGCTGAACTGGCACAGAGCTGATTTGGACAGGCAAGGCAGAGCGAGGTGGTGCGGGTGTGTGAGTGTGCCAATGCTTGCAACCAGAGGACAGGAAAACATCAGAGGACATGGACTTCTCTTGTTTAGCATCGGTGACCTGGTATGCTGTCATGTGTAACTCTCACCAGCAGATAGCTTGGCACAGGATTGTTTTCCATGATCTCAAGGGGCACCTCCGTTCCAAACACCACCCCTTCAGCCAGGAATAACGCTTCAGCTCCCACGTGCTTCTAGATTTCCACTTCAACGCTGGCCTCAAATTGAACTCTCTGACAAAGAGTATCTGGCCAGTGCTGTGGTCAAATTTACGGTCATTCCGTCTGCCAACATTTTTTACAGTGTGCACGGCTGTTATGATGAACTCCTTGCAAAACAAGGACGTGGCAGCAGAAGGTTTCCCTTGCTATCCTGGAGCCAGACCCAGAGCTTACAGGTGCTCTATGCCTGCCTGGTCCTTCAGCATAAAGCCAGTGCTGGCATTGGCTTACACACGGATGTCACAGAGAGAATGGCAGCTACACAGACTGGCAGGGAGCACTGCATTACTTATGATGTCCATACAGCTGGTATCTTGTGAGCATGGACCAGGAGAGCCATCTTGTTCCTGTCCTCTGGATGCAGGGCTCTGGGTACTCAGTTTGATGACCCATTATGCTGGTGGACAGAGACTCTTGCCCTTCTCCCAGCCATTACTAGGACAAGTTCATGCTGCAAGCAGGGCTTAAGGGGCAAATCTCTGTTCTGGTCATTGTGGTTTTCCTATCTTGCATGTATACCACGTGTACATCCAGCTTTCCTGGTTGCAGCTGACTCAGGGCTTCTCCACACCATGCAGTCTGCCTTCAGAGCGCTGCAATAGTCCACTTCACTTGTAATCCTGTTTCTCCTCACCAGAGGATGGCAAGGCACTGGCACAGTCTGCCCAGAGAAGCTGTGGGTGCCCCACCTTGGAGGCACTCAAGGCCAGGTTGGATGGGGCCCTGGGCAGCCTGATCTTGTGGGTGCAACCTTGCCCGTGGCAGCGGATTGGAACTGGATGGGCTTTAAGGTCCCTTCCAACCTAAGCTATCCTATGATTCTCCGATTCTCCACCAGCCGAAAGCACATTTGCAGTCTCACCACCTCTTAATTTGTTCTCCTTCCTCTTCTCTTTCTTCTCTCTAACTTTCTGAAATGGGAACATTATTTAAAAAATGGGCAATGCAGAACGAGGACAGGCAGCCCTGGGAAAGCGGAGCCAGGCAGAACAAAATAATCGCCTTAGGAGGTGCTTCCAAAGGGCTTTGAACGAATCTGGAGCGCGTGTGTTACTCTCCTCGCTCTGTTTTTGTCACGTCTCCGCAATAAAGTGGACATTTTCCCGGCTGCTCGGCGGGGCTGACAGCGTGTTGTCAGGATGGGGCTGTGCCCTAAATACAGACTCTGCGGGTTCAGAAAGTTCCCTTCCTCTAATTGGAGCCGGCTCGCCGAGGTGAAGAAAAGCTGCAAAATTGTTTTAAGCTACGAGCAATTATAACAACCCTTACAGTGCCAGTGACACTAAGAGGATTTGTACTGGATTATATCTAACGTTAACATGATCTAATGCCGCCTGAATAACGCAGCCCGCAGCGGGACCGGCTCACGGGGATGGGTGCCTTGTTCTTCAAAGTCACCTGGGGCTCAGGGAGAGAGGGGAGCAAAGCTGTGCAGGGTCGATTTTGGTGCGATGTCGGGTCTGGTTTAAACACTGGAGATAGGGAGTGTTAGAGCAAGTGTGTTTTAATGAGAGCCCAGCAGCCTTCTGCTGTTCGGCACTCACCCAGCTGGGCAGGGAGATGCTGCAGAGTTCTCATGGTGATGCCATGACACGTGTCACGCTGGCCATGGTGCTAGGGCACATTGAGTGACCCGAGCTGTGACACCCTGCTGTCTCCAGGCTGCATCAGACTGTCTGAGGCTGCTTTTAAAAACTGTTTTAAAATAATCCTTTTTATAGTGGAAGGGAGAATAATGGCATGGAGAGGCTTCAGCTGGTGTAGGCAGAAGAAAAATGGGATTAATTAGGATATGCCCTTATACGCACAGATTTCAGCGAAACTTCTGCTCTGACAGAGCAGGCTGGAAAGGATATATACACCAGTGATCGTGGTGGTGTATGGAAAAGGAAGGGAGGGAGGGATGGTGCAGGAGCTCAGCTTGCAGGCTGGGATCTTGAAGAATATCTGCTCTGCTGCCAACCTAAGGTATGGCTTACAGGGAGCTGCTTAATCTTTCTGCAGATCAGTTCCTCGGCTAGCAGAATCAGAGCAGTGAGGGATAAAGAGAAATCTGCATGGGTATGAGGCACTCAAGCCCTAAATTGAGCAAGGAGGAAAAATGTGGAAAGTAGGTAGAAGGGGAAGGATCTGGAAATCACTGGACAGAAGGAGACACATATGGCCTTGAAGGTTGTCCTTCAGGTCTTGGATTTTGCTGGTGAAATTAGCAGAAGCAAGAAAAGTTCTCTGGGGATGTAAGCTTCAGGCATGACTGAAGGTCACAGAGTACAAACCGTGCTGAGGAACTACCCACGACTTGCCTTGTGGCAGTGGCAGAACCTGATCAGATGGATGCAGGGATCTTTCTTAGCCTAGACGTGGTGCTTGATGGAGGGAACTAATGGGGTGAAACTGGCTTCATATCCAAAATGGGAAGCCCCTCCCTTGCTAGTGCCAGGGAGCTCTGCAGTGCTGAGCTCTGCAGCAGAGGTAAGGAACGAGGCCAAGAGGTCTAAATTACATTGCTATATATGCTTCCTTTGAATTTGGCCCTGAAAGTAGGCTAGGTCAGCAATGCTGATGAACGGAAGAATTTCATATCAGGCCCTTAGGAGATTTTAATCACTAAAACATTATATTTATTTTGCAGAGCTGTCAAAGAGCAATGCACCTATGCAACATTGAACTGTAGTCCATCCCATTGAAATCTACCCAGGGGGTAAGTTCAGACCCCAAAATATACTGAATAGGGTATGCTGAATGTCAGACAACTGACGTTAAGTCCTGTGGCTCACACTGTCTGCTGCCTCCTGCTTCACCCACAGCCCACCTCTCCACAAGCCCCTTGCACCTTATCAATTCTGGTTAAGCACTCTCATGAACATTTAGGCATAGAATTGTAGAGTCACAGAATCATTAAGGCTGGAAAAGACCACTGATGTTATCTACAACCATCAACCATCAGTCCATCAGCACCATGCCCCCTAAAGGGTGACATGGTGTTGTATTGTCAAACTGTCAAAAAACTACGAGCCAAAATAAGCACCCAAAGGAATATGAACTTAGCTAACAAGGAATGTACTTCGGAGAATCAGAAACAGCATAAAGTAAAAGGAAGGTTAAAGTTTGGAGCCTTTGAGTTGCAGGTAGGATGCTTCATACTTTCATTTGGCTCTTCGCTAGCCTCCTCACCAGGATTTTGGCTCCTGCCATGCAAGGTACAGGAAAAGGGCCAGAGAAGGGAGACAAAGAAGGGAGGAGAATCCTGGAGCTAAAGAAAACCATGGGTGATGAGATCTGTTGGAAGATGTGCCACCAGCTCCTCTGCGCAGGGATAAATGTGACCCACTGTGAAGTTTCTCAGAACTAGTGCTAATATCCTGGGCTTGCAGTATTTATGCAGCAATTATCACCTATAAGAAAGGTGATAATATAGATTTTCATGTTCAGAGGGCCAGCTGCTAAGCTGGTAGAAATGGGTGTACCTCTGTGGGCTCTACCAGAGCTATACTGGTTTATGCCAGCTGAAATTGCTCCCCAGAATTTTGACTCCAATTCATCACAAAATCAAAATAAAGAGAAGAAAGAGCGCAGCTTAACAGTAAATTTAGATTTGGAGATATCTGAATTACCACCTGGAAAACGTAAAATCAAGCAGTGTGCACAGTCACACACCGATCATTTTATAACAGTTGCAAAGCTGTATTTCTAAAACGTATTTCTGGAAAAGAACTATTATAAAATTATGGTGCCCTGGTAGAATACAGCAACTATCTTTCAGCCTGTGGATTTCCATCTTTGCAAGATACTTTTTCTTACATTCTATAAAATAATCAAATTGATACAATAGCGCTTTTTAAAATGGGGTCCCCACAGAGAAGATCTACTGAAGTCTGAGGAAAAATATACCAATTTGTGATTTTAAAGTGCCAGGATTTTGTGCGTTTGCATGTAGATGCATACAGCTGTCAGGTCAAAGTGCTGTTTTCCTGTAATGGCCATAGAGCATCCATTTCCCCAGTAACACAGTGGCTGTTGGTTGAACTTCATAGCAATGAATCAGTGAAGTCGAGGCAATTTCCTTAACATGGCAACTGAAAGAGATTATGGAAGGGAGGTGGGAGAAGGGTTTTCCTTAGTGGCTAACGCTTTCCTAAAGTTCAAATGAGGCGATATATAGTAAAATAAATTCAATCTATATTTTCCCTTCTTTCAATTTTAGCAGGGACTAAACGAAATGGACCCGTGTTGATTCTACTCAGTTCAATATATCTCCGCTTTCTAATAACCAAGGTCGTTTTTACCTTCATGGAAAAAGGAGCCTAATATAAAATCCTCACCCAGACTGAACAAACACATATTTGCACTTTTTCAAAAGCTAGGTAGATGACTGATATATTATGTAATTCATTTCATGGCACACTGCTGAATGTTTTTTATAGATAGTGTTTAACCTTGCCAATTTTGCTCTGAGATAATCACTCCTTTGAGGATAAAATCTCACATTTACCATTACAAGAAAAAAGAACCCCCACCCACCAAAATCTGCAGCCTACAACAAATAACGGGGAAGTTACTTAGCCAGAAAGATAACGATTAGAGCGGTTTTCACTGCTGACTCTGTGATTAGCCAGTGGTTGTTATAATATTAATCAGAAATACAGTGATAACTGTTTGGACTACATTTTGATACAGCCAGTGAGCAATGACAAAATGCTTAGACATCTTACAATAATGTATTTCTGCCGTGACTAATGGAAGTGGCAAATAGATTCATAAAAAATCCCCTATATTTAGCACTAGAGCTATTTTCAGCATGCAGGAGCTTTGCTGGTGGTTCTCTGCTGTTTGTGATCAGGAATATTAATAATGCTAGAGTCTCATGGAAGGGATGCAAACCTGGAAAACACCTCTGAGACACCCAAGAGAAGGACATCAAGGGTGACAGGCCACAGGGTCAACAGCAAATGGGTCTGCAACCCCTTTGCTGTGTGAGCCCTGGTGCTCCCCTGGAGACTGCCTTTGAGAGCTGAACAGTGCAGAAGGTCAATGCAAAGTGAAATTTTACCTGGAGGGAGAAAAATGTATGTATAAGCCTAGATTCTTCCTATCGTGCTGCAGGCATGCGGTTGAGGTGGCTAAGTTTGGAGTGCTGTCAGCCCCTCATTCCTGTTATAGCCACAGCAGGGAGGCGAGCACCTCCTGACAACAACTCAGCCCACCTACGGTGTGAATCACACTCAGGAGAGCCCATGTTTCACCCCAGTTGCTGAAAACCAAGCATTTGATGTGCTGTGGGATGAACCCTGGCCTTGACACGTGGGAATATAATATGCAGCATAAAGCTATGGAGAGGCTTTATGCACTAATTGCCCTTAGATGGCAGAAGCAATACTCAGAAATTAACATGGCAACCTTGCCTTTGTTTTCTTAGCCATTTAAAGAAAATGAATATTTTGAAGATCTCATTGAAGATCCATCTCCAGTCCAACCAGAAGTAGCAACAGACTAACTGCAAATAACAGCCCCAAAAAGAGAAGCCTCAACTTGAGATGTCCCTTGAAAGCATCCATCAGATCTCTGGTAAAATTTCTTTGTCTAAAGAAGATTAATTATTATTATTACATTACATAATTATATTAATATGTATATTATTATCTCCCTTCTTTTTTTATTTTAATCTGTTTGACACAGGTTTCATTGCACAAAATAAGATTTTAAGAGCACTTCCCTCTTTAAAGTATGCTTCATTTTGCCACTACATAAATCAGACTCGTAAGCTATTTTTCGTAAGTTTATTAACCCAAACAGCAAAGACTCAAGTTCCTCTGGAACTACTCGCATAGAGTAAATAATTGAACCTTGATCTGATGAAGGCACTTAACAGCAGGCTTATTTTTAACTCCATGAGTGCAGCCACTGAATTCAAAGGGATTGTTCAGATGTTTAAGTTGAGTGCACATTTAAGTGCATTGCTGATCAAGTGTCCTAATCCTTATGTTGTTCTGTTGACTTCGCTGGGGCTGACAGTGTGGAGTGATGCCAGGGGGATGAAGATTGCAGGACCAAAACCAGGGCTTGCTGAAATCCCTATCTTTTTCTGTCACCCCATATTCCTCTCGTGTCTGTCTCAAAAGAAAGCAAAGATTGTCGTTTGTTTTTGTTTTGATGGATTTGGGGTTTGTCTGCTTGCTTTTGTTTTGTTTTTTTTTTTAATACTTCATGTTAATCCGTATCTACCTTCCTTGTTGTGGGGAAATACTCCCTTAGCTCCATGAGATGGAGAACACTCCTTCAACCCCCCCCCAGAATCATCTGAAAAGCACAACTGGGGAACGATCAGTAAACAAAGTTCCAAATCCTGCAGTTCTTCCCTCTTGTGCGTAATCTTGAAAGAAGGCTAATTAAGACCAACAGCACACTACTCACTGAGCAAAGATTACTTATCAGCTTAATTTGATACTTTTACCGACAGCTGACATATGCTTTCCTCGTCTTCCCCCTGCTCCTTCCCACACTCAAATTTATACAGGGCTGAAGCGGTGCACAGGCCTTTTGCTCTCCCCCTCTTCTCCTTGTCTCACATGAGACAGAATTGGTGCTTTCAGGCTCAAGGACCTGATCTTGCCAAGAGGAGTCTGCTTTTCCTCAGAGCAGACCCATATGCCTTTTTCTTCCTAGCAGATGTACTACCAGAAAAACAGATTGGTGAAACGAAGCCTGCTCCTTAAAGGTGAACTGAAATGCTTGCATACGGTGTGTAAAACACAGAGTCTGCTGCTTTGAACCGCACACTTTGTAGGGTGCGTATTCGATGCAGCTGCACCATGATCATCCTTGGAAACACGATGAGCGAGTTGAAAAGAGATTTACGAACCCAATTTTTCAGAGCTGCGGTAGCTCAGAATTATTGAGTTTCTCCATTCAGGGAAGTGTGAGAGGCCACACTAAGTCTGATGCAATTTAAACCACTCCATAGATCATGCTGGACATCTTCTAATATGCACCATTACAGCCTTGCGGGACCTGATAAATGTTCACCAGGGAAGAGGACGAGGTGTACTCCATTACATATGCTGTGACTCTGTCCTCTTCCACTGCACCATGTCCTCAGCTGATGTAAATCAGCATAGCTGTGGTGCAGTTAATTGGTTTTATGCCAATTTTCACCATTTGAGGACCTGGACTATCATGTTTATTACAGCAGCTCAGAAAATTCAGTCTTTTTTTCTTTTTTTTTTTAACAATGCCTGCAGGGTTTAATTCTCTGCTCTGCCTTTGTGACTGCAAGCAAGTCCTTTGCACATCAGGCTCCACTTTTTGCACAAGATCAGGTCTGACATAGACCCATCACTCAGGCTGCAGCTTGAGAGCTACCTTGGCTGCAGGCTGCTCCCTGTGCTCAGTTATGAACAACTGGGAAGTCCTTGGCAAGCCAGCACCAAATCCTGAAAATTAGGCCGTATAAGAGACTATGACACATCTACACCACTAAGTTATGGGAATCCTCTGAGAATTGAAGTGATCACGAGCGGGTGGAGGTGGTATCAGTCCCAAGGAGGCTTCATGATACATGTCAGAGAGAGACAAGGTTTCAATGTTTTTCCTATATTTCTTAACACATCTTTGAAGTAATGCGTGTGATCCAGGCAAAAAGCAGATGCTAAAACCAAACCCAACTCCAGATAGGGTGCACGTTGTTGTTTATTCCATGGCATTTTGTTTATGCTCCATCTGCTTCTAAGGTTTTAGACTTTAATTGTGATGAGAACATTTTAAGAATTTTGGAATCCTCATTATAAACCCGTTTTTCAGTCCTTGGTTTATATAAGATGTGGTTGCCGTGATCAGCTTCAAATACTTCTGGGCAAGTCAGACTTTCTAGCAGTTATATAAGTTTATTTTCAGTACACCCAGGACTGATCGTCATCTTCATTTGTGCATTTACGACTGCGGCAGTTACAGATCTTGCAAAAAGAGATCCATTTTTTAATGATGTTTACACTCATTTCAGCAATCACAGTTATATATAGCTACATACTTGAAAGTTCTAAATAAACAGGTAACAGGTCACATAAAAAATAAAATGAAATAAAAATATATACTAGAATCAAATACATCAATTGAAGACTCAACCCTCAACAAATTCCTAGCATGTTTAGTATACATAAGAGGTATACATACATTTTAAAGGCATTATATATTTGCATATAGATTTGTAAAACAAAACAATCAAGGTGCATATGTGTTAGATAAATAAATACCTAATGCAGCGCACAGTAATATGTACCTATCTCTGCAAACATGTGCATACACACATATGTATCCATGCACATGTGTGTCTGCATTTGGCACCAAGGTGCACATCAATCCTTGCATCTGGAAGGTCTATGTTACAGTAACATTTGGGAGATGAAAATAGCGTAACTGCCCTGCTACTGCATGTCATAGGAGCTGCAAATACTGTGAGCCCACTCAGAAAAAGGAACTGCAAGAGCAGCAGAGACACTCATGAGCTGCCCTGGGGGTGAGGGGCTGGGGAATGCCCTTTGATGTGTGTTGTCATTCGACACATGTTGCATAGGAATGCTGAGAGGACTTGGTGAGGGGCTGAGAGCCCATACCTCTAGCTGATGTGCAAACAGTTTGTATGAACAGGCAGTCAAAATGGCCACAGTTGGGTGGTATAGCACCTCTTCATCACTTTAAAGGAGGCACAGTCTCCACTGAAGCCAAGAGAATTCTACTGTGGCTCTTGCTGAGGAAAGCCAGCCCTCATATCTCCTCCTGGCTGGCTTTGCCTGCCTCATACCTACACCCAGCAGTGCACAGGAGCTGCATGCAGCTTGCTGACTTGCCCCTTCTGAGCTCCTAGTGCTGCCTCCTGCTCTGATGACTGCTAGCACAGCACAGCACTGCATGGCAAGCCTCGGAGAAACGTATGCTGCTCATTGCAGTGCTTTCCGCCCCACTCCCTTCCCTCTTCCCCTGTCAGCAATTGCAGCCAGCACCTCCCTTCCTGAGTCTAAAGGAAAACTATTTTTGCAGCCCTACTTAGCTGGACCTACTACAAACATTCCCAGGAGGCAAAGCTTTTCCTTGACTGGTCTCCAATAATCCAAAGGGGTCATGCAGCTGTTAGCCTTCAATGCCAGGGGATTCATGGAGGCAGCAGTGGAAGCCATTCCCCTCACATCTCCTTGCTAGCATGGCTTCAGGTACTGACCCTCACCCTCAAGCACAGTCTGTGGTAACTCCCCAGACACCCTCCTTCACTGTGTGTAGTTCTGTGCACCACAATATAAGAAGGACACAAAACTATTAGAGAACAACCAAAGGAGGGCTATGAAGATGGTGATGGGTCTGGAGTGCAAAAGGTATAAGTGGCAGCTGTGGTCCCTTGGTTTTATGAGCGCAGAACAGAGGAGCTGAGGGTAGGCCTGATGGCGGCTGCAGCTCCTCACAGGGAGTGCAAGGGCAGCGCTGAGCTCTGCTCTCTGTGACAGCGACAGGGCCCGAGGGAACGGCATGGAGCTGTGTCAGGGGAGGGGCAGCTGGGGGTGAGGGACAGGGGCTGCACCAGAGGGTGGTGGGTATGGAACAGGCTGCCCAGGGCACCCAGTGCCAGACACCAAGTGCCGGATCCAAAGAGTGGTTTGGACAATGCTCTCAGACACTGGGTTTGGATTTTGGGTGGTCCCGTATGTAGCCAGGAGTTGGACTCGGTGGTCCTTGTGGGTCTCTTCCAACTCGGGATGTTCTGTGAATCTTCTCCACAGGGTTGGTTTCTCATGCTTACTGGAAACTGAGCCCTCAGACCTGTGCTCTTTGCTCATACACTCACATCGTTGGGGTGTATCACCACCATATAAGTGACTCAGGTGAGAGTCAAGGAGCACCTGCATCCTGGAAGACAAATTTGCAGAACCTACTGTTGAGGTTATTTTTTCAGTGCTTCACAGCTCCACTGGTAGCCTGGACGGTGGCCAGGTCTGGTGGGAAAACACAGTTGCCAGCGATGATGCTGAAGCAGGAGCAGAGATGTGCCAAAACAACAGGCCCAGCTGAGAGGCACTGAATGGCATAAAAATATAACTCAAAGCTTGAAAGAAGGATTGCATATTCTAGATCCAATTCCTTTCACCTTATTCAAGTAAGAAGACCCATTAAAATGAAAAGAACTGGCTGTGCGTGTGCATGCATTTTCCTTTTTTGATCAACTACCTCTTTGCTGATATGCCTAGTAGACTGTTTGAAATCCCTATAAATGTTAGATGTCCATGATAAAAGACAGTGCCCTTATTTGGCCCATGGCCATTTTTCATGTTTATTTGCTTATTTATTTCAGTTAAGTGCAACACACCAGTTGATGTGCAACATCCGTGTGCCGCAATACAGCTCTAGGTTGCCTTGGCAACCGGTGGAAAGGGTTTTGAAGAGCCAGAAAGGCCCATGATAATGAAAACAAGCATTCAGGGGGCCTCTTCTCCAGGTGGGTGAGAAGAGGCTCCCTGCTGGGCTCCCTCGCCCAGCCCGCTTTCAAATAGTCAGTCGCTTTAAACAAAAACTACAAAAAACAACAGTAAAAGCCCATCACCCAACCCCTTCTGCTTTTTTCCATGCTAAATCGCAACTACTGATTAAAAGTTCTGAGACAGTTCTTTGAAGCCTTTCATTAATAGGTTTCCTTTATGAATCCAAATTAGATGGTCAATGTGTTTTCCTTCAAAAAAGAAAGAAAGAAAGAAAGAAAGAAAGAACTATTATGGAAATGTTAGTTGCTGTTGTTGCCGCTGCTGGATTTTACATGTTTAATCTCCCACATGTGCATCTGTACCAGATGGCACTGCCTGTGAGATTCGAGATAATCTTTGCACAACATCTTCACCAGGTTGATGCTGATGCCCAAGCCACTGCAGGCTGTAACTTTCATTTGGACATGGTGGAAACCATGGTTTCAACATGGCTCCTGTGGGACAGGGCTGACCCTACCTGTGCTCAGCACCTGCAGCTTCCACTGTAAGCTGCAGATGAAGGTGGGAGAGGGTGAGTTACTGACAGAGGGCTTGTAGGTGCGAGGTTGTGATATTGAGTACAAGGAGGGCTCTCTCCTCTCGAGGAAGTGGGTCTTTGAAAAGACGTCGGGGCACTACTGGTCACGTAGCTGAATTTCAGTTCTCATTATACTTAACCCCATTGTATGAGAGAAGAGCTACTTCCACCTATGTAGGCGTTGTTCTTTGTTGAAGTCAGTGTGGAATGAGACAAGGAAGGGGAGGAGAGCATCTGATCTCTTTAACATCATTTCTTGTTCGGCACTGCGCCAACAACACTAAGTGCAAACACAACATTGGTAAATCACCTGACCATCACTAGGACTGAAAAAGAGAAATATGTGTTTGAACATCATGGGTTTTTTTACCTCCTTTTTCAAGTCTCTAGGAGGACATTACTCACCTTCGAAGTATGCATGGATGGTGAAGGTCAATGTTCACTCTGAAACATTCTTACAAAAATGCAGATTTCTTTTTTGGCAGCTGGGGCACTTTCCTAGTCTTTTCCTCATGGCTGGGGCAAGAGGACTTTCACATTGTTCTGCTCCTCACAATTCTTCCTTCAATTCTCTTCCTTTGCCTAGCCAGTACTCACGTCAGCTCGTATTCCCACTTAATGTTTCTCTAGAAACTCTGATCCCAGACAAACCCACTTTTCTTTACACCACCTTCTTCTATCTGCTACTTCTGAGCATCTCTTTGCATCTCCTCTTTTTCTTGAGGTTATACAATATATGCACAGCTGAGTTCACAGCACAAAGCCTGAATTTGAGGCAGAAAATTATGGAAAATAGAGAACAGAAACAAAAGCTGGGAATGAAGAAGGCACCTTTAAGGATGATACATAAGCAAGAAAAAGGATGTCCAAAAGAATATCAAGGAGGTACCCATAGAAAGCCATGGAGGTAGGTAACCAAATTCCCTGCCGTGGGCAGCATAATTTCCACACAGTTTGCAGTGACATGGCAGGCAGCTCCTCTTCCAGAAGTTCTCTTCCACCACCTCAGAAGTAATGGAAACAAGATAGACTGATGAAATGTCACAAGTTCTGACAAAAAGAAATTGGGATAACTGTCCCTTTCAAAACAATCTAAAACCAACTCAGATCATGGGACACTGGGGGCAAAATTGCAAGAGTCAATGGCATATCTTAGCAAAATATATGTATATTTTTTGTGTGACTCTTCACCACTCGTAGGTGACTCACTGCCAGAAAACTGACTCATGTTGAGAAAGCATTACAGAGAGACAAAGAAACTATGTAATACACTACCAGGCTTTCAGTCTGATAATACTCTCATGGAAGGAGTATTTTACTCTGTCCTGAACTGCAGCGAAGCTTATCACCAAGAGCAGTGATGTACTGGTCAGTTTGTTAATCTAAGCAAAGGGGAGTGAAGCTGGAAATGTTTATAAGTGATTTGCCTCTGCTGAGGAAGGAGATAAGAATAACTATGACAACATTTCTAAAACATGTGTTGGATGTTTCATTTTAAAATGAAGCATACCAAAAAAGAAGGCAGTGCCTTAATGGGGGGTGGGAGACGTCGAGAAAACCCCACTCCTTGTAGACACTTCCTCAGGGAAAAAGAACATTGCAACTGAAATACCTGTGACTAATTCTAAGGTACCTCAAGTCTTTGGACGGCCAAGGTGCTGTAGGGCTCCTTTCTGGAGGGAAACTGTTCAAAACTCTGACAAACAAGAACATAAGAACTTCAATTTCCTTGAAAAGAGAATTTACATCAGAGATTACAGGCAACTGTGATTTCAGTGGCAGTAAATTAGAGTCCATGATAAAATGTCTTCAAACTGGGACATTTGTGGAAGCTGTTGTAATTCCCATTTGAGATGACTATGAAATAGGCCAAGAAAAAACCATCAAGCCACATGGGCTGCCCACATGGGGAAGCTTGACTGAAGTGCTAGCAAGGGCATCTTTTCAGTGCATCATATGCTTCATCTTACAGGTACGACCATTAAATCTCTACAGAATTCTTGTGTCCTCAGTGCAGTTGCAGGAACCACAGAACCAGCACCAACATGAGGGTTAGCCCAGCTGCAGCCAAACTCAGTGCCCTCTGCCAGGCTGGGAAATGAGGCCACCAGCTGCTGCTGCTCTTCTTGTTGGTAGGGCGTGGAGCTGGGTTGACCCATCTACTGCCCTGCCAAATCAGTGGGAGCCCCTGAGTTGTTCCTGGCTTGGCTTATACTGCAGTGCTGCCCCACACAAATAACCCTATGGTGTGCAGGCTTCCTCAGGGTCTTGGTTGAACAGCCAAGATCTGTGTTTACTTATTCAGGCATGGCAAAGACATCTAATTGCACCCACAGTGTATCTCAGCACAGAACTATTTAACATTTATGTTACAGAATCTAAAGCATGATTTGCTCCTTGTGGCTCCTAAAATCTGCAATATAGCTCTGCCAATAAAAACATAGAGACTTGACTATGCGAGGAAACAGCTAGCTCAGCAAAAATGGTGGCCTGTTGTTGTATTTGCAGTGTAGAAGCAGAAAAACAGCAACTACCCACAGAAATGCTGCTCCATTTTGTTCTTGAAAGTGGCAATTTAGAACTAAAGGCAGCTGAATTCCGTGGGCAACATGGGAAGAATTTGTTTCATGTGGGAGCCACTATACATATATAACGTTGCTGTAAGAATTCTATATTGATCACAGTAACCTGCCCAGGTCCCCTTGCTCTAACCAGTTATAAGGATAATCTGATTGTCTAGTACTGTATTCATTGTATCTGCAGTGTTCTTTCTGCAACAGTACGCATAAACTGTCTAGTACTATGAAATAGCTGTTCTAGTGGCCTTACGCATTGCCAAAGATCATGTCCTTAGATTGCACTAGTATATAAAACACAGAGAAAGGCGATAATGACTTTGATATGTCTGATTTATACTCACCACCAAAATTATTTGAAAGGATTTTCTTCATTGTTTCTTTTATTATTATTATTATTTTAAGAATCCTTATTCCATGCTCAGAAATTTTTATGGAAGGCACCACAGACCTAATGGTATACAGCTTTCCTGGTGAGAAGATCCTAGGTGTCTGCTTCCGGATGTATAAGTGGCAAGGTGTTTGATTTGTGTCATCTGTAACATGTTTCTTCCAGCTACCTTACCACTGATGCTACTGTACATACTGGACAGGAGTCCTGTTTGATACTAAAGTAAGGAAGTTTGCTGGGGACATGCTAGGTCAGATACATCCCTCTGCAGAGACACAAAAATTACCAGTAAAAGTTCTTTGAACTGGAGGAGCAATATCTTCTTCTAATGTTGAGATGTGTGGGAAAGGTACAGTACATAGCTGTGTGTATGTGCACGTAAGATCCAGTGCAGAACTGGAGTTGCTGAGGTATTTTTGCCTTCTTGTTGGTGACTCACTCCAGTAATGCCCTCCACCTAGACAGAGGCTTGAAGTAGCTTTATGCTGAATGGAAGCCCCATGGTGTCTTACATATACTCATGTTTTCTAAGATTTCTTCATGCTTCCATATTGCTGGGGAAGAGCTGCACTCACTGTGGTTATATGGTGAATTTCTTATACAGCACAGGAAGTGGAATGATACAAGCACTATTTAGTTATACCTTACAGCACTGATTTGCATTTGGTAAATTAATGCAAGCTATGACTTGCTTCTTATTCCCTTCGGCATAGTTTGTTCTCCCAACAGGAAGGAGCAAGCCTCGTGCTCAGTAAGTTTGGGGTGGAAGATGTGTTTGGTTATTGCAGAAGACGGATGATAATGAGTGGATGGGATGTGATTTTGCTCTTCCCAGGTCTCTCTTCATTCTTGCGGCTGCCAGGCACTAGCTTGTACTCTTTTGATAGTGATATCTATATTATCCAGCACAAGGTTTAAAAAAAAATCACAAACAAAGCCTTTCCCCAAACCAAAGCATGGGCAGTAAATTAGATTAAATGAAATAAATAGAAAGTTCATTTCCTCTCAGTACTAAAGGAAAACCATGTTCAGGTTCAAGCACTAGGCTTCAAGAAAGATGTGGGGGAAAGAAAGGAAAGAAGACAGTCATCATAATCAAAGGTCTTGAAAACATGACTTGTGAGGAAAAGCTGGAAAAAACACTGTACTGTAGTGCTGTGACAGAACAAGAAGAAATGGAGTTAAATTGCAGCAAGGACAGCTTAGGCTAGACATTAGAAAGCACTTTGTAATAACAGGCCTACATAAAGTGCTGGAGCAGATTATATGAGCATGTGGTAGGGTCCTCATCGTGGAAGGTGCTGATGAGCAGCTTGGACAAACATACATCAGAAATGACACTGACATAGTTAACCCAGCCTTGGAGAAGCCACTCTAACTACAAACAACACTGACTATTCAACTGGGAAGGAGGTGAGAGACGTGCTAAAGCAAAAGCTCTGACTTTAGTAATTTAGCCAGGAGTGAGCCTGAGCTGCTTACATCCCAGCTGTCCTGGCCTTGGAAGCTCACTAGGTCATGCATATGATTTTTGTGTCAGCAGAAAGCCAGCCTGGGTTTGTGGGATGCACCTTTTCCTACTGAAGGAGGGCATGGACGCTGGTGTTTTCCTGGTTGATATTTTCTTTAGCACGTAATGTTTTTTTCTGCAAGCTAATTGCATGCAATAGCTTGTGCTAAGGTACGCAAGGATCACTGTCCATGGAAAGTATCTTCATTTAAACTCATAATGTGGAGCCTTGGTGTCAGCTGACAATCATTTTTAATTACAGCTGGCCAATTCCCCCACTGCTGAAGCAAGTCTAACCTGATCTGTACCATGGGAGTCAGCAAAAGGGTAAGAAAACTTGTTGAGATGCCACTTGATGAATTGACGGAGGGACTGCTCCTCTGGGAATAACTCTAAGTGGCCTGAGATGGGAACGAGATCCCTTCTCCCTCGTTCTCCATCCTCCCTGTCCTCTTATCCCTGAGGTATTGAGAGGAAGAGTGACCTGGGGAAAACCAAACCCTGGGTGGTGACCACTTCTGCACCCTTCCCTGACCCCTGCCTCCCTTGGAGCCTCCCTTCCCACACGAGCTCTGGGGTCACTGAGAGATACAAGAGATAAGGTTTGTGGAATAGGGAAGGTATGAAAAACCCACAGGGATGAATTCAACAAAATTCAATTTGATTGTTTTCCCACAAAGCGCTTCTCAAGCACACAGCGAACTCTGAGGGGCTGACACGCAAAGAGCAGAGTGATCCACATCCACAGTGTTCTACACCCACTTCTCCTCACCACCCAGCAGTGTGCAGCTAAACTTAGCTCTCATCCATGACAGATCCCAGGTAGGCCACAGCAGCACTAAGTTCAAAAGAAACACTACTTCCTGTATAGACCAGTGCTCAAAATATCGACAGATGAAAATGAAATAAATTACTCGTTAATTCCTGGTCGCCATATTATAAGGAAGTTACTGTGGCACCAGAAATATTCAGAGAAGAATTGAGGTTAATTTGAAAATGAAGACATTAAGCCTGTGAGGCTAGAAAGAACTGGTTTGTATGGAGTAGAATTAAAAAAAGAGAGAGAGAGAGAAATGAGTTTTCTTAAAAGAATACTAATTAAAGTATGTAAAAATCCTAATGGCTAATTTCAGCCTTGGTTCGTACTTTCATTCTGTCACAGATAAGCAAAATGGAAATAAAGTAAAAAGAAATTGAGGGCAATGTCAAGAAGCATTTTCTTACACAAGCAGTAATTGGAGAGTGAGGTGACCAGTGAGGCAATGTCACAAGACAAAAACATTAGAGTAATTAAAAGAGCACTTAGATGCAATATGAGGAGAAAGAGTGAATGAACTTTGTCACCAATGCCTTTCTCAGCCCCTCACTCAGCCCACCACATTGTGTGCTTGGCCCGCCACAGGCACGTTGGTGTGAACCGCTCCACGTCCTACCACAAAACTCAGGAGAGTAGAAATGGTTCTTATGGGCTGTGGCTTCCGATTGCATTGAAAACGCTAATATCTATGTGATGGGATTGAGGTCAATCATGTCTCATTTGTACACGGATAGGCTTCTGAAATGCAAACCCGTGGCTGGAGGGCAACATCATAAGCCATATTACTGGAGGGAGCTCACAGCCAGCCCCGTTCCTGCCACCAGGGAGTGGACAGGGAGACGGAACGAAGTACCCTTTCCAGCCCCAGCCTATACCACTCATTATTGTTGAATCATCTGCAATGGGAAAGCCATCAACTTCAGGAGCAGACTAACAGCACGTTCATGATCCTCCTGACTCATGCTTTCAACTCTTCCCTCAAGCATAGGGCCCTACCCTGCCTGGGCACTCTGGGGGAAGCAGGAGGATGTCCCTCCTGCCCCCATGCACATGCACACACTGCTCTGAGCAGTGATGCACAAAAGGCTTTTGGAAAATACAGGCTAGCTTCCAGCTGTTTTCTCTCCGCTGCTACCCTGCATACTGCTCCAGGCCAGATTCTGCCACCTTTGCTCCTGCGGAAGCCACTACAACATGTGGTGCTTGTCCTGTGCACTGCTTGTGAGTTCTTCTGATCACGAGGATTCAACAGCAGCAGGATGGAAACCAAGGGAACATTTATCACTGGTGAAAGATGGCAGGGATTTTCTAAATCAGAGAATTTCTTACAGTAGAACTTTTGTTACTGGAGCAGATCTATAATAATATCACCACTGTTTCAGTATTTTTATAACAGTGCTGCTAGGAAGAGCAGCTCTTCTAATACAAATGCTGTCATTTAGAATTGCTGCTATGGTAGAAATCTTAAATTAACCACTGTCCTTTATACAAAATACAGCACCACCGCTTGAATGGAGAGCTGATAAAACACTATATTTTTTTTCCATGTGTCACTTTAAATTACTCAGCTCTAGAAAGGAACTGGAAGTACACAGAAGTCAGGGCTTGTTTCTGAAATGGCTTCACCCATATCTTCCCCTTCCAAACACAATGTGCTGGGTGAGGGGCAGAGATAGGCTGAACAGACTATTCAGACAGAATTATTTCAAAATGACCAATTTTCATGTCAAAACTACATGCAGAACCGCAGTTAGGGTGTCCTTTCAATTCAGATCCATAATACGTCCCCAGCTGCACAGAACGTCTGTGAATCACAGCTCTGGGAAAGGGACTTCCAGCACAATGAAGTTCTCCTATTAAAGCAGGAGACAAAAGTTCATCTGCAGTATGGCTTTTATCAGTTTCTCTGGTGATTGCCAATATAGCTGGCCAATATAGCTAAATCAGTCTGTTTTGGTTTTCTTCATTTTGCTTTGTTTTCTCCTGTGAGGTAGGAAGGTGCTGCTGTTTCAGCATTAGGTGAGGAATTAGGGAATAAATGTATCATCAGCTTGCTGGGAGTTCTGGCTCCCAGGATGAATGTGCCTTGGACAGGCAGCCCACCTCCTGTCCATCCCACATCTGGCTTTCATCTTTGTTGAAACCAGGGCCCTTGGTGGCTGAGGTGACCCCAAAGTTCCAACAGCTGTGACAGAGGTAGTACCAGTGGAAGATGGGTATGCCTTGTGGGTCTGTGGGTACAGTGAGCAGCATGTCTGTGGCCATGTGATGCTGAAGCAGGGTCTCCAGCATCTGGCCATCCCATCCTGCCTGTCTTGATGAAGTCTTGGTACAGTTCCCATTGTGCTTTCACACTGGGGTCATCCTCTGCACTTCAAATCATGACAATTTGGGCTAGAAAAATACAAACTGCATTACCAATTTTTTTGCCGGACCATCTTCAAACCATTGCTGAGATCTCCTTGCCACCTACAGATTATGGCAGCAAAGGAAATAACTCGTGACACATTCCCAAGCTTTACACCATTATGCACTATTTACTCTTCTGCACGTCAGATAATTAGCAAACCATACTGATGACAGTCATTTCGTCCAAGGGGCAATGAATGCACATGCAGACTCCTGTGATGGGGCACATAGAAGTTGACTTACAGACAGAGAATTTTGGAGGAGGTGCTGGCAATGCACACATTAATTTACAATTATGTTCCTTCACAGAGCCTCCTGGCACTTTCCAAATATTGTTTAGAGAACATACTTCTTCTATGAAACAAGTATTATGACTACGGATGTGAGAAAACAAGGACAGAGAGGTTTAAGTAAGTTGCCCAAAGGCCTGCAGGAAGGCTCTGTCACAGATTACCATAGAAATAAGTCCCGTGCGGTGAACATCTGCTCACGATGGGTTGAATTTCGAGAGAATACTAGAGATTTATTTCTATTTGACAAAACTCTTTTACTTTTGCTACATTAGGTATGTACTGCTTGGAGAAAGCAAGGATTTAGTAGTAACTAATGGCTTCATAATTACAGTGAAATATAGGAGAAGTTGACATCAAGAGGTGACAAAATGGAGTTGGAATTACAAATCAAGCCCAGATCAAAGAAAGGCGTTCAAAATCATAAACTCTCCCTCACTGGAGTCACTGCAGTTTCCAGAAGACACAAAGCGTGTGCATATATCTCTATGGGGTCTGATTGCAGTTCTCTTTGAGAGTGTTCTTTGTAACACCCCAACTACTGGGAAGTGTGAGAACAACATCAACTTCCAAGACCTGCTAAAACTCCAATATGCGGCGCTAAGAGTGTGTCCATTTGGCAGTTTTCAGGGATGCTCTCCCCATCATATTAGACATTGCACAAATTCATCTAAATGGCAATCACAAATAGCTGACAATGCAAGTGGTAGCACTGCTGGAGAAGAGCAATATAGGTATTGAACTGGAATTAATATAATACTTGAGTGTCCTCTTTAAAACCCACTTTCTCAAAGTTTCATAGCTTCCTTCCAGGAATTTTAGCAGAATGTTGGACAGCAATTAAACTGAACAAGTATACAAGACCCCAACCCAGAGCACTAGATTAGACGGATCCCACGACAACCCACTCCACCAGTCTGAATCATGTCCCGTCCCACTCTCATTGCCCCACCAGCTCATTTTTGGTTGCAGTTCTCCCCTTTCATCTGGCGGATGAACCCTTCCTGAATGGCTCTGGGAGAAAAATGGAGAATTCCCATTTACTCGTTCCATTGTTCTCCAGTACAGAAAGATACTGGCAAAAATCAACAACTCCATGCATTTAATGCCATCTAACAATGTGAAAATGATTACCTGGTAATTTGTTGGTTTGTAGGGAAAAAAAAACATTATGCTTTAACAAATCCCAGCTGCTGTAATCCTGAAGGTCATGGTGCCTTTTGACAAGTAATCATGCAGAGGCCTTTAAAGCTAACTCACATCACTTGAAGCTTGTCTCCGTGCTGGCACATGATATTGAGCAGGTATTGACAAAATAATGCTAACAACCCTGGTAGGGTCTCTGAGGCCCATCGGAGCCTGGGAGGAGATGGCTACCATTTTTCTTAAGTAGTATAAAAAAAGGTTAGACAGTAGTTTATTTTTGGTCACCGATACCTTGAGATGGATTTGTGCTGATCATATTTTCGGCATTTGCAGATGAAATTGGCTCTGTTAAAATTACTTCGCTATCAACGTAAGGGTTGCGTTAGCAAGGAGCACTCATTGCCAGTCTATTCACAGACTGCTGGTCTGTGCTCCCCTGAGTAATACACTTCACCAAGTGGGTGCATTGAATCAGCCGGACTAGTGTCCTCCACAAGAATAAAGAGTTTAAGCAAGACTAAGCTGTGTGAATGAATTATATCCTGATTGCCAGAGCGCTGAGACAATTCTCCACAACTTTTCATGTTTTCTGTAAATTTTGCTTTTCTTACTAAAGTTAAAACATTAACTATTAGAGTTCAAAATCTGACGTCCTTAGAGTATGAATTAAAGAAGTTTCTCATGAGAAATAATTAATTGTTAATTGTTCTTTCTCCTTTTTTTTTTGTCATATCTCATGGAATTAGTTGTCATTATAGGAGATAAAAAGCTCCTTTTTCTCAGGGAAGCCTAGATACCAGAGCATATTGAAAAACTCATTGTAAACTGCATAACTGACGATTGTGAAAAAGCAGGACCTCTTTTGTATGAAAGATAATCAACTGGCAATATCACTTGCAAACCCCAGACAAAACCAATTGTCTGCTTTACAGGTGTCTGGCAGATGAGAGGTCATCCTCAGCTGATTCAAGCCATGGAGGTATGCCTTTCCTTTCTTCAGTTGTACTTTCTCATAAACAGAACTTCATCAGACTAAAACAGCTCTCTATTTTTGCATGGCGGCTATGTTTTCCCCTAAGCAAATTCTTCACATGCCCAGAAGGAATCTTGTTTCCAACATCTGGGAGCGCTTTAGAAGCTTTCATTATTTATATGCCAAGATAATATCTCTCGCACATGAATGTTCTACTGTTCCCATTGATTAGAAGTTTGCTGATTAGTGCCAACTGCAGTAGCGGTTGTAGCATGGATGCTGTTCTCGGGGCCCTCGATTTACATCACAAATTGTGGGTCTCCAAGTGCTCATCTGACCCAAATTCATTATATTTTGACTGCTACAGACTTCAGAAGAGGAGTTTTTGAAGTACAGCTAGTGTTTAAGATTAAACACACAGCAAAGGGAAATGGTAGAAAACGCCGATTTAAATGGAGAAATAAAAGGAGTGAGAGACTGCAGAATGAGGAAGGACAATCTCTTCAGCATTTGATAGTGAGGAGTTGTCGTGCACTTCCCAGAGGCATCTGCAAGTGATGGGAACCCTGGTGAGGGCCACATGCACCCATCAGTACTGTATTCAGTTTTGAGCCCCTTGCTACAGCACGGACACTGAGGCGCTGGAGCGTGTCTAGAGAAGGGCAGCAAAGCTGTGAGGGGTCTGGAGCACAAGTCTGATGGGGAGCGGCTGAGGGAGCTGGGATTGTTCAGTCTGGAGAAGAGGAGGCTCAGGGGAGACCTGATCGCTCTCCACAACCACCTGAAAGGAGGCTGTGGCCTCTTCTCCCAGGTAATTAGCAAGAGGATGAGAGGGAATGGCCTCAGGTTGTGTCAGGGGAGGTTCAGGATGGATTTTAGGAAAAACTTGTTCTCAGAAAGTGTGGTCGGGCACAGGAACAGGCTGCAAAGGGAAGTGGTGAAGTGACTGTCCCTGGAGGTGTTCAAGAACTGCGTGGATGTAGCACTGAGGTTTAGTGGATGACACTGGTGGCAGGTGGACAGATGGACTAAATGACTGTAGAGGACTTTTCCAACCTTAATGATTCTATGATCTCTTTGGCGAGGCTGGAAAGCAGGGCTTAACAATACCTTCATCTTCTGATACAGCCCCCCAAAAAAACACTGGGTTGTTAAAGAGAGAGGAAAAAAAGGGGTAAACCAAAGTCTCAGTGTTTTTTTCTATATTTCTTTCTATCTATTTCTTTTTCTCTCTTTTTTTTGGGGGGGTGGGGGTCTTCTCCTCCCCTTGCAGTGGTATCAACGCCAGTTGGGCTCCCAGGTAGGGCACAGCATCACCTCCATAGCCCTCGGGCTTCCCCAGCCTCTTCCCTGCCCACTGCGCTCCAAAATGCTCATCTCAGCAGAGACACTGGGAAAATGCTGGTTGGGCCAAAAGCTGCCACCCAGAAAGCAGCTTTGAAACCATACCAGGAATCTGTGCAAGAAAAATGAATGCACACATTCAAAACGAGAGAGAGAGCATGGCTTCCCACGCGTTTCCTCACTGCTTTGTTAGGAGATGATTCTCAAGCCCCACACAGAAGAAAATGACACGTAATTATTTTAAGAAAGCAAATTTAAATATCACATAATGCTAAGGCATCTCTGAGCATGCAGGAATTAACAGGTCTTTGATGAGCTTATCGAGTTCCTGAGTGGACCTATTTGGATCCAGCCATAGACCACCAGCAGGGCTGGAACTGGGAGCATGCCGCTTTGCAACCTGTGAAGTCTGTGCCTGTGGCAGCCCTGCTACCGTGAGCAGCTCATTGGGATAAACCTGGCTCTTCACAGCCCAGCTGCAGTAACTCACCAGAGCAGACAGCGCTGCAAAATCGTTGCCCGTGTGCCCAGAATGACTGGACGAATCTGCTTGTTTGAACCCCTCAGCAATAAACGTCTATTAATTTTTCTCTTGCAAACAGCAGTGATATATGGCTCTTTCTGTATGTGCAGACTTGCTGGCCAGATGTACTCAGATTAGTTTCCCATTTGTTTTCTTCGAAGTGACTTATGATGCTTGACTTAATTTTTTGTGCGTCTTGCATCTTTAGAAGCAGTATTGACAATCCATAAATATTTCCAAGGCTGATGCCTCGGCACAGATACTGCATGTTTCCTACTGAAGCTATTTATAGAAGTACTCAAAGTTGTTGTGTGCTTGTTTTTACTATTGCTGACAAGGACCTGAACCCAAAGCACTTCAGTATACTTCACTCTGTCAGTGTAATTGTCACTAGGATCTAACCACGACTAGATTTGTTTGATTTTAAAGTTTCCAAGCATTTAGAGACTATTATGCTTTAGACTCTTTTTGTCATAGACAGACAGATGCCCATCAATGGAAAAAAAGGCATCAGCTCCTCAGCTGGCATACACTGGAGTAATTCTGTTACGATCATTGGAGTCACCAGTAATTTACAGCAGTGGTGGATCTCACTCACTTCCAGAGCACCCATTGATTTTACTCTTAATTTGCTGGTGTTCCGCCATGTAAATGTAAGTGCATTTTGACATTTTGGGAGGTTACAAGGCATTGCTGTGTCACTCTTGATGCTGTGTTAATGATGCTTTTGGGCAATGAATAACAAACATGGGGTAGCTTGGAAATTAAACTCCTGATTTTGTTCTCATAGTCTACTGGATTAGCAATTAAATTTCAGATCATTTATATACCTAAAGGATCTGAGAGTGGAGAGGGTTCTGACTTAAAACATTAATAAACAGCATTAAAGAAAATAACCCTTGTCAGCAAGGGGGTAATTGCTCTGGCTTTGGTGCTGGAGCAAGGCTAAGGAGTTCCATTTTTGGGGGGGTTTAAATTTCAGCACCCTCTCCTTTCCCCAGAAAGTACATCCTAACCTGAACTGTGTTGCCAATCTCCCACTCTCCATGAGGTGCTCTTCCCACTGATATCCTCACCTTCCCCACTGTTCCTGCAGCAAGGCTATTGGTGGGTAATGCATTTCTAGGGGACGTTACTGTTCTTGGGCAACTCTTCATTTGCATTTCAGCATCATGACACCAACTGCGTACTGTCATCTGTATATTTGGTATAAAATTGTGACTTGAAATCCTTGTAATGAAATGATGAAGGTTCCACGTAGGAGAAATTCTCAGCAGTACCTATAAAACACCAGTTAGGCAGATTTACAGCTCTCTAGCCAGACTCATATGAAATAGGAGTTTCATGGGCACTGAATGCACACTGGTTTGCAGCACACCAGGGCTGTCCCTGGCTGCCATCCGTGCCCTGCAAAGGAGCCCTGGCAGTGCTAGGGAAGCCTCTCACTGCTGTGCGGGGTGCAAATGGAGTGTTGCCTCACTGCAGTGAGAGTGGGAAATGTGTCGGACTGCGAGTGTTTGAAATTAAAGGCTGCCTGTTTGGTGTCGGTATGCCAAACTTTGCCCACGATTGATAAGCACAGAGGGTTGGCTTCAAACCCAGCTTCTTTAAATGGGACTGCAGATAACATCTAAAGAGCTTAGAGATGAAAGGTAGTAGGGCCATGAGAGATATCGTTACTAAAGGGAGGTTTTGGCACGTATCTAAAAAAGAACGTACCCCCGACTGTTTGTTCTTTCCCTTATTTTGTACTCACCAAGCTGCAGTTCTGAACTTGTGTGTAAGAACTAATGTATTACTGTTTGAGTTATTTCAGAGCTTCCTCTTTAACATTACTAATTGACCCTCTGATGGATGCTTACTCCCTTTACTTTATCACAGTAATGTTGTTTTAGCTAATTCCCTGCTGAAGCAGCAGAGCTACCCATTAAGCAAGCGCTACGAGCAGATAAGGAACAGCAGCGTGATTTATGCATTGCATCAGGAAACAGGGACAAATATTGGCATCAAGGTGACTTATTTGCCTGTGAAGCCCAGAGCAAAGAGGTCCACAGCAGGGAGCACCAGACATCAGTTCAGTGTTTTGCTGTAAGCAGGGAACTAAACAGTTTTTTCCTACTCTAAGCAATGCTCTGTTCAGTGCAGAGGATGCAAGAGAGAAGGCAAAAGAAGGCAGCCAGGCGCACTGCATATGTAGTTCAAAATGGTAGATACAGAAGTAGGAGACCTACACACGAGTCTTGGGGCTCACAGGAGGAGTCCTGGGAATTGCAGGCTGGCAGGCAGCACAGGCAGAGAGGAGCTGATGCTGTGTCTGAGGCAGGGGCAGTCACATCAGTGGGTCACTGCAGGAAGCACAGCCTGGTTCCAGGTAGAACACAAGGTCACTGGGACACAGCTTGACAGCCACAACAACAAGGTGTATGTTAGCTAAGCTCTCTGCCTCAGCACTTCCTCATCTCATTGAGAGCAGGGTATTTGGTTCAGTGCTGGGAAGAGACACTAACCTTGCCAACTGCAAACTATCGTAGCTCTTACAGAAGATTAGGGAGGTGCTTAAAATAGAAATCAAATTGGGCAATAAAAAAACATAACTGCGTTGTTTTTTTTTTGCTGTCAAATGACTGGCGGGAGATGATCTGTGTTTTTTTATTTGGGCACTGACAACTTCCTTTTCTCCACCTTTCACAGCCATCATGACGATCTGTTTCTTAGAATCACAGCTCTGTTATAGGTGATATTCCACCCAAATCCTTATGGAAGCATAAAATAAGAATTGTTTTTCAGGGCCGGACCTGAGGTGTGTCTGACCCAGCATCCTGTCTCTAACATCTAAAAACAATGTAATAAACAAACAGGCGTTTATAAGAAGACTTATCTTGCTAACAAGATGCAGCTTATTAGTGTGAGCTGTCTTCGAGCCACAGTCCACATCCACATCATTGTGTTTAATGGCCCCCTATGGCCCTTTCTTCCACAAATTTTTTAAGTGCTTGCTGAGATCATTTTGGTTTTGGCTTCTTCAGCATCCTGAGTGTTCTGTGAAATGCCACATCCTGCTTAATTTCAAAGAATAGATGGGATCAGGCACATTCAGTGTAGGAGAGATGGAGCACTACAGACCTCCTAGATTTACAATATTGCATAGAACTAGACAGAAACCCAACTGACAGGTTGCTACAGTTGCCTAAATACCCATCTTTATGTGCTTCTCTTCATGTAGTACTACAGGATATAGAAATCCATATGGTAGGAAGCAGCCTCAGATCGTGCCAGGAGATGTTTAGATCATATATCAGGAAGAAATTCTTTGTAGAAAGGGTGGCCAGGCATTGGAATGGGCTGCCCAACGAGGTGCTGAGTCTCCATTCCTGGAGGTGTGTATTTAAGAGATGTGTGGATGTGGCACTTAAGGACGTGATTTAGTGGTGGAATTGCCAGTGCTAGGTGATGGCTGGACTTGGTGATCTTAAAGATCTTTTCCAATCTAAATGATTCTTTGAATCTATACACAGCTTTAAACCAAGGTAAGCAATCAGCATTCAAGTTGCCTTCTCATAAGACAGTCTCATAGGTGAAAATGAAAGATGGGAGTCAGACAAAGTGCATCTTATTTTCCTCCATGCCGAAGGGTAGCTCACTCAAAAGTTATGTCAATTCATTTAAAGCAGAGTTTAGTGAGTCTGATGTTTCCTCATGGGATTTTCAAATTGATGAGCTAGGCTATGTCCTGCTAGCACTGGAAGTGATCAGACATTCATTCTGTTTCTGTGTTTTTGAGAGACCCATAAGAGATCCATCGAGAGGCTGAAGTTTGAGAAGCGTTTGGACAACGCTCTCAGATGTAGAGTTTGAATTTTGGGTGGTGCTGTGTGAAGCCAGGAGTTGGACTCGATGATCATTGTGGGTCCCTTTCAACTTGGGATATTCTGTGATTCTGTGATCTTTTAGGCACAGACTACCCGAACGCTAAGCAGTGACGCTGAGCTGCTTGTACGTGGTGTGTGGTGCTCCATTTTCTGGAGGATCCATGTTATGAGCAGCTCGAGTTGATGTTCACAGCAGCTGGACAGATGTGAGCCAAAGGAACATATCAACAGATCCTTGAAGGTGGGCTGAGGAGAATGGGGTCAGGCACAGAGCAGGACTTGTCCATGGATTGCAGGAAGGGGAAGGTCTCTGGGTGCAGACACAAGGATGTGGCATTACTGAAGCTGAGCCTTTGACTGGGGGAAAAGCAGAAAGAAGGATCACAGCTAGGAAGGTATCACAGTGGGGAGCAAAGCTTCCTGACAGTGGATACTAAACTCTGAAGCAGGCTCTTACTTTTAAATGGTGGCTCTACCACGAGAGACCAAACCCTCTCCAGCACTGTCCTGCTGCCACAGATGCTCAGCAGCTCTGAGTCACCTCTGTGCACAGTGTCTGAGGGTGGATACCAAAAAAGGTAAAACAGAGAAGCACTAACACTTTTGAGAGGCTGAAATGTTGCCTTAAGCTCCTTGGGCGTCAGCACTCTTACCTGCAAGAGTAACAACCCAACTCAGCAGCTCACAATATTGTGAAATGCAGTCAATTAAAGCACGGAACGCTTCATGAGCTATTGAAAGCACCATATAAATGCTAAATATTATTATTGAATTACAGCATGATTGAAACAAATTGATTTGTTAGGAAAGTTTCAATGAATCATATTCATAACAAATTCCATTTAATTTACAACAGTGACTCATTAACTGGCTCTTCTGCTGATTTATTTATACATCCTGATGAAAAGATAACTGATTTTAAAAATTAGATCTTAAGATAACTGAGCTTCAGAACTGTGGGATCAAGAATTTTGTAAGAAGTACGGTAGTATGAATCCATATTTAGATATCCCATTTTCCATCAAATTTAATCCTGATGAGGGTTGTGCAAAGCACCTGCAATAAAACGTGCCCTTTTCTGAGTTCTCCGAGCTTGCCTGAAAATACAGTGCTTCTCCTAAAGACCAGTGCTTCATTAAATTTGATCCAAAATTAAATGTAACATTTTCTGATTCTCTGCAGGCTTCACTATGCAGGGTAATTAGAAGCTATGAAATACAGAAACCCATACTGCTCCTGGACTGAAACCACACGTAAATGTGTGTGAGCTCTTTCTTGGGGGGAGCAGTTCAAACTGCAGGATTTAGGACGATATCTTCAGACTTGCTGTGCCTCAGTTCCCTCTTTGCAACAGAGAGGCAGGGCTGCAGCCCTTACAGTATTAAAGAATACATAGTTGGGATGTTTGGGTGAAATACACAACAGCAAGGGATGGGAACAACATTGTCACTACCTGAGAGTAATAGTGTGTCCCTCTGGTGATCTCATTCTGATTGCTCTGTCATGCCAATGTTATTTCAGACTATCACAACTGTCTCTGTTCAATAACTGAGGCGTGAGTGGCTGCAGCTTCCCCTCATTTCCTTGCTGACCTTACAGAAGTGTGGACTGGAGTTTATGGCCTTAATGTAACCCTGTTGATTTCCAGTCAAGGAGCTGACTGCATCTCCCTTTCCTCTTCAGTTTCCTTCCTGAGTAGCTGAAATCTCAAGCCAGCCTCACACTTAATAGTTCTGCTTCAGAGGTAGAACATAGGCCTCTTGAGGCTGACCATGTTCTCTTTTCCACTGCAGGGCCAATCCTCCAAAAGACCTTCACCTGAAGATGGTGACATCCTCTGCCATGCCTGGGTTTGGGGATTCCAGCTGTGGGCCACAGGCCAGGTCAAGCACACCAAGAAGACTTGTTTGTATTTCCAGATCAGTACCCAACACAGCTCTGCAGACATGAAAAAGAAACCACCCTTCTCAGGGTGTCCCGGGAAAGGACAAAGAACAACACTGGGACAGAAGTTCAGAAGGTGGTGGCATCTGTGTCCTTGCAGATAACCAAGGATAAAATCCAACCGGACGAGGCCCTAAGCAACCTGCATAGTACTTCACTTAGTGAATAACCAGAGATTCTAGGCAGAGTCTCAAGTCCTGCAAGCTGTTACGCAGCTCCCTAGCAGACAGTAGCTTCCCTCCTCATGCTTAGGACAGTTTTGTTCAGAGCTAATCCTGTTACAGTATTAGGGACCTGAACTTGGCCTTACTTCTGATGATCTCAGAAGGGTTCATTAGGTCAGGAAAACAAATTTTGGGGAGCTTCCCTAGTCACAAAGCCCCTAGTCCAGCATCTCCACAAGTGATGATAGCTTGTATCAAACACTCATTATTAACAGTAATGCATTAATGACTGAATCCAAGTCAAAATGTTGCCAAGGGACAAGGGACAAGTATTTAACTACTGCAGGAAATTGCAGAGACGGAGCTTCTTTTGGCAACAAGGCAACCAGATTAAGTGCGTTGGGGTTTTTTGTGTTGTTGTTGCTACAGTAAGGGAAGGGAGCAGAAAAGGTCAGATGGAGAGAGAGGAGAGAGGATTGTACACAAGGTGGTTGTATTGCAGGAGAGAGGGAAGAGGGACAGCAGGGACAAGAAAGACTCTTACATGTTTGAGGTGGGTTCACGGAAGAAGCATCTCACTTCTTTGCAGAGAATTTACCTACTCCTAATCAAAAGCAATAGAGTCAAATAGAAAAAGACTAAATGAGCTGGGAGAGAATATGTATACCAAGGGCTTCTAAGAGACAATTAAAGAAAACAGAAATTTCCTGTAAAACCAGATGCAAGAGGATGACAAATGCACTGGTCACCACAAACAATGGCACTGTGGTTATAGGCAGAGAGGATCTCCTGTACAAGAGCTATCTTTTCTCCTCCTCCCCAGACTGCAGAGCCCCTATGGTACCTGAGCCCACACACAGGGGATGGGGAGCAGGTCATGTCCCATTGGGGTGGGACAGGGTCACTCGATACTGTGCCATGCAGGCTGATATGGGCTGGGATGCAAGATTAATACTATAGATACTGTCATATATGTCAGAATCTAATAGTTTTGCTGCTGTTGCTTTCACTAAACACTGTGGTGCAATCCAGAAGAGGCACGTTGACCACCATTAACATATAGGTTTCTACAATTAAAAAAGGCAGTACTGGCAATTCTTGAGAATTTTATGCATTTTTTTTTCCAAACCTGAAAAGAAACCCAGTGATACCTCTGAAATAACAGGAACGAGACGGTTGAAGTGTTATATAAAGGCCACCTTTAAAACTTCCTTGTTATTTTCTGATCGTCATTTTTGATCTTCTTCAATCAAATGGAGCATCACTTATGAACTGATGAAAAGAGAACCTTCATCTGGTTATTAACTCCTTGATGAAAGACCTGTAAAAAGTGCATTGTTCATTTACACAGCTTTGGAAAATACTGAAAACGAACTAAATTCTTTATGAGGTACATGCCTTCTTGCAAGTTATAATTGGGCACACGCATTGGAAAAGCAGACCGGCTACAGTTGCAGAGATGGAAACAGGGTCATGCAGTTGTCATTAAAATAAATGAGTTATTAAGCTCCTCATTTCCTTCTTCGCTACACCTGTAAATTCCCCTCCAAATGACACTGATCTGAGGGGTAGGAGAGGCAGCTAGAGCTAAAGTAGGGCTAGTTTAAAATCATCCACCCTAATAGCTACCAAATCTTTGTTGTTGTTGTTGTTAAGACAAAATTTTACACAAGGGAAAGGTCTTCCTTTTCCAGAAAATATTATTTATTTATTTATTTCGGGGGGAAGAGAACAGGCACTCTCAAAGAGTGACCTGGAAATTCTGTTCCAGCACCACCTGGCAGCTCAGTTAAGCGTGTCTTGTGGACTCTTTCTCTATCAGGTTTCCCAGCAGGGCTATGCTTCCTATGGTACATCGTAGCCAGGCAATACTTGGTGCTTATTGCCAGGCCTCTCTAACCTCAGTCACCCCTTGGGCACGCTACCTGCACAGAGAGAACAAGTGCAGAGGCCTGCACACCTCATCCAGTGCCACTGCTGCTCTTCAGAGGCTTGTGTTCCAGAGGTACAGCCAACAGGAGACAACTGGTGCAAGTCTCAAGGTTAGAGCTGAGCAACTGTTTCTCTTTATTCTAGGAAAACAAACCAAAACAGAAAAACTCAAGGACAAATACATTTGTTCAACTGTGTCACGTGGCAGAGTGTTTCAGTTCCTCCCTCTCTGAATACAAGGGGGAAAACCAGAGAAACTTCAGCCTTTTCCTCCATACTGGCAAACCAGTTATTTATTTCATAGAATCATAGAATCACCAAGGTTGGAAAAGACCTGCAAGATCATCCAGTCCAACCGTCCACCTGTCACCAGTATTTATTTATTTATTTATGGTTCAAGCTCATGCTGAAGTTGTAAAGGTTACTTAAAATAAATGCAGCCTGCTTCTGCCGCCATTAAAATGTTTTATCTTTAGCTGAGCTAAATGTTTGACACAAATTTCAATCCAAATCGTTTGTTTTTTTTCCTTTCTTCTCACACGAGAAAACAAAACACAACTGAAAATTAATTTCAGGTATGTCAGAAACAAAATCCTTTTTCCATTCTCTTTGTTGAACCAGTGTACTACATAACCACAACAACAAAAACCTCGAGTCACAATTACAAGCAACAGGCCCAGCAGGGAGGGGATAACTGGCCTACATTTAGGGCAGTTATGACTCTCATTTAATCTATGTCTTGGATTTCTACCACTCAGCACCTATTAACTTCAGGGCATCGAATCCCCAATTGTGTTGGAAACTAGGGTGCTCTGTAGCTGCATTGTAGCTGTGCTCTCACACCTGGGCGTTTGAATTGCTCTTGCTGTGTGTAGGTTGGAAAGGTAGGTCATTTTCCAAATGGCTGTACACACTTTCTTGTTTTGAAAAAAGAATGTCATTAGGATAATGATCTTGGCTCCACTGTCCAGAATTTGCTCCTATTGCATTTTCCATTTGCTTCTGGGTGACAGCTCCTGCAGTGATGCTGGGATGGCAAACATCTGTATTCTGATCAAATTGCTCTCGGCCTGGCCATGCATCAGCCATGCTAAACAGGAGAGCACAGAGTTAAAAATAAGATCCTTGAGAAACAAAAAGCTTATAAATGCTTAAATGCTTTTTTAATAAAAGGAAATTGCTGCAGGAAGTGATTCCTTATATCCCAGGCTCTGCCAATTGTTTCCAATCAGTGCAGCTTGGGGTAGCTATTATCTCACTAAGCTGTATTAATGTGTTTGTTGTTGCTGCCTTTCTTTTAAAACTAATCTATAGGCTAACTTGCAGTTCTACTGCTTAACTTGTGGTTTGCTCATCATTAAAAACTGTTTTGTGCGGTTCCTTTCACAGCTCTAATCCCTCACAGTAGCACATAAACCTCTTGCTTCTCATTCCCTGCTCAACAGTTGGCAATTAGTAGGATATGGTACTCCAAAATGCTTCTCCTGCCCCAACCTCTCTTCCCTCCCCTCAACCCAAAGGGACTGAGGACAGCAATGCCTTCATAATAAGGGTCTGAGCCCTTCTATGTAGAGCCACGTCTGCACAGATCTGTGTGCTGAGACCCACTGCTGGGAGCAGCTGGTAGCACGGCCAGCAGCATCATGAGGCACAGACCGGAACAGAGCCCTGCAGTGGGCAGCCTGGGGTCCACCTGAGGTAAAGGTTAGATTTGGATGGCCAGGTTTCAATAATCAGCTTTATATTTGGCTTGCTCCAGTGAAATTTGTCTGTTCTTTATGCTTTTGGTCTCTAGAGAATCCCTTGGCAATGGATCCTGTAGATTAAATCATGCATTGTGTGAAAATGCACCTTCTCTGATTTTTTTACAAGGCTGCGCTGATATGAGCGCTGGCACAGCTTGCAAAACAATGTGGTACTGACTGAGTCAACTTCTGTTTGACTTGCACCAGAAAAATAGTTCTGCTGTGCTAACAAGGGTTGTGCATAGTCACACAGGACACGAGGGATAAGGAAGAAACTGAGATTTTGTGGGGAATTATATCACTTATGGATGTCCTCAAAAATTAGGTTGGGTCACTAAAAATTAGGTTGGCTTCTGGACCGTTCTGTCCTGTGAAACTTCTTGGCAACTGATGATCTGTGGGCTCCGCTGTTCTGTTACATTCTGCAGTCTCACAGAAATCTCAACCCAAGCAGACAAATGCATTCTAATAACATTTTAACTGGCAAAGACCTCAAGGCAGGTGCTAGCGATGAGATGAAAATGAGAGAATATCTTCCTAAATGTTTGTAAAAATAATAATTCGATTCAGTGCACCAGGCAAATAAAAATGTGTCAGCTCCAGTATTGATGACAAACCTCTCCTGCTAGAAGCTGGTGCTGATGGACGGGCGGCCTCCAGCCCTCAGTTAGTGACAGGCTGGCTCTGTTTCCAACTATTCCAGCAGCTTCAAGCATCAGCTCTTTTTTAATAAGCTCTACTACCAAAAATTGATGCCTGCTTTCCTTGAAAACATGAATTTCTGTCCCTTGGTGAGTGAAGTCAAAGGGACTTATCATGTGAATAGTTGTAGACTATTGGTTGTAGATTGTAGGCTGTCCCTTTGGTTCATAGCTAGACATGGTCTGTTGGACAGTCCCCGTGCACAACAGTGAGTGTGCAATGGCCTTCATGGAGAGCCACGGAAAGAACAGCGTGCACATGTAAGTACTGCACACCGCAATAATATCCGCAGCCTTATAAAGAAAGAAATAAGAGACAGCACATCAAAAATGGGATGTGGACCACAAAGATGATGTTCTGTCATTGAATGCCAGAGGTTGATTTGCATGCCTCATTTTAAATAATTAAACGGCAAAATAGTTTTGCCATCTGCCAACGTCCATCTGGTGGAGGGAACACAAAGCCCTGAGTGAGAAGCCAGCACGGAGCAAGATCCACTCAGTAATTTGGGAGATCCCAGCAAGCAACTCATGGACACGTTGTGGTGCTGTCATCTCTTCTTGGAAACAGCTGGCAGCCCTGATAGTCCCTGTTTACACAGGGTTACTGATAGAGCAAGCAGTTCTCCCAGTACAGGCAGAGAGGGGCTTTGTAGCAAGTCTGTATGGTAGATGTTGGAATAATCTTTTGTCATCACAAACACTATAATGGCATTTGTAAATGCAGGGACATGCCTAGCTTCGAAAACCTTGTTCAGCTCTGGCTATGCTTGCCCCTTCTGTATAAAAACAAAAATAGCAGTCAGAGAGAGGTCTGGAAGGTGATGGTAATGTTCTGAGACACAGAAAGGTCTCTGTGAGGAAGGATTCAGAAGGCTCAGACTGTATTTTACACAAGAGAAAAATAAGAGGTGACGGGACAGAGGTAGTAAAACAATGAAAAGTGCAGAGAAGGCAACCTAGCCATTCCCAGTTACCCTTTCAAATACCCTTTCAAACAAGAGTGAGCAGCAAGCTAGTGAAATTAAAAATGCATTTCATACACATCAAAGGAAGTGCTGGGGCTGGTTCATGGCTAGTTGTGACTGTGGCACAAAGCAGATCCGTTGAACTAGAAAATTGCAGTACAGTATTTTTTCTTGCTGTTTCTTTTACTTTCGGAATCTGTTGTTTTCGGTAATTTTATAGAGTTGAAAGACATTTCTGCAAGTATTTAAAGGATGTGGAGTTATATAAGCATAGCTACCAACCTACAGAGGATATGTCCTCTCCAGCTGTACTCCACACCAGTGTAAGGAATGTCTGCCACGGGGAAGAACTGGATTCCATCATGGACAGGGGGTACTACTACACTAGTGACACTCTACACAAGCAGTATAGCACCCCTACATCTACAAGGGTAACACTGTCAGAGCACCTCAGCCTCCCTTAGCAGCACTCCCCCAGAGTCTTACTGCTGCAGGGCACTGAGCAATGCCAGCCGGTGCTAGAAGTCAATGGGAACTGAGGGCACTTGCCTTTTTGCAAAAACAGGCTCATCTCTTTCAAAAGCCAAAATAATACAGTGCTATTACTGGCCGTGATAAGGAAGAAGCTTATTCCAGCAAAAAAAACCACATCTTTCAGCATGCTCTACCCCCACTATTATTTGCATTGCAAGAACACTGCAGCACGCCTGTCACTGTGTAGATGGGCACAAAGAAAAAGATATCTCTGCACCAGATAGCATCACTTCTTATTGAAAACTGCCAACTGAATGCATTTTCCCACATCACCGTGACACTGCTTCCATCCAGTTTCGTATTCCCCTCCGTAAGCCCAGCGGCATGACACTGGGAGGTACTAGCAGCTGCTAACAGATGAAAAAGGGGGATGTGGCGAGAAAGCCTTTGAGATTATCTGTGGGGAGCATGGATGGCTTTCCTGCTACAGATACCCAAAGAATATATTTAATTTTGTCAACTGTCTCAGTTGCAACTCCATTTTTTTTCTCACATCAAGGAGATTTTCAATACATTTGGCCCCGGCCTCCCATGCGGCTAGCAGTATTTTGCATAAGGGTGCTGAAGGCATCTATATCAACAGACTTCCCTTCACTACCAGACCATTGTAAAAGATGAAGTGGTACTTCTGTTCTGAACTCACATTATTTATGACAGGTAACATCTCAAACTGTGTCTTCCTTCTGGTGCAACCATGGCTGAGATTGACAGAATGGCTCTTTTGGGGGATTCTGTTTTCTCTGACGCTCTATGCCCATAGCCAAAGGAAAGGGTCAGGTGGAAGAAAGCCAAAGCTGTTCAAGTCCCTGGAAGGTTGCTTTGCACCAGCCATGAAATATTTCTTCTCCAGAGTTTAATTTTTTGTCAAAAGAAAAGGACATAGGCAATCTTTTCACAAATGAACAAGGAGTCTTTCCATTGGCAAGCAGATCTTTCCTGAGGATTCTGGGAGGGAGAAACCATATGCTGCTCTGTTCCTAGACACTTTGCAGGCAGGGGGATTGTAAGGAGAGACATAATGGAGCAATGCTGGAGCTCCCTGTTAGGCCTCAGAGAGCACAGCACCTGCACTACTCTGTCCTGATGTTATACGGATGTATTTACATAGCCAAACTCTAGCTCTTTGCTGGGGTGTGGATTTTTTGCCCAGAACCTGAATGAGCAGAATTGGAGGAGACAGATGACTGTTTTCTGTCAAAGTTTTGGTGGTTTTTTTTTGTTTTGTTTTGTTCAACCATGAATTTTGTGAGTGAGAAAAGCTAGCTTTGTTCTGGCCTCCCATCCCTGTCTCTGGAGTCCCAGGACTTCCAAGGGCAGAGGGAATTTAGTGGTAGAAAATAAAGTGAGGAACATTACTTCCGCTTCGGAAGCATTTGCGCAATTTCATTCAAAAGCGTAACTTTGCATTTCCAGAAAAAGAGCAGTAAAACTTGCTGTCATTTTTGGCAATTGCCGTTGTTCATCGAGGTTCAGATGGAGGGTGGGTGGTAGCCTTCCCATCCCAAACAGTGCCTCCTCGAGCTCGCTGGTATCTTGGCCTCCCATTGCCATGGCTGGGGACAAGCAGGCTCCTTTCTCCCACAGATCGAATGCTGCTGCTGCTGCAGTGAGAGAAGCAGTGTGCATCCCTGGAACTAACTGAAGTGAGCCTGCTGTGATATATTTTAAACTGTTATAACAGCATTTGGCACTTTCCATTTAAAAGGCAAGTGCTGAAATAAATTGAGGCAACTTCTTATTTAGATAGTGGGAACTTGCAGGATAAGGAAGGAAAAAAGCAAAACAAAGCTAAACAACCCAAACCAGCCAGAATTCAAATCTGTGCTTAAAATCTCCCCTATCTATTTAAGTTACTGTACCAGCTCAGCTCAATATCTAAAACAAAGAAAATGAATTATGGAACAGTACGAGGAGAGCTTGTTAATTTTCCCACTGATGCACTGTGAAATGAAAGCTTTATTCTAAGAATATCATATCCTCAGGGCTCTGTCTAGGGAGACACTGACAAATACAAATGTCCTCACAGTTTTTCTTTTATTCTTGCTTTATGGTGTATCCCAGATGGATTTCCAAAATTATATATAATGATATATAATCTGTAGTTGTGGTTTGGTGGAGTTCAAGGCTGTGATTTTCCAGGACATAACCATGCCCTGTTTGAAAATGGAAGATCAAGGGCACGTAATGAAAGGAAGATCAAATTCTGGAAGAATTTGTTTATTTCTTAATCAATATTAATATATGTGACTTTAATTTCAGCATCTATTCTCCTGTTACGTACCAAGGGAACATTAACAACAACAGCAGCTTTACATTTTTATAGAGTCTTTCATCAAGGAGGATTCAAAAGTGCTTTACAAACCTTGGACAAAATTCCTCTTTGATCGACACTGAGAATCTCTTAATCCGTGGTGCAAATCTCCACTGCACTTTCTGTGCCTTTTCCTGCACATAGGACATCCATTGATTTCTGCAGAAATCGTGTGTGTGCGAAACAAGTGCAGAATGTGTAATAGCAATCTGCACTGCAGATAAAAAGGGAAAAAATATATATTCTACATGTATGGCTTCACTGCCCACTACAGAAATGCACCATCGCTAGAGCAGAAACCAGTTGTCTCATGTTACGCACTGGAAAAAAAACCAAACCAACCAATCTGGTCCTGCTTGTTGAAGTATGAACACACTCTGAGGTACTGCGGGATCTAAAAGCAGGAAAACTATGCTTATTTGCTCCTGTACAAACGTTTACTTCTTTGCCACAGGGAGCCCTCACTGTCAGATGCTTTCAATCTCTTCCTAAAAGCAGAGGGTCGGATTGCACCGCCAGTTCCTACAAGTGCTGTGGGTGCAAGCAACTTCCACACCCAAAGCCCCTTCCACTGCAAAACCTCCGGGACCCTGCCTATTGTGAACTACAGAAGGCTCCCAACATTTCCAGGGCTTCTCTAGTGTGCGTGTGCAAACCTTGCTGAGCTGGATGCTAGCTTGGAAGTCCCGTGAAATCTCTTGGGAGAGTCCTGAGAATATACTAGCTTTGGATATGACCTCCATGTTTTGGTTTTCCTGTCTGCAGCCAAATCAGGAGGTGCAGTGAGGATGCAGGAAACAGAGTTTCCCAAACTCATTCCAAATTTGATTTGAGCGAAAGCCTGAGTTATCTCTGTCTGACGCAGCTCTTTCATCCTTACAACTAATGTTAAGTTTCTGCTGAGAGTTTACCGAAAAGCTCAGGAACACTTTCTTTCTTAATCATCAGAAAATGATGAGCAGCATCCCACGGAGATGAGTGGAGAACCCAAAGTTATCATTAATTCTGCAGACACTTCTATTCAGTAATCAAGATCTCAATCCTTATGTTGAACCATAAATCTCTGGCCCTGTCACGTCCTATTTTACTAGGACATTCTGTTTCTCATGAGAAGAACCATACTTTTTAATGAGAGAATCATTCAAAATTAAATGTCCCCTAGGGATGCTATTTGAAGAAGTAAAACGCTTCACTTGCAAAGACAGGTGTAATAATGTGACGAAGATCTTTTAACAACTTCATTTGGAAAGAGAGAGAAGAACATTGGTTGTATTAACGTGAACAATATTGGTCCATCTCGAAAGACAGTGTGTAACATATGGAGTTGTTATGATTTATCTCACTGGATGAATTACTCCAGTGAATTTATCCCTGTTTTTAAAAGCTCTTTCCTGCTACATGGTGTAGGTTGCTATTTAAGTGATCGCTTGCCTTACATTTCTTTCCATTGGTACACCTACATCTGAGTTTGTAGTCATGTTTTTAACATGTTTACCAAAAAGGTTGCTAACTAGCATTCACACCATTAGCAGAAGAAGTTCATGTTCTATCTGCGTTGTTAATTACATATGTTAGAAATATGACTGTGCAATGCAAATGATGTCCTATCAAAAATCACTTTCCTTTTAATTGCCAACCTAAAAGAGCACTAATTACACACTCTAACTTTGAAGGGGGCTGGAAGTCAGTAGGAACTCAATAGGAAGTCTTTGGGTGTCTCAGAGATCCCCAGGCCCAGCAAGTCCCAGGTCAAGACCCACAGGTGGAACCCACCTCCAGTCGCAGGTCACAGGGCTGCAGTGCAAGGCCTTGCTCTCACTCCGCTCCTTGCCTGCAGTCCTCACGCCAATGCCAGAAGCTTTACCTGCAGTTCTTCCACCTGCTTGTCATGTAGAGGGAAGAGTTGGAAGGTAGGCTGTGGAAATCTTAAGTAACACCATGCAAATAATTAAACTTAGTGTTAATTTGGCGCTTTTCATCTTCAAAGTGCTTTACAAACATTAATTAGTTGCGTGCAGCAAAACCCCATGGAGTGGAAGCCACTCAATCCCTGTCTTGTGTGAAGTGACTTCCTTCACTGTCCCCTGCACACTATTTTTAGTACCTGCAAGAGTCTGCCTGACATTTCCTTACTTTCTCTTCATATAGCACACACCTTTTCTGTGATGAAAGCCATGCCAGCTTGGTAAGAGAGAAGGGGGGGAGGGGAAGGTTTTAAAATTAAATAGTCTTTTAAAACATCAATTAGTTTGGATTTTCCAGGAAGAACTGAGGCATATGAAGATCAGAAGCAGGCACCTTCATACCCAGCGCCAGCCTCCAAACCTTCAAACCTCCCATCCCCTTTGAACATGAAAAGCTCTGTTCCCAGCTCACCAAGAAGTGGATCTGCTGGCTGATGGTCAGTGTGAGCGTGCATCCCACTGTGAACAAAGTCCCGGTGAATTTCAGCACGTGCCCATCTGTCAAGCTTCCTCACCAAGTAGCAGGTGTACAAATCTAGCCACGGGGAGGAGATTGTCTTCATGGCACTGTCACAGGACTCTGCTTCCTCCTCAGGTTCAGAAACATATCTGCCTTTCCGGAGCCTTGCGTCCACAAAGAGACAGGCTCAACATTTTCTGCAAATTGTCCTTTTTCGGGTCACAAATGAACAGATTTTTTTTCTCTCTTCTGTGGCTGCTCTCCTTGCTCAGCCCTGGGCTGGTTCAGCTCCTGCTGCAGGAGATGTGCTGGGGCTTTCCCTGCAGAAACAGCCCCATTCTGCCATTGCTTCCCTTTGCTTTGATAACTGCTGTTGCAGACACGTCCATGTTACTCAGTGCTGTGTATATTCCAGCCTGTGTGGTTGGGCTCCTGATGACCTGCTTCAGGTATTACACTGTTGCAGTGATGGTGCATTAATGTTATCAAGCAGCTAATCAGACATCAACTCTTTGATTGACCTGCCTGCCCACCTGCCTTTTGTGAACTTAATGTTTGCTTTTCCGAAGTAATGGGGCAACCTTTCTACCAGCAGCAGGAATACATAAGTGAAGATGGAGACCTGGTGGATCTCAGTTCAAGAAGCGCTTTCGGAAAAGAAAGAGGCAGACTATATTTTTCCTGTTTATTTGTAGAGAAGACAAATAAACAGGCAGTCCAAAATCATCTTGTTTATTCAGTCTGGCAGACCTAACAACTAGCTGCAAAGCAGAGGTCTCCTGCTTGCACACCTGGTCTACTGGGAGGTGTCCCTGCCTATAGCAGAGGGGTAGGAACTAGATGACCTTAAAGGTCCCTTCCAACCCAAATCATTCTATGATTCTATGATTCTATGAAGAAGCCCAGGGGACAGCTGTATTCCTCTTCTTCTGTATGGCTTTCATAAAGGAACTTTCCTTTTCAGTGTCCCTGGTCCCCACATGACAGGATGTTGCGGGAAAAAATAGGGGAGGATGGGGAAGGGGAGGTGAACAGCCAAGTGCATTCAGAAAGGCGCTGAGGGAGGCCTCGCAGACGCTGACAGACTTCCCAACCACTATACTACATTGGATTTTACCACTTCCCATTAACAATAGCTTGACATCACTTCCTGGAACAGAATGAATGTATTAAAGTATTTCCTTTAATAACATGCAGTTACTCAGCTACTTATTTTTGGCTGGCAATGCTAACTTGAGCTCTTGGTTTGACTCCATTTCCTGACGAGCCCCAATGCATTGTCTGTCTCCTAGCGCAATCCTAAAATAGTCAGTCCCAGCCTCTGGGAAAGCAGGCACTGATGAATTTACACACTTATCTCAAAAATGCTTAGGTCTTCAGAACTGTTGAAGAAAATATTTGCCATGGAAGTTGTGTGACACTTTAATCTTAGAAAAAGTTACAGAAGAAGTGAGTGAAGAGTCTTGCACCTGGGGAGGAACAACCGCATGCACCATTACAGGTTGGGGGTTGACCTGCTGGAGAGGAGCTCTGAGGAGAGGGACCTGGGGTACCTGGTGGATGACAGGTTGGCCATGAGCCAGCAGTGTGCCCTTGGTGGCCAAGAAGGCCAATGGTATCTTGGGGTGCATCAAAAAGAGCGTGGTCAGCAGGTCAAGAGAGGTGATCCTTCCCCTCTACTCTGCCCTGGTGAGGCCTCACCTGGAGTGTTGTGTCCAGTTCTGGGCTCCCCGGTACAAAAAAGTCAGGGATCTCCTTGAAAGAGTGCAGCGGAGGGCTACGAAGATGATAAAGGGCCTGGAACATCTCTCATATGAGGAAAGGCTGAGAGACCTGGGTCTGTTCAGCCTTGAAAAAAAAAGACTGAGAGGGGACCTGATCTATTTCTATAAATATCTAAGGTGTGTGAGGCAAAGGGACACGGATGGACTCTTCTCAGTGATGCGTAGTGATAGGACGAGGGGAAACGGCCACAAACTGTTGCACAGGAAGTTCCGCACAAATGTGCGTGGGAACTTCTTCACAGTGCAGGTGACGGAGCACTGGAACAGGCTGCCCAGAGA